>CM051495.1:12189636-12226752 GCA_028031935.1 Paedocypris micromegethes
CTCTCTCTCTCTCTCTCTCTTTCTTTCTCTCTCGTTGTCTCTTTCTCTCTCACACATGCATAGATACATATCTCTTATTGGTTGAAATTGCTCTATTATTTGCAAGGCTATAACCTTAATGAAAAGGTGTAGTTCAGGTATTTGCTTCAGGCAAACGTCTAGAATTGCATCATTAAAGTGATTTAGTTTATTGAAGGATGCTGGTGAGCACATGAATAACTGAAGTGCCTCGTCTAATGTCTTTGTTTAAAGTCTTGGAGCATCCAACGCCCGTCACCTCCAGCTTTTCACAATCAGATCAGAGTCAGAAGAAATAACAATCTCCTGACGCCGAATAAACAAACACGCACCTGCGTGACCCCACCTGCGCTGGACATCAATACGTATAAATCCAGTTATGATATTCATAAGCCTCCTTTCTAAAATAGAACCTAAACCATCCAGAAAGGCCAATGCAAGTCAAGTATTGTTAATGTGACAGTGAGCAGCGTCTTCATGCTCTACAGATTGTACAATGAAAAAAAAAATAAGCGCTAGGCACAGAGATTTAGCTGTGGAGGAGGAATAAAAACCTCTGTGGATTCTTACTAAACAGGGCAAGACTGGATTATCAAGGGAGTCGGTAAGTGAAGATGTCAATTAGCAAGCGATTTTGCCGTCACATCTCTAATTCACTAATACACTATCCAGTTTCAAGCTCCACGATATTAAATGCACAGCACAAAGACTCGGAGCGAGATTTATCTATTACATAAGGACCAGCGATTTACATATTTGCTGGAATTTGTAATGAAGTGCCGTTTGAGCGTTTCAGATAAGTGTCTTAGTGCGCAAGTCCCGCTTCATGTTGATTCCAATATCCACTGCCTGCAATAAACACCTCTTATGAATATATAAGCGCCCTGAACTGAACTTAAGGACCATTAGAAAACCAAATTAAGGTACACATGCTCCCTACGGCTGCTCGTCTGGCACAAATACACACTGTTTTCTCCCGCACACAAAAGTCTCTCCGGGTTTTGACCTCGGAGGCTTTTGTGAAAGGGAGAGATGTCACCGAGGGACGGATCGACCTGAGAAAAACAAGCCCACTGGTCATAATGAGGGGCTTTTCAGTACAGGGCACTGGGATTGACATAAAAGAGCATCAGGCGGCTTTTTTGTATGTAAAAAAACTCTCAGTTCTTTTTATTGAATGTAACAATGTCTTTGTATACGGTTGTGCACTGGATTACGGCTTTAATTTTGCTGCTCAGTACAGTGCAGTGACAATAAAGAATCTTGAATCTTTTGTACGTCTGGAATTGTGGCTTTCCCAGTGTGAATCTTGAGATTAAATGTGATGCAATACAGTCGTTGGTAACGGATCATTAAACGTGGAAGATATTAAGTCGTATAACACACATACGTACTGTGAATCGGAGCATTCTTGCACACGTAGTCCGGCGGAAAGGTTCAGCGGGAGGGGAAACTTCCATCCATGTGGCTGTGTGTGTGCTGCCGTGACAGGGGGTGTGTTTGGATCCCACCGGAGGAGCCAGTAACACCGAGGATGCGTCAGGGAGCATGACTGCTGCCGGAAAGGGGCATGACATGATCTGTCGGAAGGCTGTGTCTCTCGTAGTTGACCTCTGCACGCAGGACAGCCCACGGTGGGACCACCATACCTGTGAGGAGTTCATCTCCACGTTCAATCAAGACTACAACCAAACTGACTCAGGTAGAGACTTTGTGCTTTTTGGAGTTCTTTGTTTTTTAAGTGCCACTTCAATGGTTAAAAGGAAGACTTTGGGACTGTTTGGACTAAGTGAATAAACGGTTCTGCGTTTTGACAAGATTTGCGCGTGGAAAATCCAGCTCGTAATTTGTAGCTAAAAATTGTAAGCTGAAAATGTTATTATCAGTCAGATGCAGAACGAATCACGTTTGATCATGCGTGGAATCCTTATCAGAAACATGTTTTTTTTGTGGTGGAGGAATGGATTCAACCATTTCTCCTTGAGCTGATTTGCCTTAGAGCTATACCAGTGTGAATAAATTGATTTTTTATGTTCCACATTCAGAATAATCAAAATTTTTTCTTGTGTTTTATGAAAACACAAGGGTTTTTTTTCTTTAAAATTGAAAATAAAAAAAAGGTTTTTTCTTATAATAATGAAGACAGACACTTGTGTTGTTTGTTGTTTTATTTATTATTTATGTCTTCATAATTAATTTGTTAATAACGAATTGGAATATACTGTATATGTAAACGATTGATAATATTAATTAAAATGTATAACATTTATGTATACACACATCGTAGTTTTACATATAAGTATACATCTTTTACTTTCTTTATTTTATTATTGTGCTTAGTCAATGTGCTTATTTATCCTTGCTTGGGAAAAAATGTGTTATTTGAATTTTGACAGGTCGTATGTCGCTTTGTATTAATTCACTCTGCAGATTGAAGGCCCTCTAGCCCACCATTGGCATCTATGGCCAAGTCACGGGGGCACTAAATGCCACTGCATGTTATCAGACAATGCGTATGAATCACTAGTGCCAGTTTCGAGCAAAGCAGTAACTATTTTACTATTGGACTCAATTTAAATCCATCATTTCAAATTGCTTGTTGCAAATTGCCAAATATTTTACTTTTTAGTGTTTTAATGGATAAAGCAGTTCAAATCCCGTTCTAAAATGTGTCTTTCGTATTGTAATTCTTATCGTCTCTGTGCAAATTCCTACAAAATATGAAGCTGCCAAATCCTCATGATTCTGTAAAGAAAGTAGTTTATAGTGTCTTTAAGCGTCAAAAGCCCTGACTGGTGGCACTGACAGCATTCACTGACGTTAAGGGAATACTCAACACTGACAGACATTGGAATGGGAAAAAAGAAATCTGATGGTTCTGAAGCTTGTCTCTTGTGGGTGCTAAAGTGATTACAACATAGCCCTAGGTTTGTTCGAAAGAGCTCCATGCGTTGTGAACTGAAGCGGAGATGCGGTTCATCCATGCTGCTGTGAATGATGGATCGTATTCCCCACACAATTCCATTAACAGTCAACAGATGTCTGGAGAGGAGACGCTCACAGTGAAAGGAAAAACACTGTTCACCTCCAGGAGCATTAGGGGCTATTTTGTACCTGAAGACAGGCATCTTCAGTGTTGGCCTTGTCCTCTAGAAAACCCACTGTTTTGATGGATGTCAAGTAAAATTTCCAGGTTTTTTTTTTCCAGTCCCATCAAAATGTTATTATGCTCCCTGCAGAGCGCATTAGTAGCAGATGATCGTTCCCTTCATTGTGTGGTTGTCTCAAGAGGAAAGTTCTGCCCCATAGATGCATTGCAATAAACTACAACGAGGCATAAGGAATGGATTTAAATGCCGTTTGCTTTGCATGCTAACATTCTTCCAATTCAAAGGCCTCTTCTTTAGGACACTTGTTCCAGAAACCGAAGCTGTTTGCCGTAGGAAGTTATTAGAGTATTGCTGGTCTGGTGTTGACGGCGACAAATAGATGCTATGAGAAGTCCAACAGCAGTGGCTAATTTACATGATTAGTGTGTGTCTTTTTGACACGGGGGTAATTGTTGCTGTGGTGGTTGCATTTGTGAGCTGGAGGGGACGGAGGTCTGAAGAGAGGTGTGAAAAAACGTCACATTGCAGCTGATGGGGACCAAATGATGGGAACTTGCTAGTGTGTTTGGATAAACGTGTTGTGTAAGTTCATTCTGTTTGCCATTCAAAACCACTGGATCCATTTCTGATGTGGCTGGCTTAAGAGACCACTGATCAATCAATCTTGTGAAGGAAAATACTAAAATCCAAAAACTAAAATACTCAAAGACATACATACTTAGGCTAACTCACACATTTCTGCTTCACACTAATTCTCACTTGGAAAAACACACAGTAATGGTCATCTCAGACTAAATCATTTTAACAATCAACAATTCATTTTTACTGTTTGAGTGGCTTTCGAGACCCTTAAGGTTGCTGATATATTGGATCAAGTTCTAAAAATTGGACAATACTTGTGCAGTTAAATGCAGTTGCAAAAAAAATGTACTTTAGTTGTTCTAAAAGCAATTTAAGAATGTTGTGGTACCTAAATTGTGCAAAAGCAATTATATAAGCTGCAATTTCACCCATTTTTAAAATTCATTTTTTAATTCCTAACAGCCCAGTTTTGTTTCTTCTGTATTAGTTTAGGATGTTAACCACTCATAATTGGTAACAAAAATTCACAATGTTTTGGGCTTAAATTCCAATTGCAATCTTCTAAAAATAAAAAATAGCATTAATAGTAGTGATAATTATTAATAGTCGATTATTAGGAGTAGATACCTGCCCTGTTCAATCAACGCGTCTAGTGAATGGCCTTCAAAGAGTTTGAAATCCGATGATCGTAATGAAATTCTATTCTCAGCCGTCAGGGTCAACACTGCAGGTGTGGGCGGGGCTCTGGGATTCCACAGCTGATCAATTATACTTTTATGGTAACAAATGATGACGGAAATGTGACTGGTTAAGTGCTTTATTACAAAATTCCTTGTGCTGATGCACCACAGCCATCTAAGAGTTAAATTAACAGGCAGAGCTGTTGGAATTATTTCTATATACTGAGCGTGGATTGACAAATAATAAATAATGTGTTTAAAATATGAGTTTTTTAGAAACTCAAAAAATTGGGGGTGCTTATGATCACATATTTCAAAAATGCCCGTATAAATAAGCAACCCTTTTTCCACGTTAAAAGGCAATCAAATCAGAGGCATTCACAAATGAAGGGTAATATGTTGTCTTCATGAACTTATGCAATGTTTCCTGATGTTACCAGTGTCTAAACAACAAGCTAAGTCACGTCACAGGCAAACAAATTTAAAATATATGAATAACAAAATAACCTGCATAACAGAAATAAAGAAACCTTAGTGGCGAAGAAACAGCGACACTTAGCAATGGCTAAATAACACTTGAAGAAATAAAAACAAATTAAATAGAGTAACATCGGGACTCGCTATGTGGGAACTTGCAATGTCTGCGTCTTCCTGCTGCAGCATAGAAAACCCAGAATGACCCCAAAAATGGACAAAGCAAGTGGAACCATAGCACCTCCTACTGGAGATATCTGCTCTGCTATGTTCATAAATAATATCTAACAGTTACTGTTTTTTTTCTGTCTATTAACAAATACATCTATTAATTAAAGTAAAACCACATCATAGTGAAATATGGGAAATATGAGTCACAAGTTAGGTATATAGCCAGAAATTTTAGATTTCTGGAATGTCAGAACACCAAGAAAGTGATGAGGTGCTTATGTTTTCCTAATAATTAAACTTTTATTTTAAGCATGAAAAATCTGAAAAGGGTGGTGGTGCTTATATTTGCGTAAATACGGTAACATCCGATTGTGATCCAAAGAATTAAAGGGTAAGGGTTAAATATGTTGGATTATACTGTATGCTGTACATATTTATACACACGCACGCACACACACACTCACACACACACACACACACACACACACACACACACACACACACACACACAAATAATAGTTATGATGGCTTCATCATGCCAAACTAACGGACACGGTGTCATGACAGAGTTGCTCCATATTCCTGACCTGATTCGAGCAGCATCATATTAAAGTCTAACTACACGTACTGTACTGCACGACCAAGGCTCGGGGTAATTGCTTGACCGATTACTGAAGGAAATAAAGAGGTCGCTGCAACCTCCATGTTAATTAAACAGAACACTTCATGCTTTACTGATTACATTGCCAACAAATAGCACTTCTCTAATGGCCTCACAAATACAGACAATTTGACAAAGAGAGTCATTTGTGCTCCACATGACATTCTAGGACCTAGTAATAACACTCTCGTGGTTATCTCCCATCATCGCTTTGTTGGGAGATAACAGTTTTGTGATTGCATCCTTCACGTTGTTTAATTGTGTTGATAACATGGAAATTCATTTTCCTTTTCACCTAATGTTGAATTTCCAGGTGTTGAACTTGGAGCTTCTGACCCTGAAATTTACCTCCAACCTTTTCAAAACACCAACCTATGGGGTTCTGCCATTGCAATTTATTGCTACAATCTAAATGTAAAAGTGGACTTTTTTGGCGTGAGACCTTCATCACTACAGTAGTATCCTTGTTAATCACAGTGTTGTGTAAAGCTCATAAATCATTGTAAATACATGCTATGCCTTGTGCCGTGTTCCTTGTCTGTGTAATGCAAATGAGGAAGCGTGTTTGGCAGCAAACTCTTCCTCCTGAACCATGTCACGCTGTGTTAACAGACAGTTACGGTGTACCAAGAGCATCTGCTCCAACAATGATAAAGCTTTGTCGGCTTTATCTCCCCTGTTTCTCCTGTTGGATCGTGTTGAAGAAGCTAAAGCCGTTTGCTCGAGAAGTTTGTGAAGACCCCTGCAGCACACCACATGGATTCATCATCACGACATGCGATCTGTAATAACGTGGTGTGTTAGGACACACGGAGGTTAAGAGAGAAGATATCATAAAGAGTAAGAGCAGATGCCTTAAACATGTCAGTTCAATTTACTGGTTTTAATAGAAAATCCATCAGCTCAGGATGGTAAATCACTGTGGCGAAGGAATTTCACGGAAGGTTTCGGTCCCCGAATGTAGGAATTGTCTTCAAATTGTCATGTGACCTCATAGTTTCTAAAGAAACGCAGATAAACCAAATGTATTTTTGATAATGTTGTTGAGTGAATAGAAATTCAACAGACATTGAAATATTTATGCTCTTTTTTTTTGCAAATGAAATAAATGTATTGCTACATTTTATTACATATAGATGGTAGCAATAAACATGGTTTTGTTTACCAAGCAATAAGTAAACAGCAAGTAATACTGAGCATTAATAAAGAATAATAATTACTGTTTAATACACAATATACTTGTAAATAATAAGTAGTAATAAATAATTATATTTAAATATCATCCAGTACTAACATATTAATACAATATTTTAACTTATTTCTAATAATATTATCATCATAATATTACTAATAACTAAGTATTGATAAATAATAATAATAAATAATAATAATTGCTGTTAAATACATAGTAATATTTATTTACTAAAAACAGTACTGCATGATCATACTTAAATATTACTTAATACTAATATATTTTTTTCAATAGCTTAATTACATTAAACAATATTATTTTGATATTACTAATAAAAAGTACTACTAGTATTACCTCTTCCTTAAAAACATAATCTTCATCTTCACCTCTGCCTTGTAATTTCATGCTCTCTGACTTTTCTGATATTCTTGACTCTTTTTATTCAAGCATGACCGTTTGTGACCTTTTCGGCCACTTTTTAAAATTCCTACGATTTGTGCGGGCCTAGAACGCACATAATAATTCATTTCGTGTCAGAAGACCATCCCCCATCGCCAAAATAGTCCCAGTGATGCGTGTAATTACCGCCAAGATAAGGAGTGTGTGTGTTTTCATGCCATGTCAGGGACACGCGCCTCATGATCGAGCTGTCATAAACAGAGCACGTAAAGAAAAATTCATCAAGCCAGCCCACGTTGTTCGTTTTGCCAAGATTTCCGTTCATTGAACATCAAAATCATTATAAATTATGAACCCAAACAATAAACGGTGACCCGAATGGAAGCCCTTATCTCGCCGCGCAAGCCCTCACATAATGGCATTTTGGATTGAATGGAGTTTGAAATGCACTGCACTTCTGGAAAACATTGCTTCCGGGAGAGAGTCATGGGATGAGAAGGTTGTATTGTAATTCCAAAATGTGTGATGCACACGGGAAAGTGAATGCCGGAGCTGGAAGGTGAGAGCCATGCTGCATGTTAAACACTGATGAGGAGTCAGAGGTGGCGAGAGTGAAGAGGACGTCTGCTCTGTCTGTCTGGTTTAAAATGTGCAAATAATTGTGTGTTTAAAACAACGGGAGTCCTTTGACCCGCTGGTCTCTGAAGAAAAGTTTGAGACTTTTATTTTTTAATCTATATGCATCATTGTTAAAGACTTCTTCGACCTTGTGATGCATTTTGATCTGTTGTCTAATAGTTTTCTTGCTCCTTTGACTTTAATTTAACAGCTATCCTGTCAGAAAATCTGGTTTTGACAGCACCAAGGTTGTGGGTTTATTTCTCAAGGGCGGCTTGAAGTTGGTTCAATAGTATTCAAAGCGAGATTCGAAGCAATCGACCGCTAAATGCAAACGTGGATTTTTGAGTAAGTTGCCACGTGTAACTTGTCATGATTTGATCCAGTAGGATAATTTCATAATACATGCTACATTTTTTATTAAATTTTTTGCCATCTTATTAGTTCTTCCTAATAGACACTTTTCATTTTTTTCAGAAGGTGGACATTTCTATAAATAATTCATAATCACATTTGTATAGAAGGCATTTTGCATCTTTAAATGTGTTAGTCATGTACAATTATTAGTACAATTAGTCATGTAATATTTTTTATATTATTAAAATAATATTACTAATAGTAATACTAATAATGTTTGATAAATGAATGAATATAAAGATAATAATAACTGTTAAATACTGGTACATAATATTTATTTACTAATAAATAATAAATAGTAATGCATGATAATATTAATATTTTACTTAATGCTAATTTTTTATTTTAAAATAGCTTAATTAAAATAATATTATTGAAATAATATATGAAAAGGTTCTTCTCATGCACTGCCTTTAATTTTTGCATTCGCGATTTTAGCCATTAAACAAAGTTGAGCTGTTTTAGCCATTAAAATAGTTGAGCTGTTGACTTTGATTGTCAGGTTACAGTGTTTTTCCTGTTGTGACTTGCAACAGGAAAATGGGATTTGAACTACTTGAGGCCAGCAAATCTTGATACATTGAGTGATAGGAGATCAATTCAGCCAGGCTTATGTAGATCAGCCCAACAATATGGGAGATTCCGCTGACTGGAGCACTTTCCCAAGAATTCAAGATAACAAAAACACAGCAAAACACTCCCTGACTGCTGCGCTAGAGAAAAGCGAGTCAATAACATGAGTGTGATGTCTTAAGTCGTTGAAAATATAGAAGCTGTGAAAAGCAAAGTTCCGTGAGATTACTGTCAACGGCTAAAGCATCACTCCAGCCTCCGTGTCATTTGGAATCAGCAGGATTTGATTCAATAGCAGGGATTATGCATTGTCCCCTGTCATTTCTCTGCCTACTCTGATTTTTTCCTTCTCTGAACCCCCACTAGTCTTTTTCCTTCCTTATAAAATAGTAGTAATGTTTTTGATTTATTTAATTTAGAGGAAATATAGACCAGGTTGGGTGGGAAATGGTTATGCACGGCTAAGCCATCGTGTGGTATGAAAGGAATTCTCACAAATATAAGACCAGAAAAAAAGCGATCTTGGGAAGCGCTCAGATTAACTCAGAATATCCAGTCTTAAATGTTCTTTTTATCCATCACCTTTTCAAACCGGCTTCATAAATCTATCCTTAACCTTCTTCCCCTTTTTTAAGTTCAAGTGCCGGTCCAGCTCATCTTTGTGAGGGGATTGGATGATTTTGACAGGTCTTAAAGCTTTTCCCAGACGTTGGTGAATGACTAAAAGGATTTGTTATCTCACAAGCATAGTCCCTAAACAGTAAAACCTGAGCATTTTCCTTTCAACCCTGTCGGAGTGGAATCGGGCTTCCAGGTGCCGTCAGCCCAAATGACCAGAGGTGGTGATGCAGTGCTCATTAGAAAGATGAATGACACGTGCTGTGATGCCTGACCTGTATGTCAGAACCTCCACTATCTGCAGATGCTGGGATCATATTTACCTTTGAGGGACACAGCTTTCTGTCTAAAATAAAAACTCTGAAACTGTACCGTGAAAATAGAGTGAGTAAATAAAGTGAGTGAGTTTTAAGAAGAAAGACACATCCGTGTTAAACAATGAGATCACAGTGGCAGTCCAGCGAAAGGGACTTGCCATTCGAGCGTTGCAGGTCAGAATCCCAGTTTGGTGGATTTTGAGGGACTTTTTGAAGGAATTTTTCCTTAAAATTTTGGGCTCAAAGTGGGGGGCTCGACTTATACGCACGGTCCGCTGAAATAGAAAATATCCGCTCTCCAACACACGGATGCGCAGAGTCGCAAACACTTTCCTCTCAGCTCTCATATAAGAGCGACTCTTCTGACTTCTGGATCTCTATTTGGCGTGATGCTTCACAAATAAACGAGTCACACGATGGATTCCGAGCGTAGTATTTATTCTCAAACCAAGAGTTAGCATTAGCGTGCACTTCTTTCCCCTTAAAGGGGCAGAGCACTTTTCCCACAATTCTTTAAAATTATAATGCAGCCATACCAATTACAATTTAAACCTTAAACATAAATTAACAATAACTTAAATAGACTAATACCAACATAAACAAACAGGGTTACTTGATTTTTAGGTTTCTTTACCACCAAGGATGTCTGAATAGTTTTATTATTTCTATTGGATTTCATGAGCATCTGAACAGGTGTTCTATCATTTTTTCCCAGCGCCGCTTTAGTGTCCTGATGGGTCCCAAATAACCACAGTTAACTTTATATGAAACCCAAAATTGGGTTTCTACTCATTTCTATTCTTTCACTTTTCTCTCATTTCTTTCCCCCGTCTTATAAGAGGGTTTAAACAGAATACCACAATCTCACAGCTGAAGTGGGGGGGTCGACTTTTAAGCGGGTCGACTTATAAGCGAGTAAATACAGTAATACTTTGCTTAAGAATTAAACCCATGACCATTGGTGTTCAAAACGTCTCTACAAAAAAGTTAAATGATGTCTGAGTTTTGATAAGACATCTAAATATTCTACAAATATAAATATACATCTAAAAGGTTGGTGTCCAACCCATTAAATGAGTTCAAACTTCACTGGTCCAGGACATATACAAAAGTAAATATTGATATTTCAAATCGATCTAGATTGTAAATTAGCCTAAAACTTGAAAATAGAAAAGAAAAAAATAGCAACTTACCATTCAGTGTCTGTGTTATTATTGCAACGTCTGTAGTTTTTCTTTTTCTGAATCCGGTTTTAGAATTTTTGAGTCACGGTTTGTCACACTGATTCATTCTAAGTTCAAGTTCTGAGCATTTGTAAGGCGCTTTTCACAGTTTTATCCGTCTCAAAGCGCACGTGTGAATATGTAATAGAACTGATGCTTTTTTTTCATTTGATCGTCTGGTTGTTGGTGTTAAGTAAATGGCTATGATTATCACTAACACTATGACAAGACAGAAACACAAAGTTTCTTTTGTCAGAAACACTGACAGACCAGTGAGCAAGCACATATGTGACCGTGGGCAGGTAAAAAAACCTCTCTAACAAGGAAAAAACCCTGGGGAGAACTCAGCTCACTGGTGCCAGTCTCCTCTGGCAACTTGTAATGAACTAAAATAACCAAAAAAATATGTCAATATATAAATAAAAGGGTGTTGGGGATCACCAATCTAAATCATTCACATGTTGCATTTAACTTTATTGCTTTTGGTTTGTTACATTGCATCACTACGTTGAAACAGCTTCTGTCTTTTCCTTGGAAAAGATTCGATGAGTCGATGCTAATTGCAACCAATTATGTGTTGTGTTGCTTGCTAATTCTCTGCTGATTGAGCATGGGACAGCTACAGTATGTTCACCAGAAGTAAAAAGTGAGTTTGTCAGAATGGCCACTAGGGGTTGTATCTAAATTGTGCTCTGCATTTAAACAAGCCCCATCATTACCTGTTTTTAAGTCACATTTAAAAACACATTTTTATTCTCTGGCTTTTAATTCTGCCTGAGGTCGTGCATGTTTGTCGGGTTTCTTCCTTATAATTATTCTTAACTCGTGTTTTTATTGATATATCATTATTTTTTTTTTTTTTTTTTTTTTTTTTTTTTTTCATGCATTGGTTGCTTTATGTGGTTCTGTTTGGCTGTCTTTTGTGCTGAACTGGCATTGTTTGTGTACAGCACTTTGGTCAACGTGAGTTGTTTTAAAGTGCTTTAGAAATAAAGCTGATTTGATTTGATTTAACCATCCAGTGAAGTTACACAGTGAACACACACAGGAGCAGTGGGCAGCCTTAAGCTGTGGCACCCGGGTGCCGTGTGGTTGTCAGTGTCTTGCTCAAGGCCCCTTAATTATTAACTGCAATTCCTGGGTAGTAGGGGTGGGCGATATGAGTGAACATTCATATCACAATATTTTCAAGCGTTCAGACTTTATCGGTATTATATCACGATGTGTGTGTGTGTGTGTGTGGGGGGGGGGTGACATTATTTGTACATTATTTGATTCTCTTTCTTAGAAGAGCCGCTCTTAACGACACTATACAGACATCGGAGCTGCTCGTGCCTCGCGGCCTGTTATGATTAGCAATGTCTCCGTGTAGTCATTAAAAGTTGTAACAAAACAAACTGTTTTTACGTTAATAGCGGTTTACCTCTACTGGGTGGCAGGTCCAACTCTCAACCACTGGACCACAACTGCCACAAAAGGTCATTGGAGAAACGTCTGATACTTTTCCTGCCTATTCATTCACTTTAAAGCAGTTTAAGTGTTGACTGAACATGTATTTTCAGACTTTAAAACGAGGACATGACATGGCCCTGTAACATTTAACAGACTAGGACTACACATTTCTCCTCACTAAATTGAACCTCCATGGAAGGAAAATCAATTTGGTAATTGCAAACCTAAAATGGAAACACAATCTTGTACCACGCCACAGTTGGAATCACCTAGGGGCTCTTGTGTTCTGTTGTATATGTTCTTGGAATCAAAATAGCTCTTGTTCATTAGACATGGCGCAACGCTTCCTCTGGTTCGAGACAGATGAGGTATGTCCCTGCTGGAGAAGATCTAGCAGGAGACAAGTGCTTCCAGGGTTTTACTGCTCTCAGTGGCTTTGTTGAGCGCAGCAGATAGAATGATGTTAATCTGGCCAGAGAGAAGCAGGGGGACCATTATCTCTCTAGCTTGGGTGAAGATAGCGCTGCAGTGTTTCCAACCCGCTGTGACACCTCAGGCTGGGACTGGCGTGAAATTTACCCACTGGAATATTAAATCGCTGTGGCGTCTCTGTCCTGCCTTCCCATCATCCCTCGGTCCTGCTGTCACAGGTGTTTTTAATCAATCATTCGGAACCAAAGGCTCAGATGTTGCCTCTTGTCATAAATGCTTCTTTTCATCTATTGACACTTTGCAATCCTATTCGGTATCTAAACATATGACACAACCCGCGGCTGCTCAGCCATCGACTAAACACGTTTGATATTCATGAAGTCTCCTGCGTTAATATTCACGTGATAAACTTTGTGTTTTAGTCTGCCGTGAGGTCTTTGTTTCTCCTGGTGGTGTCTCTGATGAATAGTCTCCCGTGGCAGAGGTCTGCGCCCTGTGTGTTGTTCTCCAGAACCTCCGGGACTTTGGTAGCGTGGAGTGAGGAGCGTTTGTAAGTCTGCGAAGAGCTGACTGAGGGATCAGCCCCCAGCCTTTTGCCGTATCTTGCTGACTGGCTTGCTCACACTGCCATAGAAACGGGGTTCTTGAGCACGGTAGATGCTCATTCTGCCTGGGCGCTGCCGCGTGTAAGCATCACAGGGACCAGGGAGGAGAGACGGAAAGTCTGAAAAGGAAAAGTCAAAGTACTGGTGAGTGCAGAATCCCTGCATTTTTTTTGTTCCAGCATCGTTTGTTTAAAGGGATTTGTGCATGAATGATTAGGAAACAGGTTGCATGATGTGAATGGGTTCGTTGTAAAAGCTCATTTGAGACATGCTGCTTTAATTTTACCGCTTCAAATTACCATTTTCGAAACTAGCGTGCATCCCTGCAGCTGCTTTGTTACGATGGAAGATCATAAACTCACACTGTTCTTGATAGTTGCAGTTCTTGATTGATTGTGGATAATGAACTGGTCAACCATTTTTCCATCGCATTTTATGCTCGTCTGTGTGTGTGTGTGTGTACACGTGCAGTGTCCGTCACATCAAAGGAAGGGTAAGTCTCTGCGCTCCCTTTATCTCGCCGCTTGAATGTTAGCACTTTGAACGGCAGATGATGACTGAGCGGCGCTGTAGGTTAATACGTTTTATCCCTTGCCCTTTCCAGAAGTTTTGTAAATATTTCATTCGTCAGCTTCAGGGCATGTTGTGTGCCTCTTCTTTTGTGAGTTTTCCCATCTGTTGCCCGCAGACAAATTTTGCGCCGTGCAAGCGTCGGTTTACGTTTCAAAAAAGAGAGCAACCGTTCTCTCGTACCATCACGTTGGCGTCCTACCTCCAGTGAAACTAATCCTAACGTCACATCGGGTTCCGCAGAAGAACGTTAGGTCAGTGTCAGCTCCAGTAAAACTCACTTCTTCAAAGCCTGATCCACCGGGGGCAGCGTCGGAATCAGACCCTGTTGGAAACACCTCGTAAATATGTCAGTCCATCTGTGAAGAACTGTGCCAGCATCGTCACACCCTCGCTCCACACACAGAGAGGGAGAGGAACGGACAGACTTCCTCTCGCAGTGTAGCAGTGCGTCAGACTCCGAGTAGAGAAACTTTGGCTTCATCAACCCCCCAAATATACAGCGCTATCATAAATCAATGGTGTTGCATTATTCATGCAGGAGAAGTGTTTTTGGTGCCGACGGCTGTGCACTTCTGCACATAATGGCTATATTGAGGTTTTCTGTGGCCTTGTTTCTGATTCTTTTTTTTCCGATTGAACTCGTTTCAAGCTGTCAGTTAGAGTATCAGCTCCGCAGTGCTGCAAGGATCACATGACACAACTTGGAGAGTGTACCATTGGTTGTCATGATGGCCGCTGATTGTCCGGCTTGGTCACTTCATGTTTTTTCGAATTAATTATTCTTCAATGGTTTAAAGAGAGTTTACAGTAACAGACATCGTGTTACATACAAGTTTTGTAATTTGTTTGTTGTCATTGTCATTGTCAATCCATTAGAAGATTTTAAGATTGAAATTTACATCTCAGACATGATCTCCTGCTCGCCGCCTTTCACTTGGTTTCACTGTTGGGTTTGACAAGTTGCTCCAGTTTAAAGGAAGTGATCTAGCACTTTATTACACAGGCTATAAAACAATTCACCCATCTCTATTGTGCGATGTTTCTGCGTATTGTTTTATCATTGAGTATTTATTGTTCTGTTCAATAGCAGGTGAGAAAGACACACATTTTTCTGACAGATGCTCAGTCATTACACCACATACTCATATCTCATTGATCTCATTGATGTAATATATAAATTGACATGCTGTAAAGAGAGAGAATGTGATTAGATAATTATAATGTTGTGTTTTTAAAACACAATCATTTCAGAAATGTATTTCTGGTCAGCGAATCAATTTTATTCTTTTATTTTGATAATTTATGTTTCGTTTACAAAACGTTGCATTTTATTGACTTTCTGTTCTATGAATTCAACAATCACACGGAAATCACACGGAACTCCACTTTGCTCAAGCAGCACATACATAGTAAATGACAATAAAAAGCCAAAAAAAATTAAGAGTTTGGCATTCTCTTTTTATCCAAAGCATCTCCAACTTCATGATTTCCATGGGAAAAGAACCCACAACCATCAATAACTCCAGCTCAACTGACTGAGCAACATGAAAGCTGCAATCTACATATATGTGCACTAGATTATCTTCTGATCTGTTATGAACCGGCCTTAGCAACATCACACATGAACTGAAGGTGTCAGGAGGATCGTTTCCCTGTGGCATCGGCCCTCCAAGATGCTCCAGGGCTTCTCAAATGTCACTGGTGGATTAAACTGCGAAGAAATCCCTTCCAACCGCTAGTTGCCGGTTCCTAGTGAGGCACCATAGATTTAAGAACTTGAAAGTCTGTACTGGCAGGTGGGAAATGTGATTGGTGAGGTGTGAGATGTGCTCGGAGTGTGTACATGCTCCCCGGAGAACTGCTAAAGGAGCAATCTGTCTTAGCTGCAGCACCGCATGGCTCTTACCCAGGGGTGACCATGCGGTCGCATGAGATCCACTATGGACTCTGAGTGATATTATTTGGATCTTTTTCCACTCAAGACACGACAAGTGCAAAGAGATACAAATAATTATTCAAACCGTTTTCCTAAGTGCGTCGGTGGGAATTTGAGTGCTGCTATTGACTGCTAAACTGGAATAGATGCTGTTTTAATTATAGTCACACACTAAGAGAATCTTTTGGGATCCATATTGCAACATACCGGTCAATAATATTCCCATGTAGCATTAACTGCTCATTAAATGTTAAGACTAGTCCTTCTTTAGGACGTTCAAGGACATTTCTAACTGAAATGTGATATTTGTTACAATATTGTAATTTAAATCAGTTAACAAGAGGAGCGCGTGAACAGAATCCAAAATAATAATAATCAACTACAAATGTAATGAGAAGGCGGGAGAACAAAGACATGACGCCTGCAAAAATGTCACAGCTACAGTTTGATCTGTCCAATCTCCCATACATATGTACGTCGCAAAAACACTCAAACTTTTAAAATTACTGTAAAATTAGGACATTAAACGTGCTAGCGTTCTGGCATGGATGACAGTTATGATGCTGCCAGGGTTGCTTCAGGGAAAGTTTGTTTTTAAGAAGCTTTCAAATAGAAATCTCAACAAGACCAAAGTTATTTTCACCTTGTGATTTTTCAAATTATTTTCCTCTAGGAGTTCTTTCTGGAATTCTCATGTTTCACTTAAACGCATCCCTCAAATAATGCGGGAAAACATCTAAATTGCTCCAATTAGAGCGTAATTTAATGATTAATCTAGATAATAAAAGCAAGAAATATATAAATAAGATCTTTGAATTGTATTTTATTGTAATTTTAATTGTATACTTTTAATTTATACTATACATTAAACAAATACTGTACTGTACATACAGTATTTATGTTTATAGATTTAAACCATTCTATAAAATTTTCCTAACACGGTTCTCATACGAAAGACACTTTTTGCATTTCACCTTTTTAAGTAGCACTGCTATCATTTTATTGTTACTCATACAACAGAAATACTGTATAGTAGTAAAAAAAAAGTTAGCACTCAGGGTTAGAGGATTTTCTCAAGTGTATGCGCTTCTGTTTAGACATTTGTATCTACAGTACACACGTGTTGGTGTGTATGTGGGAATGTGCAATACATTTTTTCCCTTCTTTATATTCATATTGTCAGACCTAATGTGTTGTGATGCTTTGCACAACAGCCCCATGACTCTCACTGCCATGTCAAGTCACAGATCAGTGCAGGGATGGTTCCTTCTTTGTTGTGCTGACATGATGTTTATTTCATGTCACAGGCCAAAGGCCAGAGGGAACGTAGGCCCATAGCCTCTAAAAGACATTAGTCAGCAGTTTGCAAAAGCATGAACGCTATTTGCAAAGGTTCATACTTGGAACGTCGGTCTGTTCGACCTTCAAACAAGCCTGATCCAGAGAAGGCCTCGGGGTTTGTTGGACGTGAGTAATGAACGTGGACAGTTTTGACAGCAGCCCAGACATTTCCTTCATCTGTAGTATTACAATATTGTAACGTTATTTCACTTATTGCAAGTCTATTCCAAAGTGATGAAATAATGTAATAGTTAAGTCTCTTTCAACCATTCGGACACAGTTTTGGAAGCCCTTCACAGTTGCTTGGCTCTTCTGTCTTTTCGTGGAAATAATCAAAAGCCAAACTCATGTTTTGCATTTTCGAGACGGCAACTTAAGTGTCACTGAATCACTCGGGCAGACAAATGACTCATATTAGATATAAAAAGTCTGCGGAATATCACAAATAATAGGCTTTATTTTCCACGGATGGATGCGACTAACCATTATACTGTATGCTGTTTGTAGAAAGGAGGTGAAACAATAAATGAGGCTTATCCTACGTTACAGCCTGGAAATACAGCTCGGCGATTTTATTATGATGCTTGTTGAAAATAAAAGCAGCAGCCATAAACTGACAAGGAATGCGTGGGACAAATCCTACAAAACTATCACCTTTTCATTTTGCACACATCTTCTCGCACTCCTCTTCCGTTCTAAAATACCTTGTGATGGGATTTTCCGAAGTCATATGGCATTTTTATGTCTTCATAAAGGAGAACTTTAAGGATATGTCCCATTTCTCATAGCTGAATGTATTGGCAATAATAGGTTGTGTTTTATATAGATTGTGAATGCTGCAGTGGATGAGTGTAGTTGTTTGGAGAAAAAAATGAAATGGGTTGGAATTTTGTAATAATCCTGCATTTCTACCGGACAAAAAAAAATTAGATCGCGTTTATTTGATTGGCTACTGGAGACACATTGTATTTAACTAGTCATGTACCCACAGTACCGTAATATGTACAGTATACATTGATGGTACTTTTTATTTAAAAAAAATAAATAAATAAATGTTTCCATTCCTTTCGTCACTGTTATTTGCTATCATTGAAAAGACCTTTAATAAGTTTCTAATGTGAAAAGTTTTGTTTGGTATTGTTATTTGTGCTGCAAATTGATCCAAATATAAGATGGATTAAAATTTACATATCCACAAAAGTAAGCCGTTCAGGGTTTAATTCAAAAGTTTAATACATTTCTAAGAATTTAAATATGGATGTATTCAAATAACTGGAATAAATGCATGCCACACACCTTGCGCATTAGATGCACTGAAGCGTTTTTCATAATGTCTGAAGTGTGATACACTAAGAAAGCAGAAGCAAAATAACAATCAGACAAGTTTAATATAACTGACAAAAATGGCTATAGCTAGTGAGCAAGCCAGTAGGAAACAAAGGCTAGGAACAGAGTTGAACAAAAATACATTTATATTTTTTGATTGTCCATTAAATACTGTACTGTATACTGTAATTTCAGTTCCGGTGAAAAACTGAATGATGTAATTTCTCATCCGCACAATCTGGAAGTAATGAATATGAATCTATAAAGGCGTTTGTGTGTGTGAAGGTGTGTGTGGGTGTGTGTGTGTGTGTGTGTGTGTGTGTGTGTGTGTGTGTGTGTGTGTGTGTGCGCATAATGCTACACAATCAAGTTTCATACACAATGAATGAGGTGGTGACATTGTTGTTGTTGCCATACCGAGTATCAGATGTGTCTTTGTCACATTAACACTTGGCTTTCCAGCGATCAGTTAGATGGTTTTGCTAATAGGAGTGTGTGGATGTGAGGGTGCAGAGCAGCAGCTTGTGATTTGTAACACTTCGTGGAAAGCCCTGTGTGGTTGATTTAGATCGATAAACACTCTAGACAAACAGGCTGTGTCAAATAATGGATGTGAGTTCAGGAATTTAATAGTTTTTATATGTGGATACGCACATAGTCGGCGGCTAAGCCCCATGCCCTATACTGTGAGACGTAGCGCTAGGAAGCTAAACGATTTTTTTGTTGTCATGGGACTGGCTGCAGGAATTACCTAGCGGTGCACAGTAATAGCTGCTAACATTATCCGGATCAGTTTGTTAACCGTAATTGATTAATTCGCCTTCTGATCTGTCTTTTAATTGGTAATTAGGTTGTGTTTAATCTCGTGTGTTCATTTCTTTTTTTTAGACACCATTGTTGATTATTTAGCAAAAACTTTCTTACTTGTCAATACAATAAATATAGTTTCATATATTTTCATTTAATAGGCCGAAGTAACGTACATCTGCAGTTTTTGCAGTTGAAAAGCCTTGTGCTATTCCCTGGGAATGGAACTTATGACCTTTGGTGTTCCAAACACCTACTCGACAGATTGATTTTTACACAGAAATGGTTAAAAAAAAATGAAAAACACAAGGAATATAATTCAAAAAATTGTGTTTCGCTTTTTTTGACTGACATTTGTTCTTACACTGAGATTTTTGAACCGTCTGTTTTTTATGTCTTTCTTTCTTAAGTCGTTTTGTTTTTTAGCAGCGTTGCAAAATCACACTTGCCCTTTTGTGTTGGATGTTTACCAATTATAACACCTTTAGTCAGTCGAATGATTTTTGAAGAAGCACCAATCAAACTATCCGTTTGTCTTTACGAAAACTTTGAATAATTTTGATTTCATCGGATGTCACTGATTCCCATTATGTCTCATTAACTTAGGGTAAAATGTAGTTTGATTTTGCTTGATTAAAGCGTTGATGCTCAAAAACTTTTGTCAGCACAACAACATTTAACAAGTACTGAAGAAGATACACACTGAACATTTCAAGTAAATATATATAATTGTAAAATTGTAACAAGAATATATATATATATATATATATTTATTTATTCAAATTGAAGCAGTGATTTTTACTTTAAAAAGGGTGTGTGAAACTTGTTTTGAGGATTTATTAAGTACAATTCTAAATTGTTTTTGTCAGTGTATAATTCAAACAGCATGTATTTTGCTTGTCATTACCTTAACTTGTCTGTGAGATTCCAAAAGTCTTCCTGAAATTTCAAAAAGACTCACCGTCTCATCACCCGCGGATTTCGTTCAAAGTCTCATAAATGTGCCCAGCTGGATGTTCCTCAACAGTTTTCATCTATATGGAAAACAATGGTCTCCAAAGCTGCTTGTGTCAGTCAAGCGTGTGGAGTTTAGGAAAAGTCTAAATCTCACATTGGCAGGAACACAGATGATAAAAACATTTAGGAAGAATAATGAAAGGCTCCTCATCTCTTAAAATCTTAGCATATGGATTCGGCAGCGCTCCCGAATGAGAACACGTTTACTGTGGGTCTTCAGCATTGTGGGATTCGGGGAATTAAGGGATTTCAGACTGCAGTGGAGAAACAGCAGTGAAATATCGCAATCTAAAAATGGCCAGGATGAGTCTTGGAGATTCACCTGCAGAGAGGATATACTCTTCTGTGCTGAAAGAAGGAGAAAACTCCATGCAGAGTGCCGCTTTGATTTAAATCAAACCACATTTGACCACACATCTCTGAATGTTTGTTTTTATTTTAGAACTACACAACAACGTTTACACTTTGAAGATGGATTTTGACTTTCGGTTGTCAAGATTGAACAATTTAAAGAAGTAGACGATATTTTGAGATTAACTTTTAAAATTTAGATTAATGTCATTGTAATCTAGATAAATCTCAATTTTGACCTTGTCGAGGTTTCCAAAGGGAGGCTTCTTAAAAATAAACTTCCCCTGTAGCAACCCGCTGGTTTCATATCAGGATGAAATTAAATCTTGGATGAAATCATATCTCATTTCATCCATGTTAAAACGTCTTGTTTGACGTTGAAATTTCACAGTAGACATGCAGGTATGGTGCGTTTTTCCAGATAATTCTTTCAAATAATGTCCATCAAAACACTCCATAAACTGGTTTGAAGACACATTCTCATTGGCGTTCGCCCCTATAGTGTAATTCGGAATGGTACTTTCAGCTTTCCATTTTCTGTCTTTGTGGCACAATGAAAGGCTCGTCTGGCATTGATGGGTCTTTGATTTTTGTTCATACTTTTTCTTGTGTTTGTGTGTGTGTGTGTATTTACACGTGTATTAACAATGTTTATACCAACATTTATCTGTACAGAGTATAAATGTTCACGTTTTTATATGCCGTCCCAGACCAACGCAAAGTCACTATGTGGATTTAGGAAAAACTAGATTCAGTAATAAAGAAAAATGTCCATTGTTCAACAATATTCAGACTGTGAGCTATGACCAGAACAGCACGCTAGATCGCGACAATGGCTAGGAAAACAAAACTTAAAAAAAAAAAAGCTATTAGTAACCTAAAAGACTCAAAGGCAATAATAATAGTTCTGATGCTTTGGTGCTGGTGAGGTTCGGTTTCAGGCTCCTACCTTATGCAGCCTACCTATAAGCTAATATTGGTCACTGAACATGTTTTTATTAGAGTTAGAAATATGCTTCATTGAAGAGTTGTGTTTTCAATCTAGATTTAAACTGACTGATTCTGATTTTCAGTATAGATGTGTGCTATATTTATTTTTTACCAGTATATGCATATGTGTGCTGTATAGTATATTATGTACATGTTTTTCTTGTTTTTATGGGAACAGATGCCGGGTTGAGAGAATTGAGCTGACAATGCCTCTGTGCTTTTCCTCTGTCTCTCTAATGAGAGAACTGATTGTGGTGCCAGTTCTTGTCAGTGTGACTCTCATTGTCCTGAAAAGATCAGTTTTCAGAGAAGTGTGGGAGGAAAAAAGGCAGTGTAATTGAGGTCTACTGAGCTTGCTTAACTCACAGCCGGCCTGTGTTGTGGGTCTAATTTTAACCTTTAATTAATAAAGACGCAAATTCTTGCTACATGGCCATAATTTGGGCTTTTTTCCCCCCGTTGAATGGACATGACTGTGTTGGTCTCCTTGCATTGTGTGTCATTCCCCTTATACTTCTCTTGTTGTCTTTTGAGCACACAACAGAGCTTTGTGTTTTTGTTGGAGATTAGATGATGAAGGCTGGCAGGGCACACATCGGATCTTATAGCTGGGTTTCTATGGAAACCAGGTTACGTTTGGAGACATTTGGAGGGAAAACCCTCAGGCCCCAGTTTGTTCTCTGACTCGGTTTCAAAACAAATCCTAATTGAATTCGTGGTCCTCCTGATATTACTTGTGTGCTCCAGACGTGGCCTGACCGATGTGAACCCTGGGCCTGAAGACGGGAGAAAAATTAACAGTCGGCTCCTTTTATGTTCTCTCTCACAGGACAGCATGTTCTCCTCGTGGAGAGCCACGAGAGGCTGATGTGCTGAGAGTCTTCATACCGACCTTGTTCGGTTTGCGTCATGAATATGTTTCATAGGTGTGAATATTCCTCCTGGGATAGACGCATTAAGAATACAGATGTTGTCTCAATGTTTAGCTGAAGGATAGAAGATGAAGACTTCTGAGAATTGTTGTCAATGTAAAAAAAAAACAATCAAAATGCCCAACACTGCTTGAAAGTGTTGCATATAGTTTCCTGTTTTTTCTCCAGCTTGATTCAATTTATTGATGAAATATTTAAAGTCTATTCAAAAGCTTCGTTGGCTTTTAAATGACTTTGGCACAGGCATTGTTGTGTAATATTTGATATGCTTGGAAAGAAAAAAAAGAAGATGAACCACATCACAGAAACATCATATCCAAAACAATTAGTCTGGTAAAGCATGCTTGATTAGTTTAGCTTTGATTCGCTAACTATTCATATAAGCAATAATTTGTTTGGTTTGCAACACCAAGGTTGCGGGTTTGATTCTTAACCAAAGCTTGGAGCTAAACGTTTGGCTGTGTGATGTCTCAATGAATGAACACATCTTCTAGGTCCACATATGTAAATATAAAGGTTACACTATATAGCTTTCTTTACCACTTTGTAAGCGTTTCATAACCTTCCAGAAGCATTTGTCACCGTTTCAAAAGGACTTAAATTGTTCGCTAATCACTTGTGCCGTCATGGACATCCCTGAGAAGTCATTGTTGCTTGACTGATTGTCTTTTATTTCCATTATTTCCATGGCTCATTAAATGAGTATAAAACTAGCGGTGTGTGTTGACATCCTGGCCCATTGAGAGTTAAAGCGTATCCCTGCCTGGATTTATTACTCGTAGCCAACTGAGTAAAACGTGAAACGTGTGGTTGAACGATTAAAGTATAATTTCTCTTGGATTTGATGCAGACAAACCAAGACGTGATTTTTACATGTGGACCACAAACAGACGTAATGGTCTTTTTATGGCGATTGTTTAACCCACTGCGTATTTTCTGCATCTGCTTGACATTATCAGGACAGTCCAGCTGTGCAGATTAGTCCAAATTACCAGAATCAAAAAGACAACAGGGCTGCAAGAAACACAGTTTGCAGGCTGGATCATCTCAGACGCCAAAACGGGGGCCATGGTATAGGGTTTGAATTTGAAAATCCTTTGAACGCATAATTCCCCGGACCTAGAAATTTCCCATCCACCCAGGATAAACCCTGAGTGCTTCAAACGGACACTTAAAAACACACAGAAACCGTTTACAGAAAAGCTCTCCAAGGCTTATTCACATGAAAAAACCCAAAGTTCAGCAGAAAATATAGCTTGTGATGACACAAATGTTTAGATAAGCAGCTGCCGCAAACTGAATTTATTATTATTTTTTTTTATTTACTCGTTGATATGACAAACTGATTTTATACCAGAATTTTTAATGACCATCAGATTTTGTAGGAAGCTCACAAAAAAATTCAGAGTCTTGATTTTATATTATATTTTTAGTGGTCACACAATGACAGACGACTTGGAAATGAACCAGGAACCGAATAAAAAAACAAAAGTTTTAAAAGAGTTTAATTTAGATTTGGCCTTGAGCTCTTTGAACTGTCAGTAGAGATTTATATTCCATCCGAGCAAGGACACATTGTGCACTCCTTAGGAAGCCCACGGAGATCTCAACATGCATTATTTCAAATAAATCAAACCAGTCGAAACAGTGGGCCAAGAGGAGGGGTTGCGAACATAATCAGTATTTCTCTGTACAAACGCATCCCTGATTGAAAATCAAAATTCAGTTGTCTGTGTTACCGCTGTAGAACTCGCATGCTTCTACAGCGTGCACACAAAACGCCAGATATCTCTTGGATTCATCCTTTTTATTTTAAATGAATGTTTACATAAATTTTGTCAGCAGTCTTGGGGCTTTTTCAATTCGTTTTTTCTGTTGCAAGCAAATTCCTCGTAATGGCAGGAAATGATTTCAAACTTGCTTTCCGCCTACATGCGTAAGAGCCATTGATGGCAGGAAAGCATCTGCACAAGAGTGCTTGATATTGCTTGAGCATCTTCCGCTATCATTGTTCCCTCGGAAATTGATTACAGGCCTGTAGTCAGACACCATCTCGATAACTTTAATTATTCTTTGCTATATCGCTCTTGTGTGTGTGTGTGTGTGTGTGTGTGTGTGTGTGTGTGTGTGTGTGTGTGTGTGCAGACAATTAGGTCCAAAATGCTACATTTTTGAGTTGTGAGCTGTGCCGCAATATGATTTTTTTAATACTGTGATGTGGGTACCGTTACACATTCATGAATTAATTTTTTATATACCGGTATATACATTTAATATAACAAATTTGTTTCATTTGTTACATCTTTTAACACTGTTAATAAAATAAAGACATGGTGACACTGCTAATCGAGCACAGAAAGCATTTAAAAAAACTGAATTAATAGAACACCCTTGAAGAGCGACCAGAGGAACTACAGTTTGCAAAGTCTGGAAAAGTGAATGTCTGGTTGAAGACGTCCAAGAAGAACTGGTTAAAGAAAGGGTGGCCGCTTTTTTTAATTGAACTGGTTTGGTTTTAAACTTTGAGACGTTAACCAACAAACAGCACTATTCAAGTTGTGTTACCGTGATGTTGTAGTTACGGTTTGTTAAAATACAAAATCGTCCCGTATTTGAGAATTAAATTGCGCATCCCCGTCTTGACTCAATGCAGGACGGTTTTTGTCCGGTTATTATCAATATATTTTTAATAAAAGCAGCGTCTCATACTAATCATATCACACTTTTTATGAAGACGCCACCTTTTCTACTTTTAATTGGGTAATACTCGGCTTCATAGATAGTTTGATTGGTCTTTTTAATTGCCTAGTTAGGAGGGCGAGTTTTTGGGCTGGCAGAGAGAGTAATACTGTTAAAATACTGCTTTAGTACAACTTAAAAATGGCAGATGCTTCTCCAGGTTTTGGCCCGCGTATAATCTCTTACTTTAAATGAAGTTAGAATATTGAAGTTAGAAGTTAGTCTATTAAAGTGTAATGTCCATTTTTCCCCAATACTGTGACACTACAAAATATTGTGATGTGAATTTTTTACAAAATAACACTACAAAATATCGTGATATGATTTTTAACTGATGCCGCCCATGTATTGTACGTACCGTTTAAGTCAATGGTGGGACTCCACTAGGACGTAAATGTTTAAGTGTGTGTGTGTGTGTGTGTGTGTGTGTGTGTGTGTGTGTGTGTGAATGTGCCTGCCTCAGTCCAAGTGTAAAAGAGCTATAAATAAGTCTTTGCTCATTTGACCCTTCCTGTGTTTTTCTTTCTGTCTGTTCTGACCATCTGTTTGTCCATATTGGCCCATAACATTCTTCTGCCTGCAGACCTCACTGCTGGCATTCCCATCGGCGTGATCGTATCGTGTGGCTCGGTGCTGCTGTTGCTCGCTGCGTTTGTCTCCTGGAGGCTGTGCTGGGTTCCTAGGAGGAACAAAGCTCTGTCATCAAGTCCCGCCGTCCTCACCCCAGACGACTGCCCCTCAATTCATTTGCCATCTCTCCTGCCCAGTCCTCAGCCGTCCAGGGTCGCTATGGCGACTGAGAAGGAAAAGTATCCCATGGCATCGATGGGTTTCTTGGAAGCAGCTGTTAAAATAAGCCACACGTCTCCTGATATACCCGCCGAGGTCCAGCTCTCCATGAGGGAGCACTTCCTGCGCCGAACCCAGCGCATGCAAAGACAGACCACCGAGCCAGCATCATCCACAAGGTAATGTGTCCAAAACGCACCGAGGAGACTTGTTGACGCTCTTTTGCACATTTCATTATCAACATGGAGGAATGAACACACCTCAAGGCAGAAGCTGTGTGAGGTTCCACTGCTCCACTAAAAGCCTCATCAATCACAGATATTCTTGACACAATGCCTTGCAGATGGAACCCTACACATTCTTTTATTCATTCATTTCTTGAGAAAATTTGTAGTATAATGGGACTATGGGAGGGAGCACACGCTAAATATTAGGAAACTGTTTTTGTAATGCTTTATGGTTTTGGTTTGTATGGTGTATATTTCTCTCCGGGGACTCTTTTTTTATGTTCTATACTGATTTTTTAACTGTTGTATCATTTAACTATTTTTAGTTACTGTAATTCACATATTTATATTTATTATGTAAAAATGAAAAACGCATGAGCAATATATACAAACTATATTTATTTAATGTTATCCAAATGTTTAGTTGAATGAGTTGTATGAACAAGGTCATTGGTTCCGGTCTTCTGGCACTTTCTTATACTCGTCTCTTGTCCAACCTTTCATAAAATACCGTCCAGACTTTGTTGTGAATTTTACAACGTACTGTATAGGAAAATTAAATATAAATATTTCATGTTGGTCTAGTTTCCAAGACGTGAGCAAAGAAATAAATAAAGAAATCAATAATTGTCGGACTCACCATCCAAGGCTTGTTCTATTAGTGCGATGGTTGTTTTTTAAGAAATCATTTTAAAGGATTTTTGGGTTAAGATTTGTCACATTAATTCTCAGCACAGAATGAAGATGGTCTGTAATGTGAGAACAGGACGCAGGTTTTGGTCTCTTCATCACAAAATAAAAATAATTGGTAATTTTATGTTTTTGCTTTTCTCAAATATGCAAAACGCACTGGTGAATTTTTAGCATAAATGCAAAGACAATGTTTTAAACTAGGACACTAGGTATGTGAATTTAGAAAAACATCCACGATCCATTTTCTGGGCCCTCGGGCCATGGGTTGGGCATCACTAGCTTAAACAAGTAACATGTAGACTTGTTAAAAATCTGCTGTTTTTCCCTGGTTGGTGTTCTACTCATTTGACTGATGGCTTTTTTCCAGGCATAGTTCCTTCAAACGTCATCTTCCTCGCCAAATGCAAGTTGGCAGTCTGGACCTCGGTGATGACTATGACGTGGATGAGCAACCCACCAGCATTGGCCGCATCAAACCTGAACTCTACAAACAGTTCACCATGGAAAACGACGATCCATCCAACAGTAAAGGCGGCAAAAACTGTGGAAAGATTAATTTCTCACTCCGCTATGACTATGAAAATGAAATGCTACTAGTAAAGATAATCAAAGCCTTTGATCTGCCAGCCAAGGATCTTTGTGGCAGCTCGGACCCCTACGTCAAGATTTACCTGCTGCCTGATCGGAAGCAAAAGTTCCAGACCCGAGTCCACCGTAAAACACTAAATCCCACATTTGATGAGATTTTCCAGTTTCCAGTCTCATACGACGAGCTGGCCGTCAGGAAGATCCATCTCAGCGTTTTTGACTTTGACCGCTTCACACGGCACGATATGATCGGAGAGGTCATAGTGGACAATCTGTTCGAATTGTCTGATCTTTCAAGGGAAACGTCCGTCTGGAGAGACATTCAGTACGCGACCTCTGTAAGACACTCTCTCAAATCTACTCCCTTCTCAACTCACTATTTTTCATACATTTTTATCAACTTTATCTACCAATTGGTGGAGGAGATTGCAGACCTTTAGTCCTAATTTTAACAACACAGCCATGCACACCAAGGCCCATGAATATTAATGACTGAGGCAGCACCTTGTTAAAAGATAAAAAGTGCATGTTTATTTTTAGTACACAGTGTTTAGTTTTTAGGACCTGGATTAGATTAGATAATTAGATTCTGCTCTGATTAAAACATAAAGAAAGGTTGCTCTGCTCTTTTTTCCCAAGGAAATACTTTGCAGCTCTTTTTTTGCAATCAGTCAACTCCATGCTTTTAATATATTTTAATAGCATAAAGATTTCAGGTCCAGAGCTTCTGGCTCCTATTGACCAAGAAATGGAAAAGCAGTTTGAAAACAGAAGAACGGATCGAGAAAGACTATTGACTCATGCAAATTAAGTATTTATGAAAAACACATTTTTGCGATCAAATTCACCAACTATCACTGTTAGCCTAAAGTCCTCCATATTTATAGTGATGAGTTTGGCTTCCTACATAAGCACCGAGGTCGTCTGAGGTTAGCTGATCATCTCCGTGAGTCTTATTTCTCTCTGTTTTGTAGATTTAGTGGCATCCTCAGAGGAGCAATCCAATAAACCTGTGGTTATTGCTTTCATGGCAGGAGGCTGACTGCCCATTGAACTAGCACACATTCTAACACACAATGAAACCAATTTAAATTTGAAAACAGTTCACCTCAAAATAAGAGAAAAAACCTCTCCAATCTTTACTTCGGATTTCACGTTTACCTTTACTCAAGGTGACTTTAGCTGAGCAGAAACCGTACAAATAATCTTGTTGACTGGTGGGAAAGCTAGAGACACATTAAGCCTCAAGTAGGAGAGTCGGGGGATATATCCATCACACAGCGGCTTACCGAGCTCATTTAACATGATTAATGTTTACACCGGACTTAATACCACTGAAGGGTTCACGCTTGAGCACCAACAGACGACTTAGCTTAGAATCCACAAAACTTTCACATGGCGTGAACATTTTTGTACTCCAAACATGCCACTTTTCCAAGTATTTTGGAAGCTGAAATGCTCGGATTAGCTTTAAAGAGGAATTGATGCACGTCTCAGGGCTGAGATGTTAGCAGGGTAGACGTTTAATTAGCGGTTGTCCAGGAGAGCTGGATCATGCTAGCTAATCGGTCACCATGGCGGAATCAATGCAAACAGCATTGCTTTCCACCTTATTAATTTAGCATTCCGTAGTGAAAGTACCAGAGCAATTCTTTTAGAGCTAACTAGCCTTTAGCATATCTGTGAAACCTTAACAACTAACATATTGACGTCTTCCCATTGTGCACTAACTAGCCTTTAGCAAATCTGTGAAATTTAGCAAATGACATTGTATTGACCTTTTACCACTGTGCGCTAACTAGCTTTTAGCATTTTGGTGAAACTTTAACAACTGACGTCTTACCATTGTGCCCTACCTAGCCTTTAGTATATCTGTTAAACTTCAACAACAGACAATTGTATTGACGTATTACTATTGTGCGCTAACTAGCCTTTAGCGTATCTGTGAAAGTTTAACAACTGTCATTGTATTGGCGTTTTACCATTGTGAGCTAACTAGCCTTTAGCATATCCGTGAAACTTTAACAGCCAACATTGTATTGACGTCTCACCATTGCGCAGACATGAAAATAAACAGAGATCCGCTAGACTTGACAGTAATCTCTCAGTGATGTGAGCAAATATGAATCACACACGCTGTCTGACTCATCTCTGTCCAACAACATTCCGTTTGCTGAATTTGAAATGGCGTTAAATAAACAGACAAAACTTCATACATTTAAAACAAGTCTGTAGAGTACAAAACAGCTGTTATTCCTATTTCGCCATTATTTATGTGCTTTTAAGAAAGCAACTAGCATTGCATTGCCGTCACACATTAAAAGAATGTTGCAATCAAACCTACAACCTTTCAAGCTGCAGACACCATCTTCTTCTGATGAAGCCACAGAAACCTGCCATTGTTGTGCGTTTGATCATTTTGTGTGTGTGCTGATGAAGAAGGTTCAAAATCTACACCAGGTCTTATAGTTTATCCAATTTTATAAATTCTATAATATAAAAAAGTCAGAGTGTGTGAGGCTTTTCTTTCCGTCATTTGAAGCTGTTTCCAGCATGGTGGTTCTCTGCAAAGGTGACCTTTATAATAGCGCTGAGAAATCATGGAGTTACATTGATTTCTCTCTCTCGTTCTTGCTCTGTGTGTGTGTGTGTGTGTGTGTGTGTGTGGGTGTGGGTGTGTGTGTGTTTGTGTGACAGGAGAGTGTGGACCTTGGTGAGATCATGTTCTCACTCTGCTATCTACCGACGGCTGGAAGATTAACGCTTACCGTCATAAAGTGCAGAAACCTCAAGGCAATGGACATTACAGGATACTCAGGTAGCGCTAAACTCTTGAATATTAATATCACGGTCATTTCCGCCTTTTCACATGCCACTTTAAATGTATTTGCCTTGTGTTTAATAAAACAAGTGTTGTACTGATGTGAATATAAGCAAATAAATTATGCTTATTGAACAACGTGAATATAAATAACTCCCTTTTTTTTTTTTACTCGCAATATCCTTCCTTTTTTTTTGTTCTGACTTTCTAGAAAACTGAAATTTGTGACTAAATACTTTGCTTAAATACTTTTAACAAACCAAATTTGTGACTAGTCCCCTTATTTCAATTTGATATTGTTTTACTTAACAGATTAAAAACAACAGTATCAGTTGGATATTATCTCTAAATAAATGTAGAAGAGTATATCTCCAATAGGTGGTGCTATTATTCTATTCGCTTTGTCCATATGTGGGCATATTCCGGGTCTTAGGTGTTGTGGGAGTTGCCAAGTTCTTCTTTGCACGTGAGCAGCAGAAATAGCTAATTCCACATACAAATTCCCCATATCTCCATCTTATTGTAATTAGTTTGTTTTTATTTTCCCCAGTGTTAGTTACTAATGCACGTCCCATTTTTTGTGACGCTCCTGACTTGAAACATGTAAAAATTGTTGCTTTTTTTTACACGCATATTTGAAACATGCTTATAGAAGCACCCTCTCCCCCTACTGTAGTTTTTGAGCTTCTAAAATTGGAAAAGTGCTTATACAGTATTTGTGTAAATTCTATACATTTAATTTAACAGACAGAAAGCATCTACAAGTGGAAGAATCTCTACTTGCCCTCTACAATCCCACCATTCATTTTGATAGTTACAAGTCAATTATCAGTTGTGTTGTCTAATCAGAGTTTTATATCGTCATCCATTCTAGAAGTTTCCCAGTGGAAATATCAGCAAGAAATAAAAGCTGAATTTATAAAGACACACTTGAACGGATAGGCGGAGGAGAGTTTAAGACTAAAGTGGTAAATGCCTCACTTATACATCTTTCCCTTAGCAGAAAATGTTCAATTTAGATGGAAATTGATTTCAATTGATCTATTGGTTACGTGTCAAAACTGCTCGATCTATTTTTTCCCTTTGGAGAACTAGTTTATGGTTTACTAATGCAGTTTATAAAAGTGTCAGTAGTACTAACTAATAGCTCGAACACACTGGGCGATGACAGAAAAGGATGTAAATCAATATTCCGCGCTGGTGTCAAACTGAGCACTCAAGTCCTTTCATTAATGCACTAAATCTCAATGGCCTTCCCTTCACCAGGAATATTAAGTGGGTTCAATAAAGGCATCAAGCCTTCGTTTCTAATCTCGTCTGTTATTCCCATTGTCTGTAAGCTATTGTTTAAGAATTAATTAAAGTAGCGCTGGAATTCTTAAAGTCATTTTAGGACTGCGAGTCCACATTAGTATGGATTAAATACGCTGACTGTTTTTATCTCTCTGAGCAGATCCGTATGTGAAAGTGTCCCTCATTTGTGACGGAAGGCGTCTGAAAAAAAAGAAGACCACAACAAAGAAAAATACCCTGAATCCCACTTATAATGAGGCCATTATCTTTGACATCCCCCCGGAGAGCATGGACCAAGTCAGCCTGCACATCTCGGTCATGGACTATGATTTGTATGTATCACGAATGGCTCTTTTTATTTTATTCAAAGTGAAAGAAAACAATTCACCCGAAAACTTCATTCACTCCCATTTGGATGTTTTCAGGCTGTTTGTCTTTTTAATATGTGAGTTTAAAGAGGCAAGTGCACAACAAGTATCTCAAGTGATTTGTGGAGAACTTTTGCATCTTTTCTGTGTCCTAAAAATACATTTGACTTAATATTGCCCGGAGCAGAACATAACTCAACTGCATAAACATGTTTTTTTTTTCTTCCTGTAATTAAGTCTTTAAAAAGAGGATTAGAATTTTTCTATTTGAATTAATTTGAAGGTATAATTAACATTAATTATAAAAATATTTAATATTAATGACAACATTAAATATATTCACATAATGTTATTTTGTTTTTTTATTTAAATGTAGATCTCCCAAATTTACTTTTCCTAAAATCCTAAAAAAAATGTTTTCATCTGGACCGTGTGTAAGAGATAGAAAATTAACATGCTCCTTATTGTCCGGTACAAGATATTTTATCTTCATCAATAATTCATAGTCCATTAGCAGTTTCATCCAGGACTGTTTAACATCTAGATCATTGTGCTTTTGGCTGCCATGGCGATTGCGTGATGCATGTTTTACGCAGAGAAAAGGAAAGGTCAGGAGCCGGAGAATTTACCGCTCAAGTGTTAAATCTCAGACCATTGGATTGAGATTTAATCTGGAATGTGAGTTTGATCAGAAGGCCCGAGCAGTTCTCTGTGGTGGGTTCACACAGAGGACTCACGTAAAGTTCAGCACCACTGAAGCAAATGTGTGTTGATTTCTTTATCCCATGGCACTTTTGCAAATCTCTCTGAATCAGAAACATGCCCCTTTTTCTCTGTCTAATTGAAACGTGTGCAGCACTGCCAGGCAAACGCGGGGTAGATGCTTTTGACTCATGCTAAACTTTGCTGCGCAAGATTTTCGACTGTCACTGTGGATGAGTTTTTATTATCTTGTTATATAAGTTACATAATCTTGTTTTTTTCCCTTCTTTTTTTTGCAGGGTGGGCCATAATGAGATAATCGGGGTGTGCCGTCTGGGATGCTGTGCGGAGGGTTTGGGTCGGGACCACTGGAACGAGATGCTTGCGTACCCTCGTAAGCCAATTGCACACTGGCATCCTCTGCTGGAGACGAAGAAATCGGAAAAAGAGGCAAGTAACCAGCACTCACGCGAAGGAAAGTCAGAAAAAACACAGCACACTTGTTTCTGGCGGAGATCTTCTGGGACCGTTAGTGTAGAACTTTTGTTACTGCATTATAAAATATACGCATTGCAGAAGCCATTTTTGGCCGGATGCCAATCTTTCATAGTAAACATTCAAATCCCTCCAGTCACTTTCTAACACTTGTCTTCTACTTCATGAATAATGCATGAATGGAATATGTCAGTGCTGATTTTAATTTGCACACTGAAATTTTCAGCCGCTTCTCTGACCTGTGATCAGGATTCATTTTTGGATGATGATATTTTGCCCACAATTAATAGTGTTTTACGTCTTTTTAAATATTTATAAGCAGTTTGATTACAATCTTTTTGTTGGGAATAAACATTAATTAACCCTGCTTAAGTTCTGCATGTGAATGTTTCGGGGCATCTGCACATGGTGTTGACATGGCAAGAAAAAGCTCGAGGAACAAAGGAAAGTTCACGCAGCTCATTATTTTAATTTGTATTGTTGTCGTCTTGGGTATTTTTTTTTCCACAGCATACATTTGAATTCGATGAACTTTACGGAGTGCTGCTCCAGTTTAAAAGCACAATGATGATACAAGACAAATTAATAATTGTAAGCCTTATCACCTCACTTTATCTGAACCAGTCACTTTTTTTATCCATATTTCTTTATATGTTTAAAGACTTTTTTCCAAATTGTATATATTGTAGTTATACATACATCATTTTCTGAATTATCTAGTAATTCTCTTCTAAACTGTACAGTTACATTTGCGTTTGTGCATTTCATAAAAAGAAACTGTACCTCAGAACTAATATGTGATATTGTAAATACCTGTTTATGGGAATATAATTTCATTTAAAAGAAAAAAAATGTCCTTAATAAAAAAACTGTTAATAACAGTATGTTTTAAAAAAAAGCAATTTATTTTTCTCAGAGTTCCACACCGAGTCAACTTCATGTTTTCCCTCTGATTTAAACCCAAGGCCTTTGGTGTTGCCAGCACCATGTTTTATCGATTAAGCCACAAGACAGATATTGTTTGAGCTTTAATATTTAATATCGCCGTCATTCATGTTTTTCATGTCTTTCTTACAGTGGAAAGCCAGAACGGCCAGTTTTGACAGTCAGGGGTCTTGTCCATCCCCCAAACCTCCAGCCAGCCCTTGATCAGAGCCATCTGTAAACCTTCAGGCTTGGCGTCCACCTCACTCTCCGGCCGTTGTCTGTATGTTTTTCAAAGGAACGGAGTGACGTTTCCCAAGCCCTGCGGTTTCCACCACTTGCTTTCGATGGTTCCCTATCACTGATCTGTGATCAGACTCGCTGTTTTCTCGCTGTTATCTATAGGATCTGTGATCAGTTGTTGGGAGTGTTGTACAAGTCTCTATATCTAGAGTCTCGTCAAAGCCAACGTCGTGTTTCCTAGAATAGCTCAGCATCTCCACACAGATGCGTCTGTGTGATTCTCAGCGGAACGTCTTTGTGGACGGCTCGGCTCTGATCGCAAACTCTGAAAGCAAGTTCAACTCCCGCGTTTGAACGCTGAGGGAAAAGCACAGCGTGTTTGTGTGAGAACAAAAGACCCACTTTTAGGGAACGGGATTTGTTTTAAGATAGAATATGGACAAACCATTTTCTCTCTGAAACCCTTGTGTAGAAACTGTGAGCGTAAAAAAAAACATGATATTTATGACTTAGATGTTGTATAAATGTATGTCTAGATTAGAAATGTACTTCAGAGCACAACACTTATATACATCACAAATATGATGTATTTCCAAATACAAAATGGTTTACATGTGAAGATGATCACATTTGCACTCAAAACAGATGATTAATAGTGTAATTTCATAAAGATTGTCTAAAACGGGGCAACCAAAAATCGATATTTTTAAAAACTCTTCCAGGTCTTTTATCTGTATTACGGGTTGGAGAAAGTCAAAGATCTGCAATGTAATAATATTGTTTCCTGACGACATGGCCATGGAAATTCTATCTATTAAAATTTACATTTTTTCTTTATGTGTTATGTTAAAAAGGGAAAAAAGATGTAAATAAATTGTCTGATTATTACCTAAAAAAATGAAAATTTTGTATAAAGAACAAAAGACTATTGTAAGCACAAAACGTAATCTTATCTTGATCAGGCTTTATTTTTATAATATTTATTCCATATTTATTTATTGATTATAACATTTTCAGTTTGTGTTTAGATGTTTTAGCTGAAATCAGCTACTGAATTACAATATATTTTACTCTGCATCTGGTTGAGTAGCTTAAGAGTTATTTAATTTCAGTTTATATTTTAAAATGGAATTGGATTTACCTCACATTTTCTGATTGATCGCTAAATTCCGACCAACAGTCATTTACAAGCTTTATTTTCTATTTTTTCAGTGGTTCTTTAAGATGTCCAGCTAGAGCAGAACTTATGTTTGAGTTCTGGACAAGTTGACTTGCCAAAAAATAAATTAATTAAATAATTAAAGACCGCAAAACAATTCAGAACGAATGGTGAGATAAAACCAGCTACTATGCAGGAAGTTCAATATCAGTTCCAGTCTTTTTTCTAATGTTTGGGTTGAACAGGCTCAAATACATTTGGCACTTTTAGATAATGTACTTCATCTAATAATACCGTCAGCTTTAAATATTTCTATGTAGCAAAATAGATTTAATATTTTACATGAATCAATGAAAGTTGTTGATTTGTTGAAGAAATGTTGTGACATTACCTCCGTTTTTTTTTTTGTGGTCATTCGATTTTACAATATAGCCATAGTTGTGATCCTCAGAAACTATAGTGTGTCTGTAGGTGAATGTAGAATTACTACAAGTTCAGAGATTAGCTCATCACTAACACATGAGTGCTGTGTTTTAACCAACCCCCAACTATCACACCCAACCACTTTCTAATTTTTGTATGGATCATTTGTACTTGCAATATATCTTGTAATGTTTGAAAAGGTTCTTGTATTTCCAAAATGCCAAAATAAATTGTCAGTTGAGTCATTTCAATGGTAGAAATGTCTCCTTTTTACATTTGAGAGTTGTCCACGTCTCTTATTACGTGGTTTGTTGGGGAAAAAATGACTTTTGGTGTGAAGCAAAATGTTAATTAAAGGGCCATCATCTTCGTCATCCTCATTATCTTCACATTTAACCAAGAATCTGATGTTTTTAATTATTTTGACTTTTGATTTATAATTTTTTGTTCTTTTTTATTATATGTTGGTTAATTTGGATATTTTATATACAGTTATCATCAATATCGTTTTTGATCATTTTTGATGAAACTGAAATGTCTTATCTTTTATTTATTTATTTTGTCGAGATTCTGATAAATTCTATATTTTTTCAGTTACATTTAGATTGTTTTGCACCTTTTTTTAAAATACTGTTATCGGCACCTTTATGAAATTAATTTTTTTATTTATAATTGTCATTAAGCATCTGATGAATTCTTTTAATTAAACCTAAAAAGCATACTTCCTAATTTGATCTTTTTTTTGTATGAGCTGAAACGTCTTATCTTATATACTATTTATATTTTTATATCATCAAGATTCTGATCAATTATTTTATTATATATATATATATATAT
>CM051495.1:12226776-12297750 GCA_028031935.1 Paedocypris micromegethes
ATATATATATATATATATATATATAATCTTTATTACATTTTGGTTGGTTTGGATCTTGTATCTTGTTTGGATCAGTACTGTTATCACAGTCAATTAACATCCTATATTCATATCATACTTTTTTCCTAATTGAATCCTTTTTTTTTATGAGAACACTGAAATGCGTGTCTTATCAATGTATTTATTTATTTATTTTCAAAAGCAATCTCCAAACATCAGCCTATTCTTCGGGTGGTGGCATTACAGCCCACTGCTTTTTTCTCAAAGCCAGCTTATAAAGAATCTGGTAGCCGTCATCCCAGGCGTAGATCTGCCTCTCTTCTGGATTATATTTGAGGCTGCTGTGAGCACCAAAGCGCCTGGGGAAATAAATAAGCGGTGCTTCTCCGCTGCTCACCATATCATTTACGTCAAACACACACTGCACTCGGGAGCGACTCGGCGGCTTGGTGTTGTAAACCACATACACTGTACCACAGATAATGAAAGCAGCCTCGGCGTTTTGTCGGGGACACGCTGTATCCCACATCTGCTCGATGTCCAGAGAGTTGGGGTCCATTTTGGCCAGGTTGATGGTTTCTCCTGCGGGATACAGGGCCCACAGCCCATCTTCATCCGCCACCAGGTCCACTAGTGTCTCCGGGTTGAGAAGGTAGACCGGTGTACGCTCCTGCATGGGGAACACTGCGCTGTCCACCACCGACCCGTTCTGGATGTCATATTTAATGAGCTGGAGTTCTGATCCCTCACTGATGTAGTAAAGGAAGCCATCATAAACCGCCTGGCCGGTCCCGTTCCACGCGACTGGGACGGTGATTGGTCGGCCTTGAGAAGCTCCTGACGAGGCTGAGAGCTCCCGCACCGAGCTGAACTCATGGAGCGTGTGGTCAGACGTGCTGTTGAAGACGTACACTTTGGCGGACGCAGCATCTTTGGTCCAGACTCCCTTGGGACTTCCCAGCCTCTTCAGTATCTTCATGGCTTTGATGCTGGACATGATGTTAACACACACTACAATGAACAGAAACACACTAATGGGCCTTATGAAGAAAGACGTTTGAGTTGGAACAGATATGAAAGCAAAATTCCAATAACGGTTTCCCAAGCTAAATGCAGATTAAATGAAGGGAACGCAGCAGTCTTTATTTATTTTTTTTTTATGTTTGCCGTCTTCCAAGGAGAAAGCAGCATTAAATGTCATGGAGGCTACAGTAATTGTGCCGCCTTTGGAAGGATTTATTGAGGCTCAACAAAGGGCAATAAAGGGTTAATATTCTTCATCTCCACCAACCTTATTTGATTTACTATACCTCACCGTGGTTTCTTTTTTGACATTGCTAGGTTGACATTGCAGATTATTCTCTTTGCCAACTCTCTCTCTCTTTCTACATGATCCTATCTCACTTTCTCTCACTCTATCTCTCTCTATTTAGTCAACCTATATCTCTCTCTTTGACTCTATTTAATAAACCAATCTCTCTCTTTCTATTCAGTCAATTCTCTTTCGATTTGGTCAGCCTTTCTCACTCTCTATTCTATAAGCCTATCTCACTCACTCTTTTTCTATTTGGTTAGCCTATCTCACTCTTTCTTTCTATCTATTTAGTCAACCTATCTCTCTCTCTTTCTATCTAGTCAACCTTTATTTCTCTCTTTCTCTCTATTTGGTCAACCTCTATCTCTCTCTATTTGGTCTACTGTCTTTAGATTTGATCAGCCTATTTCACTCACTCAGTCTCTCTATTTGGTCAGCCTATCTCTTTCTTTCTATATCTGCTTCTCTCTCTCTCTCTCTCACACACACACACACACACACACACACTCTCTCTCTCTCTCTCTCTCTCTCACTTTGTCTTTGTTTGCATCACTTTCTTCCAAAACCACAAGTTCCACGGCTCACACGCTCCTATTTCAAAGCCTGAACTTCAAGGCCGTAGCTCTGAACTCACCAGACAGCTCAAAGAACTCCTCTTTCCTCTTCTCCTTAACAACCGCAACCTGTTCCACCATTTTCTCTGAAGCCTTCACACAAGGCTTTGGGGGATTCTTGGTTTCGATGTAGTCCATCTCTCGTTCCATGCGGTCCAGTCTCGCCCCTGTGTCCCCCACATGCAAATGCAGCTTCTTGTGCTCCTTGCCCAACTTCTCCAGCAGATCAGCGGCTTGCTGCCGGAACTCCTTCAGGTCGGAACTGTAGCGGTTGTTCTGTTCATGCCACAGCGCGATACGTTCCTGAAAGTGTGGAGATGCTAATGAGTGATTAGGGCCGGGTGAGATGGTCTCCAGCCTGTCCATTTTTAGACTGGTGATTATTCCTGGAGTGCAATCAGTGAAGCTGATGGAGAAGTACGACTTGAGTTAGTCTGAGGGTTTGAGCATTTTTTTGTCTGTTGACTCCCATTCCCATGAATAAGATTTAGCTCATAAATAGCATCCAATACCTTCCGCACCCGACAGATGGCGATATCCCCTCGTCCGCCCAAGAAATTAACCACAGTCGATGAAAAAGATGCCGACTTGTCACGCACAATCACAATGTATGAGTAACGGTAAGTGTCCAATTTAATTTAGTGGAGTAAAGACTACCGATACTAAATCAAAAATCTAGCCAAGTAAAGAGTAAAAGCTCATATATTTTATACTCAGTACAAGTACAAAGTAGCCCAAAAATATCTAAGATGATGGGACCTTGTTACTTTAAGTACTTTACACCACTGACATTTCTAAATGCCTGACACTTTTATTCAATGCAACTTTAATTGTATTACATAAGCTACTTAATCATTCAAATGTATGTTTTTTATATGAATTGAACCCTTAGCTTGGGTGTTGCTAGCACTGAGAAAATTCAGTGAGCTTTCAGTGCACATGAGGACGACAACATTGTTACATGTTACTCCTCCGTAACTTATTTGCTGTTTCGACAACTATTGGCATTAAAAACATTTCACTTACAAATCTTTTTCTCAAAATCTTTGTGTTCTAAATATGTTTCTCTTATCATAATCGTACTTGGAAATTGCATATGGAGACTTGGTGCACAGTTTATTTTGTCACAGTAGTGTTTCCGGAGTCCGGATTTAGAACACAGACGAGTGTGAGTCAGACTGCATCATTTAGAATGTCACGTAGAAACAAGATTTGAAATCCCAACGCTCTTACCTCCATGGCAAGCATCCGGTTTTCCAAGTAATTCATTAGGCCCTGAAAGTGGTACTGACCACTGCAACGCTGAGACAAAACGCTCAAAAGCACAAGACGCATGAGGAATTCCATGGTTGCCCACAAGGCACAAGATCCCTCTGAATCCGAGGACTGGAGCTAAGAGCGAGTCCGCTGTGGTGTGAGATGGGTTGACGAGAAGAAAGTTGAGGAAAAAGAAACAGGATCTCGGGGATCTGCCGTCTCACTTGGCTGGAATGTTTTTCCTGAGACTGAGGGAGGAGCCGTGGATTTTTCTGCTCTCTTTGCCCCAGAAGAACAGAATCTGAGCTTTACTGGCCAATCAAACATTTGAAACAGTTGTTGGCTATCCTTCAATATGTATTTGTTAGCTTGTGTGTTCCAGATGTATTAAAGTACTTATGGCGTTTTGGCTGCGCTTCAGATTCATAAGAAAACCCTGAATTATGTTTGTTCTCCCGAAAGATCTCAGCATGGAGGAGGAAACCACGTCAGCAATGGTTCTGCAAATACCAGAGAAATTGAACCGGGTTGATTTGAAAGGAAATGCATTGGAAGATTCTTGTCTCAACTCAATTTTGCAGGTTAAAAGGCAAGCAACATGTAGAGGTTTTAAATCTAAATCCTTAATGTTTTCTGGAATATGAGATTTGTGTGCTATTTGTGTATTCCATAGTAAAAAAAAAACGTACTATATGTGTGTGTATTGTATACTACACACACTCACACACACACACACACACACACACACACACACACACACGCACACACCGTTCACTATATTAAGTTCATCATGCTGTTTGGATTCCTCCGAGATTTTGGTTCATATTACCTTGATAGCACCACACACTTACTGAAGATTTGTCTGCTGCACATCTATAATGCCAATCTTACAGCACAACCCAAAGATGCTCTGTTGGATTGAGATCTGGTGACTGCAGAGGCCATTTGAGTTCAGGGAATCCACTGTGATTCACGGTTTACTTGACACGTCTTCCTGCTGGAAGTATCCATCAGAAGATGGTACATTGTGGTCATACATAGATGGACATGGTCAGCGACGATACTCTGGTGAGCTGTTTTGTTGACACGATGCTCAATTGGTACTATTGTGATCAAAGCTGTGCCAAGACCATCTTCCCCACACCACTACCACCAGTCTGAACCGTTGACACAAGGCAGGATGGATCCACGCTTTCATGTTGTTGACGCCACATTCTGACCATACCATCCGAATGTCCCAGCAGAAATCGAGACTTATTATATCAGGCAACGTTTTACCTCTATCCTTCTTCTATTGTCCAATTCTGGTGCGGCTGTGAGAACTGTAGCCTCAGCTGTTGTTATCTGACAGGAGCGGTACCCGGTGTGGACTTCTGCTGCTGTAGCCCATTCACCTCTGTTTTTGTTCAACGTGTTGTGCGCTCAGGGACACTCTTGTTTGTCCTCAGTGGTCATTTAAGTTGATGTTGCATTTCAACTGGAACCAGTCTTGCCAATCTTCTGACTTCTGCTGCCATTTGATTGGCTGATTAGAAATTAGCATTAACGACTTGGACTGGTGTACCTAATAATGTGGTTTATGTGTGTGTGTTTGTGTGTGTGTGTGTGTGTGTGTGCGTGCGTGCGTGCGTGCGTGTGTGTGTGTGTTGAGCTTTTATCTGGCTCTTTCATATTCTCGGTTTCAGCCTTTTGTCTCTTGCATGTCAGCGTTCCCCAGGTAAATCGACTGAAGAACCTCCTGGCCTTTGGCTCTGACAGACAGATGAGCTGCATCAATGGCACAGCTCATACAAAATATTCCTTTCATTGGTAAAATGTCAAAATCGAACATATATGTCATTTCAATCTATATTAAGTGTCACTGAGTTCAAATAATCCCCAAGAAAAAGCAAATGTCGCTAGTTTGCGCCAAATCATTCCAACCAATCATTATCGGTCGAATTTAGTTTCATTAATAATTCACAATTTAACCTCTTTCCCTAAGGGAAAATATTCAGTATTCATTTTTTACTTAGCACATGCATTAGAATTCAGTCAGTCATCTTCTACCGCTTCATCCTTTACAGGGTCGCGGGGAGCTGGCGCCTATCTCAGCGTCTTAGGGCCGGAGGCGGGATACACAGTCTGGATTGGTGGCCAACCATTCGCAGAGCGGGACACACAGACAAACACATTCACACACACTAACTCACACCTATGCGGTCAATTTTCCAATTCCAATTAGCCAATTAGCGCATGTTTTTGGACTGTGGGAGGAAACCGGAGAACCCGGAGGAAACCCACGCAAGCACGGGGAGAACATGCAAACTCCACACAGAACGGCCCCGGCCGGCCTTGAACTCACACCTCAAGTGTCAAACGGAACCATCTTGCTGTGAGGCGACAGCGCTAACCACTGCGCCACCGTGCCGCCCTGCATTAGAATTGTTATAATAAAAATACACAAAAAGTATATGTGTATTTTACACATGCAGTTCATAAAAGGTTTATCTCGCTAGACTGCAAATACTTATATTGAATTATAATATTGAATTAGCTTGAGCTCTTATGTGATTTATGCGTTTAAACTGTTATATTGTTACAGTTGGTTTAATTAAGTCGTTTTGATGTCTTGCTATTTTTGTGACTTGCAGCTGGTGTCGTCATGGCAACACTTTGGTTGCTGGCAGATGGGGGCATGAACCCTGCTGAGGGTCTACTGATGAATGTTTACTCTGATAAATTGAAGTAAACATTGGTGAATTTTCTCACATTGCTTGAACAGCGTTTAAGATAGAGATGCACGAAAACGGAACATTTCATACTAACTTGAGGGAAAATACGTTTTGAGAAGTGTACTGAATAATTACGATTGCTTCTAAATATGTCCACTAGATGGTAGTATAAGCGCACACGAACTATATCTCACGAAAACTGCGCCCCCGGTTGAAAATAAATAACTTGATAAAAAATCAATTCTACTTTTTGACTCTACTTTTTACTTATTTTTTTATTGTATTTTTGTTATCTAGTCCGAACAGTTCTTTCATTTCTATTCTTTTCCTTTCTATAATTAATATGTGCACACTCTCTTTGATCCCCTCTTTGCTTGCAGTTTTCATTCCTAAATTATTTCATTATTTCATTTTTTTCCAGGTGCCTTCCACCAAGGCAAGCAGATACTTTAAATGAGTTGAGATTCTTTAAAAGAATTGCAGAAACAAATACAGTAAGAAATAAAACATACTTGACTTATTTAAAAACATTTCCAAGAAACTGTTTGCACCATAACAGGTATGAAACCTAATCATGTACATAAACAAGCACAACCTTTCATGATGCTATCCTTGAAGCCAAGTCATTTTGTGTTTTTGACGGTGCCCACAAAGATGCCGTGGACTCCGAAAACAGTCTAAATTCATATGAAATGAACAGTTTTTAATGGGTTGAAATAATGATTGAGTAGGTCAGAAAGCATGACCACCTAGTGCCAGGTCATATAAAAGAACAGACTGTGCAAAAGCACCATAAATCCCTCTGCCTCTTGTAAATAGCTTTAATACACCCGAGGCGCCAAATCACTTGACCTGTGTTAGCCTTTGCGTTTGGGAACTTTCTGCTTGACTAAATGTTCCGGACCCTCCCCCTCTCCTCCCATTCTCTTGCTGTCATTCCAGGTAATAGTCAAAGCATAATTAGCAGCACGCTCACTGACACTCACTCCGTCTGCCTCCAACCTTGGCCCCACTTTGTGAACTTAATCAGGACTTAAGACTGAAAGCTTTCCCCACACTTCAGCTCTGTAACGCATGTCTGCAGACTGACGGCTTTTGATCATCTGACAGTGGAAAACGGAAATTTCTGTGCACTCTGTATGTATTTACAACATGTCGGCTAGCACCCCGACTTCTAATTGAAACATCAAAGATCACTAGTAAATAAAAGATGGCTAAAAGTAATTGTTGCATTTTTTTTAAACTGCAAAAACATGCATTTTTTCCTGAATTATAAAAGTAGGAAGAATAAATGTGAAAAAGCTGACACCTTGTTGAATCAATTATTCCCCCAACGAAGGGAATTTTTGCTTGTTGAGTTTGTTCCTCCTATTCCAGGAGCGCAAACGGTAAATTCCATTTATCCTAATTGTTTATCCTAATTTTAATGCTGACATAATATTCTGTGGTAACTTGCGTAACCTCGGTTCCCTGAATTGTCAGGGAACTGTCAGATGGCCTGACGATGGGAGATCGGATTGACCCGGTTCGATGCTTCAACTCTTACAAAACGCAAATGAACGTCAAGTTGACCTCTAAACCTGATCAGGTGGTATAAAAAGGATGCCAGCGTCATGCCCAGTATCCTTTGCTGTTTGAAGCTGGTCGGGCCAAGCGGCATGTCCCGAGTAACCATACTCAGGACATGGAACCATAGATGTTCCCTTTCATCGTCAGTTCACTTCGATGTCTATCAAATGACTGACAATGGGAGAATACAACAGTACAGCATCCAACCGATAATACCCCTATGTAGGTGGGCCCAGCTTGAAGGGTAACAGCAGTCACCTCAGAGGGGCAACCGGGACTCCGCCGGCTCTCAACTCTTGCCGTTGGGGACCCTCACCAGGGTTGACAGAGAACACCATCAACAAGAACCTAATAGTCAGGTCCGTATTCCCATATACAATGTCATGTGAGGCTGAGATTGCAGCCACATAGACTCTCAGAGTGGAAGGTGCCAGGCTCTCATCGGGTTTCTGTTGGAGAAAGGAGAGAATCGTTCTGACAGGGCAACTCAGTGGGTTTTCGTTTTTCTGGCGGCAGGTGACAAAAGCCTGGCATTTCAGGGCAGCCGTCTGGTAGACAGTGCATAGGCGTGAGTGATAGTGTCCTGTACCGACTGTGGCAGTTGTCCAAAAGGTTCCAGAGGTCTGGTCCTGGATGCCAGAGCGAGCACGGAGAGAGGAGGTCTGCTCTCCGGGCGAGCTCCCTTGGACTGGACGTTATCAGAGCCATGAGCTCTGATGTCCAGGTCTTGTCGGGACAGTAAGGCTCAATCAAGGTAACCTGATGACCCTCCTTCTTGACTCAAGAGCTGGGGCAAGACATCAGTGAAACTGGAGGGAAGGTGTACTTCTGCTAGTGGTGAGTTCATGGGTAGGCAAAGGCGTCTATAGCGAGAGATGCTTCGATTAACGCAAACTAGAGAGCACAACGGGTCCATTCGTCTAAAGCGAACAGGTCTATCTGTGCTTGGGCGGGGCCCCGCCTCGACAGCGTATTCGCGGCTGTGTTGAGGAGACATGGAACGTGTACTGCTGTCAAAGACCGTAGTCTCGGCAGACACCACAAACAGAAATGACGTGCAAGCACGGACTGGGGTTGCGAGCATATCCCACCTTGGTGGATTATGTATGCCACTGCAACTACGCTGTCCCACCCTACCAGCACGTGCTTCCCCCTGTCCTGTGTACCCGCTTCAGTCCGAGGTGCACGGCTAGTAGCGTGAGCATGTTGATGTGCAACTGGAGGCGAGGCCCGGACCTACGGCCGTCTACATTGCTCATCCAACGGCTCCAGCCTCTTACCGCAATCTGTAGATTTGCACAATGGTGACTCCATCTTTACCACCTGATCAGGTTCACAGGTGACATGCACATTCATGCAGCCATGAACTTTCATTGGCGTTTGTAAGAGTTGAAGCATCGAACCTCCAAGACGTCAAAGTGAACTGACGATGAAAGGGAACTGTCAGTATTGGCCAAATTCTGGCTAAGAAATTATATTGTTCAACTTTGAAATTATTTTTAATTAAGGCCAGAAAATTATAAACACTTTTCTTACAAAATAAGACCATGCATGTAAATAATACAATACTGTTTGGTGTTTTTACTTTTTAACTATTATGATTTAAGATGTGTAAAGAGTACCTGAAAATCATACCTGAAAACCATTACTGGAGTATGGATACCTTGCTGTAAAAATTACTCCTAAGTCATCAATTTTACAAAGACTTGAGTGAAAGTCATAAAATATAAAAACTGATTTTTACTCCTACTGAATTTTAAGAAATGTGAAAAACAAGTAACACTTTATTTAAGAGTTTTTATTCCTTACATAAAATTTAAATTTAACACCACAATGTTTATAAATGGCAGAACAAAATAGATATAAAGAACAAAAAGTCAGTCTCAGTCAAACTCAAATGTGCAAAAAATTGCAACTTGATTTAGCTCATGAATAGCATCCAGTAACTTCAGCATCCTGCAGATGGCAATATTGTGTCCTCCGCCCAAGAATTTAACCGCAGTAGAAAAAGAAGCCGACTTGTCACCCACAATCACAATGTAACAAGTAACGGTACAGTAAGTGTTCATTCAAATAAAGTGAAGTAACGAGTACAGATACTCAATCACAAATGTACTCAAGCAGAGAGTAAAAGTTGCTTATATTGTTGATCCTCAGTACAAATACAAAGTAGCAAAAAATACAAAGTCCATTTACTCAAGTACTTTATACCACTGATACCACAAATATTTTTTATAGTGTGTTTTGTTTAATAATTCAAGGTTGAATGTGCTTTTTGTCACTTTCCATTATATTGGGCATGTCAGGGGTCACCAACGGTCAACCTTGGACCAAAGTCTGAGCACCTCAGATTTAGAACATTCAAGTCCAGTGGGAAGAAACTAGTGAAGCTCATGCCAAGAGTTGTACATTCTTTTGCATGTTAAAAGAGCTGCAGCTTCTATTTGACTAAATCCATTTTTACATGTCATCACACGGCTAATTGCTATGCTAAACGAGGTGTTGGGTCAGTTCTGCAGACATCAGACGGGCAGAGGACAGTCGACACCTCGTGGAAAAGTTCTAACAGAGCAGCATTCATCTCGGGGACAGCGCACACAGTGCAGGCCTCTTGTCCGGCGGGTTGGCAATTGGAAATAAAGACATAGTATCTAGACATGTCCAGCAAAGGCAGACGTCCCGGGACAGGAGCTCTCAGTTGTGCCCCCCACGCTTTCTCTCAGGAGCTACGTCAAGGGCCAGACCACGCCGCCCCTCGCTCCTCACTGAGAACCAAAAACAAACCGTCTCATCAAAGGCAAACCTGTTCCCTCGTACCTCACACGTGTTCTCAGACACACTCCATCAAATCGTCTGGAGTGATTTCAGTTTAGTGCCTTTTTTAGCTCCCGCTACAGCTGGAAGCCACTTGTGGACCGCTGTTGGTTGGCCAGCAGACACGGAGAGCTCAGTCCAGGCTCTGCAGACGGACTGAGACCGTAAAGGCTGGTCGTCAATGTGATTCACAGAGAAGTGTCAATGTATGAAGAGTACAGTAAAATATAATGGACGGGTCAGTTGATCTGGGTTGTGGGCCTCTAAAGATCTAGAGAAGGTATTTGATCCAACAAGCTCACGTGTAATGAAGAATTCAGCTATAACAGACAAGGGGTGTAAAGTACTTGAGTAAATGCACTTTGTTACTTTAAGTATTTTTGAGCAACTTTGTACTTGTGCTGAGTATAAAAAATACAAACAACATTTACTCTTTTTACTACATTTCAGATTGAGTATCTGCACTCTTTACTCCACTGCATTTGAATGGACACTTACCATTACTCGTTACATTGTTATTGTGCGAAACAAGTCGGCAACTTTTTCTACCGTGGTGGACAAGGTGAGAACGCCATCTGCAGGGTGCTGAAGGTACAGGATTCTATTTATGGGCTAAATTGTTGATTATTTTTGCTTGTTTTACTTTGACTGACTTTTTGCTCTTTTCTTATCTACTTTGTTCTGCCATTTTGAAACATTGAGATGTTGAATTTATTTTCTATTTTAGGAAATATTACCTCATAAAATAAATATCTTTTACTCAAGAATTGTGGTCAGGTACTCTTTACATCTCTGACTATGGCCAATTTAATTCTTTTCATGCATTTAGATTACCATTTCAAAAGTGCATTATAAGTAACAAAGTCTGTATGTATTTAAACCTTGCCTATGTATATCTTGTCTATATACCTTGACAAACCCAGGTCCTCACTATGCACCAATAAAATGGCCAGACAGGCATTAGGTTTAATGAAACCTTCAATAATAAAACATTCAGTTGGTCCTCGCCTTGCCCCAATAAACATACCAAAAAGGTACTGAACTGAAACCAACCACACTATAATGAAACATTGGCTTAATGGGCGAGGCTACAGACAGACACACAGACACAGAGAGAGGGAGCGATAGATGTAAGGATAGATCGATCGATAGATGGTTGGATGGATGGATGGATGGATGGACGGACAGATGGACGAACAGACAGATAGATAGGACTTTATTAATCCCATTAGGGGAAATTTTTGTGTTCAGCAGCAGCAAAAAACTGAAAGAAAAGAAGTTTTTAAGGCTGCCCACTGATCCATGTGTGTGTGTGTGTGTGTGTGTGTTTGTATCTTCACTGGATAATTAAATGCAGAGCACAATTACAATACAATCCTTAGTGACCATATTGACAAACTCACTTGCTTTACTTTTCTTATAGATAAATTAAAGACAACACGTCATTGTCTCAGCAATCAGGACAGAATGAAGTGTGGGGGGTGGGGTATGTCATCCCAAAATGTTGCACACATTAGATTATTGTACTACATTCTGACCTGTATTTGTTCACTTCTAAGACAAAGTCGTCTTTGAGTTTCAATTTTCATGTTAAATCACACTGCATCACGTCATGTGAGCGACCTGAAATGTGGCATGTGTGGAAATAATGTCAATGTTTTGAAACACTCAGGTGCAGTTAGAAGAAAATACCGTGATGTTCCTGCTCTTGGTTTTCTGGTGGAGAAGCCGTGGGGTGTAAATGTAGACTATTATATCACCAAGTGTTAATTACAGCAGCGCTCGTATTCACAACAGGGCTTGACAGCCAAACATGTTGTCTCACGCTGTTCTCCAAACAGCGCTAGTGCAATAATATGACTAATATACGTGGAATGCTTCAGAATTTCTTCTCGCCGAGCGCCGCACGGTGTAATTAACCGGATCGCATGCTGAGTTTGAAAATCAAAATACTGATAACAATAAACGAGACAAATGTGGAATCACGTGCGTCATTGCACATAGTGTGGCCTTGGTCAGAGAAAGTGAATCATACAAAGTACAAAAGCTTGATTCAGCTCGACAAGGTGGAACCAAAAAGAAGGAAAGAGCCCATAGAAATGTTGTTGAGACAAACCAGAGAAAGAGTAAGTGTGGGGGTCAAGAAAGATGAGGGCACGTAAGCGAGGAAAAGATGCTGCCTCACAGTCAGACTGTCTGGCTACAGCAGGATCCCCAGCACTCAGCATCACATGATTCCAGAGGTCAGAGGTTATCCCCGCTGATGAATATCAGGCTGAGGCCAGTCGCACTCGCTGAAGAAAAGGAGTTGTTTTCACTCCCAGAGTCTGGAAAGTTTATTCCAAGAATATATTATGCCAGCATGGGATTGTAAACCTGTCCCACACAGCCAAAATTATGTCTACAAATCCCCCCCCCCCCCTAGCAAATAGTATTATTGTCACTTTTTGTGCTCTTTTACAATGAATTAGTATAGAAAAATGTTTGCAACAATACTGCATAGAGAATAAAGTTGTGTACATGTAAATACAGTATATAGATACAAGTACATAGAGGTACATGCTATTTAACATATTTTAAAAACAAATAAGTATAAAGGCCGTACACAGAATAATAGAAGAAACTTATGGCAGCTGAGTTAAATAAATGTGACAGAAAAATGGTCAAAGTCTCACAAAAAAGTAAAAATAATTTAATATTTAGTATTTATTGTAATTCTTAACAATTCCTGACTGTAATTGCATTTACATATATGATTTCTACTGTCAAAACAGGCAGTCTCACTCTGGGCCTCCACCGGCCTTTTGTGTGTGTGTGTGCGTGTGTGTGTGTATCTTTATATACATATACATAAATATACACGTCTTTTTTTTTGAGAAACTGTGACAATTATAGCCTGTCGAATGTGGCAAATTAGCGGCTGCAAAGCTGGAGCAAATAAGCCAAACTGCTGTTTTATCAGCCACAGCTTCAGTATATTCTCACCGAGTTGTGATCTGACTTTGAAGCTTGTGAAAAATCCAGAACACAAAATTTGCCGACAAACTCTCAGCCTAAGTGGTGAGAGTGAGATTCGGTGAGTTTAAAGAGTGAAAGTTATGGCTTTTGTGGAGTCATATATTTCAGTTTTGGGTTAAGTGTATTTAGCTTTCATGCAAGGCCCTGGAATTGCCCCGCGGACGTCTCTTATCACAGCAGGGGCCGAGAGGCATAGACAGAAGGAAGCGGAGAATCTTTATGTTCAAATGACCCGGCAGACACCCCATCATCACCCGACAGCAGATCATTTTCCCAAAGAGAGTGGAAACGGAGGGAAGCTGTAATGATTCTGATATTTCTGACATTTATTAGCACCGCAAACGTGAAAGGAATGAGTGATGGTGCGGCGACGGGGGAGTCGGTGTGTTTGGGGTCGGCACAATGCCGTGTCAAACCGCACAACATACCGTCACCAACGGGAGAATGAGAAATACATTGGGATTGTTGACGCTGAACCTTATGAACCAGACAGAGCAATATTTTAGATTTTTCTTTCTCACTGCTGTGTTTCTCTGTCAACACGCTAGAACTCATGTCCTAGACGGGCAGTTTGAAGGAAAAAGTGATGATTTTTAGTATTTTTTTTTATAGCAGGCTATAACGTAAGGAACATGTTAGAGCACAACAGTTAAACAACATTCGCACTTGACACATAGAAACAATATTTAAACACTAAATATACAAAACACACCAATGAGACACAACAAAAACAAACATTCAGGCAACACACACATATACAACAACATTGAGTTACGAAGAATCCTCCTTTATTAGAATATTATTACAATAATAAGTGCAAAGCAAATATTATTGATGATTTAAAATTTCAAATCAAAATAAAAATTGTCATATTTGTGAAAATCAAAATGACATAGTATACACTACACACACACACACACACACACACAAACATATGCACACATGCTATATATGTAAATACATATACATATATACTGGTGCATGTATATACACACATATACATATATTTACATTTTTATAGTTTGCACACCACATTTATATGTACAGTAAATGTATCAATATTTTTGATCATTTAATTATAAGACAATTCTGAAAAAATATAATATGACTAATCACTAATATACATCCACCGAGCAAGCAATTTATCCGACAGTGTCTAGGGGGGAAAAAATCCCACTTGATTGTATGTTCACTAAAGGCAAGTTCAACATTTCTGGTCAGTCTGTAGAGGATCCCACAGCCCTTCCACTTGCCTTATCACTCAGAGCTGAGATAATAGGGGCAGATTTACTCTGATTAGTGCTATTAGTTCTTTCCCTGTCTCCTCATCAGAGATGCTTGACATGTTTCTCATAATGACCCAGCAAAGCGGCGCTGAGCTCCGAGGTTGACTGACAGGTTCTGCTGGACGTGGAACTGACTGAGGTCTTTGAGAACCGGCTGCCTGGTCATTCTAGACAATATGTTCTGCTTGGTTAGCTGTACAGACTTCTAGTTAAAAAAAAAAAGGCACGCATGCATGAATAAGCAGAACTTGTACACTCAAATAGGACCTTATCAGAAGGGTCACGTTCCAGCAGGCGTATTGTGTCTGGATGCCTGACTCAAATCTGTACATGCAATTGTCTGTAATTGTGACATTGATTCAGGGAGATCTGCATTCTTCATTCTGTTAGCGCTTTCCACGATGGGACTCGGAGTCTGAGGACCATTAACACGATACCAATCTAAGCCAATGGCTCCGGTTCGAGCCTCCCACGGCCTCTCAAGGGCAACCTGTTCCAAAATACCCCCTTCCCCCTCAATTTTCCTGGAGAGAGGGGCATCAACATGAGCAGTTTGTCACTGACAGATGCCCGTCAAAGCTGGAGCAATTACTAGGACCCTCTCAAAGACAGCGACCGTCGACATGGTGTCTCGTGAATGCCGATGCTTGGTCTTCTGAGAGTCAGTTAAACTGATTTGTGGAAAAAAACGGATTTGTGGATTTATTTTTTGTTTTGAAGAAATTCAGAGACAATAAATGATTATGAAACTATTCAAATTAATTTTAATACATTAGTATAATCATATGGAAAGTGTACATTAAATAAGTTTTCTCGTAAAATGATTTGCACAAAACGCTAGAAACGAAAGAGAAATAGAAAATATTAAAATATATTAAATATAGGTGTAACAACAAGTAAAAAAATGCTACTGTATTATATTGCTTTTTTTGTACTGAAAATGTAAGCAACTTTTACTCTCTACTTGATGACATTTTTGATTGAGTATCGTTACTTTTTACTCCACTAAATTTGAATGGACACTTACCGTTACTCGTTACATTGTAATAAGGAAATTGTTATTATGCGCGATAAGTCGGCATCTTCTATCGCAGTTCTATCACAGTTAATTTCTTGGGCCGATGAGGTGTAAGCGCCATCTGCTGGATACTGAAGGTACTGGATGCTATTTATGACGTGAACATCGCTTAGCACTTAATGCATAACATTGCATATTTGACTTTGACTGAGACTTTTTGTTCGATTTTATCAATTTTGTTCTGCCATTTTGAAACATTGAGGCGTTAATTTTCATTTCTATATTAGGAAATAAAACCTCAAACATAAAGAATTTCTTAATTTTCCTATTTGCTTTTTGAGATCTAAATTCAGTACCAGTAAAATATTTGTTTTTATAAAATTGTACACTTTACGACTTTTACTCAAGACTTCTACTTCTACTGTACGGTATCCGTACTTTTACTCAAGTATTGGTTTCAGTTAGTTCAGGTACACCTGGATATTGATCACCAAAATGAGAAGAAAGAAAGTAAAAAAAAACACATATAATTAAGAATCGTATACTGGTATAATTATAATTTAAATATATTAATATCAATGTGGCCTCTCAGTAAAATAAAACAATATTTTTGATGTTTCCAATTTAAGATAGGAAGAGAGCAATAGACAAAGAGCGGAGCATTGTTCTCATTCCTGGCAAGGCCGAGTCCGTCTTACCGGAGCCTTCTTGTCTGAGCAATAGCTCCCACTCACAATTTATTGGAAAATCAATCGTTGCTCACTGTCTGTGTACTTTGCTCATTCCAAAGCTTTACAGAGCTGCACATTGTAACGTAAGCTTGGGGAAACTTGTCAGGCTCATTTATAATCCAGAACACCACGAATAAAAGTAGGGTTAAAAATGAATGGGAGAAAAGAAAGGGAAGGATAAACATCGTTGTGTGCTGGAGACGTGGGTCAGCTCTAAAAACCTCTTCTTAAAAGCATATTTTTCACCCGAGGTTGAGTTGCAGACATGATTAAACGATATTAAACTCGTTTAGTCGACTCTTTTGTGAGAGAACAGGCCTGAGTCATTGTTATGGCAGATGCTCTGTTTGGTGGCGACTGGTATCAGCGAGACTGTGGCTGCACGAGGCTGTTTAGAGTAACTCGTGTTGCCGTGAAAAAATCTGAAGCATGCACAAAACATAATATACAGGGACTCGGCGTCGCCCATGGAGAGAGTCTCTCTGTCTGCTCCACTCTCTACAGGTGGCCTTGTTTGGAAATGCTGACAAATAGGAAATTTGGAGCAATAATAGAGAACGACTGCTTTTTCCAAAGAGACTTACTGTGATGGTCTTGTGTAACGTCCAGATCTCTTTAACAAACCTCATTTTATTTTCTTCTTTGTTTTTAACCCATACAAGTCAGACCATACAATATAAACCTTAAAAATCACGTTTATTTAACTTAATAACTTAAAAAAAATATGACCTTAAAACTATATTATTGTAAAGTTTTTTTAACCCACAAAAGTCAGACTGCAATTTGTCTCATGCCAAAATTGTGTGTGTTTGTGCATTATTTATTTTGTGTGCTATTTATATCATATACATCATAGTTAGGTATTTCATATACATTTGATGTGGATTTTATTTCCAATTGAAAACATATAGTGTATTATTTTCATTCCTCTCAGGCTGATGTGATTCAAACGTTGATTTTGTTTATTTTATCTGATAGTGACTGAAAACTTATAAAAATACAAAAATCAGTATTTCAAAAAAAATTGGGGAAATGTTCAACTTTTTTCAATAAATGCCTGGCGTGAACGCGTCACAAGCAATGAAATCCCTGTCTCCAATAGTAGCCTGTCTTCAGTGCAAGCCAATGTTTTTCTATAGAATACTACATTTTTTACATAATATATACGTATATACACATAATTATAATTATATGGATGTCTATATGTTATATATAATATATAATACAATATTCAATAAAATAAAAATCTATGTTTCAGTTTTTTTGATAAGAGCCTGTCTCCATTAATCGCAGGTCTCTATTTAACTCCTGGCTGTCTGAATAACCTTTTGAATAAACACTCTGCTACTATTGGACAATATACGGTAATCTAACTTTTTGAGATACTTAAATTTCTAGACTTGTCATTAGTTGTCAATAAATGTTAGATACTTTATTCAAACTGAACAAAATTAGACAAATAAAAAAAAAACAGATTGAAATTTCAATTGTAATTTTCAAAACAAAATGTGTGTAATGAATGAATTTAATACAACGCTTAATGTACTGTATATAATTATTGACAGACAGACAGACAGACAGACAGACAGACAGACAGACAGATAGATAGATAGATAGATAGATAGATCGATAGATCGATAGATAGATAAAACATTTATAGAAACTCTACAATAATTGTAGTAACATTTAGTATTTGCTTCTGCTACTTCCATGCAACATTGTTGTCTAATGTATATGTTTGTGCCTGTCCTGCTGTGTGGGATGAGAAATCTATTAGTTAAGACCTATAGTCTGGGGCTATGTGCTGTGATTGTTTATACAGTGCTCAGCGAACAAGGAAGCCTCACATTCACAATGGAACCATTCAGAAACGTTCACTCTCCTCTCTCTTAAAAAAAGTTGCTTTTAGCATTTGGGCAAGAGGTAATTGGGATCACTCAGCTTGTCTGATGCTGATAATGGGGCAATGGGAAATTCCTGTCAGAGTTTGGGGTGGTTTCGCAATGGCTTTGGCAAGTTGCACACACATGAGTTGAAGCATGTTTGCATAGCTGCCATTAAACATTTAACTAAACAACAATACAGCAAAACAAGGGAAAGTGATGCTTTCTTCGTCTAGCCCAAATTGTTTATGGCCCAAAAACACATGCAACGTTAATATGTTAAAACGTTTCACAGTTATTTTGCTAAATGTATTTATTTCTCAAAAGTATTAGATTTATTGCAAGTCTATTGCTAATCTCCATTTGATTAAGATATGACTTATACCATGTGTTAGTCTACGAACATTGTTCAATAATTATTTTTGTGTCAAAGTAAATTGGAAAACTTAAATATATAGCTGCCAGAATCGAGCTGTGATTCTATCAGTGTCACTAAGATTCCCTTGCGGAAAACAACATACCACAAAAACTCAACTGCTTTTTTAAAGATTCTGAAAGCTATATAATTACATGGATAAAAACACGGATTTTCCACTCACAGGCAACATTTAGAGAAGTTGATTCCCAACTCTTGTTTGAATATCACATGCCGTTTTTCTAACTGTGTTACCACACAATTGACTTTCAGACACAAGAAACATAAGAAGCAGCAATATTGCATTTTAAATCTATGCTTTTATTCAGATGGCAATGCCCATTGGGTTTTTGTGAAAAAATAAGATAATTGAATTCTAATTCAAATGAAAATGATAAATGCCTTATTACATAACATTTGAACATTTTCTGAAATTTGTCAATGAACTTTAACATAAATCCTCGTGAAACTTCTGGCATTGGCACTTCAACAGAAGTGTTAATATTTAAACTGTAAATCCGTCTGTCCCGTCTCATTTTGTTCTAATGGCTTATACATAGTTCATTAGTTTTCTCAAAAAGTGAACTGCAAAATAATGGTGTATTTAACCACATGTTTCAGTGCTCCATTTAATGTTATTCTAAGAAAATGGCTCTGGATAGACTTTATGCCTGGCAAAGCCCTCGGTTTTGAAAGCCACATGTTCCAATAACCGCAGTATAAACCTACAACTGAATTCTGAAAGAGTGTCTATGTTTTCAAACATTTCTGTAAATCCAGTCTAGGGCCATTGAAATGAAATTATTTTTGACAGTGCCGTTTAAGAACAGAGAAGGTTAAATACAGAAGTTTTTCCAAAGCCTTTGTTCAGGGGGTTAATGTTGACCTTGGATTGAGAGAGAGAGAGAGAGAGAGAGAGAGAGAGAGAGAGAGAGAGAGAGAGAGAGAGAGTGTCTATAGGTGTGTACCGTGGTAATATTTACATTCACACAACAACAGGGTAGAAACAGACCAAATATATCTTCAGAGCCATTAGACGCCTTTACAAAGCTTTAGATATACGGACCACCCAAACATCAAAACGCCATCATTCAGAGATCTGTTACCCGTTAAAAAAATTATAATCAGCAATAATACAATCCAGGGAATAATCCCGTATAGATTACACATCCACGTTGTGATTTCCGGATCGATTTTTTCCTGTAGTAAACGACGGTTTGGTTACTGTTAAAGCCAGTGAATTGATGATAACAGCTGAAAAAGATTACCAGCGGACAAAGTAACAAGTGCTCATATGATAATTATTCTACTTCGTGTGCGAGAAAAAAAAAACTCTTTTATGTGTGAGTGTCTCTTCTTGTAATAGGGGTTTAATTCAATCAAGATTTACAACTGTTCAAACCTGTAAAAAACGATGACCAAATAAACTTAGAGTGACATTATGATGCAGGATAAGTATGTGACAACAGATAATACTTTAATACTGTATAGTAAAAGGTTAATACTCTATAAACAGTTAATACTTTATACATGCAAAGTGAATTCACAAAATATTTTTTTTTTGGCTGGGTGGGGGGGACTTTTATTTTGACAGGTGCAAAAGTCAATTCTTCAAAGGCAATTTGAAAACATTTTGTGATCGTATCATTGTGTTTTTAGATTCAGCTTTAAAAAAGAAACATCATTAAAATGCTTAAAAAAACATTAAATGTTACTCAATATATCAGAAGAATAAAGAATAAATGATCGTATCAAACCGTACCGCACTGTATCGAACAATTATGTTCGACTTTTAACCATCCAGTGAAGTTATACACAGACAGTGAAACACGCACAAAAGTCCAGATCAGTGGGCAGCATTAAGCCGTGGCGTCCGGGAGGCATTTGGGGGTCAGTGTTTTGCTCTAGGACTCTCAGTTCTGAAACCCACCGGACTGGGATTAAAACCCAAGAATTAAATTGAATTAAAAACAAGAATTTTATTTAAGGTCATTTATATGACACATCGAACCATTGTTTATTAAAATAATATCATGTTATTACAATCGCGTCATGGCGTTTTTACCACTCGTAGTCTCTGTTGATCTTCACTAGGTCTTATTTTCAGGGTAGGTCTTACATTTCAGAGCATGCTGCAAATTTTGTAGTTTTATTTCTTTTATGTGGTTTTGGCACACGTCACAGCGTTAAATGTCATCTCAATGTCTATGTTTTCAGGAATCTCTCTCTGGAGAGCGTGCAGAGGTGGCATCAGTCTGTCAGACGGGCACCTTTGCCAAGATATTTCAGTTATCCTGGATTATTTACATAGCAAATGACGCAAAAAAAGCGTTTTCCACACTACTGCACTGAAAAATATTTTCCATGAGCTGAAGTGACAGCTGCGCAGTCTCCACGTCCTGCTTTATCCGGTGAGGAATCACACCAAGATTTCAGAGCTGGTTTAAATCATTTGGAGAAAACCGCAGAGTGGGCACAGGTTATTAGATATGTTTAGCATTTATTGAATATATTTGTATTTCCAGTACACCGCAGCACGAGCTATTGGAAAGCAAATAGATTCATATAGCAGACGTCTATTGAGCTCTGTATAAAACCAATTCAAAATGGCATTTACTGTAACTGACTTGAGTGTTTAAAACATAAATAAGTATATCAAATTGTAAATGCTGATATATATTCATTTAAACTTCAATCAATGAACAAAAAAATAAAATTATATACATGTATGTATACTTATGTACGGTATATGTATATATAAAGAAGACTGAAAAAATGAAATGAACTTGCAGAATCTTTACCTTCATTCAGACACATGAAAGATTGACATGGTGTATTTGGCATTGCAGTAAAAATGTGGAACTCAGCAGGACTAGAACATTTCTATTCCATCATGGCAGTAGCTTTCAAGTACAGATTCACACACCCATGGATAAAGCCTGTTGTTTGACCAGTTAGTCAATGGAGGTAAAACACACTCGTTCATTTAATGTGTTTTGTTCCGGTTTGGTGGATTGCTACTTTGGTCAGACCTTGTGAAAAATGCAACATTTGAAAATAATTAAGACTCTATAAAATGATATTGATTTGCTTAGTAAATAAAAATATATATATAAACCACAAAACACAGGCATGTATGCACATGTGCACATCTTTGGGTTACACCTCCATTAATCCCATAGATAAATCTTTAGATTAACTCTGGCATTGTATATTCTGTAGAAAACGTCACCGTAGCAATACATTGCTTATTTAAACACTCTATTTAGAAAGCTTGTGTGTTTGAATACATCTCTATGGTACAAATATAGTCAGCATCACCATAACGACACATGCTAACAAATATACGATTTGCTCTTGATTCTTGCTCTTTGAAGAGAAAAAGGGAGATTTATGGATCCACTGTTCTCGAACAAGTCTTTTATCTTACATCCAAACGCTCTCAGAGTTGTGAGTTGAAACACGTCAGTGTGTTTTCTGGATTGGAAAGCTTTGTGGCAGTCAATGTCTTGTGAGGAAGTGTGGTGCTGAGTGAAAGTCCGACAGGAGCTTTGCAGTCTTACGTAGCTTGTGGTAAAACCAGGCTATACCCCCAACAACATGCCCATGAAATCAGAACCATTCTGAATTGTGATCGACGCTCCGGCTGCATTGTCCACAAATATGGAGGTGTACTGCCCGGCCTAAAAAAGACAAAAATGGCATTAATCTGCACAAGCAGGTGACTGCCTGTAATCTCACGTTTGTGAGAAGAACAGGATAATCCATCAGAAATCTCAGACTAGTTAATTTTGAGTAGCTAAACTAAAATGTAGTTTAAGGTGTTTCATTAGTAGACGCCATCTTGGATCAGTTATGAAAAGAACAAGAATGTGGATTGTAATTGCAATTTAGAGGTTTGTGCAATTAGCGTTCAGTTCCTTTTGTGCTATTAAACGTAGGTGTTCATGTAAGTAATAGTAAAGTAAAGCAAGACCAGGGATTTACAGTAAAGTGATTGATGAACGTTTGACAAACCTGAAGTTCTAGCAGTCCGTGGACATAAACTGTAAAAATCTTGCTGTTACTCTCCAGTCCCACAATCATTTCCAATGACCTGCACACAAAATTACCGTATTTACACAAATATTAGCACCCCCAGATATTTCATGCACACAATAAAAATTCCATTAATAGGCAGACAAAAGCAACTCTCTTTACTATCTTGGTGTTCTGACTTTCCATAAACCTAAAATTTCTGGCAAAATAGTTCTTTAACAAACCTAACTTTGTACTCGTCCCACTTTCACTTAAATGTTAGATGAAAAATAGTAATGATGAGATATTGTTTCTAACTGAAACAGAGCATTTCTTCAGTAGGACATGCTACTATTCCACTTGCTATGTCCATATATGTTTTTTTTTCTGAATTTTTCACACTGTAGCGGTGAAAGAAATGGCGAGTTCCGGTGTTATTGTATTTAATTAGTTTGTATTTCTTCCAATGTTATTTAGCCACTCCTAACTCTTCCACGGCTAAGGTTTCTTTATTTCTATTATTCAGGTAAATTTGTTATTTATATATTTTAGATTCGATTGCATGGGACGTGAAGTGAGCTTTAGCTACTACTAAGTGTCACGCCTTGGCTAATGAACCATTATTTAAAGAAAGAAAAGAGGACACAACACAGAAGCGCACCGCTTCATAAAGACAAAGTATTTCCATTTATTAGTGAATACTCCTAACTTTAAATGTGGAAAATGGACACATATTAAGTATGCAAATATAACCATCCCGCAAATTATTAAGTTTCTAAAATTGATAAAAAAAAAAAAGCTTAAAAATACTGAAAACATTTTTATATGTGCGTAAATACGTTAGTTACATTTTTTTGAACACTAGACACTTGCACCTTTTTTGCAACACTAGAATGTCAAACTTGCATAAGTGCTGGTTATTTTACGTATTTATATGTATACATATTTAAAATATTTATTGAATGAAATTTTGTAAAGCAACTTCAGGCTTTCCAGGGATTTTTCAAGAAATATCCATAGACCGACAGGGACCCTGCGAGTTAAAGGTGGGTCAGTAAAGGTTACCAAGGTGATGTGGACCAGACTGAAGGTGAGAGGCCATTTTTTAAAAGCCTGCTTTACTTTAACACAGGAAATGCCTTGCTGGTTCCACACAAGCTAGAACAGACATCATGCTTTACAGCCCATGCGTTATTCGTGGAACAAAAGAGCACGGACCCTGCGAGCCACTGTTAAACTCACAACCAACAAACACTGGCAGGGAGCTTGTCCAGATTTCCTACCCTGCTCTTGCCCTTGTAGCTTTACTTCTTGTAAGTAATTTCATTTTTGATTTGTGAAAGAGGATTTTTATGACATGCTCTCACACGCCTAAGCCGGCGAAATAAAAACCACATGCTTGGAATTTTAAAAAGAGCTCAAGACAAATACTAATTTTTAACGCTGCCATGTATTTCTTTGAGCCCAAGTCATGAATTCATATTGATGTGGATGCGGTCTGTGGACACCAGAATTAAATGTTAATAAACCTGAGGGGAATGTATGCATAATTAATCACAATAACTTTCAAAGGCTAAGTAGCTGGTGTTTCATTTTCTCCTCGGTAGTGCTGGAGAATTTAGAACGTCAGACAGAGAGTCACCACGAGTTTCTTTCCCCGTTTTCGGCAGATTAGGCTCAAAGATTTATGTGGGGATTCGGTTTGTTAGCTTAAAAGATTTTTGATGGGGTGACTTACGTATATCTGTGGCAAAGTGATTCGATGCAGATCAAAACTCTGACATTGTCTCTGGCTTTCAGTTGGTTTTTACTTCTCTTCACCTCAGTGTGATCTGCAAGAAACCGCATAACACATTGCACAAGATGTTAGAAAAATCCACACAGCGCACAAAAATGTCACATTGTAGAAACGTGAAACTTGTAACATCTCAAAGACATCGTAGAAAAGTCAAATATTCGATGGAAAGAACAAAGATTGAAAGCTGAGAACGCGGTGCACATCAAACTTCACTGTACGTTATATATGTGACAGTAACGGTGTGTTTAACAGAGTTGTGTGTCTAGGATGCCTTTCCTGAAGAAGCTGAAGAAGTCTTTCCTAACATCGGCTCAGTTCTAAATCTTGCTGTTGTGGATTTGTGAATTTGTTTTGGGATGTTGATTTGCTGCCACAGTCTCGAGAAAGAGCCAATTCCCCGTCCCAGGACTGGATGGCGGCGCCACGGCTTAGAAGAATTCTGCATTCAGCGTCCCTGGGGTTTATTTCACTGCAACTCTACATGAGCTCTCGCTCTGAAAGCTTGGAGTCAACAGGATCCTCTTCCGAGCACAAAAGCGAAATGTGGACTTGCGTCTTCCATGGATTGAAGCCATTTATGAAAAGTTTCTCGGCTCTTTTTACCACAAAGTCACCCGGGGTCAATGGTGTAAAGTATGTTAGTGTCAAGAGAAAATGGACTTGTATAAGTATTTTTTCGCTACTTTGTACTTGTACTGAGTATCAAAAAATAAGCAACATGTGACATTCTACTTGACTCCATTTGTGATTGAGTAGCTGTACTCTTTACTCCACTACATTTGAATGGACACTTACAGTTATCGTTACATTGAGATGTGCGACACGTTGGCATTGTTTTCTACCGCGGTTAATTTCTTGGGAAGACGAGGCGATGTCGCCATCTGCAGGAAGCTGAAGGTACTGGATGATATTTATGAACTGAATCATATGAACATGAATTAGTGGTTGCACTTTTTTGCACATTTGAGTTTGACTTTTTGCTCATTTTTATCTATTTTGTTCTGCCATTTTGAATTACTGAGGTGTTAAATTTCACTTTTATTATAGAAAATAAAACTTCATAAATTAAGAGTTTCTTAGTTTACTTTACAACTCACTCTAGTCTTCAAGTCTCTAGTCTTCAAGTCTCTAGTCACTCCAGTTGACAGCTTCATGCACCAGGCCATCCGAAAGCTGAACTCACTCGCTACCCTGCCCCCCCTTTGCCTCTCCCGCTAAGAGAACAATTCTGCTGCTACTTTGCACAGTACTGTTGCTGTTTTTTGCACTGGTTTATTGCACACATTCACTTGCACATTTTTAGTACCTTTTGCACATTTTTCTTGTAATTTTTAAATTATTGTTTTGTACATATTGTTCTTTTGTATTGTGTTTACTGTCTTAAGTGTTTGTAGGTAGGGGACGAGTGAAAAAGGCAATTTCGACTCTCTGTATGTCTAGCATGTATAGCTGAGTTGACAATAAAAGCTGACTTGACTTGACTTGACTTGAAAGAAAGTGGTGACTTGTAATGGAGTAATTTTTACAGTAAGATATCAGTGACATCAAATGTTACTTGAATATGAGACCATCACTCCTTCTCGTAAGCAAACCACCATTTGAATGGTGACGATTCACTCGATGTGGTCATCAGCGGAAGATTGATGGTGCGGTGAGTCTCTTACCGATATGAACATTGGCGGAAAACTGATAAATTCCAGTTATGGGAGCTGTAAATCGGCCAGTGGACTGATCCATTCCCGTCCCTCTGAGAAAGGCACCTTTGGCAGGAGGCTGAAAGTATGAAAGGGGCGAAAATTACAAAGGGTTTCGATGAGCCTAGCATGCTTACACATCAGCATCCATCATTCTATATTGGGAGAGACAGAACACCACACAAACTTCTAAATAGAATTCCAGGGATCTTGAACGTTTTTTCCGAGCATTTCTTGCTGTCATGAACCCACCTAAGCATCCAGATTTCTGCATTACGAGTATACCAGCTTTAGCTGGGTTTGTGAACACATAAGCATTAAATGGTTTGAAATATGTTGATATCTGCCAAGAATTCTCCCATTCTGTTTTTGATCATAACTCCAAGCTGCAGCCGAGCCAGACCACATTATTCAGCATTACGCCTCCAAAACTCACCAAGAGCTCCACACTCAGACGCTTGGTTAGTCTGCTAAACACTTCTTACTTTTCCATCTCTCGCTGTCAGTGAAAAACATACAACCGACACTCTTTCTAATAAACACACACGTCAGATCAAAATAAATATCGGGGAAGCAAAATCCTCTAGGCGTGACTATCAACATGAAAGAGCTTTCAAAGTCAACCTTGATTTCTTGTTTGACTGATTTGGATGGACATTTGATCAACTTCATTAAAAAGGAGAGTAAAAATGGAAATTCTTGTGATTGATCATATTTTCTTGCATGGAGTGGATCGTTTCAGGGCCTTTGGGGTTTTGTATCTCCATTAGTCACAATAAACAATTCTTAATGCCTCTGTAACACACAACAGACTTTTCGAGGGTATGAATGATGCATTTATTCTGCACATTTTACATGGCGCTTTACATTTCTGAAACTGCAATGTGGCAAACGGCGTGTGTTTTTACCATTCCCACACACACTAATCCAGACGTTTAACAGAGCCACGCTTGTGTGCGCAATGTGGCACGCTTTTTAAAATGAGGTATAAAAAAGGAGGCAAATATGCAAGACCCTATTCAATTGGCTGATGTAAAAAAAGAAGACCAATCAAGTGTCTGTTCACACAATAAACTATAATAATCATAGGGAATAGTATAATGAAAATTAAAGAATAACAGGTGAGTTTGTCTGTTTTAGCCAGGGCACAATTAAGTTTCATCTTATCAGTTATTTAGATTAAGATCTCATATTGTGTTGGGAAAATGACAGTCATCATCAGTCATGTCAAAGTCAGTCATGTCAAATCTCATGTCAAGTCTTTGAATTATATTTTATTGTATTTACTATAAGCTTCTTCTGCATACTATTAAAAATAGAGGTTATTTTTTTTTGAGGTTTTACATCTAAAAGACCCTCAACATGAAACAGCAGCATGGAAACTTACAGTCTGAAAGTTCTGCAACTCTGCAAGAGTCTTCTTGTCCACGACTACAGGACCTTTGAGTTTGCAGTGAAAAGCTTCCTCGATTCTTCTGTAGGAGGTCAATCCTTCCAGAGTGAGAAGAGTCATGGGCAGCTGGCTTGGTTCACTGGGTCGGTCGGCCGCTGAGCGTCTCTCTGTGGCCTCTGATGAAGCAGATCAAATGAAGACAAGAGGTTTCGTCATTGCGTATCTCCTAATGTAGAACTAATCTTCATGGCAGCCACAATAGTTGATGTTCATCACGGAGGCACGAGGGCCTCAGATGTGTGTGTTGTGGGTCTTCACCTTTGATCATTGCTTTGAACTCTCTCAGCAGGACCTCTTGAGTGACCTCTGCCCCAGGAGATCCTGGGGGTCCTTGAGGCCCCGGAGGTCCGGGTGGACCTGGGGGGCCAGGCTGGTGGCAAATAATAAAGAAATAAAAATCAGTTGTTACAAAACACTACATTTTATAGCTCTAAGTCATAATGCAGTTTACATGGTGAAGTATTCAGACAACATTAAAGATTGTAGATTGCTCTCAGGTATGTACATAACCAACAATCTGGACATTTTGGATGGAACTAAATGTTTGAAACTTCCGTACAATCAGAGTGAATGAAAATTCCTCACTTTGCACCTTTCTAAAGTAATTTATTACTCTGACATATGAGAACATGTGATTGTAAAGATTTTCCGCACCAGTGGACGCTTTCGCTTTCTGCACTTTCCGGGAAAGTTGCCCACGGGTCTCTTGACAAAATCCATCCATGATCCGAGCGGGTCCACTCTCTGGTTCTCTGTGACCTGTGGAATCAACGACACGTTTATGCGTTGTTTTTTTATTGGACGTGCTATTTTTAAATTATTTCCATAATACAAAATTATATTGTGACATTATGTACATGTGAAGACTTGTTGCCTGGAGAAACACTGGGGTGGGTGGATGTGCATGTCATAGATGACTAAAAAGACGCCATGTAAAGTTTGTTCGATTAGTCATTGAGGAAAGGCATTACTGAAAGATCTGTCAGAAATGTAAGCTGGAGAAGTTGCTTGAAAAATGCAGCGAGTCATAATTTCATACCTTCCTGAAAACAGTTCTTAGAGTTTGTCTAAAGAAGAGTTTAAATTGCTCAGAATGAACAATTCTTCATTATTTTTTTTACTCCTAGTATGTGCCTAGAATATTCTTCCAAACTAAAGATCCACAGAAAAAAAACAAACAGTCAAAGCAACAACACTTCTCTCCAATTTTCCAAGAACACAAAATATGGGCATTTGAATGAGGCTAAATATCTAAAATGGGGACTTTATATAAGAACACTGGATTTACGTGCACATTTATTCCGTATTTAATACATTTAATGAGACTGTAGTTCATTTCAAAATTATCAGGCTTCCAATCTAGATATAATTCACTCGCTCTGGCAACAGCAGGAACTCTCTAAATCCCAGAATGGAACGACTGGAATATTCATCAGCCGAACCAGTCTTGTCTCCTTTTTTAGAAGCTTTAAGAAACTTTGCATCTTTCCTGTTCTAGAATGCTTTTTTAAAACATGTTTTTGCTCTGGAAAATCATATACAGCTTTGACTATAGGCCTACGAAACAAATATGTTTTATGCTAAAACATACATAAAACTGTTCTTGTTTGTTGACTGTGTTGTGTACAAGTCCGACGTTCTATTGCTATACAGAATAAGTGAAAGAATCGTTCCTGCAGAATGACATGCCTTCGCTGGGCTGATTGTTTGTGAACACGAAACACAAAAATAACAAGAATTAAAAAAACGTTATCATAGAGAAACTATTCCGAACTCAAGTGTTCTGAAGTACCATAATATTTTCACTGAGATACAATTTAATTATTTACATAGTCCAGCGGCAACAAATATGAATCGAGTCCACTTGAGCCGTTCCCTGCACTTCAATTGACTGTGGTGGAGATAGAAAAGGAGATAGAGGTGAGCTGTCTGAAATGGAATTTGTTTAGGTTTGGTGCTGAGACATGGTTGACTTATCTGTTAAACTAACATGCTGCATCTTTTCATGTCGAGATGTAACAAACTAATCCCCTGTTTTACAAAAACACGGGAAGGAGCCGGGCACATTCTTGGATGAGTGTAATTTGTTCTCCTTTTTTTTTCTTCCTTATGACAGAAGGCTAAATAAACAACTTAACCAGCACAAAAGCCGTGTGCGTGTTGGATGTCTGTGTGTTTGCACTGTGAGTTTAAATCCAAGAGGTTGAAAGGCAGATTCACAGTTCTGAGATCAGATCTTCTTACAAAACTCGCTTTCTCATTAGTTTGCACTTAGATGCTGTGCAAACACGGTGTCAATGTGGATTAGCCAAGGCGACTCCAGCACTTCATGCAAACAAATTCATGAACTCCATCTTCTGAGCCACTTTTTCCATTTCTGGGTCATGAGGAGCTGGAGCCAATCACAGTCATTCTGGGCCAGAACACAACTTAGAATCACGGAACACACATTCACACTCCCACTCACAGCTATGGGAAATTTTCCAGAAATACAGATTAATTCAGTATTTCTTAACCAATATTAAGTCTGTCAGGTTCGTGAATCTGCGCAATTTGCTGTGTCATACATAAAAAATGTCGAACAAATACTCTAAAACCTCAGAATAACTCAACTTAAGACGAACCATCTCAACTCACGTCTATTATTCTAGAAAGGCCCAAACTTGAACCTGGGTGCTTCTCGTTGTGCGGCACCACATCTACCCACTGCACAACTATGCCGCCCTCAACCCGAATCGTCTTCAGGTATGTAAAAGATCCACGAGGGACCTCCGCTAACACCACCAATGATCAGCACCAGGGAGGATCCGCGATTCTGTCAAGACAAGGATTAACTTGTCTAAAGTTGTGCTCAGAGATTTGTGAAGAACACAGGTACTCAGTGCAATCTAATTTATCATGTTCTCTCATGTTCATGCAAAAAAAAGCTCCTCATTACGGCTTCGCACATATTTGCACAGCCAGAAAATAAAAATTCTTGCCTTTGACAATGGCAAAAACGAACGGCTGATTTCAAAAACGCTGGCTAATTCAGGGTCTGTGTGCACAGGGGCTTTAGTTGACAGAAGTAGCATGTCTTGTATGTAAAGCCTGATGCTGAAGTAATTCAGATCACAACAAGCTGTGATTATCTCAGCAGACCACTGGGGTGGACTTTGGTTGACAGCAGAGCTTTGTAAAGCAAATCTGCCAAATGTTCCATTTCAGGGGCAAAAGGAACAAGGCAAATGGGTTTAAAAAAAAGACTGAAGCCAAGCCACCGACTCTTGCTCCAAAGTCACTAATTCCAAGAAGACTTGAGTAAAAGTCACAAAGTAGCTAATTTTAAAGAAACTCAAGTAATGAACTCTGATTTAGGCTCAGAAACCACCAAGAAATTCTCTTAATTTATGAGGTTTTTTTCTAATAATGAAATGCAATTTGACGCCTCAATGTTTCAAAATGAAGAACAAAAACATAGATCATAAATAGCATCCAGTACCTTCCGCATCCTGCAGATGGCGATATCACCTCGTCTGCCCAAGAAACTAATTACGATAGAAAATTATGTCGACTTGTCACGCACAATCACAATGTAACAACTAACGTTCAAATGTAGTGGAGTAAAGAGTACAGATACTCAATTAAAAATGTAGTCAAGTAGAGATAAAAAAAAAGTTTAAAAAGTATTTTTTATTTTGGTGGTGAGTGTGTGACTGTTCTCCTGCTCTGTGATTGGTTGGGCAAGGTGTGTCCACATCCCCATGACACAGAATTTTTAAAGTACTTGGGAAACTGGATGGATGTACAGTTGTGCAAAAGACATTTCTACATCATCAGATGCTTTTATCCAAAGCAACTTATATTGGTTGAAAAGGTGCAATTTTATTAGACATTATGGTGGTAGTCCACCAGACTTTTATGTTCCCTGGGAATGGAACCCACAACCTTGGTGTTGTGAACACATTTTCAACCACAGGGAGTGAAGTCAAAGTCAAAGTCAAAGTCAAAGTCAAAGTCAAAGTCAAAGAAACTTTGTTTGTCCCCGTGGGGCAATTAACGGGACTGTACAGAGCAGCAGTGTAACACTTATGTAAATGAAAGTAAAATTAAAGTAAAGTGCAAGGCGCTGTGCAAAAGGTCCATAGTACAATAGAAGAAAAAAAAATTAAGCAAGAGGAAAACTTTACCATAACAGTCCATTTGAAATAGGATTCAAGTGCTGAATGATTAAAGCTTATGTCGTTATTATTTGCGGACCGTATTGTTTGCGTAATTTTAGTGCGTGCTTGATTAATAATCCACAAAAGTCAAGTATTTTTTCAAAATAGAAAGTAATGAAGATTGGCTCATTTGAAGCCAACAACGTCTGCGACTGCAACAGAATCACACAGCAAACACAAACAGATCCATCAAAATCTGCTGCAAGGCCACAATCCACAATTAAACGGCCGATTGTGGAAAAAAAACATAGCCTCATCCAGTGGCGTCACTAGGGTTGGTGTCATCTGGTGCGGTAAAGCCATGGTGTCACCCCCCCCCTCCCGCGTCTACAATTCCTGCAGCGTGTAAACGCGTGTTAAATGCGCTTCTGTCACGTCTTTATTGCGTCCTCTTCACGTTTAACGGCGTCTGCTTCACGGGTACCATATTTTATGGTAAAATATAGGCTCAAGCTATGTCTGCTCTGTCAAATTCGCATTTTTTCATTTTGGTGTCACCCGGTGCGGCCCGCTCCCCCCGCACCCCCTTAGCGACGCCACTGGCCTCATCTAGCCTTTCTGTTCATTTCATTTTACAGTCCAAAAATCTAAAAACGGCACAAAATTGTGTTTTTACTCTGCATTACCTCTGTGACATGTATGCAGTCCAGACTTTGAGTCTGAAAAGAGGTCTGTTTTAACGCAGACACAGGCAATAATGACATATTACGGGGGGAAATTGCTTACTGTACGTGTTTCTCTTGGCATCTTTCTTCTAAATGTTTTTCTAGACATACACTGGGCATTACGGTTGCAAATTTTAGCGGTTAAAAACTGACATCAATGTTAAAAAAGGTAAAAGTGTGAAACTACAAATTAGGTTTTTCACCTCAAATATAACACACACAACATTCGCAATTACATTTCTACATTTCTTTGGAATTATCCAACTGAACAAAGTCTTGTTCCCGAATCCATCATCGTCTTATGGGTTTGATAACACTAACGCATTCACACCACAGCTTTGATTTTTCCCGCAATTACGCTTTCTTTTAGTACCAACTCATTACGAGCTCAACAAAGGTACGAAAGAGAAAGGAATATTTGGCACCAAATCAAGCAGCAGAAAGCTTCAAAGAGCATCATTTAACAGGTAACAGGCCTCGCATCACTCTATATTTCATTATACAGGCCTCACTCTTCCACACTTCTTTCCCTGTGGACCAGGCCTGATAACTACTACACTCCAACTGGATGGCAGATAGTTTTTCTTTCACATGTACGGTGAATATTTGTTTGGCAGTTGCCATAAAGCTCCTTTCATCACATTCTGACGTGAGCAGTGAAACAGGCAGTTAACTGCTTTGTTACAACTCTGGGGGAAAAAGCACTGGAAATTCGCCCATCGGGGCCACAGGTCATTAAACCGTGACATCAAAGGCATCTGATTCTAATTTACCTGGATCTAGATCATACATGCTGAGCACAATAACATGGAACACAATCGTAACTTTGGAAAGCTAACTTGAAGAAACTCAAATCCCAGTGGAAAACTCAATAGGCAATACTTGACATCACAGTTTTTGTGTGTTTTTGTGCAAATTCTTTATTAAGGTCAATTTTTGTAAACTATAATAATGTCTAAAAATGTATGTATCTCAGGATTCCGGCCCATGTTTGGTATGTAATTACATTTTTAATAATGCTAATAATTGAACAATAATTTATTGTAATAATTTCATTGTTTTCCATTCACCTGCCATTCTTGTTATTGTTCCTTTGATTCAATTATGTAATACTTCTAAAAATATATATGTGTATATGTGTACGCACCTCATTAATTGACTTCTTTTCTATATAGAAGAAATTATATTTTATATATGTCAATATACTGTAGTTTTTCATTTATTTCTTTTCATCTTTTTTTTCTCCATTATCATTATTATTAATTTTTTTACCGAGCCTCATACCTGAGATTTGAACTAGTTTTTCTACTGTGAGGCAGCGCTGCTACCCACTGTGCCACTGTGCCCCCTTTTGTTTATTTATTTTTAGTCATTCATCATTTTCACATGTTGCAATTTATTTGCCTCAGAAAACTGAAAGCCACTGTAACCAAGACAATGCATTGTACCTCAGAGATTAAAGTTTCTCTGATTCTCAAATGTAAAGTCAAATGCTTTCACAGAAAATCCACAAAGCACTACTATGCAATGCATATTGCTTTGAATGATAAATGCATAAATATCTAGTCGTTAAAGAGATTTTGTGTTCCAATAACTCTCTGTCATCCCACTGTGGCAATGTAAACAGTGTTGAGATATTTGTATGTGTATATCAAGTGTGCATTCCTGGCTAGTGAAGACATGTGAGGGGAGAGAGCCACGAGAAGACCTATTATGAGATCTACTGAGGAATTATCTTGCCCTCCTCCAGCCATAAAAAAGTCAAAGAGCTGAAGAGAGTCTGATTGCAGCATCACACCTGCTTTGTGCTCAAATTATAACGTTGAGCTCTTTTGCACTAGTGCTCATTTCCCAATTATCTGTGGTAGGTCAAACGGACAACTGAGAAACACATAAACGCAAACGACGCTGGGCTGAGAACGCTCTCGCCGGTTGTGGTTGAAGGATCTCAACAGAAACTCGGGACTAAATTATGTGGTTTTTAGTTTATTCTCATGTTGAAAAGGATTCCTGTGGATAATATTGTGCAAGATGCCTCGAGTCAAAGTGGAAGTTTTTGTAATTAGCCATTTTATTGTAATTATTTGTACCCTATTAAGGACTGTACATGCTGTTCTGCATACACATACTTTATTCCGCATCCTTTCAATATTCTTTTCAGAATGCTTGCAACCTCAGAAACAACCAGCAATAATGGGTTCAATTACATTTTCAAGTGTTTAGTTATCATACAGTAACACTTTATAATAACTACCGGCTATTAAGAATTAGTGATGATTTAGTAAATAATCAATTAATACAACCATAAGTGCATTCAGTGTATTCATGCATCATGAGTATCTATGTCACATGCTTAATAAATATATTTTTACACTTTGTAAAGGGTAGTTAATCATTTATAAACTACTCTTATTCAGACATAGACATGTAAATAATGTTTTTCCCCACATAATCTTGATTAACTCATTATTATAAATTCAGATGGTTAAAAAAGCATTTACTTGTTGTCAGTTAACTGGTGGTGTGAGTTATTTTAATGTGAGGATATTTATGCCTTGTAAAGCATTTATTATTGATATTTAAAGGCTCAGATGTCTACTAAATGATAAAAAGAAACATTGCACCGAGTGCACTTGAAGATATGTACATCACTGTACAACAGTTCATAAAATTCACAAAATAAATAAAAAAAAAATTTATTAATTACTGATGCTTAAGTAATGTTTTTTTTAAACTGTAGTTATTATAAAGTGTTACTAATGAAATCAGTGTATTGAGCCTCCCATGTAAAACAACCCATAACAATGCTGTTTCCTTTACTTAGCTTCGATCACCTGAACAGAACTACAATCTGAAAAATATGTGGTTTTAATCAGGTCGTCAGAATTCAGAATGTCATAAACAGATCAAGATTTACTGATAAGGTTAGCAGGTCTAAGTATATTATAAATAAAGTAAATGTTTTGTTTCTGTCTGGTTCAAAATCCAAGCACTACAGAACGTCAACTTGTTCTACGGTTTTCTCTTTCTTTTTTGTTTGGAACACACAGAATTGCTTGTGAATCCGACACAACTGACCACTTTGTATATTTGTTTTTCAGTTAAGGACATGGAGACTAGACTCAATAATGAATCGGCTAAAATATTTACTTTGGATTTCAAAATCGGCATTACAAGAGGGCATGAAGACAACGTTTCAAGAATAACTGAAATCAGACTACAATCACATTGCATTTTTTTCTTTTATTATATATGAAAGCATATCGAGCACGCAGCCTTCCTACAAACTTTCAGTAAGGTCTCAAGCGGCAACCCTGGTTCTCATTCTCATCCGACTTCAACTTCCTGGTAGTGTCACGATCAGAAATAACACTGGATTTTAAAGTGATTATGTCATTATTCTCTGATTGTATAGGACAAGATGAGAAGTATATAAGTTAATCCTTCTGGAGGTGTCCTCTTTCAAGACCCTTTCTATGAAGCTTTGTGAGGGGCTTATGCGGCCTGCTGCCCTAGTTTTTTCAGGGGGCCGCACCGCCCCTATCGGATGTCCCAGACACAGCGGAGTCAGCCTGGCCTATGAATGACAGAATCAATGGGCTGGGAAAGAGCTTTGCCAAGGGTCTTTAAATATCTCCCCACCTAACTTTCCCAGGAATTACATCATGGCAGCTTGCCTGCACTGGACCAGTTAAGGAGAAAGACAATAAAGAGAAGGTAAAGGAGACACTTTAGAGACAAAGATGAGAGAGCTCCAGGGAGCCACAACAACAAAGGTTGACTCAAGGTCACTGCGTCTTTTACTAGGGAATCTTTGGTCCCATTTGCATCTTGCACAACTCGCAAGAGCAATGTGTAAAAACTTCATTAAAAAATCCTGTCAACCAGATCGCTGAATAGCAAGCAGTTGTGTTGAGAGTGGTTGGCACGGAGGTTAGGGTTAGGAGTTATTCGAGAATGCCAACTCAATGGGTGGGCCGGGACAGGGGCTATTTTCCAATGGAAAACTCTATATCTAAACAACACAGACGCAGTAAACAAATAAAGACATAGTATTTTGTATAAAGCATGTTCGTGCCAAAAAAATTACAAAGCCTAGTTTAAAATCATTTTGAAGGTTTGCAAAGACAAATGTTTTTTTCCCGACATTGAAGTGCAGAGAAATAATATAGCTGCAAGCAACCACTGCGGGGTTCAAGTCTTAAATTGTATGATAGTCAAGTGAAAAGTGAAAATCAAAACTTTAATGTAACTAACGTGACTACGTTTGCCGTCAGATGCCTAACAGTTCTAACAGTTCTAGCGCCACCTGTAGTGCAATTTGGTCCAAACTTTATGCAGTTTTCTTACCACAAACAATCTGTTTTGTGACGATTTGTTGTTTGATTAAAAAACTAAAGCATGTTGTGTTGTGAAGTAACATATCAAGATACCAATATACCGTTACACATAACATTTCAAATGTTTACTTTTTTTGATTCTTATTAATAAAGAGATCCAAAGAATAATTTGAAACTGGTTTGGTTATAATCTGACAACACGGACTTGTTCGTTTTGGGTTTAAATGGGTTATTCCTCAATTACACATTTGTGAACGTCACAAACTTCCGATTTCCTCAGATAATGCAAGTCTATAGTATAAAGCTATAACCATGAATGTGCATTCTTCACATAACTCACACTGTTATCCAAGCCAGCATCCATTTCACACATTAGAGTCAGCTCAAGACCTGCCACAGGACTCCGATCCATCTCACTCGGCTCTGGGACTCACATTCTCCGGGAACACACATATTTGAGCCTGTGCCAACCTAATCAGAAGTTGCGGTAGCATCTCCACCAAAGAGTGGAGCAAAACAGCCACCGACTTGAACTCGTGGACCGTATATTAAATTTGATGAGACACTGGCAAAAGCAATCATTCTTCCTGAGGAGTCCGCTGACATGTTTAACAGAGCATTTAAAGCATCAGTCTGAGCTCCTGGACACTGGGTGATTGAGACAATCCCAAGAGTTCCTGGCCACTGGAATGGCTTACAGTCAAGCATTCACCAGTTATTTGTAATAAATGCATGCACATTATGTTTTTAAGTAACACTCTAAATGTAACAATGACATCAGCAACTGACTCATCACATTGCAACATGTAACATTTCTTGAATAATATCTGCATAATAGTCATACAATTATTATTATTATTGTCATAAACAAACGTCACACACAGTATTTGCGATTTGCTAATTATTTTGTGGTTATTCATTTACATTTTTAAATGAGCCTAAATGACTATTGCAAGTTAAAATGTAACTATGGCCAAGGCAAATTCCAACGTTCCACCAGACTCTCAAGCGCAAAGGCATGCGATACCTCAGAGAAGGTGTACCATGACAAGCTCAGCAGGTAAAGCCATCGTTACCTTGGTGCCTCCATCCAGCTCCTCGCTGTTGGAGAGGGTGGTGTTGAAGGCTTCGGTGTGCTGCGGAGTCAGCTCCTTCGGCCGCTTACGCACCTTCCTGCCCTCAGCCCAGCCTAGAAGGATGCACTGGCTCCAGAGCACCGCCGTCACCACGGCCAGCAGCAAGCAACGCATCTTCAGCCCTCCAGCCAGGAGACGCTTGCTGGCTCTCTGAAATGTCTTTCTCCCCTAAAAAATAAAAAAGTCTTCTTGGTCTCTCAGCTTAGAGGAACAGAGCAGCAAGACGTCCGCTGGCTTTAAATCACACGCTTGACCTTGCTGGAAGAAAATACAGTAGGAGGCAGGCGAAGTGATTAAGGGGGCTCTCCAGCCGGCGTGAGATAAGCTGGTTGATACCTCAGCTGGGTCTTGATCTTCCCAAAAGCTGGAAGTATGAGGCAGGGGCTCAAGCTCTTTGGGCAAAAACAAAGTGAAGCTTACTCGACTATGAAATGCGTCAAGTGGAGTGATCCTGCGAAATGACAGGTCGACGCTGAGCTGACAGCAAATAAACCCATTAGTGAGATTTTTCACGCTTCCTGCCCTGTGGGGGAGAGGGCACCAGAGGGCAAGCGAGGAAGGTCCAGGCAGATGAAGAGATTAGTCGGATGCCCGCTCTCTCACTCATCACCGTCAGGGATGCTGTCTTGTTGGCTCTCTGGTACGCAACACTTAAACTTTGCCCATCAGTCGTCACATGAGGTGTCTTCTCCAGGTTGTGGTGGGAGAGGAAAAAAACATCCAAAAGGAACCGAAAGTTGGAATCACTCCAGTTTTCTTAGCCTTTGGCCTTTTCCTTGCAGGAGAAAATGGCTCCTTCACTCCCGCCTGAGAACTTCAAAGACGAGGAGCATCTGACAGGACAATCACGGCGTCTTCCCTCACACACACTATCGCAGGCGCTAGCTATCGCCTCACTAATCCTCACTAATTCATCAGGGCAGTCCGGCCGGGTGACTGAAGCTCTCCCGCTCGTCCTGTCTAGACTGTGTGGTGGGTCTTGTTCACCGTGTGCCTGCTTGTATCTACTCAGTTGTTTTCTCTCTCTCCAGATCTTGTGCGTCTGCTCATGCTGCCTCTGACTGCTTAGAAAAGAGCTCACAGCCCAGTTTATCACTACCCCCCCCCTCCCTCTCTCTCTTTCTCTCTCTCTCTCAGTCTCTCTCTCTTTCCCTCTCAGTCTCTCTCGGTCTTTCTCTCTCTCTCTTCCTATAAGTCTCTCTCTCCCTCTGTCTCTCCCTCTCTGTCTCTCTGTCTCTCTCTTGGTCTCCCCCTCTGTCCCTATCAGTCTCTCTGTTTCTCCCTGTCTGTCTGTCTCTCTCTTTCTCAGTCTCAGTCTCTCTCTCCTTCCCTCTCTCACACATGTTGAGATCTCTTACCTATTTCTCTTTCTGTCTCCACCACCGCTCTCTCTACCTCTCCCTCTATCCCTCTCTCGGTGCCCCCTTCTATCTCTCTCTCTTCATCTCTCTCCTTCTATCTCTCTCTTTCTTTCCACCCTCTATTCATCTTTTAGTCTCTCTCTCTCTCTCTCTCTCTCTCTCTCTCTCTCTCTCTCTCTCTCTCTCTCTCTCTCCCCGACCCCCCCACTTTGTCTACTTTTTCCTCATCTGTAAAACTGGCAACCCCACTAGGCTCAGTCCTGCTTTATCTCACTAATGAAATACTCAAGTCCAGAGAAGACGAGGTAGAAATCTTTGGCAGAGGGAAGAATGTGCGTGTGTGTGTGTGTGTGTGTGTGTGTGTGTGTGTGTGTGTGCGCGCACGCGAGCGTGTGATGTCAATGTGCTATTGTGTCCAACTGATCATTTATACATTAATTTTTGTTATTTATAGTTAATTATTATTATTTCCAAATACATCATTTATAAAGATCATACATATAATAATAAAACCATTATAATAATAATAAAACCATAATAATAATAATAATAATAATAATAATAATAATAATAATAATAATAATAATAATAATAATAATGAGTATTTGTAGGGCGCTTTTCACAGTTTTAACTGTCTCAAAGTGCACGTGTAAATATGTAAGGGAAGTGTTGCTTTTTATTCAATTTATCGTCTGGATTGTTGGTGTTAAGTAAGTGGCTGCGGTTATGACAAGACAAAGACAAAGACAAAGACAAAGACCAGTGAGCAAGCACATGTGCGACATATACATGCATAAGATCAGCTATACGTTTATTATTCAACACAATCCTTAATGGTTGAGTTGAAATTATTCAACTTGATTAAATTGTTACAAAAATGAACTATTTTCTTAATACGAGATGTTGATTTATCTCATATCATATTCTTAATACGTTAAACGTTCAACAAAGAGTTAAAACAAACATGCTCCGATTACTTGGGCTTAAACGTAAGGTGCTCGTACTCCCTCTAGTGGCCAAAAAAATCAAACGCCGCTCAAAGTTACGTAGTATCGAGTAACTTTTATTGTTCAGCATATGAACGCTAGATGGCGGTACAGGCAACACATCACTAACTTACCTCGCATTTAGGCAGAAGAGGAACTGGGAGTTTTGACAACGTAGCAATGTTTCTATCGTAAACACTTGCCCGGTGTCCAGTACATCGAAGGCAGTATTACCGGCCGCGCATTTCTGTGGATACGTGGATTAAAAGTTCACGTTCAACGACACGCTTAGGGTCAGAAGCCTCTCCGGTGGCGGCGTTGAGTGGCGACCTAAACAGGAAGTGCGCTATGAGCTCCACGTAGAGCGCCCGCACGTCCCTTATTACTAGACAGCAAGGCGTTTTCATTCATCTGAAAAGTAAAATTCTTGTGGTAAATTCTCTTTTGACGGGTGAGTTGTTTGATTGGGCGTATTCTCTGTTACTTATCATTTCTATTACAGTGTTTTTAAAAGGACCAATGCCCACCGTCTACGTCAACTAGTGTATGTTTTGATGGTAACCTACATACGGTAACGGAACTTGTAGTGAGGTAGCTAACTCGACGAACATTTTTTCTTTGTGTCTTCAATGGGTATTATTGTTATGGTTTTATACTGATGATTGTGGATGTAAAAGTGTGTGAAATGGAAAGACTTTTCTCGATGTATTAATGTTTTTCTTCAATTAATGTTTTTTAGTTGTCTGCACTGGTTGGTGAACCATGAAAGCCATGTTGGAGCGGAGGAGATGTGGACCGCTGTACGTGTACGTCTGGGCTGTGGCGGTTTTTGTGAGTCTGACACTAAATGCCCAGGCCAGGCCGGCTAACATGTCAGCGTTGAAGGACAAGCATCCCAGCAGCAAAGAGGACAACGAGATCCTTCCTCCTGACCATTTAAACGGCGTGAAGATGGAGATGGACGGTCACCTCAACAAAGACTTCCACCAGGAGGTGTTTCTGGGCAAAGAGATGGAAGAGTTTGAGGAAGACTCTGAGCCCAGAAGAAACCGGAAGAAGCTCGTTGAGATCTTCACCAAGTACGTTCTCAACCGATGTCGATTGTTATTTTAACTCTTTGCAGGCGTTAAACATGGCCAGCTTGAACTGTGTGTCATGAAGGTCCCGATCTAAGGCTAATGAGGTTTTGTCTGTGTCTAGGGTGGACATTAATAAGGACAGGAGCGTCAGTGCTAAAGAAATGCAGCGCTGGATTATGGAGAAGACAGAGGAGCATTTTCAGGAGGCAGTTAGGGAAAACAAGCTCAGTTTCCGTGCGGTAGATCCTGATGGTGACGGTGAGAACTTGTGACAAGGGCTGAAAGTTCATTGTCGCTGCGACTGATTACCGTCAGGAATCACAACTGTAGAGCTAACGTTTGGGAATTGAATCTACGTTTGTGTGGATGTCTTTTCTGTTTCTGGCACATTGATATCCTGCGTAGCTGCTTCAGCCATTTCTCTCCAAAAAAAACCAAATATAACAAGCATCTAATAGTTCACCGCAATCTATTTTTCAGTTGTAATTATTTAACAGATCTTGTATTTTTTGTTAATATAATTTGTTTATATATATAGAATTAATTATATGAACATGTTTTGTTATAAATATTATTATAATATCGATGATTATAATTAATTGTAATATATGATTTTGTTTTATTTATTTTAACTGGCTTTTTATTTATTATTTATTTTCTATATTGTGTTTTGGGCTGTTTTTGAGAAGGAAAGGTGGTCTGCCACTGATTCTGTTTATTACTGTGGAACTCTTACTGTTACAGTACAACAAACACAATATTCTCCAAATGTTTTCCTAAATTAACTTTGCCATTGAATACAATACAATATGAACAAGCTGAAACACTCACACCAGGCTTGACTCGGTAGATTATTCTGATAAGGTTAAACTGTTTAGCAGCGTTTATATAGTTTTAATCTTGAGAAAGGACGTTTTATTTGTCGTAAATGTATTTGCAAAGTCCCTAATAGCTCGTTTACAATTCTTGATAAACCATTACGTTAATTACGTTCTAAATATTAGAAATGCAGTTCAGAATTTTCAATAAATAATGCTATTTATTGTGCGACAGGTGTGGATTTGCTGCAGGTTAATTACATTAATTACGTTCTAAATATTAGAAATGCAGTTCAGAATTTTCAATAAATAATGCTATTTATTGTGCGACAGGTGTGGATTTGCTGCAGGAAAAACCTGTTAATTTTATATTTTTTGCTATTTGTTTTTCATAAATACTGTGATTCCAGGACGTGTCACGTGGGATGAATATCGTGTGAAGTTTTTGGCCAGTAAAGGTTTTGATGAGAAAGAAGTAGCTGAAAAGATCAAGAACAACGAGGAGCTGAAAGTCGACGAAGAAAGTACGTTTTACTGCAGAACTGGTTTTGAACGGCTATTTGATAATGGACTGTTCTACATCACCGACGTCTTGCTTTGCCACAGCACAGGAAGTTCTGGAAAGCTTGAAGGACCGCTGGTTCCAGGCCGACAACCCCCCTGCTGACCAACTACTGAACGAAGAAGAGTTTCTCTCTTTCCTCCACCCAGAACACAGCAGAGGCATGTTGAGATACATGGTGAAGGAGATCGTTCGAGACCTCGGTAAGCGGAGCAATCTGAATTGATGCACAAACCACTTTCCGGAACTGTCACACTTGTCACTTCTCCCACAGATCAGGACGGAGATGGGAAGCTGATGCTGGCAGAATTCATATCCCTCCCAATGGGAACCGTGGAGAACCAGCAAGCTCAGGACATCGACGACGACTGGGTCCGTGAAAGAAAGAACGAGTTTGAAAAAGTCATCGATTCCAATCACGATAAGATCGTAACCATGGAAGAGCTTGAGGTTGGTCTTCTTACAGTGAATAATCCGAGGTCTATAGGATGTTCTGATGTTCTCTGTCTTACACAGGAGTACATGGATCCGATGAACGAATACAACGCCCTGAACGAAGCCAAGCAGATGATCGCAGTGGCGGACGAGAACCAAAACCATAATCTGGAGCTGGAGGAGATTCTCAAGTACAGTGAATATTTCACCGGCAGCAAGCTGATGGACTACGCTCGCAACGTCCATGAAGAGTTCTAGACACTAGTAATTTCAATTGAAAGCATAAAATCTGCTCTAATCTTGACACCACGTGAATTTACTGGCCTTAATAACATGTAATGAAGCTCTTACAGTGGATTCACACGAGACGCTTATGAGATGAGATCTATGTATATGAGGATTATGAAAGAGTATTACATTGAGGACAAGATGGAATTACCGTTTAATAAAATTGTAAATAGTATAGGGTTTTTTTTTTGCTGTGCCAATTAATATATACATACTTGTATTGATGTTTGAGGTGGTTGTTTGCAAATATCCCCTGAACTTTTGGTTGTTTTTGACATGATGCCTCAGCAGGAATTGCAAAGACTAACAATTTTAGTTCCTTTTGTTGTTCTTTAACAGGAAAAGAGAAAATTGCTAAAAGCCCATAATCTGTGTGAAGGATGATCGATCCGTCCAAATGTACTGTGTCTTTCTTTTTTATTTTCCACATGAAAGCATCTCGTCATCTGCAAACGTTTTGTTGGTAATTGTATATAGCCTGCTGATGTTTTAACACAGTTCAAGAAGATTCAGAAACAGTTTTTCTTTAGTTATATTTATCTAATAACGATTGTTTAAAATAAAGATGTTGTTCAACTTTATCTGCCTTGCGTTCTGAAACTTTCAGTTATACTTGTATTTGTTTGTATGAAAAATAAAGCTGATTGTTTGTTACGAATCATTACTTATTTATTAAAGCTATACATTTTTTGTTAAAACGACAAATGAAATAAACTATTACTATTTGAATAATTTTAGTCTAATCTTTTTTACTACAATTTCTTTAAAAAATGTTAATTATTGTATTTACTCATTATTAACCAAGTTGTTTTTTGTTTCTAAATTTTTTTATAGTGGTCATCATAAAATGTACTTGTTTACATTTATATAAATGCTGATTTATTTAAAAAAATTCGGAGTAGAAAATTGAAATTGCTCGACGAAATGTACGTGTTAAATGAGTTCTCACGTACCACGAGGTGGCGCCAAAATATTAAAAATCACCGCTGTAGAAAACACGATTGCGACACAGTGTCTTGTTGCGTTCGAAGCATAGAAAATAAACCCAATGTCGTTTTCATATTCATCCATTGCTTGCTATTTGTTTAGGAAAATAGGATGCCAAAAGACATATATTTTTCATAAATGTGCCAAGCGACAGAGGTTATGCTCAGGCGGACACGTGCACGTCGCATCCTGTCTCAACACATGAGCATCACACATTCAGCTGTGATGCTGCGGCGGCTATTAAAAGAGTAAGTGTCTCCTGATCCCATAAAAAAACAGCTTCATATGAAGCTCCAGCAGAGCACAACTATAGGGTGTGGCATTATGTCAGGAGCAGACAGACGGGTTTTAAGTACAGTGGTGGTAAAGAGAGCCATTTTTTCTGCTGCTGTTATATAAGGAGGGAGAGTCTTCCCGCCTCCCCTCTCTGTTTTTGTTTTTCTCAATGAGCCAGGCTCTCCCTGACGCAGGCCCCTGAGCCTGTCCACTAGGCCCCTTTCCTGGAAACAGAGCCTGGCAGGGGCCATTCAGGGGCAGGTTTGCGAGGAGGGGGCTTGGGGGGCTTCTCCTTCTCCTTCCTGCAAATCACATGGCTTCAGACTTGAGCCCGAGCCGTGGAGAAACCTCAGATCTGGTAGATCCAGGCCCAGTCGCTGAGCATATGTGCTCAGGTTATTGAGTGCGCGTACTGTATGACACTGGCGGGGGGAGGGGACGGGGGGCTTTGCTGATCACTGATAGATGTAAACAGTGTAAAGGCTGTCCCAGTAGCTCAGCGCCGAGCTATTTTAATTGCGTAAACTTTACATGCTGTGGGAAAACGGTATTGCGTGTTATCTGATCACGCCGCAGCTTTTGCTGAAGGTTACCTGATCTTTTAAAGGTCGCATTTTCATTGGTGGTGACGTTTAAAGCACTCTTTGCATCGAGATTTGTTTCAAGATATCACAACGGATTTTTCTGCAAATAAATGTCTGCTATCATGCTTTTAGGCTTCATCTGTGTACAACATGACTAGTGAGTAAGCAAAATGCAGAGTTGTAAAGAATACATGAAAACCACACTTGAGTAAAAGTACATATACCTTGCTTGTAAAAAGTTACAAGTCACCAATTTCTTGAGTAAAAGTCATTATAAAAGACCATGAGTATTTTGCTCATACTGAATTTAGGCTCAAAAACACTCAAGAAATGTGAAAAATAAGAAACTATTTATGCACCCAGTTTTATTTCCTAATATAGAAATGAAATTTAACACCTCAATGTTTCAAAATAACAGAACAAAATAGATAAAAAAGAACGAAAAGTCAGTCTCAGTCAAACTGTAATGTGCAAGAAAGTGCAACTGCTAATTCACGTTCATGTGATTTATCTCAAAAATAACATCCAGTACCGTCAGCATCCTGCAGAAGGCAATATCCCCTCATCGGCCAAAGAAATGCGGTAGAAAAAAATGTTGGCTTTGCGCACCATCACAGTGTAGCGAGTAATGCTAAGTGTCTATTCAAATGTGGTGGAGTAAACAGTACAAATACTCAATCAAAAATGTAATCAAGTAGAGTTAAAGTTGCTTATGTTTTTAATACTCAGTACAAGTACAAGGCAGCAAAAATACTTAAGTAAAGTAAAGTAACTTTACTTCAGACTCAACTCAAAATACAATGATTATTGTATACATTAAAATAAAAACATTAAAACAAATTATGTAAACAATTATTTTAGTGTATTTTTGTAAGAAAACATTAATTACCGGTAAATTATTATTTATTTATTTATTTATAAAGTATAATATAATAAATATGACTCTCAGGGAAAGCAGGTAAGTTGTTGATTTGTAAAGGTTGTAGTGAAATGTAAATCGTTTTGAATAAAAGTGCCTGCTAAATGACTGTAAAGGAAAATAAAATAAAGTACTTAGCTTAAACAGGTGTTTCCTGTGACATAGTGATGTAATACCCAGAACAAAACCGCACACCTGAACATTCTGTGAAATACTTTACCTGTTGTTCTTTTTGAAGTGTTTGAAAGTTGCTCCAGCGACGTCGTGCAGGTTCCAGTTTCGTTCCACCCACCCTTTTTCAAGGCACCGATTTAGACCTGTTGCTTCACACCGCTTGCGCTTCAATACAGGCTGGATGGGTTTATCTTTTTGCTTCAAGGAAGTCAGCTAAATTTTAAATGTAAAGGTTTATTTTTTTAATTTAGGATTTAAATTTAAATTAAAGTTAATTGAGGATTGAAGCACACACAAACACACACACACACACACTCTCTCTCCATTTTATAAAAAGGGCATGTTGATATTCAAATCGTACGTTAATTGTGTTTTGTTGCTTTACTGCTGTAAGCCAGTTTTTATAAAATGTGTTATAAAGTACAATGAATTACTAATTAATTAAATTGGGAAAGTCACGATTGCTGTTTTTTTTATCGTTCAACAATAATAAGTATCTTTTCATATCTTTAAATGTATGTAATTCATACCATGTATATTGGCATCATAGCTCATTTATTTGTGAATGAATAATAAATATTGTATATATACAATAAAAATATTATATAATATACTAGACAATATTATACATTAGAATTATATGTAGACAATATGTAAGAATTATATTAAAGTCTGTTAATAGAATTCAAGCTGTTATTTTGAAAAGGTCACAGAGCGCAGGAAGAAAGGGCAAAAAAGTTTCCCACATTTACATTTAACTTTATCTTGATTGCAAACGCAAAGCCGTGTGGACCAGACGGATTTCAAAACCCTCCGGCTTCAGGTTGTTCTGAGATTCTGTTCTTTCTTCATAAAAAAAACAACCAGAACACACTGTGGAACTCACCAGCACTTATTTTAATCACAACTCTGACATCTGCACAGCTTCCACATGTTTAAAGCCAGGAATGTAAACAGACTTACCATTCTTGTTTATGTCTTGGTTTTGTGGTATAGGACTGGTCCCATTTGGGAACGGGAATAGAGTTTGACATTCAAAGAAGAATTCAGACTCAAAGTCGTCTGCTGTTCTCCCTCTATCTATATGTCTCTTAACGTAAATAATACAGTCAAATGAAATCGTCCTAAGCTTTCAATTGATTTAATTATTGCAATTTATTGGGATTACACACATACATAATTAAATGTAATTACAGAGGTTACAGGGTATGTGTAACCATGAAATGTAGTCATTAGGCATCGTCTCTGTTTATCAGAATTGGTTTCAAAATGTTTTGCATATCTCTGTGTTTAATTCATAGATCTGAGTTTATCTATGTAATATGATAATTGAGATGATGAAAACACGACAAATGAGATAAATTCTTGTAATCTTCCACAGGTGTCATCAGATCAGCCGCATCGTTTAATTAGTTTAGAATTTCGTCATTATTAATTAGCATTCCGACACTGTCATTTGAATTTTTTTTCTATGGCTGCTGATTGGTGACAAAACCAGCACTGGAATGTTTTCGGCGTGGAGCGTGCAGCGCAGAAGAATGTTTCAGCCCCTCCCACTTCCTGCTGATCCAATCCGAAACGCTCAACCGTTTCAAGCCCCCCAAACGCGGTCTAACGCAAAACAACGCACGGATAAACGCACGAAAATCGCAAATTGTCGTCTAATTTCGCGTTGGATGTGCTTAGTTCGTGAACCGGAGCGAAACCGTCAACTCGTTTTTTGAAGCGCACTTCTGGATATATCCCAGCGACGGGGTTGTTTATCTGTAGTAAGGGGAACTTGAAACCGTCCATGCCCCATGTCCTCGGTTGTTTTTCTTCTTTCGCCTGGATTCTCCATGTTGTTGCAGAAAAAGTGAGGGCTTTACCTAGACCAGAGGGGGCTATGGATAAACACACCCGCGATAAAGTCAACCGAGACGCGAAGCCTAGAAAATAGCAGATAAGAGAAAACAAAACAAAGTGGCATGCCCCTCCCATGTGGAAGAGAATAGAAGGCGGGAATAAATAAATATCTAAATAATCTGTAGCCTTCGGTTAAAGATGCCTTTTTTGCCAGCGGAAATTATTAATATCTGGCGTCGCTAGCAATTAATGCTCCTAAATGCGGACCGAGTGCGCGTCGCTGGAAACGGTTGGTTGGACGTTGAGGGCTGAGCGTTTGTTAGATGGAAAGTTCTATTATCACTCAAGTGCAGAGAGAGGATTCTCGCTTGCCTCCGAAAACAGGTAGGCAATTCACCGTCGCATGTTCCACCGTGTCACGGCGCCGTCGTGTCATAAACATGACCCGATCGCCGTTAACGTGTTTGCCGTGTGGGACGCGTCCGATGGCCGCGCGGTGACAGTTATTTGTTTTATTCTGCTGATTGACAAACCGCCGCGGGAACTTAACGAATTTCGCCGTGAAGCGAATAAACGATAGATGTTGTGACAGACGGTTGTCAGTTGTGTGAACGTGCGTTTGTGTGTTTTCGTCAAAGAAACGGGTGTTTTGTTTTCGTTTTCCTGCTCTGCTGTCAAATTCTAGGTGTTTACATAATCTTTGAAATGTTATTTTTTTTTTATCTATCTATCTATCTGTCTATCTGTCTATCTGTCTATCTATCTATCTATCTATCTATCTATCTATCTATCTGTCTATCTGTCTATCTATTCATCTATCTATCTACCTTTCTTCCGTCCATCCATCATTCTATATTCTTATGACAAGCTGTCAATAATTCTACCAAGTTTATTTTTGTCGTGTTTGTGGGCGGCGTTTGTGTCTTCGTTAAGAAATTATTTCTGTTCGAGATCGGAGATTGTAATTCGAAAACATTTTCGCCAATCGCCTTCCACACACTCTTGACGAAGTACAACCGCGGAAACGCCGAGTATAGACGGGCCGATCGAGGGCGCAAGGTGCCGCGATGGAATGCACAAACACACCCTCGGCACACGCCCTCATCTGCGGCCCGACTCCGCGGCTCCACGCGTTTCGGATTATACGTTCGCGAAATGAGAAAATGCGCGAGAGGCGTCACTCCGCTGGGACACACTCTTTTCTCAGCGTTTATCGCGTGGCTCGTAAGCGTCTTTTTATAGATGTGACGCAAACACAATATGAAAGCCGTTGTTCTAACGTGACTGTGCGTTACTAATGCCAATTAGTCGATGACTACAAATGTTTTCCATCGCTGTTTAGTTCGCTCACCGATCATATATGAATCCGTGGTAAAATTACAACCTCCAGTTATCTGTGTATACGTATATATGCGTGCACGATTAACAAAACAATGACAAAACAAATTCAAGCCATTACAGTCATTACAGGGTAGATGAGGATTTTCTCTACTTAATGACTTTATACAACAAAATGGCTTCCCACACGTGCTGTACACAGCAATGAAATTATGGATAATTGTTATTACCGTTACGGTTTAAAATCTATTACTCTGACCATTTAAATTATTATCTTTCATCTTTAACCATCTTTAAAATGTTTCATGTGTTTCAAAAAAGTAGATATGTATCGAATGTCAAAATTGTTACCTTAATTTACCTAATTATATTAATGTATTTATTTACTCAATACAGTATTAAATTGGTGTTGCAGCAATGACCTCTGAAATATTATCTAACAAATAAATGAATTCGAAATGAGCATGCAACAAACAATTGACAGATTTACAATTAAAGTGCAAATAAAAACACTTATTATTAAATGTGTATTATTTAGTACACGTCTGTTAGCGTGAGTATAATACAATAGAGTGAACGAACAGCGTTTAGCCAAAATATAATGATGGACATTACGCAGTAATTTTTCTGCAGTGGCCGATGACATTTTTACTTGAATTCACAGCCCAAATAATTTTTGGAGAAATGTATTACCAAAGAAGGGCTCACACACACTTCCATCAGATTAGGTCCAAGAATTAAATCGGAATACTAGACTAGTTAAAAATCTGTAAACAAAACCTCCCAAGGCCCTTAACACTCCTGCCACCCACAATCCCCTGCAGCATCGCTGCGTCTGCACGTGGCCAATCTGTTGGAGAAAGCACATTTGGATTCACGGGCATATTTTTCATATACTCTGTTTCCCGAGACCCTTTGTTAAGCGGGGCGTTATCAGTCCGTGTACAGATGGGCCAATACGGCAGAGTAAATGATGACGAAGGAGGCCATTTTCTCTCATCCCCTCTCGCGTGTTACATAAGATGATTCCTATAGCTGCATAAGCCTCCATAGGGGAAAAGGTGGGGGAGACCGTGCCGGATTTTTCTCCCGCTGCTGAATTACATCAGTGTAGGAATGAAGGCGGAAAAACAAAGACAATTCCCGAGCAGAGATCTTGCGTCTCAAGCATCGAAATCGACCACAGTGGGCTTGACAAATGTACAGTGAAGCCTGGAAATATTCAAGGGGCTTATTTATAATCCATCACAATCTCACTAGCACTGATGCGATCCACTTTTCAGGCATTCTGCGTGTGTGTTTTGCTGAATTGTGTGGGCTTTCCCGCCCTCTCAGATTATATAACACACCAGCCGTAGCCAGCAGTCTCATTTGAAACAGATTTTCTTGTTCCAACGTGTGACATCTCTGGATCCCGGCCGCTGCCCCTCATCCTTGTCCCGGCGTCGATGCTCCATGCGCTCTGCATTATTTACGAGATCCATCAAAACTCACTTTGTGATGCAAATGCAACTCGCTGATCAGACAAACCATGTCGATCACTTATTAATGAGATTTTTCTGTATTGCCCTTTAAAAGACATGTTTCATTGCCATAAGTTATGTAAATATACTGCTCGGGTGGGATTTTACAACATGCCGCGATGCATCATGGGATTTGTGTACGACTGTTTTTGAAATGGACTTTTCTGTCCAGATCAGGTGAATAAAACCTCGCCTCAAAAACTCGGAAGTCGGAATATCTTCAAAAAGCTCATCTGCTGCCTCCGAGCACAAGATGCCCAACTGCCAACGTCAACTACCCATGATGCCTTGCTAGCGCCTGAGGACAATGGGACCATTGCCAAAGTAATATCTCAACTCTAAATCAACACTCAAAAGTTTTTAAAATGAGTGTTTTTGAAGCACGTGCTTGTTTACATGTCTGTTTTTTTGTTCACATAATTTATTAAAAATGTAACATTTATTCACCCCTATACATTTATTTAGTTTATTTTTATTTGTGTTTATTTATATTTTTGTACAATGTCACTAAGCAATGGGCTAGTTTTATTGTTGTACAAGGAGAAAAATGAACAGTCTATTCTATATTCTACATTTTCTAACACTGCAACACATCAGTGCTGAACTTGAGTTAAATGTATTAAACGATATTGCTTTATTATTTATAAAAATTTACACCTTGTTATATTTATATTGAATTTTTTTGATTCACTGACTTGTCTTCCCATCTGTAGTCGCCGGGTGAGTGTCTTCTGCCCGCGGCCAACACCGAGGACCGGGGGAAGATCTGCGTGGTCATCGATCTGGACGAAACACTGGTGCATAGTTCTTTCAAGGTATGTCCGGAATTTACTTTGAAAACTGAAGAATTGGGACGTTGCCATTAAACAGCATGTTTTTTTTTTTTAGCCAATAAGCAATGCAGATTTTATTGTGCCTGTAGAGATCGAAGGGACCACTCACCAGGTGAGACGTGATTTTCATCGATAATGTGAGAAAGAATTGCAGTGAGCTGCTGCTCTATTGATTCAGATTGCGGAGGTCACGTGTCCAACCGTGAGATGTTTTCTCTACAAAAGCAAAAAAAAAAAGCGCATGTGCGCCCTCTGCCGGACATGTGTAAGAACACACATCAGCTGCTGAGTGAAATGTTGACGTCACGTGTAGTGCGTTAAGAAATTATTGTTAAGGACATTTCCATATTGATATTTGCATATATGTATAAAATAACATTAAATTGAGTGTTGTGGAGCATTCCAACGTTTGGCCTCTGCCTGGTTCAAGTAATCCAGGATAGGTTAGTTCCCCAAGTACGGCCTATTCTTGTTTACTTGTTTCAGGCGGAAGCTACCAGCAGCATACGGATGGAGTGAACTCACACTGAGTAGTACAAAAGCATTGCATTTCACTTTTCACCCTATAAATCCACTCTCAAAGCTCTCTGGGTTTCAGGTGTATGTGCTGAAGAGGCCGTATGTGGACGAGTTTCTCCGGAGGATGGGAGAACTGTTTGAATGTGTTCTGTTCACTGCCAGCCTCGCCAAGGTACCATGCAAAGCTTCGGGATTCCACTGTCTGGCGTAGTTCCGGAAGTCGCTGCTCCTGTGCCGTGTCCTAACCCCATCCTTCCCTCTCCTGTCCCACCCTCCCGGCAGTACGCAGACCCCGTGACCGACCTGCTGGACCAGTGTGGTGTATTCCGGACCCGGCTGTTCCGTGAATCCTGTGTGTTCTACCAAGGCTGCTATGTTAAAGATCTGAGTCGCCTCGGCCGCGAGCTCCACAAAACCTTGATTCTGGACAACTCCCCCGCCTCCTACATCTTCCATCCTGAAAACGCTGTGGGTGTCTTTGTTGTAGCCTTCCCGTTAGTTGCTTCTTTATGCTAATTAGCGCCGCATGGCTTCTCTTTTCTGTGCTGGTAGATACTGCCGCGGGCAGAGAGGTCACATGGGCTGCGTGTAATACTGTATCGGAAAAGTATTTCAGCTCTTATTTATTCTGAAAGTAATAGCACAAAAATCTTCTGACTACATTTGGTAAAAGTGCCTGGCCAATCTGATAAAGACAAAATCCATTTCCTTTTGCTTATATACGTATATACATCGGGGCCATTTTGGCCCAATAAAGGGCCAAATAAATTACATAACTCAAGACATATGTCCCAATAAACATTATTTGTCATTATTTGTCCCAATAAAGCGACTTAAGTGAGCGATTAAGCAGCGTCTACATCCACCAATGTAGATAATGTGTCTCAATGTATCTGGTCAATCAGATGACAACAATGCAACTTCCAATTTGGGTGAGTTGGTCGCATCAGTACCAGATCATTTTGTCTGAATGAACCCGGTTAAGGCCGTGTTCATCAGGATAAGAATTTTCATTATGAGCTTTAATGTAAATAAATTAAAAACACAGGACGATTAAAGCACACGAGTCTCAGTTCAGGCACATTTTCTATTTTTCTACAGAAAACACACCACTTGGCCTCACACAAATGAAAAAAGGTAAACCGAAAACACAGATTCTTGTAAAAGGTCAAAATACAAAGAACATCTAACGATTTTTATATTGGCTCTCCAAATCCAACACGATGTACAGCGTTTTACTGCGTACATATCTTATTCTGAGCTTTGACGCTTTCGCACTGAACGAATCTGTTCCTGCACGAACAAAACCTGTTCTCTCTCTCACATTCTCTGTCCCAAATAACAAACAATATTATGTTTATGTAACCAGATTTGTTTTGGGGCTTGAATATGAACCATTAACATGTGTGGAGAGAGATTACATATACTAGTTAACTACATATAAATTTTAAATTCTAATTTTATTTGTCTGCTTTGAAATGCTTTGTTTTTGTAATCGTCCAGCATTTAAACATTTAAACATGGGGAAAGGGGGAAGTGGTAGTGCAACTATTGAGCAGTAGAAGATACAAATAAAACGCAATACAATATTAATACAATAAGGATACAAATATACAAAAACAATAAGGGGGGGGTAAAGTGAACAAAGAATATATTAAAAATAAAGAATATATAAATTCCTAGTAAGCATACTAATATATACATTTTCATACACGTAGCCCGGAGCCCTTAAAAAACAGTTTGTAGTGAAGAAATCAGTGTCTTATTTATGATTATTTTTAGAGTCGCGGTCAGGAATAAAAAAGGATTTTGAAAGTAATTTCAAACTGGTTTTATTAAATATTCCCTCGCTCACTAGCCCTCTCCATTTCCCTCGGCAGGTTCCCGTTCTCTCCTGGTTTGATGATTCCAAAGACACGGAGCTGCTTCACCTCATTCCTGTGTTTGAGGAGTTAAGCCAGGCTGACGACGTCTACAGCCGACTGGAGCAACTCAGGGGTCTGTAATCCCTACACTACCCAAACCAGGCCAAATCTCCACGTCGCTTTGTGCCGACTGCCAATCACAGGCCGCGGCTCTGTGTGACAGTAGCTCCGCCCCCTGACCTGAAAACAAACATGAAAGCTCATAATTCTGCCTCCGCAGATTGAATGTGCGGCGTGGGTTATTAGATTATACCACACACACACACACACACACATCAGCGGCAACGCGGTCTGTCTGACCTCGGACTTAGAACTTGCCTTTTGCAATAACGATTTAACAGATTTGGTTTTTGTATCTTTTTATGACCCACCTTTTTTTTTATACACGAATATATATTCACAGCTTTTGGGAGATTAAAGGTTTTACAGGCTCGTTCTCTGTCCACAAACACACACACGTGAAGCTGATGTCCGTGTGGTGACGTTCGGCTCGGTTCAGAGCACAATAACGTTATTAGGGCCAGTATCTCTATGCAAGTTCTACCTGAACTCCACCACGTTCTCCCATTAAAGGATGTCCCGTATCGTAAGGACGATATCTGTAACGCTATGCATCCGTTTTTGCATATTTGAGTTTCTTGACACGAGAAGCCTGGGTTGAGTCCATTTTCTACTGTTTGTAAGTGCTTTCGCATGAACTCTTTAAGAAACCACGTGGCGTTTGTTTACGTTGACACTTCATGGTAAAGTGGCCTTGTCTCTGCATCACGTCTGCGTGATGATGGAGGCTTTCTGATACTTGAGGAGCAGAATTAACACCACACGGAACCAACCAAAGAGATGTAAAGTTTCTGTAATCGCAGCGCCGTGTCTATACGGATGCTGGTGCTCTGTGTACGTTTGGTTGAACTTGAATCGTCCATCTTTGTATGTTAGAAACGGACCGTGCTCCGATTTTTGTAATCTTATTTAAACACGATGATATAGTTTCCTCTTGTCCGGGGTTTAGAAAAAAGAAGCTCTGCGACAGGTTTGAGGCTGTTTGCTGAATCGTGTTCAAAATGATGTCCCGAGAAAGAGTGTGTTTTCATACTTTCGACTTTTGTATTGCTGAAAATAAATTTTTCCTGTGAAACGGAGTTTGAGATTGTTGTAATGATTCTACCGTGATGAAGTGGCAAAGGTCAAATTATATATTGTTCCATTTCTTTTACATATTCGTATTTATCATATTCTTAAAATGATCAATTTCTTGTTTTGTGACAAAACCAGTTTTATAAATGGGAAATCAACTGGCAATTATAATAAAATAAACATCAATTGCAAAATAGTTACATGTATTACATTAATAAAATGTAAAAATATTTTTCAATTAAGGGGAAAATATGCATATGCAGACAAAATATGCGCACTGTACGTGTAAATAGAAAGACAAAAAGAGCAAGACTAATTACTCGACTTGACCACTAGGGGCAGTAGAATCCAGATTACAACAGGTCACTTTCTGAATGAAACCACACAGTATTATCTTAAAAAGATTTTATTGAGTTGCATGAGTGATGACAATTGCTTAGAAAGGAGATTATGAAAACACATTTATGGCTTTTGCAGGACAGAGTGAAAACAAAATCCGATAGCACCTCATATAAACATTTTGCAGATATATTAACAACTTCATAATCATAAATTTTTTTGTAAACATACCAAACTAATATAAAATTTTCCAGACAATTACAACAAAGTAAATAAAGATTATAATAACGGGCAAATTAGGGAACTAATACATAAAACTACTTCAAAAGGAAATAAAAAAAGTAGAATTTGTTTTTTATGTGGCAGGTGTTCCGCATTTAATTTAGAAATGCAATTTCTACAAAAACTTTACACAAGCCCAGAAAACAACAAAAAAATATACGGCTGGGAATGTCTGAATTAGCTTTCTGTGGTGTTTGGGTCATTTTATTTATTAAAAAAGTGGGTATTGAGGTCATCAGAGATTAGAGAGGATTTGGGTTGTACTACTAACCCATGGCTTTTGAGCAACCAAGTAAAAATGAAAAGATTTCTTTTTTTTTTTTTTTTTTTTTTTTTAGTTTTTAAAAGATTCATTATTTACTTCAGCCTGAAATCCATTTTGCAGGATTAGCATCATCATTAGCATGCAAACATGTTGGCATCGATTGCACCAAAATGCTTTAAAACGAAAAGTGTGACGAGGGTTTGGAGGGGGAATTGCGTCCGTTTGCACAAAGGAAACTCTTTTGCGGAGCAATCGATTGAATAAAACCTGATCCACGCGAGGAGGATTTCCAGCAGCTGAAGATAGTTGTGTAAGGCAAAGTCAGCGTTATTACACAGGAATAGACTTTTCAAAATGTGCAGCGAACATCGTGTCGGCCGGTTGTCGTAAAGTAAGAAAAACAAGGATTTTGGCGTTTGACGATGCGAGCAGAACAATCCGATGCATATTTCGATCTGGACCCATGTAATCGCAAAGGTTTGTTTATAAAACAACAACAATAAATAAAATAACAAACAAAAACAAGTCATGGCCACAAGGGGGGGCAAACCCATAAACACACAAACACAAAATCAGGCACCGTAGAAGACACACCGAAACAGAGGAGGAACCGACAAAACGTGTTCTCGTCTTACCACGTGAGAAAATAAATACAGGAAGTCACTGTAAAACACTGTCGCACGCTCTGGTTTTGACTAGATGATGCTGCTACAAATGATCAAACACACAATGGATCAAACGTCTCTGCCCGAAAGTGAATTAAAGTGATACAGGGTTTTTTTTGTCGCTTTTTCTGTGCATATTAAATTAATGAAAAACAAAACACACACATATTAACATTCACTTTCCAATAAACTCTACACAAACGTCCATCAGCAAGTATGCACCGATGCGAACATTCCGTGTTAATGATAACTGGAAGACTGTTGTGCGGTGGACTGAGAGCATTCGCCGGCTTTGCCAGCATTTCGGAGTTGATCGTCACTACTTTTGCTACCACTGGAAACAGAGAACACGAATGAGATGACACGAGTCGATATATGGGTAAAAACGGCATCACCACAAACACAGTAAGTCTCCTTTCAACCATCAATGATAGAAACGTGGGTCTTTAATATACAAAGGGTCACATGGGCTTGTCACGGCCAATAAAAAGGGCTTTTAAAAATGTCCGAGGTTTGAGAAGCGACACGAGGATCAGGGCTAGAAAAGGTGGGTACCACATCATCGCCGCCAACGCCATCACATCAGCCCTGACTACCGCAGGACGAGAGGCTGTCGTACAGCGAGTCACTGAGGGACTCGGGGGTCTCCAGGACCTGGGGGTGGCCGTCATCGGGTCTCTCTCTCACCAGCTCGAGGCCGGTCTCTCTCACCAGCTCTGGGTTTGAAGGGATGCGGCTCTTTCCTCGCCGCGGAGGAAGACTTCTCGGGTCGCCTTCGCAGCTGGCCACCGAGTCGCTGGTCTTGGTCCGCTGCAGAGGAGACGCCACGGCACAAACATCATTTCCAATTCAAATCTGAAGCATAGCAACAGTCATTTGTTATAGACAGTAGATCCCACGGTTATTTTTGATTCAGCTCTAATAGGAAATTTCAGGGTAGAGGAAAATCCGTGTTAAACATCAAGGTGTCAAGTCTGCTAGAGGATGAAATGCTTTCCATCGTTGGGTTCCACACATATGGAAAGTTCAAAATTTTTTTATAGTGAATTTACCAGAGGTGTAAAGTACTTGAGTAAATGGACTTTTGAGTATCTGTACTCTTTACCTCACTACATTTGAATGGACACTTACCGTTACTCGTTATATTGTGATGTGTGATGTATATTGTGCCATTGTGTATATGTTACATTCTAGGGCGGATAAGGTGATATCGCCATCTGCAGGATGCTGAAGGCACTGGATGATATTCATCAGCTAAATAATGTGAACGTGAATTAGTGGTTGCACTTTGTTGCACGTTTGAGTTTCTCAAGACCTACATTTTGTTCCTTACTATCAAAAAGTATGTTTGAAAATAGATCCCATCTTTGAAAATAGAACCTCAAAAATAAAGAGTATCTTGTTTTTCACATTTCTTGGTGATTTTTGAGCCCAAATTCAGAACAAGTAACAAACTAAAGTTCTTTTAGTTAACGACTTATACTCAAGTCTTCTTTTTAATTGGTGACTTGTAAGTTGTGATGGAGTAGTATTTACAGTAAGGTATCCGTCCTTTACTCAAGTATAATTTTCAGGTACACTTTACACTTTTGATTCACACACGTGCAGTCGTTTCTGACAAGCTACAACAGCACACTCGGGGAAAAAGATTACGGGGATCTAATGTACGTGCCGATGAGTAAACACATATTACAGTACGGAAAAACGACACAGTTGCGGTAATTATACACATGGTACACAATAGCCACCTACTCTCTTGAAGGAACTCTTATGCGAGAGCGGCTCCACTCCCTCGCCCAGGTAAACCTCCGGCGGCTCAGCACTCGCTTTGAGGTTCGGAAAGGTCCAGTTCTTTGTAGGGCCCAGCTTCACTGGAGCTCCACAAATATCAGTGCCTGAAAGAACACCGGAAAGATTGGGAACAAAAATCTAGAAGGTTCTGCTTATTGTGTCACGATCATTCCAGTCTTTTCTGATGAATTTGACAAATTAAATGCTGATTTCAAAACTGACATTAGATTTGCACACAGTAGCACTAAATTATGTTAGAGGGACTCTTCTTTTGCAAATAGGGTAATTCTTACAAACCAAAACAATCTTATCAAGTTGACAGTTTCTCATTGACGTAGATAAAAGCTGAATAGATGTAAAGCTTGAAACGAGATGACTAAATGAGAAGTTCTATTTTTGGTTGAACTGGCCTTTCTTTATGTTTTTAGGTCTATGACTCAGATCCAGCCGGGGGATGTTAAAGATTTTACCCGAGCACTCAAAACATTTTCCGTCCTAGTTGAAATAAAATGATAGAAAAAAAAGAGAAAGCCTTACCATCACGAACAATGCTTGCAATCTGACTGGTGGGAATCTTGTTTTCCAATGTGCTGGTGATATGGCCTAATTCCTGACTGCCCATATAATCCTCTTCTAAAGATGACAGCTCTCTCTCCAAAGTCCAGGCCTTGTGGGAAATTTTCATCCCTGAGCCAGTTTTTCCCTGCGGGAAAGAAGAGTCGCTCTCCCCGTGGGCCTTTCCTTTGGGAATACTTTTGCAACCTGCATTTGCACTGTAGTCGGGAAGAGGGAAGGTTCCGATGCCACTGTCGAGTGTGTGTGTGGAGATTCCAGAGCCTACGAATTACAAATGAATGTGGTTTAAGAATGATTTCTTTGAAAAATATTTTAATATATAGATATGAAAAAATATTAACACAGAGAGATCATTTACATTTAAACGTGCTGATTCCTAGAGCGGCATGCAGAAACATAAAAATGATCATTATAAACAAGTCATTGATAATAGAACACTAAAATATAAGAAACTGTACACACACACACTTTTACCAAGAACATGCTTTTTATGAAAATAATCTGGAGCAATTCTGCTTGCATCTCATAAAATATAGCACAGCCTCTTACACAAGCAGCTGTTTCCAGATGACTCACGCTAACACACACACACATACACACCCAGACAGAACTAGAATATTCATCAGAGACAGGCTCAAACCCGTTTGGTTGCTATACGCTAACCAAACCTGCCTTTGGAAAGAGCAAAAGCCGTGATTTTTTTACCTGCAAAGTGTTCGTGATGAATGGCCTCGGCTAAGTTGTCGTCTGACGTAATTTCCTTACTCAGCAAAACGGAAACCTGTGAAAAACGATCACCATCCCCCTGAACCGTCTGCAATACATTCCAGAATGGATGGGTAGTAAAAGCTAATGATTTTTACCTTTTCCATGTCGTCGTTGCTTCTCGTCTGACTAGAAATGCTGCTGCTCTGGTGAGTGAAGACGGGTCTGGATTTACAGTCAAACGACAGGCGTCGATGTGCCATACTGATGCTCCCCATATCCTTCCCATCAACCCTTGGGGAAATACAAGATTTTACTACAATAACACAAATCAATTATTTAATAAGCCAAACTTTTTTGGATTTAATTGGGCAGAAATGCATAAAAAAAAAAAAAAAAAAAGAAGAAGAAGAAGAAGAAGAAGAAGAAGAAGAAGAAACAAACAAACAAGAAAAAAAAACAGTTTGGCCTAAAAATAGTTCTAAACCGTCTTTTCCCCATAAAGCAAAACACATAAACATATAATTATTTACTTTGTGTTGAAAAGTTGAGTATATACATTAATAATAAACGTTCACTATTTGAAACATTGCTTGATCTAGAAGATTTTTATTTTGCAATTCATGGATAATTAATTTATATTGAAATCAATATTATTCATGCATTAATTAAATATTAATTCATTATTTACAAACCAATTCCATTTATAAATAATTCTCAAATGTATAGTAGTATGTCAAAGTTTTTTTTTCTTATAAAAACTGTGGGAGTTTAAAGTTTGTAGCCATATGCACCTTGTGTCACTTTTTTTGTTACCTGAGAAAAAAAAAGAAGCCAACAGTGGTGAAAATGATTTCTCAATGCCCATTTGGACTAACCGGTTTAGCAGTTGTTGCATGAAGTTGTCAGATGGCACTCCTCTGTACATCACCGACAACTGGCCTTGGGCTTGGTCCATCACCACCTCACAGGAATGTCCCTTTCCCTGTCTGTCCAAGGCCACGCCGTTCACATACGCTCGCTCTTCTTCCAGAGCTTTATGCAGCCCCTCTGCCTTCTCAATCAGCATGGAAATGTTTAAACTCTCGCTGTCGGTTTTCTTCGCAGTCCCTTTGGAATCTTTACCCACTGAGGATATATTAAGCTTCCAATCTCTCTTGTCATCCTTCACTTTGGATGCTTCTGGTTTGCGGCTTAAGGCCGGGAGCTTGCTTTTCCTCAAGCCAAACCAGTTGGCGATTCCATTGGAAGCCTTTTGCTTAACCTCCACCGTCTGACCTTTATCTTGCTCTTGCAGTTTCAGCACATTTTCCTCGATTCCTTTCATGACCTTTTGCTCGATAGCGGATTGAGGGCTGGGGGCGGAGTGGCGCTTTTCCTCGATGGATTCTATCGGTCTGGGTGGAGGTGGAGGAAGACTTTCGCCATAGGAAGAGTTCTTCTTCTTGTTGGCCCGGAGATGGCTCCTGTCCTCAGATTTGGACATGTACTTCTGAAACTCAGGAGTGGTTTTGCCCTCACGGCTCATAGGGGGTGGCACAGTTTTAGTTGGCGATTTGAGTGGAATTTTATTGGGGCTTCCGCTGTGAGAACCAGCAGCATTTTTTCCATTATAAGAAAGGCTATGGGGGGTTTTGGAATAGCTACGCAGGCCTTGTGCAGCTTCTAGGTTAGCGGACGGCGGGTTCATCTTAGATTTTGGGCTCTCCTGCTTAGTTAAAAATGCTCGTGAAGACTCCTGTTCGAGTTTGGAAACTGCGGCGCTTGAGGGAAGAGATCGGACGGCTTGTTCGCCGTGGGTGAAGGATCCTTGCTTTGACACGGCACCTTCATGATGACTTGAATGGTACGATTTATCGGTAGCAGATTCTGCATTTTTAGAAGCTCTGTATTCCCCGGATTTGGATTCAAAACTTCGGTCACCGATTTTGCCTTTGTCGGTGCTACGTACTGGTGTGGACTGACTTTCTTTTTTCTCAGCAAGTTGAGGACTTGTGACAGGCTCTTCCGGGTTTCTCAACTTTCCAAGTGCAGCCAGTCGTTCTTTGAACGAATGACTAGATTCCCCTGAATGTCTCCCAATCCCAGATTTTCTAGGAACGGGAGGTGGATCGCTTCTTTTGAAAGGCGACTCAGAAATCTGGTGATCTACAACTTCATTCTTTTCTTGACTCCTTGACCTTGTGCTTATCGCAGCTTGAGCCTTTTGAGAAGAGGAGTGACTAGGCAGACTACGATGATTGACATGCTTATGCCAGACGTGGCTCTCAGAACATTCATCTTGGTCCGAGGAATCGGAATCCGGGGAATCTTTCTGCTTGAGATTTGTTGGTTGTTCCACACCATATTTTGGCAGTCTGACTTTCGCTCCATCCTTGCCAGGATTGGAATTTTGAAGAGTTGAGCTAACGTCACCAAGTAACTGAGATACATCGGTGCATGTTTTTGGAGCATCTGGGATATTTTCATAGTGTGGAATTTTCTGGACGGACTTTTGGGTGTGGGAAGTGTGCATAGGTTTGGCTACACGGCTTTTGGGTATACCACAGTTAAGCTCCTTTGCCAATGGTACCGGAGCATCGTCAGGTTGGGGTGGAGATGTTGGAGCAGAGTGCGACTCTGATTTCGAGGTAGGCAGCTGTCTTTGCCTTTCCGCCGTGGTGGCCTTTCGGTTAGCTACTGGAGAACTTTGCACCTCGTAGTTGTTGCTCCGGCAGGGAATCTTCGAGCTACGGGTCAACTGTGGACTGAGGCGAGGAGGGTTAGGTACTGCTGTACGTTCTCCAAGAGTGGGTATCTTAAGGAACTTAAGAAGTTTGGAGGGGGAGGCCTTGACCTCTCTAAGGCAGGAAACTTGGTTCGGGCTAACAGCAAGTTTTCTGGACTGAGGGTCGGACGGAGTGTCTTTCACAGGGACAGATATGTCATCCAGCACTTTGGAGGCGGTGTCATTCTCGTTGGGAGAAAACAACAGACCCGTATGGACTTGTTCATTGCTATCCATCTCACAGTGTGTATTCTGTAAATTGTCTTTGAGGCCAAGAGTAGGCAGCTTTGACATGGCCATGTTGGCTCGGCAGATGCTGGAAAGAGAATCATCTTTTGTCGCAAAGTCGTCTTTTTCCAATCGTTGTGGAGCAATGGCATTTAAGTGCTTTATATCAGAGCCCAGCAGGTCCAGATTAATTGCGCTCTCGTCGCATATATTCTCGATACAAGTGCTGCCACTCGACCTGTTCGATTGAGACTCAAGGAACAGGTCGGACAGTCTACTCTTGTCTTTCTTTTCAACCAAAATGTGATCAGAGACTCCTCTCGGTTGATCTCTTTCTGAGACGGTCAATCTGGAGAAGGAATCAGGGGTTTCTAATGAGGGTGGATCAATCAGATGGGTAAGACCTTGCTCTGCAGAAATAAAAGACACTTCGCCAGATGCTCGATTTCCAAATAGTTCATTTGTACCTACGGAAGGCTTCACAATGCTATGCATGTCTATATTCTCTTGAAAGTCAGGCCGAGCCAGATTCAGGTTATCAACAGTAATGGAGGATGAAGTGCAACAACTGTGGCTACTTTTGGCAAAGGGGACAGAATCTTTATTGGACAGCATCAAGCACGTGCTACAGCTTCCACACTTGACATTGCTGTGCTCGCCTCCGTTTAGATGTTGATGTGTGCAAACCTCTGGGCAGGAATGAGAACAATGTGCTTTAGGAGCACTGCACCGGGATGAATTGTCTCTGCAGGCTAAAACGGCCTCCTTAGAGGCAAGGGCCTGACTGTAATCACAGATAGCCGGAATGCCAGAAGAGCGATGATAACGAAGCGGATCCGTTTCTTCAAGTTTACGGAGAACCTCCAAAATGTGTGCTTTCTTTTTCAAAAAAGGTGACATGGCCTCCATGGATGAAGATGAACCTTGGGTGTCGGGCAGAAAAATTTGTGCACATTCGCTGTTTCCCTGTGGATACAAATGGAAGAAAAGAATTAGCATGCGGCTAGACCAGAGCGATAGATTAAACGTTTTTTATTCCCGGGTCTTACCTTGGCCTGTGCATTTCTCTGGGCCTCAATAAGCTTGCTAGACTCGCTGTGCTGCAGCTCGCCAATGTGCTCCAGACAGGGACCTGGCTGCTTTGATAAGATACGGCAGGTAAGCGTTAAGCTGCTTATAAATGTAGACATTAAGCAACAATTGGATTATGCAAAACATATAGTGTTTAACATACAACAGACAAAATGTTCGTTTTTGCAAACTCCTTTTAGCCATAAAAAAAACTCCCAAAGTGGCTTGAAAAAACAGGAAGGGTTTAATTGAACAATTTTCTTCAGTTTGCAAACAAACTTAATAGGCCATCCCTCTGGATACTGAAGAATGCTTAGTGGAAAAAACAACTAATTTCAGCTAATGCCGACTTTTTTCCACTGAACTTTTAAGAATCCATTGTATTTTACCTGCTGATGAACACATGACTGACTGTGAAGCTTCTCCTGCAGGAGCTCACACAACGTTCTGTTCTGCCTCTCCAGATCAAACACACGCATTTTCAGCTTAATGCATTCCTCTCGAAGATCCTGATAAAAAAAAAAACACAAATAACAGAAATAAATGGACTTTACTGTAGCTTTGCAGCTCGAAACAATTACCACCTTGTAAACAGTATTGAACATTATGGACCAATATCAAAAATAATGTTTTTTGTTAGAATAGATTTGATACCTTTTGATTGAGTAGAGCCTGAACAACATGGTTGGCAACCTAAAAAGGGGGAAAATGTATCATATTCATATTTGATTTAAACCAAAGACAACTCAGAACACGTCGACACAACCATTACAACATTTCATTATTTTGCAGCGTTTCATTCCCATTACCTCTCAAAACTCACCTCATCCAAACATCTTTCGTAGGCTTCTCTCTGACTCTCGTTGGCCAATGAGAGGGCAGAATTCTCAGCCTATAAGGGATGTTGAGATGTTAAGTGAAAAAGAAAAGCGAACAGAATCAATATAGATTTTCTGTGACAGGAGATGGCTTTTGGACTCACTTGAAGTTCTCTCACTCGCTCCAGAAGCTCGCTACTACTTTCCTCCTCGAGGTAAGACTCCAGATCCCCCTCCTCAGATTCAAAATCCTCATCTACTCGATTTTGGGTCTCTTCTGACATTGTGTCTACCTGAACAGACAAAGAGTTCACAATTTGTAATTATAAGGGGGGAAATAAAGCTGTAAACAGCAATGCTGTGGTTTTGGCCGTAGTTTTACACCCACACACACAGTATATTTATGATATATTTATATATATTTGTGATTAAGTGAACGGCAGTGCTTTTTAGACCCGGGCTTTCAACTCATTTATGGTTTAAAATGATATATATGTACAGTATATTATATATTAACACGCATAAATCCAGTTAGAAGAGCCAGTGCCTCTCAGAGAAATGAGGAGTGAACAAGTCTAACTAATGCAGTTATGTAGTTAAGCAATGCAATAATGCCTATAAGATTGTTAAGTTTGCGTGTAATGAGCAACAGCATCCGCGATCTTGCGCAAGATTAACAAGGGCAGGAAACACGAGTTGCTTCATTTGATCACATGCATTATATTTTATAGTGGTTAAAACAAGTCAGCCAAAACAGTGTTACAAGAACTTGAAGCTTTATTTAAATGTCTACTAACAGCGCCAACACGCAAACAAACATCAATGTTAATCACAAACTGGCAACCAGCACAATAGGCAAATGCGTTGCCGGCAGCAACCTTCGCGAGATTTAGGACTAACTTTTGCACAGAAACACAGGAAATCTCTAGACTCGGGAAGCAAACATCACTAACAAATCTTCAACTAAAGACATGGATTGCAGGCTTTAAATACAAGACCGAACCAACAGGAAACACTTCAAATGTAACAAGAAGGCAGGTAATCAAGAGCCTGACACGTACAAAAACTTTAAAGAAAAAAAACGCAAAAACCAAAGTCTCTAATATTTATTATTATCATTATTATTGCCATTACTCCACAATATGCATCCTATCATTTTTGGTATTGTTAATGTCATAGCTACATTGGAACTTTACTAGAAAATGTGAATTGATGCCCATTACTTTAAAGATTCACACAATGTTGCAAAATTGCTCCATACCCGTGACTAGTGTGAAATGACCACATTAAACGTGACACGCTAACATAGACGCAGCCATTACGCAGCAGGGTTTTTTTCAGGGAACCTTTTTTTCTAAGAAGCCTTCCAATGGAAACCTCAACAAGACCAAAGATATGTCAAGTTCTTTCAGTCTCAAGTATCATGCAAACGTAAAGAATAACTTAGCTAATGCAGGAAACGTATATTGGCTACAATTAGAGACATTATGAAATGAATAACACACAGAAACATGTTTTGTTTGACGAACTTCTATTATTTTTCGATCTTTAGTGGTACCAAATTCTAATGTCCGGATTGGGGAATATTTTCAGACGTAAATTTCATATAAATGCGATAGAGCATTCGAGGTACAGTAATCCCTTGCTACTTCGCAGTTCGGCTATCGCAGATTCACTGCATCGCAGATTTTTTTTCATTATTATGTATATTCGCGGATTTATTTTTTCCCGATGTAATGCGTCGACCCGGCCACGGGTATCTCGCCAAAAATAAAAAGGCAGAGGATGGGAAGCTCACCAAAACCTTTAATCGGCAGTGTTATTTCTTGTCCGGGCAACCCGGTGGAGAGCGTTAGAAAACATTTAAATAAAACAAAAGCAAACCAAAGGATGACCAAATGACATTCGGAGCTACAAACAACGCGTGCGGTGGGGAGATGTTTGTTAACATTACTTTAATAAAGAATACTACGCGAAAAAAGTGTTTTAAAAGTCTGAATAAGTGTTAAATAAATACGCAAATGTTGTGCCTCCACTTTGCGGATTCTTACCTATTGCGGTCGAACTTGGAACGTATCTACAGCGATAAACGAGGGATTACTGTATTGCATAAATATCTCTTGCTGCTTTCCCACGAAACAAGCAAAAAAAGTACACAAAAAATACAAAAAGCTCATACACAGCAAATGTGTTTTGTTTTGCCATTTTTTTTTTAAATAAAGAGAATACATAGAAATATTCTTATCAAACAAATGAGGCTTTTTATTTTTATTTAAAAAAAAAAGGCAGCGAGTAGTTCAAGTTTGGGTCAACTGTGATTTACGAACTGTATAGTGGCGCGCTCTTTGCATTATTAAAATTGTCCCCTCCTGACAAGATACATTTTATCTTGTCGTTTTCAGCTGCACTACGTATGGTAAATTACAAAGATCTACACATGTGACTGTCCTACACGTAGTTCTTAAATCTTAGAACTTAAATATTGTGCACAATTGTCAATCCCTCGCACACTGGAAGGGTTTTTGTCACATAGCGTTTCATCCGATTACACACTTCGGCCTCCAGGAAGCTGATATAATTACTTTTCAACTCCTATATTTAAACTCTGCAAGCAAGCAGTTAATCAAGCCACAGCGATGTTTGAGAACAAACACACCAGCAGCAAGCAATTTAGTCTTGGTTTAAAAGAGTTAGTAAGATTATTAAGTCTTTTAGGCAGCTGAGAGTGACAAAACAGGAACAGGATTCTTGGCAAGCAACTCCTCGACTTTAATAGTGTCTTAAGAAAGGATTAAACCGATGAGGTCAGCAAACAGAGTCCTGGAATCTGAACATGGCCTACACAAGAAATTAGTTCCTTGCTTTTTCCAATAGCACCAAATAGAGTGATTAGAAGCTCAACTTTGACTAAATAACGGGAATAGAAATGTATTCAGTGTAAACCAAACATATTGGGTGCCCTTATAGTAAAATGATCAAACGAAAATTAAGGAAAAAACAAAAATGTTTAACATTTTCACTTTCAATCATTACATTCTCTTTTGAAACTATTTTTTCCACTTGTGTTTTTTTGTGGGTTTCATATTTTTGCGTTTAGACTTTTAGCACTAGTTTTATGTGTGGAAAAACCCTTGTTTGATTGGCTGTTGAGAATGTGATTGGCTGCAGAAACTTTCATTTGATATTTTTGGCACTAATCTGATTTATAAGCACTTTTACAATTTCATTTAGTATGAAATTGATTTTAATTGAAATTCACTTTGCAGAAGAAAATAACTTTCTCAGATGTTTTCAGAGAACTATATGTAATGGAGTCGGTTGTGAATTATTTCCACTCAAAGATTTCATAAACCTAGTGTATCTTGGGTATTACTGTGCCCGTCTAGTCTTCGGTGGTCTTCACCCACCCATTCCCACCACTGCACTATAGCATAACTTTGACCTTCAGTAAGAACACCGGATACATTCAGAGGATGGACTATCATTACAAAATTGAATCTAAAAATCAATACACATGTTGATGGGGCTCATTCATAATTGATCCTCTAAGTATTCTGTGTGCTCATTTACGTGGCAGACCATAGACGTCTGACTCTGTCTTTGGAAGAGACGAGCTTAAATGGAAACTCCATTTCTGGAAGTAAATAAATACAAAGGCTATTGAGGTCAGCGGGTTAGTGAACAGTAAGGGATGGCAGCGCACCAAGCTCCAGGCCACACTAGTTCCTGTAGGAACACTGCCGTGCCAGGAGGCTGCTTTCACATGACAGACTCTTTTCACAAAGACACAGGAACTATCCAGGAAGCCATTCTGTGGTGAAAATGCACTACGGCAGCCTTTGCCTTATCACGTTACTAATGAGAATAAAAGTTAGCTGGGGTTTCTTTTTTGCATTAACATTTGCATTTGCAATGAACTTCTTAAATGGATGCGATCAAACCCACAACCTTGGTGTTGCGAACAGTAATTGAGACACTGGTCTCAAAGCATCATGAAGAAAAAAAATGTGCTACTAAAAACAATGAATGTAATAAAATATGTATACTTATTAAATAAAAATTCATTTTTTCCTGTGAAAATACAACTAGAAATACTAGTCATATAATATACAATGCCTTGGGCACGTTAAAAAATGAAATTCTATATCTGAAACGATGCTCCTTTTAAAAGTGAATACGGCTAGAGGACAGAACAAACTGGAATGATGTTTGTATTAGTTTCAAGTGTGAAAAGAAAATCTCCCCACTGAATGTCACAGTATCGTGGCAAATTTCTTCCAGCATCCATGGTAATGATCACCTTACCGAAAAGTGCATCTATCAAATAACTTCTGACACCTGCCAGGACACGCGTGATGGAATAGACTGTAGCATCTCGTCTTTGCTCCAGTTTCACGCTGGTTTCTGCTGCCGGCCAAGGCTGGACGAGCCTGCTGGGATCCACAACTAGCATTGATCATCTCACCTTTCCACCAAGAACTTAGTACAGAGAAATTGTACGAATGAGTGAACTCATTCCGTATATACTGGTACCCCGACTTACGAATGTTTAGAGTTACAAAACGCGTCTTAAAAAAACTGTCCCTGGCTTTGAAATTCTTTCAAGATTCGAAAGGCAATGGTTGTGTTGCCAGAGTATGCAAGTGGTGTGACGAGAGGTTAAAAAGCTTTGCGTGTCTGTATTCATTCTCGTCTGACTGTGTGAGTGCGTGTCCTCAGATTTCTATTCTTTTACTTTAGTACCACAGTACCCATTTTTTATGTTGTTTTTTTCAATAACTGTTATGTCGCATGTTTAACTTATTACAGTTATTAGAATATTTTATATTACTAAACAAAATTACAAGGGATTGGAACAGACATGTTAATTGCGTCTCGGCTTCTGAAATGGCTCTTGGCACGAATTTCTCAAGTCGGGGTATCACTGTATTTAGAAGAACTTGTAATGATTCAAGAAGACTTTATGCTAATTTCCATTTGAAAACAGCTTGAACGGCAGAGAAACCATGAGCTACTGTACTTGTAAAACCTCAGTTTCCACAGTCGACATTCAACATTCCTCTTGTCTTACTAAATCTGGCACCAGATAACTACTACTTGGACCAGCTGTCCAAAAATGAACAGCAGAGCAAAGTTTGACTAACTGTTTTCGCTGTGCTGCCTCCTGGAAGAAAAATATAAAGCACTGGTCTATTAATGTTCACGCCAATCGCTATTACGCAAGCCATCTGCTTCGGAGATGACAACAAGGAATTCAAATGATGACTAAAAGTCTGAGGTGAGAATGGTCAGACACAGATGTGCTGAAGACTAATGGCCTTACCTACGACACCATCAGTCCCTAAACACAACTCCACTACCATGTTCTCACAGCCACGGTGGAACGAGGCTAATCCGCCGCACTCTCTCCACGGACCTAAGAAGATTAGCATCGGTTTACATCTGGCCCGAAACTCAAGATGCTCCTCTATCCAGAATTTCATATCGCTCTTTGCAGGACACGTGTGAAAATCTCCACTAATCCTTCAAGAAAACTCCTGTTGATTGATTATGACCTGCCACCATTAAGTCACATTAACTGAAACAGAAGGATGGCAAGAATGAAAAGAAAAGCAATTTGAGCATGTGAAGTTTCTAAATCTCACAGGGCTGCAATTCGAAACACCAGGTCATTGTTATGCGCACGTTTAAGCCGCTGACCAATCAGAGCGGCGGAGAGAAATACTTAGTTCCGCCCTTCACATCCAATAAACTTGGAGCGTTTAAACATGCAAACCGCAAATCAAACCGCACATGCAATATTCATGCCAATGTACGATTTGATGCCCTTGCCTAAAGTCCAAAAGGACCTATAATTCCAAAAAGACCATACGAAAGATGGGTTCCTTTCAAGTTCCTCTAGACGCCACAGACCAGTCATCACAAAAAAAAAAAAAAAAAAA
>CM051495.1:12297764-12330347 GCA_028031935.1 Paedocypris micromegethes
AAAAAAAAAAAAAAAAAAAAAAAGAGTAAATTCGCTCATATGTCGACGGCTGTGCGAAGAAAGCGAAACGGAATTCAAGACATATTATTAGTTGAAATAGACGTATTATTAATGTTGTCACTCCACCGCTCGTTTAATGGTATTACTAAGCATCATGCTCCATAGGAAAGCCATTGTTACTGTATTTTGGTAGATATGATCTCTACAGTCGTGCCAGAACAAGCACTCGCTCTCTCACACTGAGATCGAAGCTCAATAACAATGCTAATGTTTTTGCACGAGAAAGAGTGGATCCAGACCGTTTATTCCATCAAGCCATGGAGTCAGAAGGCAAAAACAGAGGCAAGCAAGCACCCGGGCCAACAGACCTCTTGGCAGCACAATGCTAGGCTTAATTCACTGATATGTTTTACAGCAAACATGGCTGTAAAGAAGTGGGGAGACCCAAGCCAGGCCCCAAACTCATGTGTCTGTGAAACAGTACATTTATTGAAGGAAAGATTCTGAAAGCCTGCTGTTAGTCCAGCTATGCTTCCAGAGCCCATTCCAGGCTTGATGCCCGGAGAAGAGAACTTAACTCAATGTGACTAATGCTAGAAATCAAAGCTTCGTACTGAGACGACACTCCAGCAAACCATGACAGTCAGACACCAAAGGCCACTGTCTCCTTTACTGGACATATCCAACACAAGAAGGTCACACTTGTCATGGCTTCATTGGAAAATAACCAAACGTGAAAAATCTGTGTAATGAAGACACAAAAAGGAAACATCCCATGAAATGACTAATAGTAAGCACAAACATTCCAAATTCTGCAAGTGCAAATGGATTTACAGTTCTTTTTCTGTATTTACATAGATAGCAAATAGGGGAAAATGTATATTTGAAGAAATATATTTGGATACATGTGATGTAAACAATGTTTTTATGCACATGTACATATGGAACTCCAAAGTGTTGAAAAATAATGACATTTTGAAATAAATAAAATGATCTGAATTCCACATTATTATTCTGTAATACTCAAAATTTTGAAATAAAAACATATTGAATGAAATTAAAATGTGGTTTTACCAAAGTTGTCTTTTATTTCACATTTTCAACTTCCCCACTTCCGTATTTTTTTTTTCCCCACAATGGAGTTTTATATTATATTTTGAAAATCGAAATTGACCAACATTTTTAAATTTTGGAGTCCCATCTACACGTGCACCCATATTATAAATGTGAACAAAATTCTATAAATATTATATAAATATTAATAAAATTATAAATACAGATATTATTCATACAAAGAGAGAGAGAGAGAGAGAGAGAGAGAGTGCACAATCCATTTTCTTTTTTTGGTTTAATGATTACGCCTCAATCCCCTCGGATAAAACTTGAATGGGTATTGCAATGGATTTGATTCTGGTTTCTGGAGGGATCTTGTACATTTACAAACGATATCATGAAGAATGCAAATTAGGGTTTATGTGCGTGTAGATAAAAAGGAGAATGAGGTGTTGGGGGAGGCCCGGAACGGCTTGCAGGGGTGGAAGAAAGCCCCTGTATAGGCAATCAAACAGAAGTAGGGCTCTCTGGGATCCCAAAATGTGCTAGAAGCTCCGCCTCCATCCCCCACACTTGAGGAGTTATTAGGTACCAGCCAATCAGCATCTACGGAGACGGTCCCTGATTATTCACACCCTGCACAATGGGCCCAGAGCCCACAAACACCTTCATAACCCAATTATTGATCTTTGCACATGATTTACGAGCAGATAAAATGATCAATTACAACCAGATGCCACGAAAATGACTTAATGAATGATTCCGGATGAATAAAAGCAGATGATGCCGCTATTCTTCTGAAAGAAAACAAATATATTGAGAGCTTCCAGTGTGAAGTCCCCAAGGGCATTATTTTTTCCCCTTTGATGTAAATTATTCCGGGGATAAAGAGTCTCCAAAGGGCCGGGGGCAGCTTCTATCTCTGAATGTGGCATTAAATATATATTTTTAAAAAAACTTTAAATAATAGAGGTTTACGCAGCTTCAGAAAAACTGCAATCGCAAAATTTCAATGTGCTTTTAAGATCGTTTTATCCACTTGCACCAAGCCAGCAAAGGCCTCGTTTTCAAAAGGTCCTCCATTTTGCTCCAAACATAAAAAGCAAAGCCCTGTTCTTCCTTTGATACCAGACAGCCGTCTGCAGACACATGATTACGGTTCTTCCTGTTTAAATCTGTTCAGCGTGCACTCAGCAGCACGAGCGTATCAAAACAGCCGAAAGAAGCCCAAGCATTTCGAACCTGGACTTGCTCGGGGACGCTTTTCATTTGTAGAGTATCTGTGAACAAACTCTCACCTGATCACCAGAAGACTTACGGGCTTTGAGTTAAACAAGGTAATCACTCACACACAAACAATGAAACCAGGCATCGCATTGAAAGATGTAAGCCATGCCGTCTCTGATCCAACTCAAACAGACCGGTGTTTAATAGCATTTTAGCATGCAACTGCATTCTCCAACTAGGTGCCAATGAAACCCGAGACTTTGGCCGTTTTAAAAAAGAAAAAACATCAGCTGCTTTTCCAGAGAACTTGTGTTTGGTGAGACTGCGAGACGAAGATGCTGATCACTCCAACCATGACCTACCTATTGTCACTATACTTCACCTTGTTGATTTTAGATAAAAAGCGCAATACACAACGTAGCCATCATTGATTTAGACGCACTCCACCGATGTGCAAAGGCAAACAAAAAAAATCCTCAACTCTGCATTAAAGCCCACACGGAATTTACCAATGTCAAAAGAGCGACGCGTAAATTACCTTTGCTTCCAGTCAGAGCATCCCAGGCTTCTTAGAGTGGTCCATGCGAGAAAACGTGAGACAAGAGAGCAGGATGCGCTGCCAACAACTCCCTTTGCAAATTTGAGCGGCTTTTCGTGCTTCATGGACATCTGATTCTTCTGCTTCTACTTCACCAGCAGAGTGACTGTCCTTAGGCAAGTGCTAGGAAACTGTCCAAGCCATCCGCAGTGGCCTCCATGTCCTCCCATTGTTCACGGGAGTGTGAGGCAGGCATCCTACCCCAACAGACCCAGCCTACTACAACAGCTGTGGGCCAGCCCCCATCTCCGAGAGTCTCTCCCTCCTCCAACGGTTGCAGCTAAATATTAACCCTCCAATTGCTGGAGATGCCATAAAAAGGCTGTTTTTCAATATTTGTTTCCCAGAAAAAAGATAAAATTTTCGGAGAAGAGCAGCGGAGAATCGGAGTCACCCAGGCAACTCTGACCTGTCACGGAGCAGGGTCTCAGGTTCTAAGAGGATTTATCTGACTTGCTGTGATTGGATTGAAGCCAGAGATACTGTATCTGTCAATATACTGTAACAGCACGAGCAAAATAAAAAAAAAACTGACCTTGACAACACTGTTGACAATAGTGGGAAATCAAATCGAATCCTGAGGGCCTTTCGCAGATGGATAACAGAGATAGACAACTTTTACAGGAATTAATCTAAAAATATATCAAAATGGAATAAAGTGTTTTTTTGCCAATAGAATTATGGACAACTAATTTCATAACACATGTTTTGTAAAGCATGTGCTTGTTTATTGTTTCATACACTCATGTTTACATATTTTGTTGTGTTTACATTCTTGTCTCTTTTGTTTAGATTATGTATATTTAGAATGCTAAAATCTAGCATTCTATATTTACACAAGTATATTTATATTTTTGTACGTCTCCAAGAGCTTGTTGATTTCTTTGTATGCTCGAGATCTGAACTATTCAGAACTTACTTGACCTCAACTATTGAGAAAATTGCCTAAACCTAATTGATTGGCTCTGACAATATAGTTCCAAGTGTAACTCGTATAATAAAAAGATATTTAGTACAAACTCCAAAGACGAAATTTGTCTGATCCACGATCCACAATGCAACCCTGTCTTGACAATCACTGGAAAGCAGAACAACCATGTTCTTGTAGGCAAAGCAGTAAAAACTCACCATCTCCAGAATGAAAAAGACCATGGGGCATAAAAAAGCTCGTTTCTGTCTGTGAATGAACCTCACATTAAGCCCCTGCCAGACAGAATGCGTATGCAGATGCCTGTAGGTGGAATTCCTCCTCAGCTCGGCTAGTGTCTTCACATGAGACGGCCAAATTGGATGAAATGACCCAAACGGAGAAGGGTCACATGTTGTCTCCCAGTCAACACTCAAGGAGTGAGAGCTTTCTGGACAAAGGGCTATTGTGACCCTTTAAACTCCAGCTCTCGTCTTAAAACACCAGAAGGGATATGCTTAACGGCATTACATGCCATGATCCGGATCCATAATGAAGCACATTGTTCCATGCTGGTCTTAAACGTAAAGAATTTCCAGCGAAGGCTCCCAGTTCGAGACCTTACGTCTTAGCAACTGGCCACTCAGCAATGACATGCAAACTGGAGCACACTTGAAAGTGTTTTCAAGCCCCAGGTGCCAAGTGACATTAACATGCTTGTAACAATTGAGTAGAACTTCATCTCTTTAAACACAGCTGGACATTTGGCCTAATTAGGAAATCTCAAAGGAAGCAATGCAGACAATTACATTTCAGACTTCTGAATTTAAATGACTGAGCAATATCTGTGACCGAAAGACGTTGCGTAACACCAAGGCGAATGATTTGAAGCTTGTTCGGTAAATTTCTAGTCTAAGTGGAAGGATGAAACCATCGGGGAGAGATGACACCGATTTGCTTGATTGGGCGAGATGGATTGTGTAAATAAAAGTCCTTTTTCGGTTAAGGTTTCGATATAATTACATTAAGATTTTTAAGCCTTTCAATCAGAAAGAATCAAAAAGACTTTCAATCAGATTTTAACTCCATTAAAATTAAACATACAAACATGCGAGATTCTGTTGATTCTGAGTTGAAAACAACATTTACAGTATTTTTAGAAAAATGCACAAATAATTTAAAGAATAATTTTTTTATAAATACATTATATATATGAATACATCAATATAATAACATTTGCCCGCTATTACAAAAATGACCAATACATGAGAAAATGTCCATAAATAGCGTGTTATTACAATACATGAAAAAAACAGCACAAACATTTTTCATCTCAAAATATTTGTACAAAATAATTTGTACTTCTTAAACTATTTTATTAATAAAAAAAGTGTAGACAAGTTTTACAAAACAATTTTTAATAAATTGATGTGAGACACTAGAGGTGAGGTGTACAACATAAAACTATTATTTAAATAACAATTGCTCCTCATTTTTATCGTTATCAATGAGCGCACGGAAATGTGGAAACAATTTATCATTAAAGAGCCAACCGATAGCTTATAAAAATAAATGTGAAAATAATTAAACGGCTTGATTAACTGAAATCAGCGCAGAAAACCATCTGCATCTTCAACCGCTAGACTAAAATAGATAGAATACTGGCGACAGACATTTTAATTGTGCTTGGGCCACTTCCATTTGCCAGCAGTTGGTCAATGACAAAGCATTTGGTTGACACAGGATTAAAAGAATAAATCAGGCCCATGGCAAAAAAGCCTCCATTGAGAGTGAGACAGCTTAATGGGCAGTAATGTGCTGAACTCCATGTGAGGTGGAGCGACTGATCCACCTTTTAGAAATGTGACACTAGTCTGGGTGAAACCGGGTGGGCTGGTAAACCACTGCGTTAAACTGACCATTGCCGCAATGGCGCACCATCGCCACAGCAATGAGACATTTTATTTCTGGAGAGATGGAGCATCATCTCAACAACTGTGTGCACACTAAATCCTTCGTTCTCCAAATACAGTACCACACACTCATGCCGACAAAAACAGAGCAAATTTGACTTGGAGGTCACAAACACACAAATGAATGGTGTGTCTAGTGGACAAGGACATCTGGTAAAGCCAAGGCGGGAAAATACTGTCGTCATGGTTACCACCTTGGCGAAATGTCACACTGACTCCTGTATTGGCTATGGGTTAAAAACGTGGGTGGAAAATTCAAATTGATATTAAGCCCATTCTGGATTAATGCCCGATCACGGCCACATGAAGCCGCGGCCTGCACAGTTGGTTAAGTCGGTGTGCCCGCACCGCCACTGCAGTAAAGTGCAGTGAAGCCTGGCGTTCAGCAGACTGCAGAGCCAGTGAACATGGCCACAGCCACTGAACATCTGGTCACCAGGCGTCATGACTCAAAGCAAATGCCCTGCGGCATCTTCCAGCTGGACAAGCCACGGCAACTTCAGCTCTACCTCCAGCTTTTCTCTTCAGCTCCATGTGTGCTGGAGTCCACTTAGAAACCAACAAATAAAAAAAATCTGCATTTAAGCCGCATTAAAACTCACAGCGAACATGCATTTCACCTCCCATCGTTAATCCTCAGCACTATATAAATAAGTGAATTCTGCCAGAAAGATAAAGAACCGCTCTTAAAGGGAAGATTGATAATGCGGGTGTTTTAAAAGAAATGACCCCGCCAACAGGGCAGGATGCACATTTAACATAAACATAACATACATCAGCTTTGGTAAGCCTCTCGGGGGAATAGTTTGGCATAATTAACGGGCTAAAGGTCATAGGATCTCGCACCACCAACGCTTTCATTTCACGAGGAAAAAAAAAGGGGAAATGAAAGCGCATGACCCCCCCCCCCCGCTTCCAAACTTTGGGTGGTGGTGTGGCTTTTCAAAGGGGTCCGTGACTGTAGCCCCTTTGTGGCCAAGGGAAGCGGACCCCTGCCATATCGCATGCATGGTGTGGTACAAATGCCCCACTCTGCCCCGCGACGAGGCTGCCCCACCAAAACGTGGACGTTTATCCCCACTTTCACCAAACAGGAAGTGCCATTGACCTGGTTCGCTTGGATTGATTAAGGCCACATTCCAAAGCATATTTCCGCAGAGCAAAAGGATGAATTGGAAGTTTGTAGGGGCTGAAGAGTGGTGCACTGTGAAAAAGCAAAGCAAATGTTTGCATCTGGGCTTTTTTCGCCTTCGCATGTGAACGTGAAGAAAAACAAATCCATATATTTATGCAATGGCGTGTTTCATTCAGCAGGTCTCCAATGATTGTACAGCTGCTTGACGTGAAAGATACAGTTACTGGCTAAACAAAGAAGGGAAAAACCCTGCAATAATAACAACAATCTACTTAAAGTGGAATTAAAGCTAAAAAAAGACACCGGTTATACGGGGCTCCAAAAAAAGAAACACGGGACTGATACAGAAAAATGGCCAGTTGTGTCCTTGTGGTAGAAAGTTGGGATTGTGACTGAAAGGTTGCAGGTTCGAATCCCGGGCCTTGACAGAAGTGTAAAGAGTACATGAAAACCATACTCGTGTAGAAGTACAAATACAAGTCACCAATTCCAAAAAAACTTGGGTAAAAGTAGTAAAGTATCCAATTTTAAAAGAACAAGTATTTTACTCGTACTGAATTTAGGCTCAAAAACACCAAGAAATTTAAAAAACAAGAAACTCTCACTTTATAAAAACTCTTATATCGTCTTGTCCGCCCACAATTACAAATGTAACGAGAAAACGGTATATACTCTTTAAAATGTAGTGGCGTACAGAGTACTTATACACAATCAAGAATGAAGTCAAGTAGAGAGTAAAATATTTATATATATATATATATATATATATATATATATATATATATATATATATATATATATTATAATATAATTTATATTCAAGTACAAAGTAGCCAAAATTTCCAAAGTATAGTACTTTACACCACCAACAACTGATGAGCAAACTCTTAGAGCAAACACTGACAACTCACTAACAACTCTTAGAGCAAAACCCAAACCATTCTGCATATTGTGCTTTGGCTAAAAGTTGGCCAAAAAATGTCCAACAATCAAACGATAATCAGGAAAAAAAGTGTCCCATGAAGTGCATGTTTGCGTGAATAATCAGGTCAAATTAAAACCCAAACAAAAATTTGGTCCCGGTGATGACTGACAGGTTCTCTGTGTAAAACCCAGATTTTAGTGTTGCCCTTGCGTGCACACCATCCTCTTTAAAGTTGTAGACTTGACACACCACGCAAATACAATTCTCAAACGTGTCTGTCTGCACAGAGAAACCTCTGAAAGTAATTGTTTGTGAAATCAGAAATCACGTCTCGGGGAGATGGCAGCCCACTCCCCCGCTGTGTGTGTGTGGCATATCTTCCCCGCATCCCAGAGTAATTGATGAGGCTTCTCGCATTTATACGAACCCAAATCCATAACCATGGAAACTGTTTGGTGGTCCCACTGGCAGGGGAAAACTGATAACGGAGACAGGAAACCTAGCACAGTTTGAAACAAATCAGGGAATGTATGGAGAGGAACTTTAAACGTCTGTTTTTGCCAGCAGTGCTTTTTCAAGTCTTTTATGTTGACAAGAGAGATGCTACTGTAGTTTTCAACCCCCCAACAAAAGATTTCTGGTCCCCACATGGGTAGATTTCCATACTGGGGTCCTCTAAGGCAAACAGTCCCTGCCAAAAACTCTGATTTCACGGTTCAGCCCAGTACAGAAGCCATGTTTAGACAACCAGAGCCAGTGTTGGGATGAACCTGGGAAGCAACTTTAAAACAACAACTGTGTAGCTTTACATCTAAAATAAGGAAGAGCTATTGTCGCCACTTTCCAGAGTTCCTCAATCGATCTAGAGTTATGATCTAGAGACCAACACCTTCCAACAACAGATGCCAAAGCCCACGGCAAACTCAACGATGGATTTTCTCACAGAACTGCTTTATCAGATGTTCCACAATGATGGGGTTTGTGTGCGGCTCTGCTTTGTGATGGCAGCTGATCTCTGCATTAAAATCAGGTGGCCGGCTTAACCTCCCCACAACAATCCTGAGCTTCAGTCCACAAAACATCACCAACCAGCAGGGAGACAAGCAACGGCAGTGTGTACACACAACACAGCAGAGTTACATCTTCACACCACGTGATGCAGAAGAACACATTTCTGAACATTGACTGATGGTCTCTCACTTAAACGCACCAAAAGTCATTTTCTGAATGCTGGAGTTGGAACGCAAATTGCGCAGGTATAATACCAGTAAGCGGATTACGGAATTTGTTGCAATGATTAGTGCGTGTTTCCTGCCAAACCTAAATATGACGAAACACTTCATGTAGGTGAAAGGCGAATGCTGGCGAAATTGCACTTAGAGTCGTCAACTTGGACGACAAAAAGAACAGTTGTTGAACAAAACAAAAAAAACATTAAGAAGCTTAAAAATAATTTGCATCCAGAAGTAGCCAAAAAAAAAAAGGAATGCAATTTGCATGAAAGGCCAACAAGAAAATCTGCTTCGCAAAAGTGCCCAAGGCATTCCGCGGCATGTGCGTCTTTATTAAGTAAAGATACACCCACATCGGCATCTTCAGAATTCGTCGGAAAAACAAATGCAAATCACCAAGAAACCGGCATTGTTCGGATCTAGCAATGTCGATTTGATTGACTCAACCATCTCAACTATTTTGCACCACATTTGGGAGAATTCACCAAGGAAAACATTCGGAATTCCATTCTAAGAGTGTTGGAATTCTTAATAACGCAATCTTGCTCGTGTCATCTGACTCCCATTAAGGACACAATATGGCCGGCGGGCGTGCAAAAAAAAGATCAAAGGGGATGCGAAGACAATGTTTTGATCATGTGAATAGTTCGTAAAGAAATTCAGCAACACACGTCGATGACTATCAGCAAACAACAAGGCCTCCTGCTGCTCCTAATGTCCTTTGTGGCCATTTGGTTTACCCAGCAATTTGGAGTTTATCTGGGTTTTGATTGCTCCGAGCTATTTTGAGAGCATCATTAGGTTCGTGCATTGACAAATGATCTTTCTCTGCATCTCGATTCCAAAAGCTCGACTTGAAAACTTGTTATATTAAAATAAAAATAAAAACATTTACAATATTTTAAAAAGATAGAAAAGCAGGAAGTGAAAGAGCCCAAAAAGTGAGATAAACAGGAACTGAGTAAAAAGTAGCACTTCACCATCCAAGTTTCCCAAAAAGTAAAAAACAAAACAAAACATTGTAACGTCTTTATAATTAATATACATGTATTCGGTATACAGCATCTATTTATGTAGACTAGAGATTTATATAAACATCTCAATGTATTAGTTTTATTGACATTTATTCTGATAGGCTCGTTTATAAGTGTGTGCGTGTGCGTGTGCGTGCGTGCGCGTGCGTGCGTGCGTGCGTGTGTGTAAAAACATGAAAATTATGTCTATGGGCAGTCAGATAAATATAAATATACTTATTTATATACTTTATATTAGTATACACACATGTATTGACAATTATCCGTTTTAATTATCCGTATCCAAATTAATACGTACTAGTATTAATACTACTAGTATCTATTAATGTGCAATTCTATGAAGTAAAGACTTTATAGACGCATATACTGTCTATAAACCTACGGAGTTCTATAAACAGTACATCTGGGTATTTTTCCATTTATGTATACACAAATAAATGTGATGGGTAAACTTTAAAACTAAACGACTGACAGTAGTAGTCAACACTCTTCCCTTCACTTCTCTGTAAAACCAGTCGAGCATTTCTGTGTTTGAACTCGGCCGTCTTTTGAAATCCGTAGGTTGTAAGTCTTAAACATAGTCTTGAACAAGAGTCTCGCAAACGTGAAGAACATCTGTAAAATATTACAGGGGAGGGGGTCGCGAGGCGGGGGGGGGCACGCTTATACCCTCAATTACTCTTGAATTAGTTGCCGTTTTAGGGTCTAGTGCGGAACGAACCGTGCCAAAATTAGCAATTTTACAACCCAAGTGTGTTCGCATCACACACACACACACGTCAACACAAAAGTTGCGGATTGTCCGAGTGAGTGTTAAATATAAACAGACTTCCGAGGGGGGAGGGCAGCTATACCTTTAACAACACGGGGAAACTGAAGGCTTAACATAAGACAGGATTATTGGTATTTTGGCGCACATCATGTCAAATGCCCAACGATCCGACATATAACCAAGTTTAATAAACCCAAATAAACGGAGGCTGAAACGCAAACGGCGCAATATTTCGAGCCAGGATATCGCGACAAGCATCATCCCCAGTCACTCCACACAATCCCACCGGCGTCCCAGATAGCCGGATGGCTAATGCCCCACATTTCCCTTTCCCCTCATTCTGCATTCATTCACATTTATAAACGCAAAACAACCGCGTATGTGTGTAGAAATGTGGCTTTTTGGGCAAAACCACCACAGTCCGGCATTGAACTAGGCGCCGGGTTCGCATTCTTACCTTACGCGTCCTTGCGTCGCCTCGGAAGGTGTGGAAACGTCCCGGTAAATAACGCTATGATAAGCCCAGGGCTGTGTTTTGGGACTGGCAGCGTGTGGGCATGTTTATCCGTGCTCTCCGTCGCTGGTTAGAGGTTTTATCGTCGTGTCTTCCCATCCGTCTCTCTTCCCGTGTTTGGGTTAAAGCACTCGCAGGAAAAGTGATGTCATGGCTTGAAACTGTGTTGCCCGCCCCGTTTCTACTAACCGGCCCTTCAATGTGTTCGCGATGCGTTTTTAAAGCACCGCTCCGTCTCATTCCTCCCTTTAATTTTTATGTTTTATTGCATTAACATTTGCTGTCGGCGAGCGTTGCAGTGATTTATGACCGAGCGGCGTTTCACCTTTCTGCCCAGACGGTCAATATTTATCTACACTTCGACGTCCTGTACACATTGGCTTTCTTTTGGATTGAAATGATATGTGATGCGTTTTAAACACAAGTTGCGAGATGACTAGATGTTTCCACGACATGTTTTATTTGCTAGTTAGATCATGGCTCCGATGTTCTGAAACAAAATTGCTTACTTATCAGGGATTATGCTGCTTACGATGAGGAAATTATTTTTATTATAATATAATTACTCCACCTTAGAGAAGCTAGAGCGTTCACATTGTTCCCAGACATATAGCTAGTTCTTTAAAGCAGGGGAAATCCTTCTGAATACAAACCAGAATTAAAAAAATGTTAAATTCACTGTACAACCGATCCTGTTAATTGGGACACAACCCTTTATGCCCCAATAAAGCGGCACAAATTTGCGTTATGATATATAATTATGACTTGGATTTCTCCCAATAAAGCAGCTGTCCCCTTCTTCTGGCGGCCCAATTAAGCAGTCAGTCGACTGTCTATTCTACAGTACTTGGGTGGGGGGTGCCAACTTATATTTAGTTTTTTCTACTGTGGGAACCACAGCCGTCCCACAGGAACTCCATCCATAAGCGCTTTATCATAATTAACAGGAGCCAGACAGAACATAAGGTTTATTTTTAGTGAACAAATCCCAGTTTGAAAGAAATAACACAGATCAAGAACTAAATCAGACGCGGTTAATGATGGTTTTGCAGAGTTATTAGAATGAAAATTGTTGTTTTATTAGACTTGTCGTGAAACAAGGAACTGTATGTTTTTGGCTTCAAAGAGAGATAGAATCAGGGTGTGCTTAGAGTCTACAGCAGAACATTGAGGCTATTTTAAGATTTCAAAAGGTTGAGTTAAAACAGCTTGATGTGAAAGCAGACATTCAGAACTACGGCTTTCAAATAGTTATTTGAGCGGCTTGAAATATCAACAATACAACAGCTGAAAAACCAGGTCACAAAGTGCTCAGGATAAGGCATCTGTTGTTTTCTTCTCAGTCTTTTGATGAATTCTGCGAGGTAACCACTTGTCCAACGGCTTCAAGCATTTCAGAATCACCCTACGGAAAGGATATAGTACGTTAGCGGAATAAGAATCCACATGATTACTACTTCTGACCCTAGAGTTAGCCGTACCTGGTCGTCCACGGAAATCTCATCCTTCTCGGACACATCCGCATCGTTAGCGGAGCCATCAAGGTCGCCCTGTTCTTCCCCGGTGAGAATGTCCATGGGGGCTTCAGCGATCTCTCGGATGGTTTGGTCCTCTAAAGCAAGCGCTGTATCGAAAAGCAACGGAGACGGAGGACACTGCAACCCCTCGTCCTCAACATCCAGATCCTGTGCATCAGAAAAAACGTAGATATAATCCCAAACAGTACATACGGTATGTACAAACCATAAATGTTTGGATATATAATGTAGGTTGTGTCACAACTAGCCGTAAAATATTCATACAAAAAAAATTATTGATATTGATCTCAACCGTCAGCGTCTTTCATTCAAATAAATTAAAGCGTTGCATGATACAATTATTATGAAAAAAGCGATCTGGCATCGTCACAAATTGTCCTTTTTAACATTTATTTAACAAGCACACAAACACTGGCACATTTCTTCATACCAAAGTCAGTCCACTCAAACACACTGCACTTTAGTCAATCAAAAATCTTTTTGGCTCCATTCGGACAACATTTTTATTAGTTTTTAATCCGGTTCATTCAAAGCATAGCAGAAGTGAATTTCACACCCCTAAATCCAATCCAGACTCCCAGCAGTGTGTAAATATGCACTAAGAAATTTCATATTTTAAAGACAATAAGAACAGAGACATCTTCCAGAACTAACCGAGGGCACAACAAACAGGGCCAGCACCAAACATTCAGATTCATTAGTTTGGCTGTGAGAGACTGAAACAGCATGTGATTTACAGACAAGCTTGAGCAGCCATGTTTTGCAGGAATGTAGAGTTGAGACTTTGCTGCAGAAAGCCAGACAGTCACCTAGAGTTTTGATGAAGTTCACAGAGTGGCGAGCTAAATATTCAGATGGTACGATGGTATCTTGGTGTGAAGGGATGTGCCAACATCAGTGAAACACACACGCACAGACGGAAAGCAACACGTGTATCATACGTCACTGAATTCCAGAGGTAGGTTTTCTGTTGGCTGCAGCTCGGCGGCACTGAGGTACATGTCTGTGGGAGCCACGGCCAGCGGTTCCGGGGCCAGCGGTTCCGCTTCAGGCTGGTACATGGGTGGAGGCAGGGAGAGATGAAGAGGACAGCAAGGCTCCTCTGACTGACCCATGTGCACAGGACGGTCACAGGGAACATCCTTCAGGCCGGGGCACATTTTGAACAACACTTGGCCACTGTCTTGATAAATGTCTGAGGTGAAAAGTAAAGGAAACAAAAAAAAAACATTACAAGGACGGGGAAACAAGAGAAATCGACTAATTGACATGGAGCTGTTTCTTTGAGACGTGACGACAAATCCCAGTTGAAAATTCCGGGAAAGCCAACAGACCCAAGAGGTTTATTTTCAGCCACAGTATGAAGCACACAGGTACAGCAAGCTGTCTGCCTTCAGTTGTGGCTCCAGAACCCGGAAAGAGTGGTGCTTGTATCGTTTCTCCATTAAATCAATTAAAAAGATCGGCCTAGTTTAATATTACAGGCAAGGGATAAAACACAATCACAATGAAAAAAAGGATACGGAAGACACAATGCCGGGTCATTGGCAGACATGGATTTGAACAGCGCGTCCCTTCCACAAAGGAGATGCACTTCTGGCCGGAACGTGTCGCCTGTGTGAAAAAGGAACACACATTGAAAACAAAGCTGAAAATGAACATTTTAAAGACATTGTTATTAGTGCACTTTATTTTCTTTGAGATTACATAATACCTAAAGTTTCACAACTTGTGTATGTACATTTTCTTTCTAGTATTGTGTTGCGATTGTTGCATATGTACACAAGTATGTTTATGTTCCGTGTCTTTTGTGATGCACTGTTAATATCTTTTACATTCTTACTGTATTTGCACTGCCTGTGCTCATCTTTACATCCGTTTTTCTTTTCTTTTTTTTTATCTCTTGTAGTTGGCACGGACATAAATGTACCTTAATTGTGTTGCACTACTGTGCATTGAGAATAAAGATTATCTCCATCTCTTATCTCAAAGTTCTGTTTACTATTTACTCAGCATGACGTCCGTTAGAGACACCAATGTTTAGTGTGTTTACTGTTTATGTTTTCTTCATTGTGTACCGCAAAACTATCCTGAGGCATCTAAATGAAAATTTCACCAGCGTTACCACTGTGTGACAAATAAACACAAACTGATTTGAACCACATCACTCAACGACTATAAAATGTCCAGCACTGTACAATCCTAAACAAGTACAGTAAAAAAGCCTTGACTGTTCAAATCAACAATAAAGTTGGACCTGTGTGTCTGTCAAACAAAAGTCAAACAAACAAACAAACAAACAAACAAACAATAAAAAGTCAAGATGGCTACGAAAGCTATCAATCTCCAAGAATTACTGCAATTTAGACAAATTGCTTCACTTGCTCCTCTATTTGTGAGTCGCTTTGGATAAAAGCATCTGCCAAATGACTGTAAAGTGAGTAAAGAAAGAATATCCTGCCACCTGATCAGGGGGAAAAAAAATCTGAGAAATAGAACAACAAACTACTCTTATCCAGTTTTCTTCCCTCTGGTAGGTGAGACGGAACACAGACCACCAGACAAACCCAAGAGTAACATCGTTGCATACACAATATTCAGATTTTCATACTCAAAAATGTGCAAAGAAGAGCAACCGCTAAATCGCGTTCAAGTGACTTGGAATAGAACAGCCTTAGTGAATATAGATTTAGCTCATAAATAGCACCCAGAAAAAAATTGCATAAGAGCTATAAATAAATGTAGCTTATAAATAGCACACAGTACCTACAGCATTCTTTCAAATTAACCGAAAAAGATACTGACTTGTCACGCACAATCGCAATAATGATAAATGTCAATGATGATGAAAAAGTGATAAACAATGTTAATTAACCAAAAATGTAGTCAAGTAGAGAGTAAGCCAAAAATACTCAAGTAAAGTAACAAAGTGCATTTACTCAAATACTTTACACCACTGGTGCTGGAACAATTAATCGATGCTAGTCCACAACTAAAGTCACCAATCATGCTTTCCGTTATCAAGTTGTCACACAATGCTCTGCTAGCAATGATGCATAGTAGCCAGTTGATTCATAAGCAGCTATTTCATAGCTTCCGTCACTCACAGAAAGACCTTCTGCACATTCTTGCATTCGAGGACATAAAGCAGAAAATCCTCAATACTCATTCGCCTATAATTCAGAGTAATGGTAAAAAAGCTCACCATCATTCCACAGAGCTGCTCTATAGACTGCGGGATGGAAACAGTAAACAGACAATAATGGCGCGATCAATTAATGACACGCCAGACTGAAGCAAACTTTCCAAACCGTTTGATGAAGGTGAACCCCAACGGAAAGGCAATGGACTGTCCTCGCTCTTTATTTATTAGTGATTTATTAGTTTGTGCATGTAAATTCATAAAACTTGTATTTATGGCTTTTGAAATGATTTACTTGGCCACCTTTTGTTAATCTACCATAATCGGAATAGACTTTTCTCAGTTTGACATGTCCTGTCAAAGTTTCCTTAGTAAACACAGCGGGGTGTTTGCTTTTTTAAATGTATATTTTTCCAAACATATTAAGGCGGATGCTTTGATGTGTGAGAAGAAAATTAGATATCTCTATAATGCAACCTATTTCTGGTCTTCCAACACATTGTAAACCATAAAAGCTACACGTGTGTGCGTTTTCTTCCTTAAAGTGAGCAATCACCAAATCAAAATTCCACAGCCAAACAAATCTGGCAATAAAGCACCTTTTAATTGTTCTGACTAAATTGTGCCTTCAACTATTGGAAGTTGCCAAAAGTTCTAGATGTGCATGAAATAAATGACACAACTCAACACAAGGTGCTCCATACCTGTAAACCCGGTCCTTCAGTAATTGCTTGCCTTCGTTCTCTGAGCTGACGATGAAGCAAAGCCTCGACTCCATACCTTCGTCGATACCGTCGCAAGGCCTTTAATTTCTTCAGATTTTCTCGCTCCTTCATCGATATACCTTCAGGGCCAGTTAAAAGACTGCTTCCTGGATTAAGACATCTCTACATTTGAACCCAGCATCAACCCAAAACCAGATATGACAGCTGATGCTCACCAATCGTTTCGTGCTCAATTTTGCGGTTGTGCAGGTATCGCCGTTTTTTTTCTTTCAATAAGTGCTGCAGACGTTTAAACTGGTCTATGTAGAGCGACTGAAGTCTGATTAGCTTCTCACGTGTGATGAGAGCCACTTCCTCTGCAGTGTACACACCAGCATGTCTGTATAGAAGCATTTTAACAATCATTCATCTGGATCCATCTCAAAAGACAGAATAAAGCTGTAAAGTGAACACCGTCTCACTTCAGAGGGTCTTCGTGGTCACTGTCTAGACTTTCAGCCTCACTGTCTGGGTCTCCTCTCCACGTCTGATCCAAAACAACAGGGTCCTGATCCTCTTCACTCCAGCTCTCCTCATCTAAACACAGACACAACATTCGAGACATGAGTAGACAAGGTCTACAAATAGCACACTGAGAAATTACGTAACATCTCACCTAGTACTCGATTAGCTTCACTACGGCCTTCTTGACAGTGAGCTACAGAATCAGGCCGACTGTAAACGCTGAGCTGAGAAAGCAGGACTTCAGGGGATGGTCCTGATGCAGAGGCCTTTCGCAATTGAGCTTGTTGGACCAAAGCATTTCTGCGAGCGTGTTCAGAGCAAAAAGACACCCTAAAAAAACAAAAGTTAAAACTGAACATTTTATTGAGTTTCTAAAGCAAATGAACGGATTAAACAAAAAAAGTAAAAACCTACCCATCCTTTTTCTCTGGTTTTGGAGCTGCATTCGGGCAACGCTTTCCGTTTTTGTTGGACACGTAGCTACACAGTCTGTAAGGCGCATTTTTGTCCTCAAGTACATGCTTGATGCAGAATTCCAGGCCGTCCAGACGAGGCTGAGAACAAGGTCGCTGGGCGTAAGAGCAGGTCTGAGGTTCTTGAGAGCGTGCGGTTTGAGTCACTCTGCCTCTGTTGGAGGGCAACACGTGGATCCGAATCCTGTTCATCCCTAATGCAACAAACAAACACATCAGTTACATTTGACCTTACAAAGACATGTCAAACTTAATACAGTTTGGTTGTTTTTTCACCTCACCAAAGTGTGTTGTTCAGTCCTCTCTAACTGCTTTTAAAACATGTTTTAAAACAATTTTGCTAAACCCTGCGAATTTTGCTTAAAGCGCTATCGAATATAAATTATATGCAGGGATAATATAAAATTATATTTTGCGAGATGTAAAAAGTTAAAATAAAAAGCCAAGCCTTCGCCCCGTGCTTTCCATTCGCGTGCATCCTCAATCACACTCCAAAAGCTTCGGTTTATTAAAATGCCAAACAGGTCAATTTATGCAAGTAACCTAATCAAAACGAAGTTTTTTAAAGCGATTGCGTACCGTATTGATAAAAGGTAAGCGCCAAAAACGTCAATGCGGCTGATCGGCCATCTTTTTATGAGAACAAGAACACACGCGACTCTTAACATGTCTTTACACGTCACACCCACGCGGTTAAACAACATTTAGACAAATTAGTGTTCATAAATACACATACCGTTATTAACACCAAATCTCGCCTATTAAACTAAGAGGTGACACGCTATTTTCCAGCATACACCCCGTACAACAATCGTCATGCACTAACAATGGATCGTAAACGAACGTCATCCATTTTAGCGCCCTCCTACACTACGTTTTGCGGCGTCTTACAAGATGCCTTTTGATTGGAGGATGGTGTTTTTACTTCGAGTATAAAGCTTTGCTATTGGCCAGCGACTACTACGTCAGACGTCTGCTGCAACTTTATCTGCAGTGACAAAATAAAAGTCACGCGACGCCTTAAAGATACGACACTGAAAAATTAACAGTATTACAATTTATTAATTTATTACTTTTATATATAACATTTTGAATGGTAACATTTATTGCACTAAATTATGCAGTGATCTGTGATGTTGACTCTACTTGTCCATATAGCTGCCATGACTTGTACATTCTTCTAAGTTTCCTCAAATTGGGCTTGGGAAGTTCCTGTTGAAAAGATGTGAAACATTAAATGCTAACATTACAAAAATAATTAACAAAACACTTTTAATAAATAATAAAAAAAAATTATGTAGCAAAAATAGTATTAAAAAAATAGTATATTTTCTAGAAATTGCTGTTGCAAACCTCCTCTGATTCCAAGTGGTTAAGATCCGCCAAAGGGACAATAGAAGGCCTTCCATGTGCACACTGAAAGGGAAGCTGACAGGAAGAGAGCGAGCTCACCAGAGTACAGCATTCCTTTATACTCAAGCTGTCATTGAATTTAATCGCACCTAAGTTAGGAAAAAAAAAAACATTTGTTTAAAAAAAAAAACACTGCCATCCACCAGGCCATTTTACATATTACAAATGTATAAAGGTGCAAATCATCAGTGTATTTCAGTAAATCTCTTTGTAAACACACCGTGACAAGCCTGCGAAGCGAGGACACTGTGAACTGTTAATGGCAGTGTTCCTCTCACCCTTCCTGTTGCGCGCAGAAGCTGCAGAATAAAGCCAAAACAACGATTTGTGACAAATTTCCAATCTTAAAATGGCCACACAATAGGGAACATTTATAGTGAATATTTAGTTTTGACAATAAAAAAAAAATCATCCTGCACATCCTCGCTCACCTCAAAGTGTTCTCGCAAATAGTCCTATAAAAAACATCAAATGAGAGATATTCTCGATTTAGAGTCAGAATTTACTTTATTGCAACTTTAAGTTTGCTCATACAAAGAACTAGTTTAAATAGTATAAAAACAAAAAGTTCTGACCTCAGCCAGTGCTTTAATCACAGAGCGTCTTCCACGGCGGATCTCTGTGCTTTCCTTCTCTACGAAACATGTGGGGAGACTTTCCAACAGCACATTTTGTGACTCTGTGTTTGGAAAGCTTACATTCAAAGCAAAGTCCTTCAAAAAGACCTGACAGGACCTTCAAGAACAAAGACAGATTTATGGATCTCTTGGGGTTTTATTTATTTATTCTATTTGTTCATTCTTTCAGGAAAAGGCAGAACTAATTGAAGCAACGGGTTAAGTTTCAGAAAAATGGTGATGGTGGAAACAGAAGTGTTGAAGCAGACAGCTGCACTGACCTCAGGAGTCTCAGTTCCTCTTCAGTTACACTGATCTCCAAGGGTGGAGTCACCTTTGAGGAACACAATCGCTTTCCCCCAGGTGCGTCTGGGTCGTCTTTATACGAGTCTGCATCAAACAAGTGGTGTGGGAAAATATTATCAAAATCTTTACATTAATGCAAAAAATGGTTGCAAATTTAAAAAAAAACAACTATATGATAAATCAGTGATCTGATTTCAAGACCTGTAAAACACATTTTTAAAGTTTGAGGATTGCAAATAATGTGTATTTAAAAAAAAAAAACTTTAATGCAAATAAATGTAAACATAAATCCTGATGCAAATTAAAACTAGTTATTTTGAATAATCAGAGCAGTTCGAGGCCCGGTCAGGTTATTTTTTTTTAATGGTTTCGCTTTGTATATATGGAAATAAGTTTATGTGTGTACATGTGTGAATGGGTATCAGATTCGTAAAATTAATGACCCAATTGAAACCCAAGAAATGTGACCAGGACATCCCAAAATGTGTGTTTAGTTGAATTAAGAACGCTGTACATTAAAGATCAAATGTTATGATCTACTTGAATATTTCAAAGACATGTACCTGTTATCAAGCCCTCAAGTCGAACTCTTTCATGTGCCGCATGTTGATCAACCAACACTAAAAGATTTCCTACAAGAAAACACAAGTTTCTGTAAAGCACATTGTCCGGCATGAGCAAAACAGCAGTACAACACCTTCATCTTTGAAGCCGGTCTCAGGGTTGCCTTGTTCTGTTGTATTTATCAAACATGCTAGAAACTTCTTGTCAACTTGATTGATAACCTGATTTGTCAGACAAAAAAAAATCATTGACCAGCCATACCACTTTCTCAATGTGTAGAGAGAAAAAAAAGAAACATACTTTCATCGAGTGTATCATATTCTTAGTAAACCGATAGGGGAAAAGAATATTGTGGATTTTCACAGCAAGTCCATCTGCTAGGCCGCTAGTCACATCGATAGCAACCTACAAATGAAACAAAACATATGAAATGAAAACAGAGATGTAATAATGCAGAATCAGTTATTGTTAAACATTCATTTTATTTCTAGGTTTTTATTATAAACTGAATGTTTCTTCATCAGAATAAGCATTTGCATTACAATAAGCAAATACAACATGGTGGGATGCTTAAAACGGCACATAAGCTAAAGTTCTGGCTATATTTGTAAGGTACAAAAATAAAGTTTGTAAGAGTATGATTAAAAAAAAAAAAACAATTTATTTGTTATTTTTTTTTTTTTTTTGTACCTCTGGTGGCCGTATGAACACGGGGTTGCTCCATTCTGACAGTAAAGTCGAGAGTGAATTGGAATCTTGGACATCATCTTAAAAAGTGAAAAGACAGAAAATTACTAACACGCTTTTGAGCGAATGAGCAAATTTCTCGAGCTGTACCTCTGTTGTCTTTGACTGAGACAAGCACTCTCTCTTTTCTAGACTTAGGCAGAAAAGGAAGTACGATATCTGTCTGAAACGGATAGCATCTGTACTCAAATCCTGCGAGCACAGACGTGTCGGTTACATCACACTACTAACACCAGAACAAATCCCTGAACTTCTCCCACCTGTGCGCGAGACAACACTGACCGCCACATTAGTGACGTCGGAGATGCATGGCACTTGAGTCTCCTCCATTACCGGAGTGTCATATTTGCTAAGACCAGTGACTGTGTTGATGTAAACCAGCCTTCCTAATGAACTCTCATAATGAGAAACCCAATTACCAGGCGCTACTGAGCTTTCAGAACCTTCGTTATTAGCCTGACCTTCGTTTCCTGTGTTGTTGGACAGCGGATCAAGCTGAGAGGTCATGTCAGCACTTGAGGAAATCACATTCTTGTCCCCGAGGTGGGATTCTTCTAGAACGGAGGGTGGTTTTGTGTTCATCTCAGTCACGGCCAAACATGGAAAGTCTTTCTCGGAATCAACAGTGGTTGAAACTAAAATGGTGTGTAGTTTTTCTAACTCGCACGGATTAATCTGATCACAGTCTGGTAAACGTGGACTTGTGTGGAGACTTTCTGTGTTAACGGCAACGTCAGGTGACGATTGGTGATTGTTGGGTTGTGGTTTCGACGCTAGTGCTGCATTCCGATGTTTCAAATAGAAACACTTAGCAGCTAATGAGATTTTGGGCGGAGAACTGATGTCCACCAACCCAATTTTTGAAAGAGGAGCTGGATCATTCTGAAAACTTGACATGTACTCCATAGTTTCCACACAAGCTACAGAGCAGTCACTGGATTTACTGGAGGACTCTGGATCCAACGCAGTCCTTATACCAACAATTGATTGCTTTTTCTCTGCATCCTTTCCAAAGAACCTTTTGAACTTGTCGAGAGATCCGGTTTCAAACGACAAGGTTAATTTACGACACGGTTCAGGTCTGAAAGTCTTTGAGCTGGTGCCATAAAACAAGTGGGAATGTTTGTCTCCTCCGGCCTCATTAAAAGGCAACTTCCGCTTGCTTGTGGAGGCTTTATAAGGAACAACAAATTGTTTTAAACTATCTTGCGATTCTTTTTCATTCAGAATTGTAATTTTGTGGGACGTAGCACTGTGGATCAAATCTCTGTGATTATCGTTTACGTCAGAACAGCCTGCACTTTCAAATTCTTCTTGATGGGTAAATGTTTCAGAAGCTTCTGGAAAATTGTTCCATAGAGACAAATCAGGACTCCTGGTGGCTCTTTCTGTATCTAAAGCTTGACCAAAGGGATGCTCAAAGCTTGTGGAGGAGTAAACATTACTGAAACGGTCCTTGATCTCGACTTCGATCCCTCCACTAAGACTTTGCTCTGCTTGAGGGAACCTTGCATTCGTCTGTGGACTGGTGGTCTGACCATCAGAACCTTCTTCGTCAATCACAGAGAAACTTAGAGATTCCAATTGCAGGTTTTCCTGTGTGAGAAACTTTCCGACACCTTCTTCAATGCAAACAAGAACATTATCCCAGTCTTTGAACTCTATAAGGGACTTAGAAGGTTCTAGACATATGTCATACTCCGAGTAATGGCACTTGATATTTAACACATAAACTGCATTTAAATCAGATCCCGGTCTTTGTTTGGGACTCAGTGGAGATGAGGTTGGGCTGTTATTTGATCTAGAAGTGCCGCATGCTTTTTTCAATAATGCGTTGAGTGTTTTATGAATGCGTGTTTTTAGTAGAAGCCTTCCGTTCACAAACAGAAACTGCAAGCTATTGTTGTAATGACCCTCGCAGCCTATATAACCGGCCATTTCAAACTGTTCATGAGCATAACGGACCTCTCTGAGCTTCTGGGCCCGACTCAAGCCATGAATCTGGAGAAACCGGTAATAAGTGTTGCTAGCTTTAGAAAGCTGCACCATCATGTGAGCGGAATTCTCCTTTGTCACCGTAAAAGACACAGACGGGTGCACGAGGGATACAGCCTCCACTCTCTGACGGATTCGCTCGGTTTCTAAGACCTGATCCAGTCTTTTTCTTCTCACCGGCATGTTGTGGAAAAGGTTGTAGACGGAGACCGTCGTGCCTGCTGATGGGCGTACAGCATGCGCTTCAAATACTTCTAATCCAGTTCCTTCATTAAACTTCTTAACGTGCGTTTTGACAGACAGCTTTGTTCTGCTGGATATTTCCACCACTTCTGCCATCGAGATCATGCTGGAAATCGCTTCCCCCCTGAATCCATAAAAGCGCAGGTTGTCCAAATCCTCCAGCGTACTGCATTTGCTTGTGCTGTATCGGGTTCCTACTCTCTCCATGTCCTCTCTGCACATTCCCGAGCCATTGTCAATCACACGGACCTTGCAGGCATCCATGTCTATCTTGACAGCAACACATGTTGCGTCTGCGTCGATGCTGTTCAGGATTAGTTCTTCCACACACTGCTGCAAAGAGAAAATGGCAACCCCAGAGCGTAGTCGGGCTTGAACATCACTGGGTAAAGTCTTTATCATTCTGGAAAGAAAACATCATAAAGCAGTTTAGTGCCAAACATACAGAAACATAGAATATAAATATATGCATATAACCCACTTCGTGCATTATATGCTTTATGTATGCATTGCATATAATACACAAATAAACATATAGAAAACAAGTCAAACAACACACAGGCAATTGCATATATGCATATAATTATAGATGTATAATATAATTACGTGCACAGAACCAACTATACTCGTTATTGCATATTATATTATATTTTATGCACTTAACAAGTAAATAAGTAAAAATAATATAAACAAATACAAAAGAAAAGAACTAGTCAAACAATACACATACTGTTTAATATTGTACACAAGAAAATATTTAACTGAGTGTAATACAACACACAAAACACAATTGAGTATGTTTACCTTTCTGACTAGCTGAACAGTGAAGAATTTGAAAAAAAAAAAAAAAAGTTTAAACAACCGCTCCTCGATGTAAACACAGGCATGGAAATTAACCAATAAATCCGCAAACTGCATTTCCGTCTATTTAAAAAAAAAACCGACCGTTCGGGTATTTCATTTCTGGCGTTAGTTAAAAATAAATTACCATCGTGACTAATTTGATGGGCTTTCCCTAGATAATGTTTATCTGCTATACATTACAACTGAGAAGACATGAGCGGAAATGAGGGGAAGCACAAGCTTAAACAAAATAAAAGTCCTCCTGATAAAATCAAACGTCATTTACATTTAATGCAAATGCATTCCTTTTAAGCTCAACGCATACGTTTGTGTTTGTGTAAGTATGATATTTTAAAAGAATCTACGCAAATGTGCTTAAAAATGTGCGGGGTAGAAACAACTAAATTGCATTGAAATATCGTATTTTCATGCTTTTTACGCACGTCCCAATATTGCTTCTACTGCACATAACGGACACGCATTAACGTCACTTTTTTGTTCAGCCCGAACATTAAAAGAACATTAGAAGCCAAAGAAACATTTGCGATAGTTAACTATTTCAAACAGCAGATGGCAGCAAATAAGCACAAATCTTTGGCAGATTTATCAAAGCGGCTTCGTGCATTACAGTTAAAAAAAAAGAAAGAAAAGAAGAAGAACCTATTTCGAGCAAAATCAATTTTATAAAGTATTTTACTATATAGGGTTTGCTTTTGTCGATGGTTTTCTTGGTGATTCACTAAATTTAGATTGATTCCTATTGACCCAGAAATGGACAAAATGGCTCGGACAATTGGATGCGTTATGCTCCAAGCTTCTTTGAATTATAGCAAAATTGTATTGAATGTATGTTCCTGCATAAACCATTCTACTGATGAACTATGTTTTTTTTACTGAACGGTGCACACATGCACAAACTGACAGGCACACACATTAGTTTAATGCATGTAAACGTTTATTCTGTTAATGGAGAGAGAGAGAGTTTGGTGGTGGTCAGCAGTAAATCTTTACAGCGCAGGTCTCCAGGGTGTTGAAATGCGTTGCTGATGAATGTGGAGGGCATCATTGTGTGCTCTAAACCAACCTTCAAATATGAAGAGTCTTCAGAATGCAAACTACAGTGCATTAGTATAATAAAATAAAAAACATATTTATATTATAAATATCAATAATCTGAAATCCATCCATTTTCCATTTTTTCTTGTGCTTACTCCATCTCTGGGTCACAGGGATTTGAAGCCAATCTCAGAAATTCTGGAAGGACACACACTCTCACACACACAAATGGCTCCATCTTGCTGTGAGGCGGCAGGTCTTCCCACTGAACCACCGTGCTGCCTAATTTTAAAGAATTATGTTTTTACTGTTTTCGCGCTTTCTGTTTGTAAAATAAAGTGTAAAGTGAGTGATTGTCGATATAGATAGCCACCAGGAACCTTATTGAAATTGGTGCTCTGCATTTAACCCATCCCACCCAAGTGCACATACACGGGTGAACACACACAAACCCGGAGCAGTGTGCAGCCTAAGCCGTAGTGCCCGGGGGCATGTGGGTTCAGTGAACTAAGTGCCCAAGAAAAGGACACTTTGTTGCAGAACCAGCGTTAGGGGGATTATACGTAACCTGCACCCTCTAATACACGAGTTCATGTCCTCTACCCCTACCATGTCTCTCTCTTTTACTCTCTTTGTCTCGTTGTTGTTTACCGTATATCATCTATTAGTGGCCTGTCTCTTTTCGACGCCCGTCTCCAATAAACGCCTGGCGTGAATGTGTCGTGAGTAATTAACCGACTCTCCAATAGTATCATATCACATTATCACAATATAAAATTCAGTTTTTTGGATAAGAGCCTGTCTCTATTAGACGCAGGTCTGGTTAGCCTGGCTGTCTGAAAAATGTTTTGAATAAACGGCTACTACTGGAAGACATACTGTGTTTTCTGTTTCTCTCTTTCTTCCTATGTATCTCTTGCTCGCTCAATATATGTTTCTCTACTATTTTATTAATATTTTCTCTCTTTTTCTCCATCTCTCTCACTCTTTGTTTGCTTATTTTCAGTTCTTTCTCTACGTCTCTTGGTTTTGCTATCTTCTCTCTCTCTCTCTCTCTCTCTCTCTCTCTCTCTCTCTCTCTCTCTCTCACACACACTATTTCTCTCTTGCTTCTCTCTCTGTCTCTCTTCTTGTTTGCCTTATTTCTATGGCCCCCTCTGTTTCTCTTTTTTTCTTTCTTTCTTTCCCTATTTTCCTCCCTCTCTAATAGGAAGCTAAATCAAGTAAGAAATTGAGTTTCTGTTACACTGTCTGATGCTACGGAGTTAAGTTCCTGCCAAGTCTGTCAGTTCAGTCTCATCAAGATTCTCTTATATAATTGGTAGCGTTGAGAGTATTGCAGGACACGCGTCGAGAAGAAGAAACAATCCAAGGGTCCAAAAGGAATGGCGCAACGTGAACTGCAGAATGTGTGAGGGGGTGTGAGGATGGATTAGGGAGAAATACACGCTCCTTGGGGGATTGCTGTCCTAAATTAATGTAGTGCATTCCTTTAATTGAAAAAGATCAGGCAGGTTTCACAGTAAAAGTGCATTAGTTTGATTCAACCAGCCGTCTTAAAGCATCCTCTATTTTTTCCCAATTTCTTCCTGCACACTGGATGCTCCAGGCATCTAACTCTCTTCCTTCTAGGCGCTCTGGAGTCAATAGGAACGTATAGGAAGATGGCAGATGCTGCATACGCACTAATGAATATAAAGGGGGGGAAATAGATGGTTCCTACTGTGTTCATATTATTTATGGCAAGCCATTTAACAAATGACACACATTTACGTTGGACATTTATCACATTGGTGTGTGGTTTTCCTTTTTTGAACAGAGATGCTGGCACAGTGGCATAGTTTTGTAAAATTCTCTTGTTAATTGTCAACTTTTGTTCTGCATTGGTGGAATTTTTGCATCAAATTCACATCAGCTGATGTAAAACCAGCTTCACTCCGATAAATGCAGCAGCTGTGTGTCAATCTCATCTGCAATTTTAAAAAAAGTGGAGCAGAAATATATTTATTCTACCTAAATAGAAAGTAGTAGTAATAAAATTAGACATTAGGAATTTTACGTACATAACAAACGCATTTTCAGTTTTTGGAACATGACTACCACTAGAATGTTCTTACAATGAATGGTAGTAAACTGTAAAAGTACATTTTATAGTTGTGTACAGTATACTGTGCAAATGGTACATCGGTATAGAAACGAGGGTCTAAATATACTGTGTGTGTGTGTGTGTGCGTGCGTGCGTGCGTGCGTGCGTGCGTGCGTGTGTGTGTGTGTGTGTGTGTGTGTGTGTACAACTTGTGACTCTACAAATGAGAATTTGGGCCTAAATGTGCATCTCTCTGTTCTCATTTCTTTTTTCATGAAGGAAATTTGTATTTAATAAGAATAACTGTTGTATTGCATCTTTTGTTAGAAGAAACCCAGGAAAATATCAGTTCCAAACGGAATATCCGTGAAATTCCAGAAATAAAATTGCCCATAGAAAAATCACAATGGAGTGTAATGGAGTGACTTTCCAAACGGCTTGCCACACAAACTGTGGCAATCGCAGCAGATACGTAAAGCCGACTACTAGAAGAAAACATATGTGACAAAATAATGTGACGACGAAACGGCCCCGGCGAGATAAATCCGAAAACGAACCGCCGCGGCCATTGCCCGCGTTTCCGTCGCCCGAAAGCCAAGGCACTGAATCGTAAATGAAGAGAAAGACAGTGGCATCACTAATCAAGTCTAGGACGCTCTCCTCTCCTCACCTCCCTCCCAACCGCACGGCTGAGGCGGATTCAACTGCAGCACTGGAGGAACGTATCGCTGGATGTGGGTGAAGAGCGTGTGAATGCGCGTGTATGTGGTTCGGGGGGATCGTGAGATCTGCGGTTCCTAACCCTATGCGCCTTAAGAACATCTCCCAGTCTGGGGGGTTTAGGACTGAGGCAGGTGTAGTGGTGCTGATGAGGGCGCATCCATGAGGGTCTTCTCCCGGGACGGCATGTTTTTAGCATAACAGGGTTTGTTGGAAAGACTGTGAGGAGGAAAGGCGAGTTCCGAAGTTTTGATGCATATGATCACAACCACCATGATTTTTATGATTCTCGGTGCTTCACTTGTCATGGTAAGACGACTCGCCTGTCGAAGCACTCCATAATTCTGCTTTTCTGGCATGTTGAGAGCATTAACATCCGGGCTTCGAGAACGTTTCAAATGTGCATTACTGGCTGATGTGGAACTGTAACGTGCATTTTCCCCCGCAGTGGTCACGGCACCAGGTCATGTAGCGGTGGCTGTGTTCCGTTACTGCTTGTCATGTCCCGGCTGACTCGAATGGTTCTTTGCAGGCGATAGCGTGTTTGATGGACATGAACGCGCTCCTGGACCGCTTTCACAACTACATCTTACCGCATTTACGAGGAGAAGACCGCGTCTGTCATTGCAACTGTGGAAGGTAAAAAAAATATGCGTTAATTGGATTGAATGTTATCAGAGGCTGTTTCTCATTAGCAGAAGCTCTTAGGCCAGATGCATTTTCCGGCACACGACACACTGTTGTGTTTTGTTTTTTTTAACCGCATCTGTGTATTAGCTCATCTTATTATAGGCCTTGTTTGTATATTCGAAGCTTTGTAATTCGAATGGATCCCGATAACGAAGCAGAAGCGTCGTTGTTTTAAGATCAGAATTCACATTTTTTATGCTTGATTTTGTTTTATTTTATTTCTTAGCTTGTCAAGGTGTGATGCTCCCCCCCTTCTTCTTGTTCCACGCAGAGTCAGAGACGCTGCTCTTTCGAGCGCGCGCGTTCGCCACGCAACACGTTTATAGTTTATTTTGTTCATTCAACCCGTTTTTACATAAAATATGGTGTAGTTGGAAAGTGCGTTTGTTACCCCTGTGGCGCTAAATACTGTGATTTGTTGACGTTCAAGACGCGGCACTTATAAAAACAAAGTTTTGCATATGAATTTCAGCCATTTTTATGTGTATACGCATAAGTTCTAATAAGTGTAAAAACCTGTCAATTTGTTTGTAGTTTGCTTTTCTTTCAAACATGGTCAGTGCATATACAAAACAAAAGATATAAAAGGTTTATACAGGAAGTGCAAAATGCAAAACACAACACATAAAATCCATTATGGTTTTCCTTTCTATAGCTACCACAGAATCTGTTTTATTAAAAAAAAAATAATTGTCTCCTCTCTGTCTCAGGCATCATGTTCACTATGTAATTCCGTACGATGGAGACCATTCGCTGGTGGACTCGTCAGAGAATTACTTTGTGAGTGACAGTGTGACCAAACAGGAGATGGACCTCATGCTGGGGCTGTTGCTGGGCTTCTGTATCAGCTGGCTTTTGTTGTGGCTGGATGGAGCTTTGCACTGTGCTGTGAGGGCCTGGAGAGCCAGTCGCTATTATGGTGAGTGGGAAGAACATTGCAATCAAGACTATAGGGAAAGCATTTATGTAGAAAGATGTAAGAGCTAAATTATCTCTGCAAAGGTGCCGATTCGAGGAATAAAACTTTAGAATACGTACAGTTATAGTGTGGTGGAGCTTGTCATTTTCCAATATGAATTCAGATTTGGTTTATTACCATGCTTAGAAGTGTTTACAAGTTTGTACAAATGTTGGCATAATCTGTTAGTTGGATGAAAATGGGATTTGAACTCTTAACTTGCTCAATAAATTGCTAATTTTTTGGTGCGAGATGAAGTTCAAGATACTTATACACTGATTGCTGTATCATAGAAAAAGAAATTGGACGTCAAACAATCTGTGCCTTACATGTTAGTGACCATTCAGTTGTACCATGTGAGAGTTGGAAGTAAAAAATTAATTAACCAACACAAAAAGGCAATTTATAGCTATTATGCAGATGTGCTATTTCACGTCATTACGATTTGTACAAGATTAAATTCACTTCTTAAAATACGTTCAGAATGTGTCAATCTGTATTGGAACTATGTTAATAAACAGATCTTTTTACAAACACTCCCAACATTCAGTTTTCTGTCCCCCGGAATTTACATAACAGCATTTCATTTTTAAAAGAATAAGAATTATGTTATTAGTCTGCGGGGAGAATGCACCTTACATCAGCAAGAGGGCAGAAACACAGAGAGAAGCCATACAAACACACACATTCATACATAAATAATAATCATCAGCTTTAGAACGTCCCTTTATTATCTGTTGACATCATTCGAGAGTATGTTGAGATAAAATCTTGGATTACAGAAATTATTATTAACAATTGACTATATGCTTAATCTGAATGCCGATTTAGGTGGGCCTATGGGAACCTGAAAAAAATGTATTATGAAAACAATTAGCAATTGAATATTCAAAAGAAATGCTTTTAGTTATACATTTGCGTTTAAATTAACCGGATATTTACCTGTGTTTTTATGATTTTTTATGAGTCTCTAAAATTTCATACAGCTGCATAATGTATTAGTGACCAATCCAAGCTGGATTGGCCATACAAATCGACCGGTCACAAATAAGCGCATTTCAGTATTGATTAGAGGCTGTTTAGCAAATATCACACGATTAGCGTTTTACTGAAATGGTCTGTTTTTCCACAAAATGGCTAATCTGTTGATGTGCTAAACTGGAAAATAGCGGGGATGCCCCTCGCGTGAAGCACAGCTCAGCTGTGAAATTGTGACGTTGATGGCAGGTCATCCTCATTTAGCCTCGCCAAGATAGGGAGTGAAGGTGAGGCTGATGGAGAGGAAGGTGGGACGGAAATGCTGTCATACCCCCACCCCCACCGACACACTCTTGCACCCTTACACTGTGCGAGTGCTATAAATAGACAAAGAGCAGCTGGAAAGCAATGGCAAGTTGGCGAGACATGTAAGCGTGCGCACACACACACACGCACACACACACACACACACACACACACACACACACAATTCACAGCCATTTTTTGATATGACATCTCATATCCTATTAAGTGACAGATCTTGTTTTTCACATTACTATTTACCTGAATGTTATTTATTTCATAAACGTTTTTTTACACAAGTATTTTATTGGCATCCAGAAGCTTGTGTATCTTAATAAAGTGGGTGATAACAAAAAAAAAAAAACAAGTGCTCTGATTAGTTTTTATCTGGTTAGGTTTAGTCTTTTAATAAATCTTTAATAGACAGGCCATCATTAGCTCTTCCTCAGTCGTAGGTCAGAGAACGCTTAGAAGCATTTAGTCACTGTCTTCCTCTGTATATCCTTCATAATAATCCAAAAGGATGGCATGCCCATGCAATGCTATAAATAGCCCCACCCCCTCGCTCCTAAATCCGCCCCATCGCCTTTTCCTGCACACACACTGACACACTTCCAACAGGGTTAGTTGTGAGAGGCGGGGCTGCCGGAGGAAGACTGTGCATCTGAACGGCATCTCCACACGCGCTCTCAGTGTTTAATGGCTTATCATAAAACATCTCATTAAGTATGTGTCATTCCATGGCAACCATGTGATGCAATGATGCTGATGAGATTTTTCTTGCCATACCACTCACAGATATCCCATCCTGGTCGTGGTTGCCACAGTTCTGCAACCTCCGAGATCTTCGCAGACGTGCACAGCTTCGGCAACTGGAGGACACCAGCGGAAACATGGTGCACATCAAGCAGAAGCTCTACCACAACGGTCATCCCAGTCCCCGCCATCTCTGACTTTACTGGCAGTTTCTCCAAAACTGCTCCATTTACCAGCTGCTGCCTCAGAGACCCACTTTAATCGTCCCACTACAGTTTGAAACCGTCTTTTTGACCTTCGGAAAAACTTCAGTATTTGCCAAAACTAAACTGTAAGGAGACGGATTATTGTTGCCGATGTATTGATTTACGTCCACGTTTGAATGTTTTTTTTTTTGTTTATCTCTTAATGTACAGGTAATTTTATTTTCCATTGCTGATTCTAGGCATGCACTTTTAGAATGTGGGAGGATGCAAGAAATGAATTTGTGAGACGTTAGAGATTAGTAATGTAGTTTTTTTTTTTTTTCATAATTTTCTTGTTTTTTTTTTTTTTT
>CM051495.1:12330364-12435417 GCA_028031935.1 Paedocypris micromegethes
TTTTTTTTTTTTTTTTTTTTTTCATAAGGATACGAATTGTGGGGGGTGATCATGTGATAGTTTAGTTAGAAATCACTGCTCATGTAAATAGTTCTACATTATGTTTTATGAGATTTCAGTCAACACAGGGGTCAAATGTTCTTACATTTTAAAGTGTACAACAATGACAACAACAAAAAAGAGAGAATTTTGAATGCAGATGTGATGTGCTTTTGGATGGATGACTCACTGGATCACTCTAATAATGATTGACTAGCTTTGTTTCTACGTGAATAAATGAATGTATTCATTTTACCTGTAAATAAAGGAGATTGCGAGAGGGGGTTGGAAAGGAAGGGTCAGGGCTCTTCCTGCTGTTATGAACGTCATGTAAAGCGCAAGCGAGCCACTAGCACCCGTGTCTTCCCTTCACTGTGTCCGAGACCCTCAGCATCTGATTTTAAATACTTCAAACAAGAAAAACCAGCCTGCCAGCATTGAGGGCCCTGACCCAATTTTCTCTTCCTCTTTATGTCCAGACATTGCTGTTGTGAAGATAAAATGTCTGTTTTATTAAAAGTGCCATTGAAGCACAACAGTGACCCCTAGTTTTGAAATGTGATTCAATATACATACAGCTCTTTTTATTTTTTTATTTAGCACCCGCACCTGTACATTTTTTTTAACTGTTACAGTTAGTAAAACAAATAAATGTGCCATGAAAACTACAGCTAGACGTGAACAGATATTAGTTTGTGTACTTTTATTACGCAGATATTTTACGCAGGTACAATGTCAGGCTGAGTAATTGAACTAATTCTGTTTATTAAGTTATAATAATAAAAAGTCATTTAAAAAGGTTTTGCTAGAATCAAAAAGTAGAAGAGCGACGTCAGATACACTTTTATTAGATGTGAACTTTGACCTGTTTGCTTTATAATGTATAGAGAATGCTTTCTTAAAACCATTTAAACAGGTTAATTTTGTGTTCTATGTTATACAATTGTGGTTTATAGGTTTCCTTTAAATACCACATTTTTATTTTGGTATGTGTTATTACATATTAATGTGGTATATTATTTTTATACCACATTTCACATTTTAATTACTTGAATTTTAAAAGATTTTTGGTGAGCCTAGGAAAGATCAGTTGCCATTTCTATTTATCGGAATTGCTATGAATTTCGAGGATTTACGGATTTCAGAATACTAAATGTGAAGGTTCTAATGGTAAAAATAAATAAATAAATAAATAAATAAAATAAAACAAACAAAAAAAAACTATATAAAAAAGCTAAAATAGCTGAAGAAGACATATAATTTTTACTACACTTGTAGGTTACGTATATTTTACTGTTACAATAAAATTTACAATAAAACAGTAATGATATAGTCTTCAAGACTTTGGAATCACTGAAACTGCTAATAGCATTCTAACAGTCACAATGATTTGCTCTATATGGTTCAGCAAGCTGGGTAAATATATTTATTTCCAAACCAAATATATTTATTTCCAAATGTAGTTTACAAACAATTAAGCAATGACAATCCTCTGGGAATCAGTGACATATTGTCGCTTTTTACTGACGTCATATATATAGGCGGCGCTAGTGGTGGCTTGCTGAAGGACTTGAGGAGGAAGGCAAGCTAGAAACTTAGCGTAATAAAAACACAAAAATTAGGAATGTCGATGGCTTTAAGCTCAATCGGCCGCGGCGCTTTTGCTTTTCGCAAAAGTGGGACGTTTGTGGTAAGTTTTAACACACCTTTTGGAGCGATATTATCCCAAAATATTGTGCGTGGACGTGAAATCTGTAAACATACAAACTAATTGGCTGTTTTTGTTTTTCAAACAGATTCATTTGTTAATAATCCACTTTGCCCACAAATATAACAAGTAATAAATTCAAGCGTTTTTATATGCCGGCAGATTGCCTAAAGTCATGTTATTGTTTGAAAGGTGACCGTGAAAAAGACACGACCAGAAATGTGTTGGATAACATGTCGTAACAGTCGTGCATTTTTAACTCTAGGCTAAAGGTGGCGCTGTTTGGTTCACGTTTAAATTAAATGCGATTATTTTTATTTGGGTAATTTCACATTAATATTAAACTATTTATTAAAACTATCCTATTTTTTGCCAATGTTACTGTAACATGTCTATAGTTCCAAATGAAGTAGATCAGTTTTTAATCAAATTTCTTAATCTCAGCTAGTGCGATGCGCCCAGACAGCACCTGCACCTCAGCAAAGAATAAAGACCTTTGAGATTTACCGATGGGACCCCGACAAGGCCGGAGACAAGCCGCATATGCAGACTTATGAGGTTGATTTGAACGCGTATGTATGGTAGTATTTGCTTGTTTTCACATGACTGTTTTTTTGGGAAGTATGCAAACCAAAGCATGTGTGGAAAAATTCAGATGTTTTTTTAACATTTAAATATAATATCAATGACATTTATGTATATAATTTAATTAATAAATTTGTCTTTTTGTTTAAATTCTAGATGTGGCCCGATGGTTCTTGATGCCTTGATCAAAATTAAAAACGAGATGGACCCGACACTCACATTCAGACGTTCCTGTAGAGAGGGTTAGTCTTACGAATTTCGTTGGATGCTTAAATGGAGCTAAAAATTGATACGTCCCCCAAAAGCCATAATGACAAGCACACTTTACTTTACATTCTTTTAATTTGCACCGTATTTTTTCAGGCATCTGTGGCTCATGTGCGATGAACATCAACGGTGGGAACACTTTGGCGTGTTTAAACAAAATAGACACCAATACCAGCAAAGTGAGCAGGATTAACCCATTGCCTCACATGTATGTGGTGAAAGACCTTGTTCCTGTAAGTATAACAGTTAATAGACTTTTTATACCCATATTAAGGTATATAAGGTAGTCCATCCTAATTTTCAGGACTTAGTTCTCTGCATTTCACTTGTTTAAAAATGCAGTCAACTCGGGGACTGATGAAGGTTTTCTTATTCTATACCTTTAGGACATGAGCAATTTTTACGCACAATACAAGTCCATTGAGCCTTATCTAAAGAAGAAGGATGAAACAAAGCAAGGAAAAGAGCAGTACCTCCAAACTGTGGAAGACCGTCAAAAGCTGGTTTGTGCTGATTTTTGTGTGTTTGAATGTTGGGATGGGGACCGTTGTCGAAAAGGATGTTTTTGTCGCAGGACGGCCTGTATGAATGCATTTTGTGCGCCTGCTGTAGCACCAGCTGTCCGAGTTACTGGTGGAATGCTGACAAGTATCTGGGCCCAGCCGTGCTTATGCAGGTATTTATGTGTTGTTTGAATGATAAACCTAACCCTTCTAATCTGAACCTTTGAACCTTCAGGCCTATAGGTGGATGATTGACTCCCGTGACGACTTTACACAAGAGCGTCTCTCCAAACTACAGGATCCGTTCTCCCTCTACCGCTGTCATACAATCATGAATTGTACAAGGACGTGCCCTAAAGTATGTGTACATTAAATAACCAAATTTAAATAGTGCTCTATTACTTTTTTTTTTCTTTATGCCAGTAATTCTACTTTTCTTTAACTTGTTTATGCTTTTTTTTTGTGTTCAGGGGCTCAATCCTGGAAAAGCCATTGCGGAAATTAAGAAAATGATGGCAACATATAAAGACAAGAAATCAGCTGCCGTCTAACCTGCACTTCTGTTGCCGTTTGAATTTAATTTATTCTGTTTATTCAAAAGGAACAGTCCGTCTACGTTGTATATTACTGTAGACTGTAAAACATTAGTGCAGGCCCACAAAACATAATCATCCTAATAAATGAGAAAAGTCACCTGACTTTAGGTGTGTTTGGTGTGCCATAATAAATTTGTTTATGCATCAGCCAATCCATTTTCTATCACTTGCTCAATTCGCAGAGCGGAACACACTGACACACTTTCACACACTCACTCACTCACTCACACCTACTTGTTCCAATTCACCTGAAACCAGAGACCTGGAGTAAAAAAAACAATTCACACCTCGAATCACTAACAGGTTACCTAACCATTATCGCTAACTACTGCTCTGCCTCTTTTGCATGAATTGCAACCCGATTTTATGATATTCGCAGCCAAGAGTGTAAATGCTTTTTAGGTGTTTTATCAAATAGATGATGTGAATCTGCTAACCGCTCATCTTTTGTGAAGATCATCCCACCACCATGGAGCTGAAGAGCTTCATCTCAGATATATATAAAAAAAAAAGATGATTCAATATTTTTTTAGAGACCACCAGAAGTCTTTTGTTGGCAGACTAAAGTGGTGAGGGCGCGCATGGGAGCAGTTGTGGTGACCACTCTTTAGTCAAAAGTCAGGACTTTACTTCCTATGCGGACAGCTACGGAAAGCCAGTGCCGAGACTTGGGGAATAATGGAACTCGGAAACTTTTTGATTAGTTAAAAACAAGTCAAGTTGGACTATTTGGAGTAACGAAGAACAGAAAAACTTAAAAAAGAGGTGAAGATGAGGTGCACTTAAAATCCTAAAAAAAAAAAACATTAAAAATTAACTGAGTCTTATAATTCAGACAAAAGTGTGCTAGTATAAAAATTTAAGACTTGTGAGGACCGTCACTGAGGATTAGTTGCTGTTTATGTTGTGTAATGATGGAAGAATCCGTCAGATTTGAAGTTCTGGCTTGGTGACGTTGAACTGAAGGTCTGTCATCCATAAGGAGACGTTGTCAGCATTTGGTGGAAAGGGAACGTGAGCAGAAAATGATTAAATCCTTGTTCAAATATTTGTCTACAGCCATCTTTTCAACCTAATCTAATGTGAAAAAGGCAGATTGAGAAATTAGTTGCAGAATGTGATCATAAGAAATGGAAGGACGTGGTTTCTTAAATCCTTACAGAGTTGCAATAAGATGGTTTAAACTAAAGTAATAATGAGCTCGTGTTTCAGAGTTTGTCCTGTAGGTGGCAGCGTTTGTTGCGTCTGTTAACAAAAGTTCATAAAGGAAGAAGTGCTGTGACGTCACGGTTTCTAGAGCACAGAGACGAGAATAAAACTCGGTTTCTGCAGGATTGTGTAATTTAAGATGCACCAAGTGTGAACAGTATGGACAGTTGTTTTCTCGTATTAGCACGCAGATGGATTCTCATGGTGAGTCTTCTTGTGATCTATTACTGAAATCGAATAAAATCTAAACTACAGGCACAAATAAAAAAGCAAGCCGCTAACTGCAGTTCATACTCAAGTTTGTAAACTTTCAGCAAATTCTGTGCATTCATTTTTAATGTCACATCTCATGTAGAGTTATTAAGGCATGCGAAGCGGTTCTGCTGATTTTATCTCCAGTCAGCTGACTATAAGTCATCAGCTCAGAATCTACTGTACAATATACTGTAACGTTTACTGTAAACACGTTCTGACACAGTTTATAAATTGTATAGGCATATATAATTTGTAATGCTTTGTAGATTACGTCAAAATATTGTAATTCAAACATTTTCAGAATATTATTATAATAATATTACATTTTACAAGTTTCTAAAAGTAACTTATTTAATGTAAATATAATTTCTAGGGATTTTCTGCCACCAATGGCATAGTTGATTTTTTTGTTGGTTTAAGTAAAGTTTGAAATCAATTTTCTTTTAATCGAACTATTCGAAAGAACCGAATCAATTGTTCGTTTCGCGGATCCAATCGTTTATCCTGCCACAAACCAGGGAAAGCGGAATGTGGGCGGGACTTCGGCGTTTTCGTTACGTTACCTGGATCGAACCTTTCGTTGTGAAGCCGCGATCTTTTATTCTGACGCCGAGACGGTCGTGAGTCACTTTCGGTGTTCGTATTGGACATTTGCCGCTTGATTTAGATGTTTTCTGATCAAAGCCGAATCAAAAGAGCGGATCTTAGAGTGGTAAGTTTTTCGCTCTCTGTAGAATGTGCTGTTTTAGCAAATAAAGTGTTAAACAAGTTTAAAACAATCAAGAAATAAAGGGTCAAAGAAGTTTAATGAAAGATAAGCATTATATGTCTGACAGATTTTCTTGTCTCACTTGATCTGGATAAAAACCTGTATTTCAAGGTCTGTAACACAAAAGAATTAGAAGCAGGGAAGCAGTTTTTTGTTGTGTGTTTTTCAATGCCTGCAGTCACTGTTTTAGGTATAATTTGTTTTAACGTAAATACAAAACAGCTTGTTTTCAACAAAACCATTTTAGGAGTGATGAAGATCATAAACCGTGTTTCTTTTTTCACAATACATGTTTCATAATAGGATGTTAGCTTTCCAGAGGAAGAAAGGAAATTAATTTTATTCCCTAAAATGTGATTTTAGGAAATTAAGGACGATTTTCGACGTCAAATTTAGCCAAGTCATCAGTTTTTATGTTGTGTGAAACATCACAAAGCGAAACACGTGATCTCAAAAAAGAGGAAAAAGAAGTGTTTGGCTCGATGTGTGGATGAACTTCTTAGCTTTCAGAGATTCTTTCGAAACAGTTTTCTCAGTTAGGAGTGATTCCCTCATGCTCTGTCATCGCTTTAGCTGCTTATTATGAATGCACAACAACGTATTAGTGGTCTTCGCAGCAAACAGGAAAGCTGATCCTGGAGTATTTTAATAAACATCTCTATCCTTCTGACGAAAGCTTGTGTTTGCAGAAAGGGAGTGTGCTGTGCACTGAAGGTTGTGTGTTGTCTTTACACTTTAAGAAGTGCTTAACCATTACTCCGAAAGTTCCCCACTATGGCATAAATAAAGTTGTCCTTCTTTTCCTCTAGGGTCCTGGGACCAGGGGCCGGATGGGGCGACCTCCCCAGATACAGAAACCATCGTGAAGAATCCTCCATCCACGTACCTCAGTGTGACCAACCATATGGTAACTACCCATGACGGCTGAAGAATGTGTCCCGGCCATTGGTTTATGATCTGTCTTGTTTCTCAGGACCTTCAGGGGTACAGGTGGACCTGCTGGAAGGTTTGGTTGTGTCATATTGGGGCGTTTGGTTCTTTGGGGCTTCTGCTGGTGCTCTTCAAATGGCGTCCTCGTCTTGGAGTCCTGGCCCGGTGCACATCCTGCCCATTACCGATGGCGGACGTTCTGTTACTCAAGGTTTCTCTGTTTCCATGTATTTTTAGGGGCGTCTGTTTTCAGGGACTGTCATTCTGTTCTGTCTGGTGTATTTCTTTATACGTATAGGGTTTTGTAAACATTTACAATTTCCCTTTTATAGAGAAAATGCTTCCAATGTTCATCTTTTTGTAAGTCGCTTTGGATAAAATTAAATTGAATTGAATAACCGTAAAAGTAAAGTAAAGTTTACTTAAACAACTCCTTAACCTTTTGTTGTACAGCTAAATATTTCGGTCCGATCGTTTTCACTCAATTTGCATAATTAGGTTAGCTTAGTTACCTAACTTCCGTATGTATAAGGCGCACACTCAATTTTTAAACATCTGTTAGGATTTAAATGCACCATATAGTCAGAATAATACGGTAGCCTATTTTTTTTCTCCTCCATCCATTTAATAAAAGTAAAAAAACTTGTTTTGTTTTTTCCATGTACAGTGTCTTTTGTCAGTGTCAGTGTCTTTGTCCATAATTTTATAAATACATATTTTCATCACAGGATAAACACGGGCAGCTCTATGTTATCAATGTCCTGACTGAAGAGATTGAGGAAGGAAGGTACCACTGCATATTCATGCTCTGCCATAATAAACCGTGACGTGTTTGTGACTGCAATTTGAATGTTCCAGTTTAGAGTGTATAGTTGAAGAGACAGAGGAGAACGAGTGGAGAGACACCGTGCAGCTTCACAGCGAGAAGGTACAGTTTATTTTAATATTGTCTGCATATTCACATCGCTTTCCCCCTTTCTTCTAGAACTCTTTGCTCAGATACTATGTGTTTGAGGGCATCCGCTACATATGGATCGACAGAAAGGGAGCTTTTTGCAAAGCCAGGTAAGTGCATTTCAGTTTTTGGGAGTTTTTATTGAATGCTGCATTAAATAATTCATAAAAATAATAATGGCTCCCGTAAATAATTCCCAGTGTTCTCAATGAAAACTGGACCTGCGCTGAGCTGCACAGCCGACAAGGACTGAGTCCATCTGACCGGAGCTCAAGGTCTGTTGACTGTCTGACCGATACCTGACACAAGCCTGACACTCTTCCTGTCTTCCAGAAAGAAGATTTTTGGAGCGAATGTTATCGATGTGCCTGTGAAGTCATATTTGCATCTTCTTTTTGAGGAGGTGGAGATGTTTTTTTATACCTTCTGGCCTTTATCGAAAGCTATTTGTCCATGATGGCTTGTTAAATGTAATAATAATAATAATAATAATAATAATAATTTTTTATTTTTAAAAATAAAGGTTTTTAAAAAACCTTTATTAGTCCCTCATGGGGAAATTTTTTCTCTGCATTTAACCCATCCGATCAGACACGAACTAGTGATTTAGTTAGAGAATTTATCATGCTAATCTACTTTTTTAAATCTGTCTTTTTCAGGTCCTCAATCCTTTCTACGTGTTTCAAGTATTCAGCATCATCCTGTGGATTTCAGACAATTACTTTTATTATGCTGCTTGCATATTTATCATCTCTTTCATTTCAATCGCTGTGTCTCTGTATGAGATACGTAAGGTACTTTGTTTCTTTTGCTTGCCGCTTGTTTCACTGTATTTCCTTTAGGTGACATGATGCATGTGTCTTCAGCAAAGCAAAACTCTCCACCGCATGGCACGCTTGGTGGTGAACGTAACTGTGCGACAAGAAGCAGGAGGTGAGGGTCACAAAGCAAAAATAATTCGGAAGAAAATAGACTTTAAAAGCACCTTTTTCCGCAGTGGAAGAGTGTATAAGTTCCGAGGAGCTGGTTCCGGGCGACTGTATTGTGGTTCCAACCGAGGGTCTGCTCCTGCCCTGTGATGCCGCCCTCCTTGAAGGGGAATGCTTGGTGAACGAGAGCATGCTGACCGGTGAGAGATATATATATATATACAACAAACAGAGACTACAAACCTTAGCTTAGCGCAACTGGATACAAACGAGTCCAATGTGTCATCGCATAAAGGAGTTTCGAGTCGAAACAGTCAAAAAAGAAGAACACAGGCAAGGAGTATAAAAAATCCAAGGAACAGACACAATCAAAATGCTTGATTGCTGCACAGAGGATAATAATCCTTTCTCGTCACATGGTGTCGGATAAACAAAGAGCTTGAAACCGGCCTGAGCTTGAAACAATTGCTCTGTGCATGTGCGGAATCTGACTGGAGAGCAAAGAATCTTGGGAAATTAAATCCTGACCACTAAAATTGACGTTTTTGTTATCTAATATTAGAGTAAAACGATGTCAAAATTATACGAGTCACAAGCTTTAATTTTGTGGCTGAAAAATCAGGGGAGTGCTTATATTCGTGTAAGTACGGTATGCACCCCCTGATTTATCAGGCACAAGATAAAAATAGCAAAATAAAGAAGGAAACAACAACATTTCTGGCTAAATACTTCTCTTAAAATACTTCTTTTTCTTCTTTTAACAATCCTAGCTTATGACTTGTATTACTTCTTGTCACCTCCCATGCGCCTTTGCACTCCAGTCAGCTAAGGTTTTTATTGTATTGTAGTATTGTATTGTTCCCTGGTTTTGAGTCTTTGCCCGTGTTCTTCGTTTTCGACTGTGGTTTTCATGCCCTGTTGTTTCTAGCCATTAGCTCTGATCTACGCCTGCTATTTGGGTGGTAATTTCTGTCTGTTTCAATATAATTTATTGTATTTAGTTAATTTTTTTCCAACACTTTATTTAGCCATTGCTAAGTGTCGCTGCATGGCTAATGTTTATTTTTATTTCTGTTATTGACTTTATTTCTGTCATTGACCCAATAAAAGCATATATGCATGTCTGCCTCCGGAACCATTATTTAAAGAAAGAAAAGAGCACACATTGCAGAAGCACAGTACTACATAACGACTACACATTTACGTTTATTTGTCATTGCTTATGACTTGAAATGTGGAAAAAGGGCCCCTACGTTTACGTGCAGCATATAAGCACACTACAAGTTTGTGAGCATCTAAAATTGGAAAAATGGGTGCTCATATTTGTGAAAATATGTGTCAAACCATTTCTGGCCCTTTTGCAGGTGAAAGCATTCCAGTGATGAAGACGGTGTTGCCTGTGTCCGGAGCCAAATACAGCCCGGAGTCTCAGCGCAGACACACTCTGTTCTGCGGCACACAGGTCATCCAGGCAAAAGGGGGCGGTCCTGCTGGGAAAGGGGCCGTTGCAATCGTAACACGCACAGGTGCAGTATATGATCTCGGTGGTATTTCACATCCTGCATTCATTATGGAACTTGGCTTTGTTTTTCACTTCTCTGAATCATAGCAAATGTGTTCCGTTAAATGTGATGTTCTTGCGTTAGTGAATAGGTACTGTTTTATTAATTAGTACAATAAAAGAAATATAAGAAAAACATTTACAATTGTTTATAAAATTATTAAAATATTAATATGTCTATACTGTATCTTTCGGCTTTTCCCTTATCATGGATCGTAATAACAAATACATATTACTCAGTGTACATAACCTGTATACACTCTGTGTGTAAGTGAGCATAATTATGGTGTTTTCTTTTCTCAATATACAGTATATCTGTGCAGCTATATTTCAGTCATCAGTCATCTTCTACCGCTTCATCCTTTATATTGGACATCCATCGCTCATATGGCTCAAATGAGCCACCCAGTATTGCTCATATGGATTCTTTTAAAATGTAGAGAGAGATATACATACAATACAACTTTAAATATATACTACTGATATTCTGTACTATATTAATTCCATCCATCCATCCATGTACTGCTTATTCCGCTTATTCTGGGTCAAACCAAAGCTGGGGCCTATCCCAGCAACTCTGGATTGGTGATCCAAAGCGGATCTTTATGTTATAAAATATTATGTATTACTTTTACTATTTTGACTGTTAATTAATTAAACAAAGTCGACTAATTGTTTGTACTCTTCTTTTTTATTTCTTAGGGTTTTTCACTGCAAAAGGAGATCTTATTAGTTCCATCCTGTACCCTCAACCGCTGGACTTCCGCTTCTACAGGGATGCAATAAAGTTTCTTTGCTTCTTGGGAATTCTAGGTAGCTGTGTTTCTTATTACATTCTTTGTGTTGTGTGTAGCTTTTTGATCTTTCTGGTCTGTTTTTCAGCTTTGGTTGGCACCATCTACAGTCTCGTGATGCTTTCAATGAGCAACGTAAGTATTTCTGCTTTAATCTTTAGTATGACCTTGTTGTGTTCATCATTGGCGTGTAATTTCCGAAATATTGGTTTTGTTTCCCTTCTTTCTTCTCAGACTAACTGGAAAGAACTCCTCATCCGCTCACTGGATATAGTGACAATAATCGTTCCACCGGCTCTTCCTGCCGCGCTGACGACGGCCGCTCTTTACGCACAGAGCCGTCTCAAGAAACATGGCGTTTTCTGCATCAGCCCTCCTCGTATTAACATATGCGGCAAGATTTCGCTCTTCTGTTTTGACAAGGTGAGAGAACCAGGAGATGGATTTCCACGCCACTGTAGTTCCAAACATTTGCACAATTGTTTAAACAAACAGTTGTATTTTAAAATAACGCTGTAACAGCATTAGACATATGCACTGTGTTTGTACAGCGATTAGCTGTGGAAAACGTTCTTTACCACCCACTTCCTGTTTCGGTTTCCTCATTTTAAATGGTTTATTTACAGTAGCGTAATCATTTTCAGCAATTAGCAAAGCTTAAGATAATTTATTTGGATTAAGATTTTATATTTATATAATATAAACTATATATATATATAATATATTATACATATAATATATTATATATATAAATGTATATATGTATATAATATAAACAATATATTTAATATATATATATAATGCAATAATATATGTGAAGTTTAGCCATTTTCTGTGATAGTTTGTAGCTTTTTTTATATTTAATGGAATATTTCTAAATACATTTATTAGAAAAATTTTATGTTTTGTATTTATTGGAATAATTTCACACAAAACATAGATTCTAATATGGAATAAAAAGTAGTAAAATATATGTTAATTATATACGTGTACAGTGTATATATATAATATACTATACAAGGCATATACACACATTTATTTAATATTTAATAGGGCACAAGTACATTTTAAATACATTTGAATGTGTTTGTTGTAGTGCTATTTTGTATTTCGCCAGCAGTTGGTTAGAAGAGCAACATTTTAAAACAAACATCCTTCTGGCTGATTTCAGACCGGCACACTTACAGAAGAGGGTCTGGATGTTTGGGGTGTGATGGAAGTGAGTGGACAAGCATTTAGTGATCTAATTCCAGACCCCCGCTTTCTCTCTCCGGGAATGATGCTCTCTGCACTCGCCTCCTGCCATTCAGTTGCCGTCCTGGGACATCAACCCCTTGGAGACCCCTTAGAGCTCAAGATGATCGAGTCCACTGGCTGGGTAATGTCTGTTAAATAATGTAGAAATCAAATCGTTTTTTTTGTTTTTCTGATTTGTCTTCAATGAAAACGACAGGAGCTGACAGAGCCTGAAGACGAACTGGGAGATGATTCGGAATTTGGGAAACACAGAGTGTTAGCGATCATGAGACCTCCAGCCGATCTCCAGTTCGATGGAACAGTAAGTTCTGCTGAACATTCAAACGTTCAACTTCAAGCCTGCCATTCATCGACATAGTCGATGACATCGATTCATATTCGATACATCGATTCATGTGTCAATACATAAGTTATGTATTACTTCTGGTACAAAACCGGAAAAAAAATGCGTGGGCAAGTGACCGAGCTTCTCAAAACTATGAGAAAGTTCAGGTAAAATAAAGGCATAAGAAATAATAAATTAAAAAGCGATCCAGAGCGGAAACAGACTCTGAAAAGAGAGATTTCTCTGTAATTACTCAGTGACTTGATAAAACCCCTCAATTCACGACTACTGGCATAAATCGTGCTGATGGAATGAAAAACACTTTTAACATGTCATTGTTTCTTATTCTTCATTATAGTTAAATATTGAACTGTAAATGTGCTTGGATATTTGAAAAAAAAATTAGATTTTTTTTTCTTTTTTTAAGGGCTTGGGGGTTTTTCCGATTAATCGATAAAGAAANNNNGGGGGGGGGGGGGGGCTTAATCGAGCGATTAATCGATTACCAAAATAACCAAGGCCTAGCAGCAGGCCTAGTCATTGCACAAGTGACATCTCAAACTGATTTTCTTCCGCTTTCAGTCTGGTTGTCCACCTGTGGCAATCATTCGCCGCTTTCCTTTTTCTTCGACACTTCAAAGAATGAGCGTGGTGACCGTTGGCCCGGCAGGAGCCTCTCCTGTTGCGTTCCTCAAAGGAGCACCTGAGATGGTGGCAAGCTTCTGTCTCAGAGAAACTGGTGAGTAACTCATACACATGATAATCTCACCATCTTGAGAAGATACAGCGTTGTATCGTGGCTTCCACTTTCATTCTGGTTTTTGCACTCAACAGTGCCTGCACATTTTTCACACACTCTTCGGGAATACGCAAGCCAGGGTTTCCGGGTGCTCGGGTTGGCCTACAGGAACCTTCAGAAAGACACGGATATAAGCTGTATTCAAAGGTCACCGTCTTAAGATATCATCATGTATATTTATGTATGTTTTATTAGTGTTTATATTGAAGCACAATGGAGGGAATCATTTGTCTTGTGGTCTTGCTAAATGTTTTCTTGTAGGGTGGATGTGGAGAAAGATATGAACCTTATGGGTCTGTTGGTTATGAAGAACCAGGTGAAACCTGAAAGTGCTGGAGTGATTCAGACTCTTAAAATGGCACAGATCCGTCCAGTAATGGTGACAGGTACGATATTTACAACAAAATCTAAACTTTAGTTTTTTTTTCAATCATTATTGATTTTTTTAGAGTGCCAGGCACACTTAAAATCCTTAATTTTTTTTCTGTAAAATCGGCTGTGTCCCTTATAATCGGGTATATCTTATGCATGAGATTTGTTTGTGCCTTTAAGATATGAACAAATGAACGAACTGAAAACATGCTTGTTTTGTTTACAGTGTATGTTGTTAATATAATATAAATATTTGATGTATTATTTTATATATTTTAAAAACTGTATGTACATGAAAACAAGCAACGCTTTTTTCCTATTTTAGCCACTCAAAAACTTGGGGGGTGCTTATATTTGCCAATTTCGAATATGTATGTAAAAATAAGCACCCATTTTTTATAGTAAATAAGACACAAGGTAAGGTTTTTAATAAGTAAACAAAGTATTCTAAAGAGAAGAATTTTAGGTTTTTAAAAAATACATTCCCGTATATGTTATTTTTTTGTGACTGAAAACTCTCAGTGCTTATATTCGCAGGGTGCTTCTATTTACATAATTACGGTAGTTTGTTTTTGAAAGCTTTTATTTTACCTCTTTAACCTAATATGGTTTGAAAATATGTGTGGAAATTTGTAGAGCATAAAGGTTTATTGATGGTGCGACTTAAAGTACAAAAAATATGGAATTCTTACTAAAAAAATGTAATTTGAACTTTTGTGTGATAAAATGTAAGTGAATGAGTCTTGTGTTTTTCTGTCAGGTGACAATATCCTCACAGCGGTGAACGTGGCGCGGACCTGTGGGATGATGCGGCCGCACGAGCGTGTTGTTTTCGTTCATGCAGCGCCCCCTGCTGTCGGTTCTGCGGCATCTCTGCAGTTTCATCAAGGAGAAGATGAAGAAGCCACCATTAATACCCAGGAAACTCTGGACATCTTGTCCCAGGTTCGCTCTCTTGACTCAAGTGTTTAATCGATGATCTTAATGAGTTTTACATTATTTTTTTCTCTCTTCTTGGACTCCAAGGGCCTCTACCAGAACAGTGCTGGCTTTCACTTTGCTATAAATGGAATGTCCTTTGCTTCACTTTGTGACTACTTCCCGGATTTTCTGCCCAAGGTGATTCACCAGAATTCTAGTGAAAATCCGTTCCACCTTTCAAGGGATAATATCCAGTCATCACCGTGTGTTTTCTGGTGTCCTGCAGGTTCTGATGAGGGCGACGGTGTTTGCCCGCATGACCCCGGACCAGAAAACCCAGCTGGTGACGGCTCTACAGAACCTCCAGTGAGTACAGAAATAGAACGGCAGTGGAGAAGTGAAAGCAGAACTGATCTGACGGATTTTGCTGGCTGTTGTGCAGCTACAGAGTGGGCATGTGTGGGGACGGAGCCAATGACTGTGGAGCCTTGAGAGCCGCAGATGTCGGGGTGTCTTTATCTGAGGCCGAAGCCTCAGTGGCGTCTCCGTTCACTTCCAAGTCTGACAACATCAACTGTGTGCCTTTGCTCATCAAGTAAAGACCGCTCTTCTATTACTTATGTCATATAAGTCAATATTAAATGCATTCAAATGTTACTTGTGGACCTGAAGTTGTTGAGGCAATACAGTTTAACAAGAAAATACACATTTGACATGCAAATATTTATAACACTTACTTACACTACTTGTTTTTGTGTATGTTTGTAGGCAATAAATATAAGCATATTTATTTTTGTGTGTGTGTTAATTTGCAATATTAATAAAAATAAATAATTTGTCAATATTTCTAATATGTCTTATAAATAATTATAAATGATAACATTTACCTGCTTTACAAGTTAATTCTTAAATATGTATCAGTTATTCAAGATTTTGTGTGTGTGTGTGTGTGTGTGTGTGTGTGTGTGAACAGGGAAGGACGATGTTCACTGGTGACATCATTCAGTCTTTTCAAGTACATGGCCTTGTACAGTCTGATCCAGTTTGCTTCTGTGCTGATCCTCTACACCGTGAGTTACTCAGCATTACTCTCAGGAACACCATCAGTGATAACTTAATCTCTTTTCTTTGTTGTAGGAGAAAACAAACCTGGGAGACTTGCAGTTTCTTTTTATCGACTTGCTCCTGGTGACGGTCTTGGCTATAGTGATGGGCCGAGGAGGGCCCAGCAATGACCTCCATCCTCAGCGGCCCGCAGCCAGTCTTCTCACGCTTCCTGTTCTGGCCAGTTTACTGGTGCACACGCTGCTGCTCATTCTAGCTCAGGTGTCTGCACTGTTTATCACAGTGTCTCAAGACTGGTAGGTGAAATGTGTGTTTACAAGATAGAGATAGTAAGAGTATCAATCACTCAGATACAAGTAATAGCTGTCAGTGTAGATGTAGTGTTTGATTAAACACCAGGTCCAATAAGAATTAGTAATACAAAAAAGTAAAGGTAGTGAAATTGTCAGTATGGACCAACTTTAACGTAAAAAAAAGGTCTATAAGGTAATTAGTAACAAATTATAATCTATACAATGTTACAAAGTAAACAAAATTAATTGATATAAAATGGTTTACCTACATGTTCAAAAAATATTTAGGCAAAAGTACAATAACTAAAAAGTATGAGCGAACAAGTTCAACAAAGAAAAGAGAAAAAGTCAAATTATTACAAAGAAAATGGTAAAACTACATGTTCACAAAGTAATTATGTGAAAATACAATTACAAAAAACGAGTAAAAGCTACAGACTCAAAGTAAATGTAACAAGAAAAATACAATTGCCAAAATGTAACGAGTAAAACCCACACGTTATAAAAAAAAGACAGTAAGAGTTCAAGATCTAAAAATAGCTATGTAAAAGTACAAAAATTTGCAGTAAAACAAGTAGTACATACTAAAAAGTAATTCAGTCAAGCTAGAAGAACTAAAAATAAATATGGTGCTATATTATAAAGTAACTCAGTACTGCTACAAGAACTAAAAGTAATTTGATAGTTACTAGTACTAAAAAGTAATTTGGTAAATTTACAAGTACTAAAACATGGTACATTTGGTACAGCTATAAGAACTAGAATAAGTTGATACAGTTAGAACTACCAAAAATGAATTCGGTACAATTACAAGTACTAAAAAGTAATTTGGTGCAGCTACACGTACTAAAAAGTTAATTGGTACAGCTACAAATTCTAACAAGTAATTCAGGACAGCTACAAGAACTAAAAAGTAATCTTACTAAAGAGTAATATGAGTAATAAGTAAATGACCTGACAAACTAGTCCTGTGATGATCCTTTTATCTCTGTAGGTATGTGCCTCTAAACGACACTCGGACTGGAGCAGCAAACCTGCCCAACATGGAGGACACCAGTATATTCGCACTCTCAGGGTTCCAGTACATAATCATGTCTATCGTCATAACTAAAGCGTACCCTTACAAAAAACCACTCTACCACAACGGTGAGTCTTTGTTTTGGCGAGTGTTTTATAGAGTACTTGCTTCTGATTGTAGTTTTTTTCCCCTGTAGTTTTGTTTCTCTTTGCACTTCTGTTCTTCCTTGGACTGATGACGTGGCTGGTGCTCTTCCCTTACACCTTCATCCACAACCTTCTCCAGCTCTACGACATCACTGACATCAACTACAAACTGCTGCTGGTGGCTCTCGCTGCTCTTAACTTCTTTATATGCTTCCTGATTGAGGTAAAGGAGTGAATACGTGTCACGGTTTAATAATTGGCTGTTTTGTTGTTATTTCATTTATAATATTTTGATTAGTATTATAAATTATTTTCTCATAATTTTTTTGTAATTGTACAAATTATACATTTTCTCATTATGTTTTAGTAAACTTTTTTTTTTTCTTTTTTGAACTTGTAGTTTCATTCATTCTGTCTTAAATGTATGTATAGTATTTTCATTAGGTTTTCGGAAATTAGCTTTTTAAATTGTCCCTTTTTCATTACTTTTTAGTAATTGTACTTTTTCTAATCACTCTTTTTTAACTTGTAGTTTTACTCTTAATTTTTAGTAATTGTACTTTTCTCGTTACGTTTTCTAAATTGTAGTTTTACTTGTTTTATCGTAAATGTACATATTCTTATTACTTTTTAGTAACTCTACTTTTTTCTCATTTTCTCATACGTTTATCATTTTTGGTAATTAAACTTTTTCTCATTACTTTTTTTTTTACTTGTTACGCTCATTATGGAATTGTACTTTTTCTCATTGCCTTTTTGAGTTTGTAGTTTAACTCGTTACTTTCTTGTACAGTCATTTTAAATCATAACACATAATTACGTTTTATTACTTTTACATTTGTAGAACTTGTACTGTTACACATTTCTTTCAGTACATTTACTCGACTGTTTATTATGGGTTCCCGTCCTCAGGCTCTCATCGACAGCGGTGCACTCAACTGTCTCCGTAACCTCAGAAGGAAACACAAATCCAAAAAGCAGTACAAACGTCTGGACGCCCTTCTTTCAGAAACACCCTCCTGGCCGCCGCTCAACCAGCCCTTGTTCTCCTCACAGTGCTCCGTTATTGGCGTCAGCTAACACAAACTTCCTGCTCCGCTGTTCCAGCTCTTCCAAAACACGCTCAAGGTTGCCAAAGATCTGATACTGGAACCCCGCCGTGCTCCGGGAAGGAAGTGTCAGCAGCCATCCTTGTCTGCCTATTATATATGGCACAATTCTCATCTTTAATTGTCTTTTTTGACTGATAGACAGCATCACACAAAAAGATCATGTTAGTGGCGGTGTTTCTTTTAATTAATTTAAAATCTATATTAGCATTTAAATCAAGACATTTTGTGTGCTGTCATTCCAAAGCAGAATTTCACTGGACTCATGATTCTAGTGTTTATTCTTTGGTTTAAATTAAATTAAAGTAATGGCTCTCAGAGATTAAATTTTCATTTACGGCAGTGTATTTCAAGAGAATCTAGATAATATTTAAAACATGATTTACAGTAGTACACAATTCAGGGACTCTGGGGCGAAAGATTCATTTTATTTGTACAATATTTCAACTGTGCTTTTATTTGCAAATTATTTTTTGCCGTTTAAAAAGGCAATAAAATGTAATCAGAAAGTTTCAGTGATTTGTTTTACGTGATTTTTACATGTACACAACAAATTACCAGCTTTATACTGTTTTTCTGTTCTTTATCTTGGGGAATCTGCTTCACTTCAGAAAATAACCTACCCATCTTTTTATTTTTTACGAATGATTACAATTACCATTATTGATAAATCACACGACATTTTAAAAGTAAAAGTGCAGTTTTAGGGCCAAAAACTCGATATAATAATATAGCTATGACCAGCAATTTTGGGGTCAAGCTATTCATCGTCAAACATAAGATGGAATTAATTAGTAATATTATTTAGGTAATCTTTAGGTAAATAATTTAGTAATCTTTAGGTAAATTACCTTTTGAACATTAATCATCAGAATATCAGTTCTAATTTGATGATATACTAAAATATATACACTGGCGGGCAAAATTAGAGAACAATGTATAAACAACTACACAATTCTGAAACAATGTCTTTCACTGCTCAAAATTTTTTAAGGAGTCAGTGTCCTGTTTATACCGTGCTACCAGAACACTTTTTCCAGAAAATAAGTAAGGCATTTAAAAAAAAAACTTTATTTTGCAAAAAACACACTGAGCAAAATTAGAGAACAACAATGACTGTTGCATGGAAAAAGATTATAACAAAATATTCTGAAGGTTACAACAGTCAACAATTAGTAGGAAGTGTGCAGGCCTCTGCTCTGAAGGACTTCAGCACATCTGCGGCCACAGGACAGCACTGGTCTCTCACACTGCTCTGGTGGGATGTTGGTCCACTCTTCTTTCAGTCTCCTCCACAGTTCACTGACTGTAGTGGGTTTTTTGGCCATGACTTTGTCGCCAAGATTCTTCTAGAGGTTCTCTATTGGTTTGAGATCAGGACTCTGCAGGCCATGACATTATTTCAACGTTCTCAGTTTCAAGGAACGGCTTTACCCGTGTAGCTGTGTGACATGGAGCATTGTCCTGCATGAACACTGTGGGCTGATTGGGTGATGAACTCATGGAAAGAATCATTTGTTGTTTCAGAATGTTCTGATTAACATTTGCCTTCACTCTGCCATGTATCTGTATAAGACGCCCAACACCTGCTGCAGAAAACATGCCCCAAACCATCACACTTCCTCCACCACCTTTCACCCACTTCTTGTCGCCGAACATAACATTTCCCATCAGAGCCAAATAAATTAAACATACTTTCATCCCTGAAGTGAACTTTGGACCAGTTCTCTGTCCACACAACATGCTCCTCAACAAAGCTTAGTGTAGCCTTTTGATTCTATTGTCTAATGAAAGGTTTGGTCACTGCAAAGTGGGCTTTTAGTCCAAATGCTCTTTAACATCGAGACACTGTATGTCGAGACAGATCTTTACCATGTTCAGTGCAGAACTGCTGAGCAATTCCAGCTGCAGTGTGGAAACGATCGCCCATTGAGATCCTCCGCAGTATCCTGTCCTTTTTTTGTTTTTGTCTTTCGTGGATGACCAGCCTTCTTTGGGGAATTAAATGAGTTTGTGATGTCATAAAGTTTCAATATTCTGAACATCACAGATTTGGAACGACCAACGTGTCTTGTTATTGCTGATAAAGACATCCATTTGACCTTCATCTGGACAAACTGCGGTCGGAGGCTTTCAGTCACGTTTGAACAGCCCACCATCTTGTAGAGTCAGTGAAACTGGGAGTTAGGCTGCCAATTAAATAGGGATTGACAAATAATGCAGAAAATTACACCTGGTGGCAGATTAACACCAATAACTGGGGGGTATCTGAAAGTGTTCTCTAATTTTGATCAGTGTGTTTTCTGCTAAATAAAGGTTTTTGTTGAAATGCCTTAGTTATTTTCTGGAAAAAGTGTTCTGGTAGCACGGTATAGACAGGACAAATAATCCTTCAACTGTTGAGCAGTGAAGATAACGTTTCAGAATTGTGTAGTTGTTCATACATTGTTCTCTAATTTTGCCCACCAGTGTATATACACATACATATATAAAATATAGTTTATATTTATTTAGATTATTATATAGAGTATATTTATATACACACACAAACGTGTATACACGTGTGACGTAAAACATTGTGAAACTTAAACTAAAAAGCAAAATAATAAAACAATCCCTATAAAAGAAAAACTTTATGACACGAGGAAAAGAATAGTTTTTTCAAAACAGGACTTAGGTACATTTGAAGCCATTATTTAAAAAGTTTTTATTAAATGGGCATTTTGAAAAGTATTTACAGGCAGATTTCCATGTTCTCGAGCAGTTTCAACCCAGCTGCTGATTTAAAACAGCACAATGGGTAAAAAAGGACGTCAGATTAAAGGGTGTTTCCTTACACTGCTGGACCATTTCAGAGAAGATCATTCGTAAACAGCACAGGAAAGAGAGGATTATAAAGTGGGAAAAAAAAAAAAAAAAAAAAAAAAAAAAAAGAAGGAAAGAAAGAAACAGTCATTAGCTCTTCGATTTTGACAATATATTGCAAGAGCAGGACTAGTCAATCGATTTGACAAACTTCTCCAATAAATTCACCTTTTTAAGCCACTGGTGCTATGCACAATTCTCTCTTCGGTTTGATAAATAATCTCATATAGGATTTGAATCCATTCATACAGGCCTTTCCACTTGCACGCGTCCACAATCATTCGCACACGTTTCCTCACAACAACCTGAGTTCCTACACAAGTAAAAAAAAAAAACAGAGAAAAGAAAACAGATTTAAGGAAACAAGGTGGTGAGGCCATCATATGCCCCTCCCCCTTTCAGTTCTTCCCAGCACGTTCATCCTACGGCTGGATTTCAGTTAAAATCCTATTGTAAAAACAACTACTGTCTGAAATCATACGAAAGGCTTAAAAAGTGTTTAAAAACATCATTCGATGCAGTTCTGTTCTTCTCCACTAGTTCGTTGTTTACTTTATTCCTTTTACTTGATGTAGAAATCAGGACAGCCAGAGGAAGCGCCCACGACAAAAACACGAGAAAAGAAAAAAAAAATAATAATAAGAGAACCGTAAACAACGAAGCACTTCCCATGATCCACCCTCACTGTCCCTCACCTATTTAAAAACATATGGCAATAAGCAGACCAAATCAAACGCTTAAAACAAATACAAAACATAAGCGAGACAAAGGCGAGTGCGAACAGTGGAGATGCGGAGGGATGTTTCGAGGATTATTGCTGAAAGAAGCTCCACATCAGGACCGTCCGTTCCCCCTCCATCACTTCCACTCTTCAAAGTCTCTGAGTAACTATCTGGATGGCGGTTCGGTGAGGAAAGGGAACATCCTTCTGCAGATGCGTGTCGGTTCTAATCGAATACCGTTTCCATTGAAAAGCCAGGGCAGGACGTCACAGTGTCCGGAAGCGAGGTCCTCATCACAGTGTAAAACCGGGGTCCGTTTCCCCATTTGCTCTCCTGTATAGTGTTTATTCCCCCCACACGTTCCACACACAAACTGTGCTGGATTAAAACAGGGTTTTATACTGATTTGAAGAAAAACAAAAAAACATCCCCATCCTAAATAATGATAAAAATGTGTTAGAACTTCCACCACTAATCTCCTCCTCCTCCTGACAGGAACGACGGCTACTCCTATCTGCGCTGGTGAAAGCCTTGTGTGCCGTCCGGACCTGCTGGTTGTCTGAGCACATGGTTTCCTGCTCTGCTGTCTTCTGTGAGAGTATGGCTGCTTCCACGAGGGGAACTGAGAGACCACAGAAGACGAGAAAAAATTGTTTAAACTTTATACAGGCATATTTTCGAGAAGGCATGTATCAGTCGAACCATCAAAATAAACAGGGAGAATCAGTGAGGAAACAACGATAATGTAAATCTGCAATTTAATCTGTACTTTAATTAGTACTTGAAAAAGGATTTTATTCTGAAGTGTGTGTGTTTACTGCGGTTTCAAACCAGAAGATGACACTCAGCAAACCAAATACAGCAAACATATACAGTTGAGAACAAAATGATTAGCCCCCCAACAAAATATGTTAAGTATTTCAAAAGACCTTTTAAACAGAGCTAATGATTTTGTCCACAACTGTACATAATATGGTACCTTGAAATCTAATTTTTATTACGTTTAATGGTGATTTTTTGATTTACGTTACATTACAATTACATTATTTTTTCATTCCATGTATTGAAATATAAAGCAAAGAGTAATATGTGCTATTATTATTTTGTTGTTTGACACACTGCTTTTCAGGGATAAATATTTAAAATAATAAAAAAAGAATGGTGATCTTTATTCAAAGCAAAATAATTGTGATTCTCATTTTATTCAGAATTGTGCAGCTCTATCACATTCATTTTTCAAGTCAATTTCAATTTGAGCTACCGTAATGCATTTTGATGAATCTTGAGAATTGCACGCAATAAACACAGGACTCGGGACTGTTCGTCGCAAGATATAAACTCAAAATTCAGATTTTTGTTGTCTCCAAATTAATTGATATAAATTTAGACTAAATTTATAGAACTTTTTTTACTCAAAATTGCGAGTTTGAGTCTAAATGTGTCTGAAAAGTCTGAACTTAAAGATAATTGGTAGCAATTCTCACATTATACTGTAACTTGCAATTCAGAGTTTATAACTTAGAATCCTGAAAACACAAAACCAGAAATCTAATATAAAATTAGCAATTTTAGAACTTAAGACGCGACTTTAAAACTTTAAAGTTTGGACTTTAAAACACCCAAAACTTAATATATGATAAAAAAAAAGTAGATATTTTGAGTTCACGACTAGCAATTCTGTGATAAGTGGCTTTGAAATCTGTTATAAAAAAGTCCTAAATTTGAGTTCATAACGAGAATCAAAAAGTCACAAAAAAGTTGCAATTCTGGGTTCATAGAATAGTGTTTATATATGGGCTTCCATAGGAAGTGTGTGAGATCTTTACCGGTCTGAATTTTGCTTCTCCTGTGGCGTGTCATCAGGAGTAGCGCTGCCGAGGATTCTCTTCCGCGCTTCCGCGTATTCCGCTTCACGCTGTGCTAAGGATTTGACTTGCGGGGAGGGTCGGGTCTGTGTCATGGATGATCCTAAAGATCCATTACTGGAGGGTCGCTTCAAAATACGGATTTGAGGGGGGGGTGCCGCAGGAAGGGAATCGTCTTGGATTACAATTGCTGTCCTCATTGGAGATCGGCTTGAATTGCCACTTGATAGTCTGGAGAAAAAAAAAACTATAGGTTAAAAGACAGGTTTTTTTTATTTAAAAACAAATTTTAAACGCTTGGCTGACTACACACACCTCTCTTTTTGACTTATCCGAAGCTTTTCCTCCAGTCTTCTTTCCATCTCCTACGGTCAAAGACAACGGCAAAGTGATATTAACAGTTTGAAATTAAATGTCACACTTTCAAGACACACACAGTCAAAATAAATGTCTTCTGAAGCACCGGCAAGTTTTCAATTTCACAAAGTTATTTATATATCATCAGTGCAGCAGCGATCTCATGGCAGGGCCGAATTACACACTTCTCCAGACTTTTTAGGGTTTAACAGAAAAAGAAAAAAAAAAAAGCAGAATGTTTAGGAAAAACATTAGGTGTTAGTGTCTAAAGGACAGATTAAGGATTTCACTACTTTCTAGAGATACAGATACTTTCTTCACTACCTTTCTCAGAATGTTTGGCAACTTTGTTTAACTAAGACGATCAAATGAGCTCAATGAAAACACATTAAAAAAATCCCTTCAATTTACATACAAATAATTAGTATTGTTTTATCCGACTATAACCAAAAATATTATATACATACATCTACATAGGAACTTAAAATGCCTTCCATTTCAAAACAAATGTTTGTTTTTATTCATTTGAATTGGGATTATTTTATTCAGGAAAACAGACCAAACATGTCTTGTAAACAGTAACCACGAAACTTTCGAGTTGCAAGCTCGTTTTCACAGAAGGAGCTAGTTTAGAAACCTTTACTAGTTTTACCACTATTAACGGACTCGCGTGCAGCCCGGAATATGGCGCTTTACACTTGCGTTACCCCGGCGAAAACTTGTGTGGAACCGCCTGTTGACTATCCGGCGACCCGCCACTGGGAAGTTTCACATTTGCGCTGTAGTAAAATAGGCTCGACTTGTAATTCACACAAAATACACCAAATTGATGACTCCCCGAACTCTTAAAAGTCCCAGTCGCGTCTTAAGGAACGGTGAAGAAAGGTTTACCCGGTTACTAAGTTCCCACGGCTAACTAGCATTACTCCCGTCTTAATCTAAGACCGTCCTCTGAACAAAGGGTAAGAGTAAAGTAGACAGCGGACATTGACAATCACGTCTTTCTGGTTCAATGTGTGAAATTCCACATGAACAATTTTCCTCCACATCTGATAAGAGAGCCGTTTCCACTAACTGCGGCCTAGTGTTGAACTCTAGGCAGGCGTGAGTAGCGTTAGCAGGCCAGTGGGATGAATCAGCCTAACGCTTCCAGAGAACCAGCTCACGCTGATAGGCAAGTTAGCGCGAGAGATGTGAGCATTCAACGGCTATGTATTTACCCCACTGTCGGCGGCCTCTTCCCAGCTTTCGGCGACCTCATCATCATCCATGTTTCCCCTCTTGGCTAACTAGGAGCTTTCCTCGGTCCGCACACTAACACACATTTTCCCTCTACGGGTCGACGAGCCGCCTAATGAGACGCGCTGTTGTTCAGCAGCGCCATCTGGTGCAGGGAGGATGACGTTGCGTAATTTGATGCAGAGGTGTAAAGAGTACTTGAAAATTACACTTGAGTAAAAGTATGGAAACCTTACCGCACAAATTAGTTGGTTGCAAATATTTAAATAAAAAGATTAATCACGTAGAGCACTATATTTCTGCTGTTTAAAAGAGTGTGTGACTTAAAAATAAAAGGAAAGATACTCTGACTCTAAAGGTGTTCCAATTCTAAATGTGTAAAAGCCCTTGCTAAACATGTCCTCCCAGTCACATTCTCACCACCCAGTCAAAGTATGTGCCGCCTCCACTTGGGACTTGTGCCAAGATGAAAAAATGTGAAAGTTTTAAACTAAAATGTGAAGATTGAAAACAAGAATGAAAAGAAAAATGTAAAGAAATATGAAGCTAATTGTTCTATTTTATAAATGTATTTATTATTTTATAAATTGGCATAAATCCGATTCCTTCAGAATCCGCAATGATAAATGTCGGGGACAAAGTCAGATAAAACCTTTCAGATTGACATCCCCTAATCTAGATGATGCTTGACCCTTTCCGGTCTCAGCCTTCCAAAGATATCTGCAGGATTTAACCCAACTCATGCAGATATCATTCTTTGGTTTTTGATTGTTTTTAAAGTGTAAATGGAGGAAAACACGAACTTTTAATAAAAATGTCTGGTCTGATGTTGGACATTATCCATAATTTTTTGCTTCTTTATATGCATTGCACATTATAGCAACATTTTACTGGTGGTGCAATCCCCACTTTTTTTTTTTTTTGTAACATAATTTGTTTTAATTATTGTTTGTGTATGTGTGTGAGTACTAATGATAATTAAATCTGGCCTAAAATCCAGAGATTTTTATGTTCTTGTTACATATTTATATTAGTACAGTGGTATATAGATTGTCCATGATAATATAAATTATGTCACTAGCAAAGTTCAGCCTGCTTATTGAACATTACTAAATTACTGACACATTACTGAATAAAATAATAATAGCTTCACAAATGCGAAACTAAACTTTTCTTCGTACTCGTACACACTATTTGCTGTCTCCATTCGTTTAGGAGCTCTGCATTCTTGCTTAAATTCGTGTAAAATAGCGTGAATGAGAAAACAGTACATTGTGTTTTTTTTTTACTTTTGATGTCTGCAGCGTTCATGCTCACACGGCATGTTATCTCAGACGCCGCTCGTTCAGACGAGTCACGTGATGACGGACGAGACAAAAACACGAAGAGGAGTAACGAACTGGTAACGGAGTCTTTTCGGTGGATATACAGTGTTTAAGATATGGTAAATAACATGAGTTGCGACAAATGTTTTTCCGCTTGCCATAAGAGTCTGTTACAATCAGTTTTGAAGTCGATCCGCCCACTTATTGTTCCAAATTCTTCCAAGTTCAAACTACGTGATAAGCAGCATAGCTGTAATCTGAACGCACGTAGACCACAAGCCTGCGTTTCCTCCGCGAAAGTAAGTATATTTTTATATATTTTATAAAATGTACATGTCGTATTGCGAGTGAATATAATTACGTACATCGTGTCAAACGTTTTATGTCACACCATCTTTTGGAAGTATTGGTCCGTTGTAAATTATATAATATGTACTTTGAACCAGAAAGCGATAATGCAGAATCTGACTGTTCTAAAGCTTTAGTATTTTTTTGTACTAATTAAACTTGCATTTTTTCCGACATTTAAAAGACTTGTAATGGTTACATAATCTACGAAAAACGAACTTCAGCAAAAAAGCGAAAGCAGCACGTGGCCAGTGAACATAAATGCTGTATTACAACTATCACGTTTGATTCCTCACAGCAAGTTAAAGGGAAAAATGGACGGGAAGAAATACATTCAAAGACAAAACCTGAAAAAAATCCATGGAATTCCCATCCTAGAGCCAATAGTGAATTATTACGAAAGAGTGGAACGATTTCAGGCATCTAAAGATGATTTACTCATCGCTACTTATCCTAAAGCAGGTATAACAAAAAAGACATACACATGAATGTTAAACAATAAATAATTAAGATTAACTGCAGCATATAATCATTACTAGGAACTACATGGACACAGGAAATAGTGGACCTTATTCTAAATGAGGGGGACACTGATAAATGCATGCGTGGTCCCACGCACATCCGGATGCCCTTTCTGGAGATGACGGCTCCAAACGGTTCAGATGCTGGTATATGTTTCAGTATATCTTAGCTAGATTAAAACTGCATATTCATGTCTGCAACCGAGCATAGTCCATGAACTATTAGGCTATCCATTGATAAGCAAATTTAAGGTGTGTGTGTGTGTGTGTGTGTGTGTGTTAGGTATAACTCAACTGGAGAACATGGACCCTCCTCGTGTAATCAAAACCCATCTTCCGATTCAGCTCGTTCCTCAGTCTTTCTGGGATGCAGGTTGCAAGGTTGCAAATATTTCAATAATTTGTTTGCATTATGATTTTCCTTTCAAATACTTCAAGGTGTATATGAATTCTATGTGCAAGACTTTTGTAAGCTGCGTTAATTTATTTTTCAAGGTCATATATGTGGCTCGCAACCCAAAAGATAATGTGGTTTCATATTATCATTTTGACCGGATGAATTTTTACCAACCAGAACCTGGAACGTGGCAGCAATATTTGGACAAGTTCATGAAAGATCAGTGTGAGTTTAACACTTAAACTTACTAAAGTCTTACTAATTAAGCTATTATGCAAAATTGATTATACATATTAGTTCTCATATTTATTAGACAATTCTGTACGTTTTTAAGTGTCTTGGGGCTCCTGGTCTGACCATGTGAAAGGTTACTGGAAAGCTAGACAGGACAAGAAAATCCTGTTCCTTTTCTTTGAAGACATGAAAGAGGTTTGGGAAATTCACCTGGTTTTAAATTACTAGAACAAAACGCCAATTGTGTTTTTGGCCTAAATATGTCGTAAAAAATATATCATAATCTAAATGCTTTATAATTGTGTTTATACAATTTTGTATTACAATACAATATTGTGCTTTTTATTGGCTCTTAAAAAAGCAGATGCAAGTTAAGCTCTATGTGCGCCCCCTAGTGTCTGGGCGTTGACACAACATCGAAGTGAACAGAAAACCAGACAGAAAATGTCAAATTGAAAGTACCCATAACCTTGTTTATAATTTCAGGACCCTGTACGTGAAGTGATTCGTATTGCAGAATTTCTCGAGAAGCCGCTATCAAAAGGAACAATTGAGAATATTGCACAAAAAACTACTTTTTCTGCCATGCGAGAGAATCCAATGGCAAACTACTCAACTGTTCCAGATACAATCTTTGACCGCACAGTCTCAGCGTTCCTGAGAAAAGGTGATTCTTTTAAAATTACAAAAACAGATAAAAGAAAAACAGATAATGCTCAGCAATATAATACTATAAAAATAAGTCATTCAAAAAGAATAATGAAAATAAAGAAATACTGTATATTTATCATTGCTTTCTTTTATAGGAGAGGTGGGCGACTGGAAGAATCACTTCACTGCTGAACAGCTGAATGAATTTGATGAGCAATATAACAAAAAAATGGCTGATTGTCCCATTCCGTTTCGTTTTGAAATATGTTTTGCGTCAAAGTTTTAACGGAATTTTATCTCCAGTAATTTATACACTAAAGTGTAGTGCTACCAACACAGAAGTTGTAGGATCGATTCCTAGGGAAGGCAAAGTTTGATTCTAATGTTTGACTTTAATGCAATGGATAATATTGTTTTTGTTAAACTTTTAGCTGAATGCAAAAATGTAACATGAAACGTAATTAAGTGCATTGGCCTAGATTTGTTGGTTATAGATTATTATTTAAAACAATAATAAACAGTAAGCAGTACAATGCGTGAATTGTCAAAACTGGGTGTTCCCGACGCACAAAGCAAAGTTCAAATGTCCACAAAAATTTAATGATTGATCCCTGAATAACTAGTCTGGTGAGTTCTTAGTGATTGTGAATAATTTTATTCTTGCCTTCTTGCCATGTGGATTTCCTTCAGTTTTCATTGTTTACAATTGTGGTAAGAATGTGGCAAATGTAGCATACACACACACACACACACACACACACACACACACACACACACACAAACACACATGCTTTTTTATCTGCTTATCACAGCTCTTTTATATAATTTCTTCAGAAATTACATACCATGAATTTACATACCATGAATACTACGTATCAATAATAGAATCGATCCTCCTACTCATACTTGAAATTCCCCCAACCATGTGTGGAACGTTTAAAAGACACAAGACAAGACACATCGGTTAGATTGCTTCTGCGTCAGGTTGAGTGGTTTGCTCAAGGTATGTATTAAATACACTTTGTATGTGCTGGTTTGTATTACATTGTCACTTGACTTGCATGTATATTCACAATTGTCTATTAATTGTTTGTCTTATCACAGCAGATTTAACCGAAAATATGAATGGAATAGCCCATCACCAGCGTCAGAATGTGATTAAAATCCAAGGAATTCCAATCCTAGAGCCAATAGTGAATTATTGGGAAAGAGTGGAACATTTTCAGGCATCTAGAAATGATTTACTCATCGCTACTTATCCTAAATCAGGTAGAAGCCACAATTATACAGAGATAAAAAAATGCTTGAAGTTTAAGCTGCTTTAAATCTAATAACAGCATATAATCTTAGGAACGACATGGACACAGGAAATAGTAGATCTTATTCTAAATGACGGGGACACCGATAAATGCATGCGTGGTCCTACGAATATAAGAATGCCATTTCTGGAGATGACGGCACCAGACGGTTCAGATGATGGTTTGTATGTAACTTATGAAAAATGTTTAAAACCAAATTCATGTGTGTGCGTGTTTGTTTAAAAAACATATTTTTTGCTGTATCATATTTTTTACATTTTATTTTTCTTTACATCAGCTGTTAAGTAGATGTACAGTATTATTTAGGACTCATGTTTTGTATAAATGTTCGTTACAACTGGGGAAAAATATATATTTTGTACGTTATTCTTTTAAAATCGACATTTGCCATGAAATAGCCACTAAAGTTTGTGCTAATAATTGAATCTAATTTGCTGGTAGGTATAACTCAACTGGAGAACATGGACCCTCCTCGTGTAATTAAAACCCATCTTCCGATTCAACTTGTGCCTCAGTCTTTCTGGGAGGCTGGTTGCAAGGTTGCACATATTTTACACATTTTTATATGCCAATTGTTTACACACTACGACTTTATTCATGCTATCATTGCTATTCACAACTTCATTGGTTTGTTCCTTTTTTCTAAAGGTTATTTACGTGGCTCGCAATCCTAGGGATAACGTGGTTTCATATTATCATTTTGACCGGATGAATTTTTTCCAGCCAGAACCGGGAACTTGGCAGCAATATTTGGAAAAGTTCATGAAAGGCCAGCTGTTTGTGACCCAATGTTGGAGTAGTCTCATAGGAGCAATCCAAGAGACACTACTGCTGCAGTGGAGGACAAAAGACCCAGCAATCACTGACCCAGCTATTAATGAAGACCGTTCATCTCCAAAGAGAATGTCAAGCTCTCCACATTCTCCTTGGAAGAGCAATCACAGTCTCTCAGCAGGTTCTTTCTCTCCTGAAAAAAATCATCGAAACCTTTGGTCCCCGAAACAAATCTCCTCCAGACAACCACCTACTACAAACTGCTGATTTACAGACATAGAATGTGTTCTTTAAAAAAATGTATCAGTGTGACAGACTCAGCATAATGCACACATGAAATTATCTATGTAACTATCTTCAGACTTGAAAGCGAGAGAGAAGCCGCTGAAAATGTGCTATAGTGTGTTATCGAACGCTATGTTCTCAGAATTTAAAGCCTCAATGAAGAAGGTCAATGCAGACACATGTAGATCAGCTCCAGCAAGCCAGTGCACGTCACACAAGAGCCTGCGCCCCTTTTATAACATTGTACGCAAAATAATCAAACAAATTCTAGTCTTTTCATTGGCCCTTAGAAAGCAAATTCTAATTAAGCTCTCTATGCGAATCCTGCCCATTTGACACAACATCAAAGTGAGCAGACAAATAGAAGAAGACATTTCAAACTGAATCACTAAAGTATAACCTTGGTTTATAATTTCAGGACCCTGTACGTGAAGTGATTCGTATTGCAGAATTTCTTGAGAAGCTGCTATCAAAGAGAACAATTGATCATATTGCGCAAAAAACAACGTTTTCTGCAATGCGAGAGAATCCGATGGCAAACTACTCAACTGTCCCAATGACAATGTTTGACACAACAATCTCACAGTTCATGAGAAAAGGTGATGTTTTTACACTTAAAATAAAAAAAATACTGTATGTGCTTAATTCCCTTTATAACACTTTTCTGTTCTTTGGTTGCTTTCTTTTATAGGAGAGGTGGGTGACTGGAAGAATCACTTCACTGCTGAACAGCTTGATGAATTTAATAAGCAATTTCACAAAAAAAATGGCTGATTGTCCCATTCCGTTTCGTTTTGAAATATGAAGAGTTTAAACTGATCTGAGTTTAGAATATGGAATATGATAGGGTGAATGGAGTTCATCCCCATTCACTCAGATGTGTTGATAGTAGATTTAAAAACATATACAAGCGATCAAATATCAAATTTTATCACAAACTTGGATGTGTGAACTTCACAAATGGGACACTGGTTGTTCAACACAAATGTCTTTTATTTTTCCAAAAAAACTGGTGAAGGCTGGTTTCTTTCAAAAAACGACCGAAAAAGATCTTCTCCTTCAGCCTCTCTGTTTCTCCAGGTCTTCCTTTCCTCTATTTGTTCTTCTCCTAGGGCAGCTTCTGCTTCTGCTTGAGACACAGACAAGAAACGTCAAGGAATGGCTGTTTGAGTTTACCCACGACTTCAGCAGCTAGCCAGATCCTCACGCGTTACCATCAAGAATTCCACCCCCCTTCTGGTCCCATTTCCCTCCTTTTAAGCCGGGCTGATTGCTCCAAACACTGGCAGCACCTGTGCTGCATCGTCAGCGGCCGACTGCTCACACCTGTGGCTAAGAGATGTTCGTGGTCCTGAAGCCTCTGCTGCCGCTGTCCCTGGTCCTGAGGACTCGGCGGCCGTTTTGATGTTGGTGTCTCACAGATGTTACAAACAAGAAGAGCAAATTTCAAGTGCCTCTAAAAATGTGTAGAATCTTTGTTAGGTGTGCTAACTGTATTAACAAAAAGGTGACGGTGAATGCTTTTTTTAATAACAGGGAATTTTTTATAGTGTACTACCTCGTATTGTTCAAAAATGCCAATGTCTATTTCAATAAATGAATTTTAGGAACACTTAGAAGACACAAAGAGAACGAACAGCAGTTGTAAAACTAAATCGAGGACAAATGACCTTTGAGATTTCTACCCAACACAAGTGCGGATGATCTTTACAAACACAGCGACTGAACAATAAATTCAATAAGGTCGGTGGAACTGGTGATTTTGACTGTTGCTGGGATAGTTTGTCACGAATTGCTAGGACAAAAATTATAAAAAACAAGCGCAGAGGAGACTGAACCCAAAATGCAGGGAAAAATCCAAAGTCAAAACTGAAGGGAAAAAAAAAAACTCTTGTTTAATGAGTCAAAAGATCAAAATTCCAAAACTCAAAAAACCAAAATATTCTTCAGCTGATAATCACAGAAAGTACAAAACATGTCAAAACTCAGAATCCAAAAGATTGGCAAAAACCCAAAATCAACAACCAAAATCCAAAATCCAAAATCCTACCAGGCGAAAAAACCAAAGAACATCAAGGCAAGGTCACAGGACATCAAAAACTGAGCAGAGAACACAGGTAACATGATCAACATAAATAGTACACAGGGAACAAGACACAGCTGAAAACAATTAACAATAAACAGAAATAGGGAAATGGCGACATCTAGTGGCCATACATGGCCATAACCCTCACATCGTTTTGTGGTTATGGAATGACGAGTGGCTGTTTTACTAGGTTTGGAATGTAAACTGTGATTAAACATTTTTCTTTTCACGCTGAAGACATGTCGTCCTTCATTTCCTGGTTTGTACCGGATGTACCGGCTTGGTTAACACTAGGCTCTAATCTAAAATAGTGTTTTACAAGGTGAGTATTGAGATTTCACAGTGTGACAAGTCTTCCTCAAATAAATTACATGTTTTTGCCATTCATAAAAACAATCACCATTTGGCTTGACTCGCCATTTTTAATTGTGAAATTAAAATTGTCTGAATTGGGATGTTATAGGGCTTGTAGGTGCTTGTGGGATCTTGGTCCTTCGAAACCTTTTAAAAGTTTATTTGTATGTGAATGCACAGAGGTAAGTGTTGTGTTTATGATTGTGTATACAAACTGCTTTATAATTGTGTTTATACAATTTTGTATTACAATACAATATTGTGCTTTTTATTGGCCCTTAAAAAGCAAATGCAAATTAAGCTCGTTGTGCGCCCCCAGTGTCTGCACGTTGACACAACATCAAAGTGAACAGAAAACAAGAAGGAAAATTTCAAATTGAAAGTACCCATAACCTTGTATTATCATTTCAGGACCCTGTACGTGAAGTGATTCGTATTGCAGAATTTTTGAGAAGCCGTTATCAAAATGAACAATTGAGAATATTGCACAAAAAACTACTTTTTCTGCCATGCGAGAGAATCCATTGGCAAACTACTCAACTGTCCCAGATATGATTTTTGACCGCACAGTCTCAGCGTTCCTGAGAAAAGGTGATTCTTTTAAAATTACAAAAAAAGATAAAAGAAAAACAGCTAATGCTCAGCAATATAATACTATAAAAATAAGTAATTCAAAAAAATAAGGAAAATAAAGAAATACTGTATATTTATCATTGCTTTCTTTTATAGGAGAGGTGGGCGACTGGAAGAATCACTTCACTGCTGAACAGCTGAATGAATTTGATGAGCAATTTCACAAAAAAATGGCTGATTGTCCCATTCCGTTTCGTTTTGAAATATGTTTTCCGTCAAAGTTTTAACATACGGAATTTTATCTCCAGTAATTTATACATTAAAGTGTAGTGCTACCAACACAGAAGTTGTAGGATCGATTTCTAGGCAAGGCAAAGTTTGATTCTAATGTTTGACTTTAATGCAATGGATAATATTGTTTTTGTTGAACTTTTAGCTGAATGTATAAATGTAACATTAAACAATATTAAGTGTATTGGCCAAGATTTGTTGGTTATAGATTGTTATTTAAAACAATAATAAACAGTAAGCAGTACAATGCATGAATTGTCAAAACTGGGTGTTCCCGACACACAAAGCAAAGTTCAAAAGTCCACAAAAAAATGTGATGATTGAATCCCTGAAAAACTTGTCTGGTGAGTTTTTTGTGATTGTGAATAATTTGATTCTTGCCTTCTTGCCATGTGGATTTCCTTCAGTTTTGATTGTTTACAATTGTGGCAAGAATGTGGCAAATGTGTCTGTAGCATATACACACACACACACACACACACACGCTTTTTTGTCTGCTTATCACAGCTCTTTTATATAATTTCTTCAGAAATTACATACCATGGATTTACATACCATGAATACTACGTATCAATAATAGAATCGATCCTCCTCCTCATACTTGAAATTCCCCCAACCATGTGTGGAACGTTTAAAAGACACAAGACAAGACACATCGGTTAGATTGCTTCTGCGTCAGGTTGAGTGGTTTGCTCAAGGTATGTATTAAATACACTTTGTATGTGCTGGTTTGTATTACATTGTCACTTGACTTGCATGTATATTCACAATTGTCTATTAATTGTTTGTCTTATCACAGCAGATTTAACCAAAAATATGAATGGAATAGCCCATCACCAGCGTCAGAATGTGATTAAAATCCAAGGAATTCCAATCCTAGAGCCAATAGTGAATTATTGGGAAAGAGTGGAACATTTTCAGGCATCTAGAAATGATTTACTTATCGCCACTTATCCTAAATCAGGTAGAAGCCACAGTTGTGCAGAGAAAATAAAAATGCTTGAAGTTTAAGCTGCTTTAAATCTAATAACAGCATATAATCTTAGGAACGACATGGACACAGGAAATAGTAGATCTTATTCTAAATGAAGGGGACACCGATAAATGCATGCGTGCTCCTACAATTATAAGAATGCCATATTTGGAGATGACGGCAACAGACGGTTCAGGTGATGGTATTTATGTAACTTATTAAAAATGTTTGAAACCATATTAATGTGTGTGTGTGTGTGTGTGTGTGTGTGTGTGTGTGTGTGTGTGTGTGTGTGTGTGTTTAAAAAAACACATTTTATGCTGTTTCATATTTTTTACATTTTGTTTTTCTTTACATCAGCTGTTAAATAGATGTTGTATTATTTACAACTAATGTTTTGTATAAATGTTCGTTACATCTGGGGAAAAATATATATTTTGTACGTTATTTTTTTTAAATCCACATTTGCCATGAAATAGCCACTAAAGTTTGTGCTAATAATTTAATCTAATTTGCTGGTAGGTATAACTCAACTGGAGAACATGGACCCTCCTCGTGTAATTAAAACCCATCTTCCGATTCAACTTGTGCCTCAGTCTTTCTGGGAGGCTGGTTGCAAGGTTGCACATATTTTACACATTTTTATATGCCAATTGTTTACACACTACGACTTTATTCATGCTATCATTGCTATTCACAACTTCATTGGTTTGTTCCTTTTTTCTAAAGGTTATTTACGTGGCTCGCAATCCTAGGGATAACGTGGTTTCACGTTATCATTTTGACCGGATGAATTTTTTCCAGCCAGAACCAGGAACTTGGCAGCAATATTTGGAAAAGTTCATGAAAGACCAGTGTAAGTTTGGATACAGTCTTACTGATGTACCATTTATCCTTTTAAAATTTTTATAAAGGTTTTCCACAAGTCAAATCTATCTTTTTAGTGGGGTGGGGCTCCTGGTATGACCATGTCAAAGGTTACTGGAAAGCAAGACAAGACAAGAAAATCCTGTTCATTTTCTATGAAGACATGAAAGAGGTTTGTCAGTTTCCTTTTTAAATAGTAAAATCAAACCAAATTTTGGTAACCACAAAAACACGTTGTACATTAAAAAGAACTTGGGAGCTCCAGAGAGTGCAGCATTAAAAGATCTGACTAGGGAAACACTGAAACACCAATTGAGGTTAACACCAATATTTAAAACTCCCAATGTATCAACAAGTAGGGCCTAACCTTATTGACACGATAGGCAATGTTGTGCCTCAGTTGACGCAGAACATAGACTACTAGACAAAGACAACGACTACTTGGGATGCAAAAAGATCTGTTCTTGCCTGATCAAAAACACACTTCACACAGGGTGGCAGATTGCTTCCTGTCCTGTGTTGGATACATTCATGCTACAACATACAAACGTGGACAAAATTGTTGGTACCACTGACATTTCTCTAAAATTATTTTGTCCACGTCTGTGTACGAACTCATGTAAGGTTTGTCCGTATACGACAAACTCATGTCTCTCAATCTTCTGGTCAACGGTCCTGAGGTAACTCTGGTCCATAGGTATATAGGACCAATGTTTGACCAAGAGACATGAAGTTTAAGACCCTGGTTCAGGACTTTGTGTCTCCTCAACAGCCAAGCTTGTTTGGATACTCTGTTTGTGACCCAATGTTGGAGTAGTCACATAGTAGCAATCCAAGAGACACTACTGCTGCAGTGGAGGACAAAAGACCCAGCAATCACTGATACAGCTATTAATGAAGACCGTTCATCTCCAAAGAGAATGTCAAGCTCTCCACATTCTCCTTGGAAGAGCAATCACAGTCTCTCTTTCTCACTTTTCCCACAGTCTCACGTTCTTTCTCTCCTGGGAAAAATCATCGGAAAAAAATCACCAAAACTTTTGGTCTCCGAAACAAATCTCCTCCAGACAACCACCTACTACAAACTTCTGATTTACAGACATAGAATGTGTTCTTTAAAAAAATGTATCAGTGTGACAGACTCGGCATAATGCACACATGGAATTATCTATGTAACAATCTTCAGACTTGAAAACGAGAAAAAAGCAGCTGAAAATGTGCTATAGTGTGTTATCGAACGCTATGTTCTCAGAATTTAAAGCCTCAACGAAGAAGATCAATGCATCAAAGATCAAAGAAGACACATGTAGATCAGCTTCATCAATCCAGTGCATGTCACGCTCTTCCTGCGCCCCTTTTATATCTGGTGTCCTTGTATGCAAAATCATCAAACAAATTATAGTATTTTCATTGGCTATTAGAAAGCAGATTCAAATGAAGCTCTCTGTGCGATCCCTGCCCATTTGACACAACATCAAAGTGAGCAGACAAATAGAAGAAGACATTTCAAACTGAATCACTAAAGTATAACCTTGGTTTATAATTTAAGGACCCTGTACGTGAAGTGATTCGTATTGCAGAATTTCTTGAGAAGCTGCTATCAAAGAGAACAATTGATCATATTGCGCAAAAGACAACGTTTTCTGCAATGCGAGAGAATCCGATGGCAAACTACTCAACTGTCCCAATGACAATGATTGACCCAACAATCTCACAGTTCATGAGAAAAGGTGATGTTTTTACACTTAAAATTAAAAAAATACTGTATGTGCTTAATTCCCTTTATAACACTTTTCTGTTCTTTGGTTGCTTTCTTTTATAGGAGAGGTGGGTGACTGGAAGAATCACTTCACTGCTGAACAGCTTGATGAATTTAATAAGCAATTTCACAAAAAAATGGCTGATTGTCCCATTCCGTTTCGTTTTGAAATATGAAGAGTTTAAACTGATCTGAGTTTAGAATATGGAATATGATAGGGTGAATGGAGTTCATCCCCATTCACTCAGATGTGTTGATAGTAGATTTAAAAACATATATACAAGCGATCAAATATCAAATTTTATCACAAACTTGGATGTTACAAACAAGAAGAGCAAATTTCAAGTGCCTCTAAAAATGTGTAGAATCTTTGTTAGGTGTGCTAACTGTATTAACAAAAAGGTGACGGTGAATGCTTTTTATAATAACAGGGAATTTTTTATAGTGTACTACCTCATATTCTTAAAAAATGTCAATGTCTATTTCAATAAATGAATTTTAGGAACACTTAAAAGACACAAAGAGAACAAACAGCAGTTGTAAAACTAAATCGAGGACAAATGACCTTTGAGATTTCTACCCAACACGAGTGCGGATGATCTTTACAAACACAGCGACTGAACAATAAATTCAATAAGGTCGGTGGAACTGGTGATTTTGACTGTTGCTGGGATAGTTTTGTGGTTATGGAATGACGAGTGGCTGTTTTACCAGGTTTGGAATGTAAACTGTGATTAAACATTTTTCTTTTCACGCTGAAGACATGTCGTCCTTCATTTCCTGGTTTGTACCGGGTGTACCGGCTTGGTTAACACTAGGCTCTAATCCACTGAATAGTGTTTTACAAGGTGAGTATTGAGATTTCACAGTGTGACAAGTCTTCCTCAAATAAATTACATATTCTTCCCATTCACAAAAACAATCACCATTAGGCTTGACTTGCCATTTTTAATTGTGAAATTAAAATTGTCTGAATTGGGATGTTATAGGGCTTGTAGGTGCTTGTGGGATCTTGGTCCTTCGAAACCTTTTAAAAGTTTATTTGTATGTGGATGCACAGAGGTAAGTGTTGTGTTTATTAATTCTTTATTTATTGTTCACACGCAGAACTACATTAATTGCAATAATTACAATTTGTAATAATAATTAGCAATAATATCTTGCGCTGAGGAGTTCTCAATTAAATATTAAGAAAATGTTAAATAAAAAAAAAATTAAGATAAACATTAGCAATATATTTCCTTCACACTTACCATGCTAGTCAGACTACGTATTAGAAAAGTTTACATTTTTCGTGAACCTGTTATTTATAAAATACCCACTACAACTTTAGGTGTGTGTGTGTGTGTGTGTGTGTGTGTGTGTGTGTGTGTGTGTGTGTGGTATGTTTTCTCATACCCAAATTCCAGTTTTGCAGACGCTGAAACAAATTTAAAGAAAAACAACCGACAAACTGGTGGAGTAACAGAGAAGATTCAGTTCTGGATACTCGCTGCAGTTCTTTCTATTGTGGGACCTCGTGTTGCATCACTAGTAGTTTTGGAATTTTCCCTTCGAGCTGTTTCAGCACGGGTCACTGGAGGATCAGTATGAGAAAATTCAAATTTTTTTTTTTACCTCTGGTTAATTTTAAAAACTCATTTTGACAGTTGTTTTTTTCCTTCTTCTTTAGAAACCAGAGAGTGACCTGGTATTGCAGCAGCTAGTCCAGTGTCAGTTCTCAATGGGCTGTGCACTTACCTGCAGCCTTAATTATCTCCACGAGGGGGCGCCACACGCGTGGCTAAGTCTTCTCCTTGCAGTTGGACAGAGTTGGTTCTTGGGGAGTCAATGCAGTATACTATGGTGTCATGTAAAAACAATGTATTCGATACATAGCACAGAACGCTACTGTGGAGTTTGCATTGGGCTCTTAACTACTGGTACATATATTTTAACCTGGCTTTGCAGTGCCTTGATTGTCACTTTTAGTGTAGCTGGAATAGCTGCCATAGCAAACATAAACCAGCACTTCTTATCAACTGCTGAAGCTCTGAGATTTTGGACACCGTTAACAATCTGCTACAGCCTCTTGGTAGTGTACATGAACGGTGAGCAAAGAAGAACGTGCAACTTCTTCCCCCACCTATTCTCAAGTATAAATCTGTGGCAATAATTATTTTTACATATTGAACGTTTACGTATTCTTTTATCCCCAGAAGACCAGCATCAGCATCCCGGACAGAAGATTCTCAACACGGTTGTAGTGAGACTCGGTGGACTCTTTGTCCTGCTACTCACAGTGGGCAGCTGGGCAGATGTGTTCCATGTTCTGGTTTGCTTCGTTGGTGAAGCTGCCTGCCTCTTACCGTCTCAAGAGTTTTTTCAACTCATTTCACAGGTTAGAATTAAAATTGCATACCTGAATGTTTTCTGTGAACCGAACTAGTTTGGCCTAGTGGTTAGAATGTTGGTTTGACACCAAAATGTCACAGATTTGAATCCCATATCCGTAGTCCCAGATTCAACCACAATTAACGTTGTGATCCAAAAATGAACCCAATTGCTGCCCGAGCACCCCATCTTAAGGCTGCCCACTGCACAAAGAGAACAAATTTCAAGTATGATACTGAACAAAAGTGGCCACTTTCCCTCACATTCATTCTTATATAAACACAGCATGTGAGATTATAGTGCTTCGAATCGATTGTTTGAGATATAAATCAGTCGGTTTGGACCGTTTGCAAAGGAATGAAACGTAAACGCATTCTCTATCCTGACTGATTGTTGCTTCTATTTCCAGCACACCACAAATATGGCCAAGGACGCAATAAAAAGGCCAGGAAACCAGAGAAAAAAACGAGACTAATTTGACTGAGACTGAATGAAAGCACTTGAGTCCGTAGACGACAGACGGCATGTGTGTGAATAGGTTTTAAAGTTATTTTGCATTTTATCTGCAATCTTGTGTACTCCATGTTAAAAGACTTATGTTTTCAAACAATGTGCATACAAATAAACGTCAAGCCACTGTATGTGGATTTTTGTGTCTCAGCAACAATCAGTCCCACATAATATCTGTACGATCTGTACTGTGCATAAATGGTGTACGGTTTTGCCACGAAAGGTTTTCGGCTGCTTAACGCGAACAAATGCAACGGCCAAACGGAGGTCGGATTCCACCGAACTTGAACCCAGACACACCGCGCGGGAGACAAAATGGCGGCAGCGTCGTTAACTCCTGTATTGTTTAGTATTTTGTCCATACTAGGTCATGCTCAAAATGGCGTCATATTTCAAAGAACGTTCTCACAGAGGGTTTGATCGACAGTCACGCTTGGTGACGCTTAGAAAATGCACAACGTCGCATGAAAATTATAAAAAGTAAAACGATATTAAAATAGCATTTACATGTATGCATAGAGTAAATTACGAGTATGCGCTACAAAAAAAAACAACAATTAAAAACACCTTGACAGAGCCGTTATCGATTAGTTTCCAAATTCGATTTTAATGTTCCACCGATTCTTCTGTCGAATTTAAAGCGCCTTTCAAATACATTTTTTGATTAAAACAAAGACCCGATCGGGCAGTTCTCCAAACCGTCCGTTGTTGCCTTTTGGTTGAAAAGGCATACTTGTATTTATAGTCCATACATCCAGGGGGTTCATTTATTGTATGATGTGCAACAACAATTATTAGGCCTAAATCGCGTTTGTATTTCCATAATGCATTAAAATCCCAAATCCGATTCCACAGTGAACGAATTACATTTTATTTGTTCTACTCCACAAAATGACACGAATTTAGGCAGAATCCACAAAGTCCATACATTTCCTCTGAAAGGCAAATCTGTAAATGACATGGTTTCTCAAGAACCAGTTCCAACTCGGCAGCACAAGCTCCAGAATTTTCTAGTCCGAGTCGAGTATCCAGCCAGGGAATGTAATTGCTCTTTGTCAAAAACACCGTGTGGGCGTGAAAAACGCATGCGCAGTCGTGCCATTGCGGTCCCGTTTTGCCGCATTCTAGCGCATGCGTGGATTACAGCGCGCGCCTATCGTACGTTCAGTTGCTAACGCTTGTTTTTGGCCAGGCAAAGTCGGATGGTTTATCTGAAGTATTTATTAGTCCGCTATTGATTGTACACAACGACCAGACTGCTCGTGATTTACTGTTGATCTTTAAACTCCTCATTCAAAACAAAATACTGTACACGCAATTGTGCGAGACAGAAAAGATAACCCGGATAATACTTAATCATGATAAAATTAAAGCAACAACAACAACAACAACAACAACAACAACAACAAAACCCGTTGCTGCGGTCAGCTAAAAACAAAGTAGCGTATTACGTGCGCGCAATCACGTGATCTTGTGATGATTTTCTGATGAGTCGCGACTTGAGACTTGAGGAAGCCATTTCCCAGTGCGATGAAACGTCCAAACATACACAATATTCTGATACAGCATTATGCGAAGCATTTTACTCTGCAACCTTAAATTATTATCAACGTATAGTTTATAGACATTTACAAACCTTAAAGTTAAGCTATCACCTCGATTCTCATCTAGTACGTGTTTTACATAGGATTTCACAAAAGTCTGTATCGATATATTGCCTGTTGGATTATACATTAAAATCACGTACCAAATGAGCTTTTGCGGAATAATTTGTAAATGCAAAGAAAAACAACGACTTAATTAATATACGTGCGTGTGCCCGCCCGCGAGCGTATTCTCCGTATTTCAAAATACATGTATGGAAAAAGACACATGGAAAAATACACGCACAATGGCACATGTTGACACAGTTATAAATGGTCATTCTTTCCCGACACGATTCAGACAGCGCGTTGCATATGCGCGATCCCGTCATGAAACAGGAGCGCGCTCCTCGACAGCAAGGTTTCAGGCTCTTGTAGTCAACACAGCTTTCAAGTGCAAGCGAGTCCAACCGTAGTGTCGAGTCAGAGGAACTACTCGCCTCACTGTACACACATTCAGGCGGATTTACCTCAATCAAATCATCTGTATGATCGCGGGACACCAAAACACAGCATGGTCCGGGAAACCAGACATTTATGGGTGGGGAATTTACCAGAAAATGTACGAGAGGAAAAAATTGTCGAGCACTTCAAACGGTAAGTTGCGTTTTTCCAGGGGCGAGTGAGGAGAAACGTGCGCGGCTGGGATTAGAACGGCGCGGCGGTGCAACGAGCGCGCGACAACTTTTGCAAGAACGCCGTTGTGGAGTTAGCGCTTTCGCCTCACTTGGCTAGCGAGTTAGCTCTCGGGATCCGTGGTCGTCGATAGGCTGCTAATTAGCACGGTGGGTCGCGTTAAGCGCATTACTTGTAGCTGCATAACCTTTGGCTTCGGCGTGCTTTAATTCGAAACCCAGATGTCAGTAGTATTAGTTAAAGCTAGCGGCGTGCGTTGCTCGGTGGCCAGCGTGTGAAATGGGTTAAACGGTCTTTACGCCTCAGTCTGAAGCGTTTCGGGGAGTCTTCAGTGGGTGTTGTTTTGTCCTTCTCCGGCTCATGTGTCATCAGTGTCAGGCGAGCTGTGATCGTCAGAGCCTTAACTACAAGCCAAACAAAAGAAGCTGATGTTTTTTTTTCGATCGTTTTCCGTCGTCGACCGCAAAACTACTAGCAGCGCGTGCACACGGGACTCTTGTCCCGGACAAATCTGCTGATAAAGTTGCCAAGCAGAAGTTTATTTTTGCCCGGAACGCATTTTGACCCCAACTGGTAATCGCTAGCCATCCAGATTACTAGAATCCCTCGATCGAGTTAGAAATATGAATGAGAAAATAAATCAGTCTTTAAGAAACCTCTCATATCTGGACGCGGTCCGGGTCGACTTCAGTGATTCCATCTATGCGATGGTTGTTTTCCTTATTTCACATAGAAGTTACAACTTGTCACTTTGAAGGAACACTTTCGTGTGATGTTTCACGATTGTAATTCATTTTACACGCGTTATTTTAATATAAACCGTTCCACGCGCGATCGCAAACCAAGTCAAAACATTGACACCCTCCTGACACCTTTCCCTGCACGACGATTTCTTTAGCTGTCTGGAATAATATGCAGTTAAACGTCATATTAATACATAAATAACCGTGCATCATAATTGATGCAAACATTTTAATAATCTTAAAAAAATAAGCCCTTCCCCCCGATTTCTGAAGAAAAAAAATCATTCTCACGCATGTTCCACGAGTGCGACTAACGGTTTGAGTCGGTTTGTTAATTTAAATTCTTAGTTCCTTTCGCCTGCTTCGCGAGCCGTTTGTACAAATCAGTTTTGGTTTGTCTGCCCGTAGCACGTCCTACGATGTGCACGAGGATGCGCGATGCAATGCGAGTTGTGGCGTTTGTGTGGCGCCTCAGGTCAGAGCCGCGGAGGTGCTGCTCATTGAAGATGGGGGACGGGAGAATGAATAAGCAGTGTGAATAGGTTCGTAAAATGGCGACGGAGAGTGTGTGGAGTGTGAGAACTGGTGTGTCATGGAGCTGCTCACCTAGTGCACCCGCTTCGCCGGCCGCGCGCTTCCGCTCATTTCCATGTTTTGCTTAGCAAATGTTGTCCCAGTCGCCATCTGGTGTGTTTCAATGGTGATTGTAGAATTTGTGTGGCGTGTGACAACACATGGTATAGGTGATTTGATTATGTGTTAATAAAAAAAACAGTGCAAAATAATGCCCTCTTTATTAGGATGCTTGTGTGTCTGAGGTATTTTTTCCTGCATTGAAAAACGGAAAACAAACGGTCATCCGTATCTTTAGAGCACTGAAAGCAATGTGATCATCCATAATTAGTGGTTTTAATACGGAAGGTATTACAAAATGTGACAATCTAGACAATTTTTTGGCAGAATGGCATGTCTTCATTTGCATATTGCGCAAATCCTGGACAAACAGGTTATATTTCAAGGCCTTTCAAGATCCTCCATGTAGGGTTTCGGAAGAATGCGTGATTCGCCCGGCTATATTAATTTCTCACTGGCTATAGGGTTCCTAACAAGCTACTAGTAATTTTCTCTTTCTTTTAATAGGTATGGACGTGTGGAGAGTGTCAAAATCCTTCCGAAGCGTGGATCAGAGGGAGGAGTCGCGGCGTTTGTGGATTTTGTGGACATTAAAAGTGCTCAGAAAGCACATAATTCCATCAACAAGATGGGAGACAGGGACCTACGCACCGATTACAATGAACCAGGAACTATTCCCAGTGCAGCCCGAGGCCTGGATGATAGCCTGTCCATAGCCACTCGTGGGCGTGATGTTTCAGGGTTCACAAGGGGGGCCGGGGGCCCTGTGTATGGGCCCCCTGTGTCACTCCACAGCAGAGAGGGACGCTTTGAACGCAGACTAGACGGGTAAGTGGACATAGTTTTTCTGAAGACAGGGGGACCATTCGTTTCTTGTAACTCATCTCTCCCTCCCAATTATTTCCGTCATTAATTGGGCTAATTTATTGTTTTGGGGGCGTGGGACATGAGGGAAAATTAGTTAACGCACTGGAGGCTTGTAAAATGGGCATCGGGCTTTGATGGCTGAGATCTGTGTCATCACTCACCATTTAAAGCGAGTCCGTTTGAAACTGGTAGAAGCGTGGTGGACATGCCCAGAAGTTGACAAAAACGTATATCTTAAGTGCAGTGCCTCTGCATGGGGATTCTCTCTGAGCCATAATTCTCGTGAGTTGGATATCACTGTGAAGAGAATTCAGGGCGTGATTTGGATATCAAAAAAATTCCGGGATTTCTGGAAGAGAGAGGGAGAGAGAGAGAGAATCCGTGACCTTACCTGGGATTGGCCTATTCCGGAGTACTTTACTGCCAAGGTGGATTAATCTCACACTACACATGTTGTTTTAACACAGTTGCAGTGTTGATCAATTAAGACACATTGGTTGGTAATTGGATTATTGAGATGGGTGGTTTAGGAACAGATCTCGGCATCCATAATCTGGAACACCCTGGATGGTATTTTCTGGATTCTTAATCACCCTGGATTAATACTACCCATTGACAAGGATTTTACTTTGCTACAGTTTTTTTTATTATTTGTGGTGTTAAGTCTGTTAATTATGGGAGACTTCTGCCATAAATCAACATGGTAGAACATGACAGAAACCCAGTGAGCAAATTCCTTTCTTTATTCATTACTTATAAAACATTTTATGTTTATTTTTGTCTTGCTTTTTGCAACCAAAACACTTAAAACGGATTTAAAGTCGCATTTTCTATGACCAGAGGAAGAACAAACCCATTTTTGCAGTAACTATTTAAAGTATGGAGGTGTTGCTGTTGTCGGGGCTGAAGATCTTGAACATTGGATGTGGAATGCATCTTTGGATTACAAAGCCCCCTACAATGGATCTAGAACAAGAACCGACTGCGGATACAGTACAGCCCACAAAACCACCATTGGAATTCTTCTGTTTTTGAAAAGTGGACAAATCCTCTGGTGATGGATTATGGAATCTTATTTATTTCTCCAAATGCCAATGGAAGGTACAGTGTGGATTTGTTAGACACAGAAGAAATGGAATATTAATACAACAGTTAGAGCATCACTCTTGCTGGGATATCTGAACTATTTTTCAAGCATCAGGAGAAGGTGAGATGAGATGCTAATAAGATTTTTTTTTTCCTGCTGCGTCATGGATTAAAGAGACTTTCGAGAACTATTCTATCGCTGTAATTTTGGTTTTGTTCAAAAGACAAAACGAAAGAAGAATAGAAGATGTTTTTGCATTAGGAGCCGCATCATGGATTTAATGGAGTTTTTTGGACTTCTCCCACCTGTTTTTCAGGTGAATGGTGATTTATCCAAAGAACTTCAGTCCCACCCCCCCTTTTACCTCCGGTTTGATTCTACTTAAGGCACTTTGTTTTAAAGAAAAAGATTCACGGATTTCTCCACGACTGAACTATTATGTTGGATTCTAAAAGATAAGGATTACGTTGTTGTTTTTTCCCCCCTTACCATTTTTTTCATTCTACATTTTGAACCCCCTTTTTTGCTCACAAAGTTCTGTCTCCCTAAATTATATTTGGAATTGTAGGTCGGGTTACCGCTGTCTGAAAAGGTTGGTATGTTCTGCCCTGTGTATACTAGCTGTTCTCTAACCCCTAGTTTGAACCCCTGTCTTTTTCCTTCTCCCACTAACAGATGTAGAAACAGGCTGTTTTAAGTAGCTTGTTGGCATTTGCAGATATTTTTTTTTACCTCACTTTGCTGTTCCTTTCCTGATTCTCACTCTTTTACACTCCTTGGCTTTTTGCCTCTCTTCATTACTTAAAAAAATTTGAATAGTGTTTGCGGCCTATCAAGAAATGGTTCCCCTTGGAATAGAGAAAAGCTGAGCAAACACAAAAGCGCTCATTGGAAATGGAGATGGCAAACGGGCTGTGGAGTGTTGTGATGCAATGTCACCACTGTTTGTCAGTTCTTGTGGAAATTACAGGAGTGGAATTTATGTACTGTAAAGTTAGATCACAGTCAAGTTACACAGCTGCCTTTAGGAAAACAGAAAAATAAAACGTTTTTGAAAAGTAGGTTAGTCTAGACGATACATGTCGACACTAACTAACCAGCATTTCTCACTGGAAAAACCTCATTGTGATCAGTGTTATTTCTCAAACAATAATGTAATGTTGAAATAGAAACTTTTAAAGATGAAACACAGTATCTTTTAAGTGTGGTTAATTTTTTTGAGGGAATGCAATTCGTAAGAAACGAAAAGTCAAAGGATAGTGTTTCAGAGTCATTTAGAACTACTTGAATATGGGTTGTGGCCCGCTACAGCTGTTGTAAACGTATGTAATTATACATCCAAGGACACATTTTTCTCATTCTATAAGTTAATGAGTATTTGTTGCTTGGCAACTGTACTTCTTAGGCAGCCTGCAGTTGGCAAATATTTAATTGTATGAATAATACTTGCTAAACCTTTCAGGTTTAGGCCAACATTCAGAGAAATAATTAGAATATGTAATTAGAATTTATGAAATATTTTTTTCGTCACATGATTCTGTGTTTCTGATGCCCAATGGAATTCTGTAGTTCCATTAACATATTTGTATTTCTATTTTAATGGATCCTAAAATTTGTTCAAAATGTACAATGGTTGTAATAAAACAATTTTTCAAATAGTCATTTTAAATAACGTTTGCATAGGATTTCATGCAACGTGTAATTTTCACCTGATATATTCTCGTTCTGTTTCCATTAGCATATATGTCCATCCTGTCTTTGCTTTTATAACTTTGTTGTCGTCTCCCAAGTTGAATGATGGCGGAGTGAGAGACTGTAAGCAGCATCTCCGGCTGCACATTTGTGTGTGCGTAAAACAAGAATAATTTTACATGAAGACAACATTACATTTTATGAAATAAAATGCTTATTTGCTTAGTCACTTAATTCAGCCAAAATTCTTTTTGTTCAATGACATTCCGGTAAGACACAACTTGAAAAAGCTAATTTGCACGATATTTTCCACAAAGAATAATTGGTATATTACCAATAAAGAATATATTGGTAATGGTATTGGATAATAATTTATTCTTCTATGTGACTCTTTTTCCAGAGAATAACAATTATTTCCGATGTACTTTAGCAATGTGACTGTGATTGGACGGTAATCAGGAAACCTTGATTAAACAAAAGTAGTTCAATAATTAATTTATTTTAACAAAGTTTTATTATAACTGATAAGTATAATTCCTGATAGTATAATTCAATAGCTCTTTATTTATATTAACCTAGCTTTTACTACAAGCCCTTTAAACAAACATGTCCAATTTATTTTCAATATTTTTGCTGCAAATCATGTAGAAACTGCATTCTGTAAAGTCAATTAGCTGGTTTTGCTTTTTCACTACAGTATTTACTCTGTGTAACTTGGAATGTGACTGACAATACCATGCATGACTTTTGTCATGCATTTTTATCTCATTTCCCTTGTTTTGATAATTGAAGCCATAATAATTCGCAAAGATGCAGAACCAGAAAATCGACACATTCTTTAAGTTTTGCTTAACGTAAAATACTCATGTCCTCCCATAAAGGGACAACAGACCGCACCTTTCCAGTATGCACTGCAGTCCTTTTTGATTAAATCACCTCTTCTGCGCATGTCACTTGACTGGTATTATATGTCGGGTTGCATGTGAGAGAAAATAATGTTTGTTTCATTTCTTCTCCATCTTGTCTTTGCCATCCTCCATCCCTGTCCTTTCCATAGGGCTGCAGAAAGCCGGGAGCGCTCTTACGAACACAACGTCTACGGACATCACGAGCGAAGCAGCACCGCCAGTAGTTTTGACAGACAGCGCCACTACGAGACTGATTATTACAGGGACTCTAGAGATCGGACCCTCGGTGGAACCAGTGGATGTGCTAGTTCTGCGAGTGGCGGCATCGGCAGCTCATCGGGCATCAGTGTCGGAGTTGCTGGCACCATCGCGGGAAGCAGCTGCACCAGTGCGAGCAGTGGAAGTGCAGTGGTCGTTGGCAGTGGTGGATCCACACCAGTAGCTGGGGTCTACTATGGGTCAAGAAGTCGAAGTCCTGGGCGTTTTGAGACCACCCTCACTCGATATGAACCACGTTCTCGTGATGTCATCACCCTGGCCTGTGTGATGCCCCGGGATATATACAGGGAGGAAAGGGGCAGACGAGGCGAAAGGACACGCCACCACAGCCGCAGTCGGTCACCGCATTCCTCACAGTCTCGCAATCCATCACCCCAGAGGCTGTCCAGTCAGGCTACTCGGCCAGCACGGTCCCAAAGCGGCTCGGCATCCCACAGCCGCTCCTCCAGCTCCGACTCGGTCAGCAGCAGCAGCAGTAGTGGCAGTGGAAGGTGAGTTTAGAGGAATATTAAACAAATATAGCATTCAGCCCTATGGTAATGGATGTCATTTATTTCAGCCAATCGGATCAGATTTTAACATCTGATGTCTTAAGGTGGATTTAGGTGCTTGTGCACATGTTTCCAGTAGTTACTTGCAAAATGTGCAGATTAGTGGAACTGTACTTTTGAATTAAGGATGATCTCTAGATGAAGAGCCACTCTTTCACCTTTGGACAAATCGCATTTGCCTCATAAAACTTGCCTTGACTTTCTATTCAAACGCTAGACTTATATATGCTTACTGTTAATTTCATGGTTTTCCCAACACCCTAAAACTTTGGTTTACCAAGCATTGCGTACCTACTTCGAGTTTCTACACCTCTGAAATTGTTTGTCGTACTATCAACTTTTTAATATCATTGGAATCAGAGCTCTAAGCATGATCATGTTTGGTAGACTTATGTTTAGCGCAATATACATTTCTTGTTTGCTCTTCACATGATGTCAGTATGTACAAAGAAATGTTTTTTTTTGTTCAAACAATGTCTAGATTTTATTTTTTTTCTGCAATGCAGAATTCAGAGTTCGACTTCTAAAGAATTTCCCTTCCCCCAGAATTTCTTTACTTTTTGCGCAATAACTTCATTTATAGCAGTGGTTTATAACAATTAATGCATACAGTGATGATCGTATTATACCTGGTGGTGTTTGTGTGATTTTTTTTTTTTTTTTTTTTTTTTTTTTTTTTTTTTTTTTTTTTGGCAGCCTGTCAAAATGACTCGACTGTTTGCCTGTTAATCTGGTCTTACACACTCTAATACTAAGAGTTTGATTTATGGCTTAAGCGATCAACAGTCCAGATCGTGTGGACATTAATTTACCAAACCATGTGTTGGAACATGCGATAAATGTAGATCTAATGTATGACTGCATGATTGTTCCAAAGAGACGTTTTCCCAGGATTTTCGGTGCATGTTGTTGAGTTCAGCCGTGCCAATAGTTCTGTAAGGTTTGAGTAACGTGTGTGTGAAATGTGGCTTATGTTCTTGCATGTTTTCCGATGTTGTCTAGGCAACATGCAGAGAAAGACGTATGTCTCATCTTTATCACATCCAGTAGCGGTTTCTGTCGTTTGTGGTTTTGAGTGTGACTCATTTCACCCGAAACTTTGAGACTGGATGAATGGCTTTTTAACATCCTCTTTGAATTTGTAGTGCAGGAGTTGCAGACCCTTCATATTTCTTTTTTTATATGGGGGTTGGGTTATTATTCAAACAGGTTTTTTTCACAGGTTGGGGACCTGAACTGGGCCGTGTAAATCCTTTCTGAGCTATGCTTGTAGTTACCATGGTAACAGAAAGCAGTTTGTGTGCGGTGCAACACACTTCTGCTGTATTTTAGCTTTTTTAGTTTGTTTTCCAAGACGACCTTCTGCAATTCAGATAACATGCTTGAAAAGCTTTTCAGTGTCACCTTGAAGAGGTTAATCTGGCTTTTTTCATCAAAAATCCATTTTTTTCGATATATTTTTTTTCACTTGCAAACTAACCTTTTTTGTTTTAATTTAGGTGCACAAACAATAATAGCAATAGTAAAATAATTTATATATAATATATATATATATATATATATATATATTAGCATTTATATATATATATAAAACCATTTGGCTATTCAACCCAAGATCTTGACTTTTCAGAATGAAGAGGAACGATTGCAAGAGTATTTTCATTCAAAGGCTCTTTTGTTTCATTTGAAAGAGGCTTTGTTTCTGGTTATTGTTATCTGGTTACCGTTTGGGAATGTCAGATTCTCAGTTTCCATTACATTTTGATTCTGTGCGCTTTAAAGTTCTGCTCAGCCATTAGTTTATGTAAATATAGTGTTTAGTTGATTATTCTATGTGATTCCATGGGACGTGTATTTAAGTCGAATTTTGTTATAGAACGTCTATTTATTTTATGTATACATTCTATATTTCTATTAATAAACTCATTTTGGCGCAGGAGATTAGTAACGTTTCAGTATTAAAATTAGGTTTTTCTCGTCTTTCAATTGAAATTCCAAATGACATTGTATTTTTCAGATAGGGAAGAGTGCATGACGACGGCAATTCTAGGTCTTTTTCCAAGTTGTTTGTATTGCGCGCTCCTCATGGGTAAAATGCTGTAGGGGAATTTTCGGAATCAGCGGCTGGTGTATTTTCATACTGCCCACTTGAACTCTCCCCACCCCCCCACCCCCTGTGAGATCCAGTTGGAACTGGAAAATTCTAGCTCGTGCTGGCTCCCTGCCCACTCCCACAGGCCGGCCTCCATCAGCAGCGCTCCGGAGAGCCAGTGAGAAAAGAGGGCAGTGCACAGATGTAAACAGACCAATGAAAAGCACATCTCAGGCTTTTGAAGCATATAATCACCGAGCAGTAAACGATTCTGAAATGCATAGTTATTGTATAACTTGCGTTCGCCCCAACTTCTCATAAATCCGATAACTGCCAGGATTTCTTCCAGTGTTTCTGTGTGGGGATTTTGCTGCGATGTGTTGATTTAAATGCCTGAATTTTCCCAGATTACTCTGCTCGCTAGTCAATAAGCATCCATAGACTGCTTTGATTTGTTTACGGTATTACAGTATAATACCATAATACCGTTTTATGTGATTCAATGGCAATATAGGCATTCTATTGTGTATGTAAAATAACCATTCTGGTGGTTTCGAATTAAACTACAGTACATGCATTTTTTTATGGCTGCATCAGTGTCGCGCAGCCAACCAATGTTTTTAGCTTTGGTGCCCCCTGCTGGTGCAATAAACTAACTACGTCTGATTCACATTTGTTTTCACAATTGTTTTTTCAAACAATTTACGTATTCACGCTTTGACATGTATTGAGCTGAATGGCTAAGTTGCCGTCCTTAATGCAATTTTGCTTTTTTTTTTTTTTTGGCAGCAGTGATTCCAGCAGCAGTTCTAGTGATCCATCTCCATCTCGATCTGTTCAGTCAGCCGCTGTTCCGGCTCCTTCTGTGCAAACCCTTTCTTCACTGGACAAAGACGAACCTCGCAAAAGCTTTGGAATCAAAGTTCAGAACCTGCCTGTGCGCTCAACAGGTGAGATATGAGGACTGAAGTGTGTGCACCAACCATCTCTACAAAACGAGATAATAAATTGGTTGTGCAACTAATAATAAAAAATATATCTTTTGCATTTCATAGACACAAGCCTGAAGGATGGTCTTTTCCACGAATTCAAGAAACATGGCAAAGTCACATCTGTTCAGATACACGGTGCCTCAGAGGAACGATATGGATTGGTGTTCTTTCGCCAACAAGAGGACCAAGAAAAAGCCCTCAGTGCATCCAAAGGGAAGCTGTTCTTCGGGATGCAAATAGATGTCACAGCTTGGCACGGCCCAGGTTAATGTCTTATGACTTGTCTAGACATAACGGGTATAACCATCTTTATTCCACCAATCATGGGTCTCTTTTTTGATGCATTTGAAACAGAAACCGAGAGTGAGAATGAGTTTCGGCCTTTGGATGAACGCATCGATGAGTTTCACCCCAAAGCTACAAGGACATTATTTATAGGAAATTTGGAGAAAACCACAACGTATCATGATTTGCTAAACATCTTTCAACGTTTTGGAGAAATTGTTGTAAGTAGATCATCGCTAAAATTCAAAAGTGGTGTTTAGGAACTCAACCTCCCTTTTTTTTTACTGCTTATGTAAAGACTTGTTTTTTTATGCAGGATATTGACATAAAAAAAGTCAATGGTTCTCCCCAGTATGCCTTTCTCCAGTATTGTGACATAGCGAGTGTCTGCAAAGCAATTAAAAAAATGGATGGTGAATACCTTGGCAACAACAGGTTAAAGGTGAGGATGTGATTGGATTAATCAAAACACTCTGATTTTTGTAGATAACAGCAGAGATAAGCAATGTTCTTGAGCAAACACTCAAACTGAAAAGAATCACAATTGTTCACCATGATTTGATTTTAATCTAGTGTTTTAAAATTACTTAAACATTTCTCATTTATTGTGTCTTGCAGCTTGGGTTCGGGAAGAGCATGCCAACGACATGTGTTTGGCTGGATGGCTTGTCCTCAAGTATTACTGAGCAGTATCTTACAAGGCACTTTTGTCGTTATGGGCATGTTGTTAAGGTATTTGAGTTTTCAGTTTTAAATGTATTATAAAGGTTCTGCTTTGAATTTAGATGTTCACAATTGTTTTGTTATATTGTTAGGTTGTGTTTGACCGATTGAAGGGAATGGCCCTCATATTATACAACAACATTGAATACGCACAGGCCGCTGTGAAGGAAACTAAAGGATGGAAAATCGGTGGAAATAAAATCAAGGTCTGTAGTACAACATTTATCAAGCCACTCTGAGTGAAGCGATAAAACCCCATTGTGTTTTAATACCACAATTGGATTGTGCCTTCAGGTTGACTTTGCCAACCAGGAAAGCCAGATGGCTTTCTACCGTTCAATGCAGGCATCTGGACAAGATATACGGGATTTCTATGAAATCATATCGGAACGAAGGTGAATTTTTACAAACTTCACATAGATTATTATATTTTTGAGATGTAAAGTCTGTTTATTTTAAACTAATAATTTTTTTTACACTTTCTTAGAGATGAGCGCCGGACGCCATATCATGAGTTCACACCTGAGCGAGCATACTATGAGAATGTGCGTACCCCTAGCTCCTACACAGAGGATCCACGGCGGAAATATTCCACTAGAGGCAGAGAGTTCTATTCCGAATGGGATCCCTACCAGGGCGATTACTATGATCAGCGATATTATGATGAACCCAGAGAATACAGGGATTATAGAGATCCTTATGAGCAAGACATTCGAAAGTATAGTTATCTACAAAGAGAACGTGAAAGGGAGAGGGAACGATTCGAAACGGATCGTGACCGGGATCATGGTCGACGAACAATAGAACACAATCAAAGCCCAACTCATCCACGTCGTCCGGCGAGTCCTGTTCCTTCCCCGTCGCTTTCTGAACGTCCCCCGAGTGACTCTGAGCATCACGTTTTCAGCCGCTCTTCAGAGCGAAGTGGCAGCTGCAGCTCACTTTCTCCGCCACACTTTGACAAACCGGATAAGATTCGTTTGGAAAGACACAGCAGGAGTGAAAAATCAGAAAAGGACAACAAAGGACTACTCTTTGAAGCAGATCGAGGAATTGCCGGAGAAAAAGAAAAACATACTGGGCGTAAAGAAAAAGACAAAGACAGGAGTGAGAAGCAAAAGTCTAGAAAACTGAAACTTGAACCTGTTCAGCCCATGGAAGCAGCCCTTGAACTTGACAGAGACAGTAGCCCAGAAGCTAGTTCGGTTTTGAGGCCTAAAGGAAACAAACAGTTGAAAGAAAAAGACTATTGTGCTAAAGGAAAGCTGGAACTGCCACCTTGTGTTGTCCAGCTGACAAGAGTCCAGGAAAAGGAAGGGAAATTAGTTGACAGTGTCCTCATTGAGAAGCAAAAAACTAAGGTTGTGAATGAATCTGTTTGGTCTCCAACCACAGCCCCTTCAACTGATCACAAGAATTCCCCCTTTCCATTAGAGAGCCAGTCTCGAGATTTACACAAGTATGGAAAAATGATCAAAGAAAAAGGCTTGGCTACTCAGAATGAAATTGGAGATAAAGAGGGAAAGATAAAGAATAAGAAATACTTAAAAACAGATCCTGCTTTTGACACAAGCTCGTATGTAGATGCTGATCGTTTGGCTGCAAGGAAACGACGTTTTGAGGAAACAAGTGGCAAGGTGGATAGTTTAAAAAAGACAAGCCAAGAAGACGATGAAGGGAAATTAAAGAGAAATTTGGATGATCGTGTGCAGAGAGATTTGGATGAACATAAAAAGCTACAACACGAAGCTTACAAAAAAGATAAAAAATCTAGACCTGAAATGACAACTGCTGAGAAAATTCAAGACTCCCATGACACCATTATGTCTGTAGGACTCAGTTTGGACCTTCAGGCTCGACTTGGTGAACCTATCGAGAATGCAATAGATCCTTTAGATTGCCTTGTTAAGAAAGCAGGAAGTTTTGATTCCAACAGTCAGCCAAGTTTCAGCGTTGCTGTGTCTGATGATGGGAGTGTAGAGGATCAAGAACAGCACTCAAGTGGTTATGATGTCCTGTTTTCCAAGATGGACAAAGATTTTGATTTTAAAGAAAGGTTGCTCTCCGACATTGACCACTCGCAGAGTTGCAGGAAACAGATGGAGCAAAGCCGTCACCTACACCAACATTTGCTGGAGTGTGACAAGTCCGATAAAAGTGAGCTAACGCCAAGCACTGACTCTGAGGACTTTGAACGTCGAAGTCTTGTGCATGAGATTGGAAAACCACCCCAAGATGTAACCGGCGATTCCCCACCGAGCAAAAGAAAAAAGCCGAAATCATTTCACGTTGATTTGATATCTAAAAGAGACTGTCTTTTCCAGAGATTTGAGCCGTTAAAAGATGAAAATCAAAGGAAAGGTGTGTCCCATAACAGAGCACTCTTAGCGGAGGAGAAAGATGCTTTAGAGAAGGAGCCACCCACAGTTGAAAAAAGTGGTTTGCCTTTTGTCGCCTCAAATATTTGCAGTGCAATGTGCCAAGAGCTTTCTCCCAATGCGGATAATTTAAAAGCCAAAACGTCACTAGTCGAGGAGGAGTTTTGGGAAAGCAACGTAAAACGAGGTGAAATGAGTTTCCCCACAAGTATTATTAAACGGGAGAGTATCAGAAAACGCTCTGATTGTGAACTAGAACCGGGCGAGGTACAGTCAGACTCTGATGAGGAAGCTGACAGCAAGTATCATTCAGTCAAGCCAAATTTCTTAAAAAAACAGCACGAGAGGAGGCGTTCAAACAAGTCATCTGTGAACCTTGAAAAGTACAAGTTCTATGAATTTGCATTGGATAAGACCATAACACCGGACACCAAAGCTCTGCTTGAGCGTGCCAAATCCCTGTCTTCATCTCGTGAGGAAAATTGGTCTTTCCTCAGTCAGGACTCTAAATTCAGGAACCTTCGTAACAGCACAGACAAGGAAAAATCTGAACCTAGTCCAAAACCTATACCATCATGGTACATGAAAAAAAAGAAGATTCGATCTGACTCCGAAGGAACAATTCATGTTAAACGAGAAGATGCTAAACCCAATGAACAAGATAGGCAAGAGCTCTTTGCGTCACGCTTTCTTCACAGCTCTATTTTTGAACAAGACTCAAAGCGACTTCAACATCTTGACCGGAAAAATAGTGACCCTGGAGTTGATAGAAGCAATGTTACATCTGATTCTCAAGGAGTGCAAGTTTCTACAGGACGATCAGATATCGCTACTGAACCAAGAGTGCTTTTTCATAGCCGTTTCTTAGAGCTTCAGCAGCAAAATGACAAGAATCAGCAACTGGCTCTTCCTGAAAGATTCTCTTCCACAGACCAAGTGGATGGAGAGAAGACTTTAGATGATGAATTTGGTCCGTCTCCTAACGTGTCTGAAATTTCCCAAGATTCTTCCATAAGTCATACTCAGTCTACAAAATCTCCAACATATTTCTCCAATGTTTCAGAAACCGCTGTGCTAAATAAGAATGCTTCGCCACCTACAATAACAAATGTAGATGACGTATCTGTTGTAGATGAGATTTCCAATGATACCCAATTAGACTTAACTCCAACTTTGAGCCTAAACGATGAAAGTAAAGCAGAAACAGTCAGTACCGCGTCTAATAACGTAATTAAGGAGGAGTCTGTGAATGAAATCAGTCAAGTCCAGTCCAGCAGTGCAAATACAGTGGAAAAAGAGGATTTTGATGTTAAACCTCTCGCTTCTGGTGAAACTGTAAAAAATGTAATTCAAGAAAGTGACTTTGCCCGGTCTCAAGGGTGTGTGAAGCTTTCAGAAGACAAACCTGTGTTTTCAGAACTTTGTGTTTCGCCAGAAGTGATTCCAACTGTACTTAAATTTGAAATGCCAGACAAAGATCCTGAGGATGAACAAGTACAACCATCAAGAAAACAACACAAGAGTAAAAAGGTTAAACCTGGATCCCCAGTAACAGCACCTGTCCCTCAGTCTGCTGCTCAAAATGAGAAAACGGCTACACGTAAAAGCGAACGTATTGACAAAGAAAAGTTGAAACGCTCTTCATCGCCTAAAGGAGAACTTGTGAAAGTAATTTCTGACTCCAGAAGCTTGGCAAAATATCCAAATGCAGAATTGGAACAAAATCAAGAAGCCAGCACCAACAATGGCAGAACACGACAGCGGCGAAATGTGCGTTCTATCTATGCAACTCTTGATGAAGAAGGTGCTGCTCAAAAGCCAGAAAAAGAGACCACGGAACCTCTTCGATCGACTCGCAAGCGCTGTGGTGACAAGGAAGGTGCAATACAGCCGGCAATAACCACACCTGTTCCACCAAGAAGAGGTCGTCCTCCAAAAATTCGCAAACAAAGTGAATCTCCAGCTAAAGAAGCTCAGACCAAAAATGTTGAAGGCGAAGACAGTGAAATTAAAAAATCACCAAGTAGTGGGGAAACATCTAAAATCGCAGAGGCCTGGCGCTCACCCCGATGTCAAAAAGTACAGTCCCCTGTGAGAGCAGGACAGGGCAAAAAAGCATTCAAATTTGAGAAGGTCTCAGCTTGTCCAGATTCCTTTCCATCAGAACACCAAGCTGAATCCAAGGACACTTCCCTACAAAGCGAATCATCAGAAGAGTCCAAACAATGCATCATAAAAGAAAAGGAACCTGTGAAAATTGCAGAAACACCAACTAATGAAGTTAAAAGGGCTTCTGTAGGAGAGGAAGAACCACTAGAAAAGAATCGGAAAGTAAAAGCATCACACAACACCGAAACAGGCTTAACGGAAGTGAGACAAGAAGTTTTATCTATTAAAAACATTAAAGATCCACTCATACTTGACAAATTAGTAAATGCAGTCTGCCTCACAAAAGAAACTTCCAACACTCTTGTGGAGATCGAAGGGCCTCTGTCCGAATCCGAATGTACCGATCCTGTGAAGTTGTTGGCTCGTCAGATGGAACTTGAAAGAGCAGTAGAGAATATCTCAAGACTTACTGATGAACATCATTCAGTTCCTTATAAAGAGCCATGTACTGAACCACCTACTGTAATACCACCAGTTGTAGTACAACCTGCAGAAGATATCGAAGTAGAGAAACCTGCTAATCCCTCAAGTGAAACTGAGCTTGCTGCAGCCATTGATTCCATAACAGCTGACGACATATCTGGTGATGCAGATGCATTTTCGACTTCAACAAGATACGCATCAGTGCTTCCCACACAAGAGTCTACTCTCCTGCCCGTTTTGAACGAAAGTCCTCAAACTGATTCAAATTTGACTATAAAAAGTAACGTACAGTCTGAACGAGAGAATATTTCGATTCCAGATTTAAAATCTCCTAAAGATTCTCCTACTGAATCTTCATCTTCATCTTCAGAGATGGCCAAAAAGAGTGGAAGAGCTCGGCCAAGTACCCCCAAAAAATGCAGGAGTCGAAAGGTGTTCTCCAGTAGGAAGTTGGAGACATGCCCAGTACTACAACATGATTCAACTGTAGTTAAACTTCCAGAGTCCATCCCAGAAGAAATCCAAACAGCCAATCCAAAGGCAGCAACATCAGCAGCAGCTGCCAATGTAGTCACTGTTGCTGCTGCCTGCAAAAATGAATCCACATCTACAATCATACTGGACACACCAAAAGAGGCAGAACAGCCTGCTGTTGACCAGCCAGAACCTCAAGAATCGGCTTTCCATTCTGGGAGTAACATTACTTATTTTAGATCACAACCATCTCCTGAGCCACTTCCCTCTGCCATTACTTCAACTACAACTCGACTCAACTCACTTGCGAGTTCCAAGACTCCTGAATGGAATTCCAGGATTGATGAGAAAGAAATTCCACCTAAACCACAGGCTAGTGTAGCTTTTTCTACTTCAGCAAATCCACACATGCCTCCTGACACAAAAGCTTCAGATGTGGATCCGAGCTCCAGTACACTGCGAAAGATTCTTATGGAGCCAAAGTATGTGTCTGCTTCAAACAGCATTGCTGTGCCAAGTTTGCAGTTTACAACCACATTAACAGATTCACGGATGTCTGATAATGAAAGTTCTGTTGAGACTGTGATACCTGTTAAAACGTGTCTAGCTGAAGATAGACCCAGCCCAATTACTCAGTTAATACCTCGTGCCGCACCACCAAAACCAATCACATTGCAGCAATCAGAGACTCCTCAAATCCTTAAGGAGAAATTATGTCTGACATCCTCTGCAACTTCAGTGATCAGTAGAATCCCCAAGCCTTATGATTTCGAGGACACTCCTCGGATCTGTTTAAGCAACCGGAACTCTGGAATTTCTTTACCCAAGCAGAAGTTTCGTTCTAGCTTCAATGAAAACAGTAGGTATCATGTACCATCTGATGATGGAGGAAGTATTGGCCGTCCTGTTGTTGAAAGTGCAAGTTCTAACCCGGTGTCAAGTGCAGGTTTGAGGGTCAATACTTCAGAAGGTGTGGTAGTGTTGAGTTATTCTGGTCAGAAAACAGAGGGACGACAGCGTATAATTGCCAAAATAAGTCAGATTCCACCAGCAAGTTCTGTGGATATCGAATTTCAGCAGTCAGTGTCCAAGTCTCAGATTAAACAGGAGCAATCCCATCCGACCACCCCGAAAAGGTCACAGACTCCAACAAGTTATGGACACACAGGAGTAGTGTTATCTAGCCAACCTTTCAGTGCTCAGCCTGTCATTTCATCAATTACGCAGGAAAGTCCAAGCTCTGAAAAATTGGAACCTTCCTACCATCCAAGTCAACAGACTAGTTCTGTTAAAACCTACCAACAATCCCCCAGTCATCCTCAACTTCTGATATACAGTCAGCAGCATATTAAAAAGAATGGCACCACTGAATCAGTTTCTATGAAACCTGATGTAAAGTCATCCCAAAACTTCAATGTAAATCCGGTTTTAAGTCCTCACCACTCCACTTTACCAACCAATCATGTCTTAAATGCAAACGCTTCCCATGAAAGAGTGATTGCCCAAGTTAAACAAGAGCCTCGTTCTCAGAGAGTGTCCAGCCTTTCTTCGTTTTTTCCAAAAAGTTGCATTTCAAGCGGCTCAGTGGTTTTGGGTTCTTCTGGTCCGGAATCACATTACATATCAACCATACACCCCCCGGAACAGTCCGTGATCATGCCGCCTCATAGCATCACGCAGTCTGTGCCTATTGGTCACTTGTCACAAGGAGATGTCAGAGCCAGTACTCCATTATCTGGAATTGGCTTTGGAATGCGTTCAGAAAATCTCCTATCGCCAAGATCTGCACCTCCACAGCGTTCAACTACCCCTCAACCTGCAGTAATCAGAGACGTGGTACTGAAATCACACAGTGGATCATCTATTCTTGAGACACCCACAGAGGACTTGCAAACTCTCCAACAAGGACCTCGAAGAGCTTCTGCACCCCAGTTACAACCAGAGAGCTTAGTAATGCAGTCCGAGTACAAAGGTTTGTCTCACAGAGCCTTGCGCCTAGACCAGTACTCTAGAGATATGCGATTACTTGTGCACCAGCATTTGGCAGATCATCCTAGTGTTGTTGAAAGTCGTCAAGTCCGAACACCAGAGCCCCTTCAGCCACATTCTCACATTTCTCCGGCTTCTTCAAAGGGCTCTCCAATCGTAAAGAATGCGCCCAAACAAATAGAGATGAAGATGGCATCGCCTCACTCGGACAACAGAATAGTTGGACACCCTTCTGGCTCTGTAATGGTACAAGGAGTTCCAATGATTCACCCAGGAAATGCAAGCTCCATATCGGAATACTACAATGATATCAGGAGTTTCCATCCCCAGTATCCAAGTCATTCAGTCATTGGAATTAATCTGGCTAGTCGTGGACTTGCAGCATCTCAGGTAAATTGTTTTCATGACATACAACGATTGTTAAATCAGTGAGTTCTTATCCTGTTTTTGAAATTGGCAAGTTTTAAGGTTGTTTTTTTTCACCAGGTTTCCCAAGTTGATCATGGTCAGAGACATAAAGTGTCTTCTGTATCCTCTATCGAGTCCGTGGGAGGTTTTGGTGAAACCAAACTTGACAGCCCCCACATAAGACACCCAAGCTCTTTAGATTTTTCTCATATATCACGGGCGCAGAGTGAGAGCGGATCTCCGTCTTACACATCTCCAGTGACTGCGACGCCCACATTGGAATTGCAGCCCATACAGAAAGGATATCAAGGTTTTCCACCTTCAGTCTCTTCTCAGATGCGATCAGAACTCAAGCTGGATCACACTGGACTCCGGTCGGTTGATATGGTGCAGTTGTTAACGGTTTGTATCTCCACTATCACACGCTTTTGTTATACAGTGATACCTTGACTCACAAGTAACAAGTTCTCGCAGTCAGTCTATCAATTTGCCATGAAGACATGCCCCCCAGTGCTCACACATGTTCTATTGTCTCGTTTTTTTATTCGATGTACATTCATTTTTGCTTTGCCCCTGGGCGCCAAGGCTTAAGGCTGCCCACTACTCCGGGTTTGTGGCCATATTGACAGTCCCACTCACTTTATAATATTACAACAATTTAAAATCAATTTTAAATTATTTATTCAATGACACTTGTTTGTCATTGAATAAAAAATACAAAATACTCTATTATTATTATTACACTTATTAGCCCTAATATACTTTCTTTAATAACATGAAACAATAAGTCATGTGGGGCTGTTTTTTATATATTCATTATATTAACCGATTAATGGCGTTTTAATTACTTTCAATATGAAAACAATATTTGGAACTTGAGTAAATAGAAATACAAGATCGGCTACTGAACATTTTAAACTTGTAAGTCATGGTAACGCTGCACAGGAAAAATGTCATCATAAGCATTCCGAGTGTAACGCTAGTTTTGTTCTAGCAGAAATACCCAATAATCTGGCAAGGGCACCTTGCACTTAAGAACGACACAGCAGCAGTACAACTGCATTTTGTGTCTGGTAACAACGCTCTTGCTCAGCGTTCACTGCCACCACCAGAAGGAGGCGCCTTTCTACGTATCGCCCAGAGGATGCGCCTCGAGGCTTCACAGCTTGAAGGGGTTGCAAGACGTATGACTGTAAGTTATAGTAAATGGTTTTTATTGAAGAATGTAGTCCTGTATATGTTCATGTGCACATTCTATCGGATTTACACACCTCGACTTTCAATAAATTCTACACATTTCTATTACAGATTGAAAGTGAATACTGCCTTCTTTTGGCATTACCTTGTGGAAGGGACCAGGAGGACGTCCATAACCAGACACATGCACTCAAAACTGGTTTTATCACTTATCTACAAGCAAAGCAGGCAGCAGGAATTATCAACGTCCCAAACCCAGGGTCAAATCAGGTTAGATGTGGTTCCTTGAATTACAAGAAATTCATTACTACTTTACCTGTAAACTTTACCTGGGAGTTGAACCTGCCTTGAAAATATGACCTTGTTGAAATCAAGTTGTTGTTGTTGACCCATTTCAATTGAAAAGGGTTAAAAGGACAAATCCTAATGTGTATTTTCTTCTGCCCCTCTTCAGCCAGCCTATGTGGTCCAGATTTTTCCTCCTTGTGACTTTTCAGAGAGACACCTATCTCATCTGGCTCCAGACCTTCTCAACAGCATCTCCAGCATCTCCCCACATCTGATGATTGTTATAGCTTCCGTATAACGGAGCGGTCCCATGTTTCCAACCTTCCAGAAAGCTAAAACCAGCCTTTGCTATTTAACGGTACTCTGGAATCCCATTATTTGCCTGCGGAAGCGTTCTGTTTGACTTCTGTGTTTCGTTATGTTTGTTCATCTGCTTTATCTTTCGACTTCTTACTGCTTTCCTTTTGATTGTGTATGGAGAGAGTACACAACGATAAATGGAGCGATGTACAGCGATCAATTCTCTGATCATTAATTTTGTCTTTTTTTTCTTATGGAAACATATCAATGCTTTTTAAAATGTTGAAGAAATGTAGAATTTTCAGGATTTGAGGTTAAAAAAATTCTCTTGTTTTGAGAAGATAAATCAGTTACGTTTGCACTTATGTTATGGATATTGAGAACAGAAAAAAAAAGTTTGTGATATTGATTATTAAAATGGTTAATTTTCTTTTACTTGGATTCGCTCTCATTCACCAGCCGTTTTTTTGTAAGTGTTTTGTAGTCAAAGACGTTCCTGTGGATTTCTTTGACGTTTTATTGACAAATGATGTAACATAAAGCAGCTACTGTTCACTCATAATGCAGGAAACGGCTCCGTCGCCCTTATTCTCTCGAAGGGACAAAACATGGGAGCGTTGAGTGTTGAAGTTTACACACGATGCCTCAACAGGGGATTGTATTTCTACCTTTTTTCGCTTTTCTCTTTCTACTTGCAAAGCTAATCAAGTGAAAACCTGACTGTAAATATGTATATTTCATATATTTGAAAGCGTTAGACATTGCAGCTGACAAGTAAAGTAATTGCCATGAATCATGTGGGATGTATTATCATGTCAGTGTTTTCTTTAGTTTTCTCGAATTGTTTTCTGTGCCATAATCCTTTTTTTTCATAACACAAGACACATGCATTTCATACTTGACTTTTTTTATTAGTCACTTGAACTTTAGGGACTAAATTTATTTTTCAAACTGATTTGTACTGTTGTTGTTTTCAGTTTTTTTTTTAACATACCTCTTAATATGTATGACTTAAACAGTGCAATGCAAGTGGTAAACTTTGTAAAGAGAAATCCTAAAGATGAAAATATGTTAATATCTGATACTGGCTTTGTTGGTCTCCTGTGCTGAAACCAGTTGTGAGCCAAGCTGTAAATATTCCTTTTTTTTTTTTTTTTTTTTTTTTTTTTTTTTTTTTGGTATATGAATTTGTTTTGTGTGACAAAACAAAACTATGTAAAGAAACTGATGCTCAAAGTAAATCACGAGTTTTGTTTTTGCCGTTTCATTGGGTTGCTGCAGGCTTTTTTCATGGTATTTTTGAAGGCACTTACATTTTTTTTATACATATATATATATATATATATATATATATATATATAAATGTACAAATTTGACAATTGAAATACCAAAAGAAAGCAAACTGAGACAGCAGATCTTAATTTTTTATTGTTTTGAGTGTATTTTTGCAGTTCCTCTATGAGGACATTTTAAAATGTAAAATAAATTTTGTTTGTTAACATCTCTGCAGATCATTAAATGATCATTCACTCTCAATTTATTCGCCTTTGCCGTTTTCTTTTTCGTAATGAAGTTTTACAGGATTTTAAATGACCCGCAATGATTCCTTATGGCCACTAGGCGGCAGCATTGCAACGCTAAATGCCCCCTTACAGGACTAATATTTCTTTGACCAATACAGTATTTTTGAAAGCTGGGGTGTGCTGTAAATTGTAAGCACTGTTTAATACAAAAATCAGCTCTATTTAGCAGTCATTTTATTTTATATTCATCCATATCAAGGCCTTTTCGATCTGTTTTGGTCTTTGCTCATTTATGTTTGAAGTGCTGAGCCCAGGGGACTGTATATTACACTGTACTACTACTTACAGTCAAGCAACTACTTATATGAGAAATATGGATGTAAGGCACCCGAGTTCAGACTAGGTCTAGGCTTGTTTGACCTTTGCCATATGAATCAAATTCAGTAAAGCTTAACTTCAGTGTGGAACGCGTGGAATTCCCAGCGCGGTGTGTTGCGGTTAGACCGAAGACAAATGTGTGCGAGAAAGGCGAGGAAGATCATATTCATCACTGAAACAAAACAGTTCACAGATTAAATCCAAACCACAAGGCCTGTTCATCAGACAAGCCATCTTTCTCCAACCTCGTGACTTGTCCTCGTCAATCATGAATAAAAACGATAACACTAACGATAATTTCACTCAAGAAAGACACGACACAGATCCATCGCCTTTCTTTTCATCCTAGAAGGAAGAAATCATGAGCTTTACAATCCCATCAAACCTGAGTGTCCGTAGGAAGTAAATCTGAAATTAAGGAATGGCTGTATTGCAGAAGAGGCTCCACAATCCAGACGGAAGAGTACATTGTCAGCGAGGACGTTTGGTATGTAGTTCAAACCGGCTGCAAGACCCGACATGCAAATGCAATTCATTCAAATTGCCAAAAGTTTTCCCTCCTTTATTGGATCCATATGGTGTTGCCCGAGAGCATGAGATGTGATACTTCACTCCTTATAAACACGTCAGTCTGTTTCAGCAGGGCCTGCTTTACCTTCATCCCTGCACTTTTACTTATTAAAAATAGACCAGAAGATATGAGAAGCATTTTGTTAAGACTACCATACTGTACATTATCTGGTTTCACGAACGTGTATTCAAGTTCAAGTTCTGAGTATTTGTAAGCTGCTTTTCACAGTTTTAACTGTCTCAAAGCGCACGTGTGAATATGTAAGAGGATTGTTGCTTTTTATTCATTAGTAGTTGGTGTTAAAAATATGGCTATGACCATTGAGCAAGCACATATGCGACAGTGGCCAGGTAAAAAACCTCTCTAACTAGGAAAAAACCCTGGGGAGAACCTGGTTCACTGGCGCCAGTCTCCTCTGGCATTCTAACACTACAAAATCAGTGGGTTGGTTGTTCCACGCCATTTTGATGATGGTTCCGGAAGATGTTTCTCTCCTGAGTGGGGAAAGAGGCGGCTCCATCTCTCCACTTAAAACAGCGTCGTCAGGTCTACAGAGGTCCGGGAGGCATCATAGAAAAGATGAACCCGAAGCTCCAAGGAGATTCCGGGCATACGGCACTCGGCACTCAGGAGAGGAGTGAAACACAGAAAAAACAAAGCAATTAGGAAAATAATTCAAGACTTTGACACTTTTAGGAGGTGCAGGCGTGATTTGGTTCCGAGCACTAAACTAGGCAGCCTTTCTATACGATTATATTATTATATTCTGTAAGTTATTATAACAGGTCAATATATATGCTTCGTTGTAAAGACACGTCTTCAGTCTACACATAAATTGACTCACTGATTCTGAGTCTTGAGTTGTGCTAGGCAGATTATTCCACAATTTAAGTGCTAAATATGCAAATAGATTATAGAGATTTGCGGTATTATAAGATGGCCGGTGTTTTGTGAGCGCAGCAGTCGTGTAGGCGTGTTTTTTGTATGATTTTAATGTACCATTTATCATTTTTTATTTCTCTCTAATTCTCTGCTCTTGAACCACAAGTAAGGAAGAGATGAAATATGTAAAGAATGCTGTAAACACGGGGCCTAGCTTGTCTTTTTCTGATAACAGTACACTTCTCTCCAGTTATTTAGGGATGCTAAGCATCCATGTAGTTAAAACTATTTCATACATTCCACATCAAAATAGCTTTCTGTACATCAGCAATTATCAGAATATTCTATTTCGAGAGTAAGCATGTTTTTTTTTGTCTAGTTTTTTTTAGCAGCCTGTTCACTAAAGATGGTTTTTGACTGAAGTCAAACTTGGAAAGGACAAAGTAAATGTTCACCGAGACGTAAATGTTCACTATTATTTTAGACATTGTAATGTTCTTGTCCCGTTTCGGGATGCCGGACGCTAAGACCCAAATGCAGGGACAGGACTTTTCTTTAACAGAAAACAAACAAAAACATTACCAAAATGCTGCTCGATACCAATACATGTTAACCTAAGTCCAAACGGTCTGGAACTAGACAAGAACAAGACACGAGCAAGAATACCAATATAGACATAGAGTAACGCAACAGACACGAGGCTAAAATAAAGCAAGCAAACAAGACAAGAACCCCCAAACTGTCAAACACAGAGCCTTAAATGCAAGAACCAATTAAAACAGAATGAGACACAGATGAACATGATAATTAGCACTATGCTTGACACCTGGGCATATCAATAAATTCAACTAAAACACAAGTGAATACAGGGAGTCCAAACCCTGACAGTTCTCGAATATTTGTTTGGTGTGTTGTAAAACATATGTAGAATGTATTTGAAAATATATCGTATTTACACGAATAAGCAACATTTTTTCCAATTTTAGAAGCTCAAAAACGCCTAAACTTCTTGGGGGGTGCTTATATGAGCATATTTTAAAAATTGTAAGTTAACATAAGCAACCCTTATTTCACATTTCAAATCAGAAACAATCAGAAAAAAATGCAAATACATCGTCTTTATGTAGCGGTGCGCTTCTCCGTTTTGTCTTCATTTTTTCTTTAAATAATGGTTCTGGAGGCAGACATGTTTATATGCTTTTATTGACTGAAAAAAAGAAATAAAGAAACAGTAGCCACGACATGACACTTATCAGTGGCTAAGGTACGATACATCAATTGCAACCAAATAAAATATCGTATACAAATAACAAAACCTCATTCATGCAGCAACACATAACAGTGGCTAAACAACACTGGATGATAAGAAAATAAATCTTTCCTTACTTTCATCTATCCTTCCCTCATTCCTTTCTTCCTTGCTTCCATCTATCCACCCATCCATCTATAATTTGCAGAGAATGCAGCTGGTATTTTTTATATGTGTTCTCTTATCAATGTTTTTTTGTCACACGGTGTGTTTTTTTTTAGAGGCCACTAGTGACTAGTATCAAATTCATGTTCAGTGTACTTGTAAGGCGCTTTTCACAGTTACAACTGTCTCAAAGCGCATAAAAATATCAGAATAAGTTGTCTGTATCTACCTCATGTGTGGAAGCCATGCACACACACACACACACACACACACACACACACATACACCAAGAGCAGTGATCAGTCAACTTCACACCTCAGCTGGGAAACTTGCTGGTCCGGGATTCGAACCCATGACCTTGCGATCACAAGTCCAACTCTATCACCCTACTGCTTATGTTATCTAACATCAATCTGTTCACGAGATGGTGAAATTCCAGCCAGGTCAGGTTTGAATGTTTAGTCTGGTGCTTTTCGCAGCTCGGTTTCAAACTCCAGCGCGGCTTAAGCCTCGAATCAAAGTAAAACAACACAGCGTTTTATCCTGAGAGCGTTTTAACCTTTAGTTGGGGCACGCTGAGAAGAAGAAGTTCTATTTTTAGCCTGAAGTTCCTCATAGGCGTCAGGAAACCGATATACTGTACTTCACTTATAGAACGACACTGAAAGGCTCCTGCAGATGACGCATCTCCACAAGTGACTGTCGCGTCTGAATAGTCTGGGGAAATCGATAGCGTTTGATTCTGATTCTCCTTTTCATCCCCAGCACAATGGCGAGGATGTGTTCCGTGCTGGATCGGGTGGCACGGGGTCAGCTCGCCCTTCACCGATGAAAGAATCCCAAAGGTCAGTGGCACCGAGATTGGATTCTCATGGTGACTCAAAACACGCAAACACGTTTCCTCCCATGTGACATCATCTATTCTCCTCCAAAGGCTTGAAATATAATCCCAACGCAAGTCAGGACCAGCCGCACGCATAATTATAATCTGGAGCTGAAATGTTGCTCTTTGTGTCAGTTTGGGCAAAGTGGGCACGAGAGGAGCGCGGATCTTGAGGGTTTAGAGCGGCTTTCAGAGATTGTTTTTGCTTCTGATCCGACATTAAAGTCTTTGGTGGTGCGGCCGAGTCAGTCATACGTGATCGGTGCATGTAACGCGACGTGTCAGGCTGGTTTATGTGTGGATTTCACAAACCTTGGAGTTTTGGGTGAGGCGGCATTAGGGCAAAGCTATTGTCTGTTTAATGGAGCTCATAAAACCAGGCTTTTCTTCCTGGCCATTACACTCTATTCAGGACGTTCTTTGATTGGCATGCACTTGGATAAACGCTTCGGCTAAATGTATAGAGGTAATGCAAGCAGTCAGGAATTTATTGACTTATGTGCACTGCACACACACACACACACACACACACACACACACGCACGCACACGCACACACACCAGTGTCCCATCAGTGACATACATACAGAACAATATGTTCCGTCTCCCTTTAAACCATCAAAATATTTTCCATCTTAACCAAAATTCAGTAGTAAAAAGCCACAAAATCCCATCTTGATCCTCAAAACTTATAGAATCAGACTCTTTGCCAAATATCCAGCGTACATTTCTAAGAAGCAAACAAAATGCTTCACCGTTTCATTTTTCGCTTGCAGTCTCCACTTTTTCATTTGAAACTTGATTTTTTCGTTTCAGATTTTTTCGTATGTTTCAGATTTTTGCATTGTACTTTTGGCACTAGTTTTCACGTGTGAGCGGCCCTTACTCTGATTGGCTGGTGAGAATGTGATTGGCAGCAGTTGACTAGGAAGTATGGGCAGTTTAGCAAGCGCTTAAACACATTCAGAATCTAAACACCTTCATTTTCGAAGTTCACTATTTATTCGTTTGTAGCTATAAGTTCTGGACCGACTCCTTCCACATCCATGGCACAGAAATCCAACTGCAGTCAACGAAAAATAGTTTTGTATGAAAATCTGAAGTGGAAAATAGAAAACCAAACAAAAAGTATTTTGAAGTATTTTCCTTTGTTTGATGTTTTTGACACTAAACTGATTCCATAAAATCTGCCTTTAAAGTTGGCTGGTCCCCACAAAGCCACAGTTCACTGTAACTACCAGGCATCCGAGGCCCCACTCTGACCTAAATGCCTGTACACACACGTTTCATGTCAAGACATGTTGCACTTTGTAACAATCACTTCACTTTTGATTTGCCCATGTGATTCAAGCATCATATTCGTGAATTGCGGTTCCTGTATTGGCGTTTTATCAAACGAAAGCTTGAGAAAAGTGAAATTACGAGAATGAAAAAGAGTAAATTACCACAGTCTTTGAAGGATCAAATGGGTGTGTGTGACAAAATCACAGTCAACGATGCAACATTTTGGGTTACATAAGTTGTTCACATTTCACTCTCACGCCTTCTAACGCTTCTGGTTTATTTTACATTGAGCGTGAGATCACGGAGCTAAAGCGAATGAAAGTGGGGTAGAAAAGACCAAACGCATCTTTATTTTTGTAATGTGGTTTCAAATTAGCTGTCATGCTAACATCTATTCTGCGAAATACCTTTTCAATTAAATGTGGTTTTCGTGGAAGACACTAGTCAAGTAGATCATTCTTCTGTTGTAATGGAGAAATATGTTCCACTCTCTAGCCATTTTATTTGTTTAGTTTGTGGGGAGCCGGAACATCTGCAGCTTCAAACACTCGCCATGTGCCGATGAGCTTAAAGTGATAATGGGCCGCTGTCATCTGGTGAATCATTCTGAGGCTGGTGAGACTGTTTAAGTCGGGCTTGGAAGGACAGACGTGTTCCCGCACTTCTTTCAAAGCCCCCCATGAGAAAATGATGGCCAACAGGCTCACAGCTCTGCTTAAGATGAAGCATCTGTCAAATGTGAAAATGATCTGCAGCCTTCAATCACAGGCCTCTACCTGTCAAAATACAAGTCCCCATTCTAACAGGTTTTTTTTCTCCATGCGTAAACGTGTGATGCATTGATGAACTCGGTAACCTGTTATTTAAGAATTGTCCAGTTTTATTAACTAAGAGCTGTTCACATTTTTAAACTATTTAAAAAAAGTAGAGAAAACCTTCAATATTTTTTTTGATATAACATTAATTTATGGACATGTTTTGATAATAAATGTTTATTTAATGTGAAATGGCATATATTGGTAAACTTTTTTTAACAACATTAATCCGATTATTTTGTAATTTTTTTTGTTATCGCAATACATCTAGTACTAAACAAAGAAAAGTACTCTCACATTGCAGACTAGATGTAAATAAGAGTGTGATGAACAGACTGATTAAAAATGTTCAATTGTGTATTACCATACCGGTAATTTCTTCTTTTTACATCCTTGTACTGTAAATTTTTCACCTAAATTTGTTCTTACCCTCTTTTTATTCACAAATTTAATTTTCACCACATGAAAAACGGGATCTCCTCATATAACTGAACTGATAAATCCCACTGAAATTGCCTCCAGATTGCACTGTTGTGCTCGGCGGTCATGACATTAGTCTGGCCCTCATAATCACACACTTCCACCTCTTGTAGCTGTTGCTTTTCAAGCCAATGATGTCTTGTTCTTCTCAAGTGGTTAACACTTTTTATCTGCCTTAATCCCTTTATCTTATTTTACACTAATCTGTGCTTTGATCCGTTCTCTTTTCCTAATGTGATTCCTCTAAATTATGATTCCCTCCTCCACAGGCTGAAAGCAGCTGTCTTCTCCAGCCTCAGACTCTTTTTATTTTTTCATAATTAGGAGGGAAGGAAAAAGCTTCTCAGGTGACAGTCCGAATGCCCACCTTAATAATCCCAAATTACCTTGTTAATCTCGTTATATTCTGTTTACAAATTCAAGTTCTGTTGATGAAGATGCACAGAACCAATAAAACCAGGAATTACTCTATCATTAATCTTCATATTATGTTAAAGGCAGAGGTGTAAAGAGTACATGAATACCATAGAGTTAAATTACAGATACCTATGTGTAAAAATTACTCCATTATAAGTCACCAATTCCAAGAAGACTTGAGTAAAACTATCCTTTTTTAACAAACTTAAGTATTTTACTCCTTCTGAACTTGGGCTAAAAAACACCAATAAATGTGAAAAAACAAGAAACTCTTTGTTCACGAGATTTTATTTCCTGATACAGAAATCAGATTTAATACCTCAATGTTTCAAAATGGTAGAACAAAATGGAAAAAAAAATAAACAAAAAGTCAGTCTCAGTCAAACTCAAATTCAAATCAAACCCCTAATTTATGTTCACGTGATTTAACTTATAAATAGCATCCAGTGCCTTCAGCATCCTGCAGATGGCGAAGAAATTAAAAAAGTGGCCGCCTTGTTGCACAAAATAACAATCTAACAAGTAAAGGTAAGCGCTCATTCCAATGTATTGAAGTAAAGAGTACAGTTACTCAACCAAAAATGTTGTCAAGTAGAGAATAAAAGTTGCTTATATTTTTGATACCCACAAGTAAAAAGTAGCCACAAATACTCAAGTAAAGTGAAAAGTCCATTTACTCAAGTACTTTACACCACTGGTTAAAGGAAATACATTTAGCATACTGTCCTGTACTTAAAATCAGCATTCATGCTGCCCAAACAGGAACCTTATTAACTAACTCATAGAGCGTGGAGCTTCTGATGTAAACGCAAACTTGTGGATATTATTTGCTGCTGGATCCCTTCCTGATGCCAGGCTCATGTGATCGGATGCATGACTGAACACACTCAATGTTGGGTGGGCCGTGCGCTGAATCAACAGGTGGCCATTCAACAAGTTTGCCATCTATACAGTAGGTAAGCCCGGACTGGAGTTTCTCCTCAAAGCAAACACAAAAGATGCCGCAAATGTTTTTCAAGCTCAGGTGGATAAATGGTCTTGGGGTGGATGGATTCTCATCTGACAAGGTTATTCACCTCCTGAAGGAGAACATCCCTTTTTTCTCTCCCGTCTTGCGTTAACTGAGCCTTGAGCATATCTAATTGAACAGGAGGAATATTGCTGCGTTCCAAGTCAGCGCATCGGAATGTTGTTCTAAAGGCCTTCGGTGCCCAGAGACTTAATTCATTGAAGTGAACGTGTTCTGCTTTATGTGCTCTGCCCTTCACATGACTGCCCTATCAGTAACTGTCAGCCCGCTCTGCTTAGCGTGTTTGTGTTGCTGTGTGCCACTGACGTGATAAATGAGGTTTATGGTGCAAGACACAAGTATGTAAATGGCTGCAGTCTGCAGGGACGTCACATCAGACGCCTGCTGTGCTTCTTAAATTCACTGATTTCGATGATAAGTCCAACTTGTTCAGAGGCATGAAAGTTAGGTCCATATTTTTAGTTGTATGAACAACTTTTCCATTTCTGTGTCACAGGGAGTGGGACCCAATCACTAGAACTTGGGGTCTGAAGTTGGGACTCAGCCAATCATATAGCAGGACACACAGAAACATAGTCACACTCTCATTCACACCTATGGAGCGTTTTAACTACAGCTTTCCTGTTGCAAACTCCAGGAAACCCAGGAACACGGCGAGAACATTCAAACGACACAGAAATTATGTTTTGTATGAAATAGCTTTTGCTAGCCGACAACTTTTATGTGACACTGCTCTGTCTATTATTTTTATGATATTTATTTATGAGTGATAACTGCAGTGAATTTAATAAATGGTTTGTAATGGCACAATTGACATGTTATTGAATTTAATTGAATAAGCCTTTGATTGTCCCACAGCGAGGAAATTGAATGTCACAACAGCAGACAATTATATGTATATAAACACATATATATGAAGAATAAAGAAGTAAATAAGCATGCATGCATTAACATAACATAAATTACACTGCATCTTGGTCCATAACTTGTACACAATTCTCAACCACAACTGCCACTGTATCTTGCTAATGTGGAAGAGTAGAAAAGTGCAATTCGTCAAGTGCATGAATCATAATTGACAAATAAAGCTGACTTTGACAAATCCACAATCTGGACTGTTTTCAGAGATGCTAAAACATTGGAAAATTGCTCAGCGCAATGGAATTTCTCGTTCTGTCTCTTTGTACCGACCACACCGCCTCGCCGTAATTTCAGGGTTAGATCCGCAGTGGCATCTCTTCTATTCCCGTCATTATCTTCATCTGCAACCACGTACTGAAGAATCCGCATTGCAGCTCAACCAAGATAGGCTGAAACCACTTGAAACCACCAACCACCTTGAGTTAAGCGCTCACCAAAAATTCTACAGACCGCTCTCACTTTGGCCCAATTGTTTATTATTTCCACATAATTCCATGTTTCCACACCTCGGATTAGTGCCCTTCTCGCTGGCCTCATTTAAATTCCTTGTTTTATGATTACGCGTGCTATCTGAGAAGACGCGTTATGAAGTCTCTGCTGATAGTCCTGAGTGAAACTGGCCTATTTATTGAACGCATTGTGTTTAAGTGTTGGTGTCATGGTGTGAAATCCAAGTGAATTGAACTCTGTACTGAAAGTCAATATTCTACATACTAAGCGATTCTTGATGCAATAAAAACGAACCCATTCGCAACCCATTTTGAGAATCGAGACTCTTAGCTTGCAATTTCAAGAGCACACTGAACTTCAAAAGTCTGTTTTAACACAGAAAAGCACTGTTGTATTCACTGTACAAATCGCCCACATGGTAATATTCACTCAGAAGTACTATGCTGGTTGTCTGTTGTTTGAACAGAGATGAAGGCCTTCTACTGGATCGCTTTCAGGTAACAAACTAAAACATCTCCACGTTTATTTATCAAGGAACATACTTTACGTTGAGTTAGAATGGAAATGTGGACTAGAAACACCCAGTATAAAAAACACACAATCTCCTCCCTACATAACAAGAGTACCTGAAAAGTACCATACTTGAGTCAAAGTACAAATATCTTACTGTACTTAAGTAAAAGTTGTAAAGTATACAATTGTAAAAGATCTCAAGTATTTGACTTGCACTGAATTTAGGCTCAAAAAACACCAAGAAATGTGAAAAACAAGATACTCTTTATTCATGAGATTTTGTTTCTTAATGCAGAAATACAATTTAACCCCTCAATGTTTCTAAATGGCATAACAAAATAGATAAAAAAGAACCAAGTCAGTCTCAGTCAATCTTAAATGTGCAGAAACGTGCAACCACTAATTTGTGTGATTTAGCTCATAAATAGCATCCAGTACCTTCTACATCCTGCAGATGGCTCGTCCTGGTTCAAAAGAGAAATGTATCCTGGTTTAAAAAGATGCCAACTTTGTCGCGCACAATCGCAAAGTAATGGTAAGTGTCTATTCAAATGCAGTGAAAGAGTACATTTACTCAATCAAAAATGTAGTCTAGTAGAGAGTAACGGTCCCTTATATTTTTGATGCTCAGTACACGTAAGAAGTAGCCAAAAAATGCTTAGTAAAGTAATGAAGTCAATTTACTCAAGTACTTTACAATACTGAAGAAAACACACTTAAAAGAACCCAAAATGCTTTGTCGAGTGCACTTACTGTACTTGACATTTGTAATGAATAATTTAGGATGATGCAACAATTTATTACTAGTATACAAACCACTGTGCGGAATAGCTTTGAGGTATAGTAAAGATAATTAAAGATGCTGTCAAATTGCAAGTCGTGAGTTACAGTTTCATTGTCTAACGTCAAAAGTTTGGGAAAAGAAACACTGATGAAAGAGTGTAAAAAAGAAGGGAAAGAAGAACACCACAAGGAAGGAAAACACCACAGTACGACATGCAAGCCGAACACAGAAGGCACGTGTGACTACGAGCAGTGAGCATGGCGACAAAGGCTAGGAAACAAAACGGGAAGATTTTTAGGCTGTAGCGTTCTAATTGAAACAAAAAAGAAATAGCTTTTATTGACCTGACATTACCGTGCTTTTGTTTCAAGAAAGTGGATCGCAGAAAAGTCTTTGTTTCCTTGTGTAGTCTACATAACAACCCACGGCCCTAAGAACAGGAAGTCCTCCGGCGTGGCTATAGAGGTCAGTCACTGTATATACATTAGCTCACACATGCGTCTTTGGGCAACACTTGCCGCTGTATGTTGATGGGCTTTAAACAATGGACCTGCTGTGAAGTGACCACCTGCCTTCTTCAGCATTTCCTTACAGCCTCCCCCATAGTTCCAAAATAACACTTTCTGAAAGTATTTGCATTTGTAAATCTCAAAGACTTTTACTGCCTTGTTGTTATTTCCTCGTAATCTCGGATAAAGTACGTTTAAACTGCTGTCATTTTTGCCAAAGAGGAAATACACTACAGTAATGGATTTAGAAGATGAGATTATTCAAAGTATACGTTTTATCCAATGACCATTCTGAAGACCACTTGGGTCGAATTTTTTGGGTCGACAAAGTGATATTGCCGTGAGCGTGAATTAGCGGTTGTACTTTTTGCACATTTTATGCTGATTTTTGAGACTGATTTTTTGTTCTTTTTAAAATCTATTTCTTTCTGATAATTTCTGGACATTAAGGTGTTAATTTGCATTTCTATACTAGGAAAAAACCCTTATAAGTAACAGGTTTCTTGTTTTACACATTTCTTGGTGTTTTTGAGCATAAATTCAGTATGAGCACAATACTTGAGTTTTATTTATTTTTAAATGGGCTACTTTATGACTTTTACTCAAGTCTTCTTGGAATTTGTGACTTGTAATGGAGTAATTTTTACAGTTATCTGTACTTTTACTTTTAAGTATGGTTTTCAGGTTACACCTCTGCATGTAATAAAGGCACAGGGGGGTGGGGTATTAGGAAGGCCAGTGACCTGGTAAAAAGTCCTGGTGTGTGATGTCAGGAATATTTCAGTAACCACAATGCCGCGACTGTAGAAATGTGGTCAGATGTAATGAAGGTGAGGAGAAATTCCAGGCATTTTTGGGATACAAGAGATAATTTACACTGAGAAGTGTTCTGATGTAATTTACTCTTGTTGGAAGAGCGTTCAGCTAAAGTGTGGGTTGTTCAGAGAATCTCAGCTCCAGCATCTGTTGTGCCGTGTCTGAAGGATCTGAAAGGCCAGTCGTAAAAACGCTCTCTGTCAGATAACTCCTTTCACTTTCTCGCTTTTCCCCGTCATTCCACTGTGTGGCTGTCAGTAGAGTCAGCTAAGCAGGGCTCTCAGACACGGGGCGCTTGACTCTGAGATTCCTAACAGTTGCTAGGGAAACTTTTGTTCATTAAAAAAAAAAAACAGTACCTTTATGCCTTTTTAACTTCATATTATTTTACTTTTATTCTCTAGACATCTATTTGCATCGATTTTGGATTTAATTAGATATTTGCCTACGTAAGTTTGTTTAACTTTTAAATAAGTTCAAGTGAGTGAGATTGCCAATTGTAATTTTTTTTCAAAATTAAAATTCAGATTAATATTTTTTATTAAAATTCATTAAATATTTTAAGATATTTATTAAGTCCGGCAAGACAAAAAAGTAATAGTGTCACAGTCCGTAGGCATTGGACCCACATGCACAGAATGGATGAGGAAGCAGGAGGTTGAACAAATACAATGGCTTTAATCAGAGTCGGGCAGGCAAGTGATCATCGACGGTAGGTAGTATAGCAGAGACAAGGCAAGGAGTAATCCAAATAGACAGGCAGAAGTTCGGCAACAAATAATCCACAACAGGTCCAGAATCGGCAGGCAAAAAAAGGAGGGTCAAGAAACAAGATCAGGATCGGCAAAAATACAAGACAGGACGAGACTAGAGAAACGCTGGAGAGCTGGCAAAGAGCACAGACAATCTGGCAAATAACACCGGGAATCACTCGTGCTTAAATACACAGGATAATTGTCATTAATCACAGATATAAAACACCTGGTCTTCAAATGATCGCACTAACATGTGGATAAACCAAAATGGCGGCAACCCGGTACACTTCAACATAAAGTCCGATCGCGATTTCAGGATAAGAGTCCATGGTCACGTGACTCGGGATCCATGACAAATAGTTTATTTAAATATGGTAATTTATTAAATTGACCATTTGGAAACCTACTTTATTAAATATGACAGTCAGCAATTTATTATTATTATTATTATTATATTATTATAAAATGACATTTATATATGTAATATATTGTGCATATATAAAGATGTTATATTTAAAATTCAGATAAATTAAATATTAAACAAGTTTAACGTTTTATATTTGTATTAAACGTTTTGTGGTATAAAAAATATTATAATTTATGTCAGCTGTGTGTGTGTGTGTATGTGTGTGTGTTTTATTTTTTAGATATTATTATTTTATATTATTACTGTATACTGTCATGTACAGTACTTTTTGTTTAGAATGTATACTTTTTCAGTGTACAACACTGGTAGAATGTACCAAGCAAAACACATCTTCACCTACTGTATAATAATAAAAGTAATAAAATCTCCACGCTTTATTAGAAGTTTAAAGGTCAGGGGCGGGGTCCCGAGACGGAACTCATACATGTCAATGCCTATTGACCAGCCCACCTTCCTATAAGGACGTCGATCACATTCCAGGGGGCGGGGCTCCTGACGCTCCGCATTTCTCAATGAGACCATCGCGAGCGCAACATTGAGCGTGGAGAAGCGCACCGAACGCGTCTCTGTCCATCCACAACTCAGAATGGATTACAAACGGATTAAGCGCTTTTTATTTGTCAGTGTATTTATGAACTTTATATGTATTTCTTTTCAAAAGAAGGAAGGTATGTGATTTGTCCCCTAAGACTTTTTTAAAACTTTACTCACGCTGCGCAGTCTGATCTAAAACGTTTCCTACGCTAGTGCCGTTAACGCATTAAAATAACTTTTATCTCAATAACCAATTTATGATTTCTTACAGCAATCTGTATTACGTTGTGTACGTTTTGTTTCGCAATAATTAGCGGCTGCGATTATTATAGTGTCGCGTTAGAGCATGTTAAGCACAATTATATGCTCTAAATTTGAAACATCTTTTATTTTTCGCGATTTTTTCGTGACTTTTCATATCTTTCTAAATAAGTGGCAAAACAAGTTAACAAGTTAATGAATAAGTCAAGCAATTTTAAACTTCATTTAAAAAGAAATCGACCTTAACCGGACGACTTACGGACAGCCACACGGAACGTTCAGTTTGTCTTGGAGGATGATTTTAGTGGACAGTGTTTGCTTTTGCGGAGAACACATTTGTTTAACATCTTTACTCATTTCCCTGTGTAAATCTGGGCGCTTATTGGCGTTTTCGCAGAGGTTCTGTTGGACATGGTGGCATCGGGAGCGGAACTCGGCTGGTTGTCGTCGCCTGTGGAGCGCGGGGTGAGTTTACGGCAAAACGCCTAGATTTATCTCACTTTTTTTGGTTGGCTTGTGCTTGTCTCTTCAAAAAGTCTTTAAAAACCTGAATTTGTAAGAAAACGTCAGAAGTGAGTTGTACTGCGGAGACGTTCGGAGAGACTTCAACAGCGGGTGTGATTTTAAACCGCCCTGTAAAACCGAGGATGTAATTAACATTTAAAGGTTAACGCATATGGTGGTTTTTGTGACGTGCGATAAAATTAAAAACGTTCGTACAATTTGTCTTGGAATTCCTGCGCAGTTTAAAACTCTCTGCGTGGGGGAAATAGTTAAAACATTTTGGATCATGAACTTAAACATCGGCTGATTATGTCACTAAGTTAGTCATACTGGGTTTTCTTAGCCAGCAAGGGTTGGTTGGTTGGTTGGTTGGTTGGTTTGGCAAGTTCGGACTTGCCCACGTCTTATTTCCATCATTAACTATGCTGAAACTCAAGGATTTAAAATAAACTGTGTAATGGAATGCAAATTTGTAACATACATTGATTTAAAGCAGCTGTTTCGTTTTGTGTGTTGGAAAAGGTTAGAGTTAAAGAATGTGAACAAGGTGTTAGTACTAGTCACAGTCTCAGTGGGCTGCTGTTTATTAAAGAATTTATTGTGGTTAGAATTTATGAAATTCTTTAAACCGCAAATATCCTTTTTATGGAAGCATTTGTCTCTCAGTTTTATTGAAATGCCACACACAATGCCCCAAATAAATGCAGGTACTCTTTAGCTGTTTGCACAGTGGCGGATAAAAAACATCTTTACACACAGCGAGTTCTAGTATATTACATCAGTTTCGCAGAAGAAACACTGTCGTATTGTTTCTTGCCAACGCTCTGTAGGTTTTTAACCAGCATCCTCACTACTACTTAAAATTCCACGGTCAAGACATTTCATGTTATTTTAGACCTAGACATTTTCTGGCATCTTTGAAACATTTTTCCACAATTTTGGTTTTGACTATACAGCTAACAATCGTTTTGTGAATTCTCGTTGCAGTGGGAGATAGGCCAGGGAGCTGTGAACGGCTCTTTACTGTACAACTACTATGTATGCAACGTGGAGGAACGGGAACAAGACAACTGGCTCCGCACTACCTTCATCCAGCGCCACCCCACTGCCTCGCGAGTCTTCGTGGAGCTGCGCTTTGTAGTCCGCGACTGCAACTCCTTCAATGCTGACTCTCTGACCTGCAAGGAGACTTTTAACTTGTACGCCTCTGAGGCAGATGCTGACATCGGCACGGCTTTCCGCAAAGGCCAGTTCCGCAAGGTCACCACCATTGCTCCAGATGAAATATCCAGTCTTGGAGAGATGAAGATGAACATAGAGACCAAGGTGGTGGAAAACCTGTCCCGCAAAGGCTTTTATCTTGCCTTTCAGGACATTGGGGCATGTGTAGCCATTTATTCGGTGCGAGTTTACTACAAAACCTGCCCGGCCACAGTGAAGAGCCTCGCTGCTTTTCCCGAGACAGTGGCTGGGGCAGAGAACCAAGCCCTGCATGAAGTTGCTGGACTCTGCGTTGAAAATGCGTTAAGCGAAGACCAACCTCGCATTTTCTGCACCACGGATGGAGAGTGGGTGGTTCCTATGAGCCAGTGCCAGTGCAAAGCAGGGTTCGAAGCCTTCAATGATGCCTGCAGAGGTAAGAATTTTTCATATTATAGCAGAGTATATTACAATCCCCCCTAAAAATGTTAAAATGGTCTTGTAATCCCCCCAAAATGGTGTGTAATCTGGGTTAAAATGGTGTGTGATTTTATCTTTGTAAAGAGACTAAAAAAACGAGGTGTATTAATGTAATCCAAGATGCCTTATAGTCCAAAAATTACGTTCATCCTTTATCTTGTCACCTTTACTAGTTTGTTTTTGTCACTCATGTTGTTCGCGCTGTTAAACTCTCCAGCTTTGAAACCTGTTTGCTTTTCTTAGCCGTGTGTTTGACTTTCATAACCCCTCATCACTCTTCACAAACCAAGTTCTGAAGCGAGTGACCAAGATCTTTAGGCTGAATCTTTCAGTGACAGGTATAATATTTGCATAGGGATTTTGATGGCTTTTTTTGCAGTTAGTTTTTACACTTATTCCGACACTTACTAAAAATGCCATCGCCATTACCGTTCAGGTACTGACCGTCCTGAGGATGCAGGAAAACAGCACTTGCTTTGAGACGTTCATTTCAAAACATCAATTAATTTGTCAAGTCAAACTTCAGAGTGTGTTACAATTTCGCCCATTTGGCTGTTGCACATTCTTGAATTCAAGCACGTGCGTTTTTTTTTTTGTTCTAGCAAATGTTTGATTTATAGACCGAGAAATGTGGGAACAGGTGTGTGTGTGAGAGTGTGAGCGAGTGTGTCCATGCATGGCTTAGAATTGGAAAAGATAAAGTGTCAGCCTTTGGAGAGGGAGGAGATTGTAGTGGAAAGGTGGAGATCGGAATGTAAAGGTAGCAGAACAATGTAGCGCTGTGTTCGGCTCCAGATGCCCCCCCGCGCTCCGGAGCATTCCTGCTAGCTTTATTAAGCAGCCTTCCCATCTACTCCAGACTGGAGGAATCCCTGGAGAGAGCTCCAGGCCAGAGCCGACTAAGTGATGGATGTACTGTTGATTAAAGCAATCATTGTCAAATAGTCAGATCGGGGAAGTAGAAATCTTTGTTCTGGAGAAGAATGACAGGCTGTGTGAGGAGAGATGGCTTCGAATTCAGGCGTCCACGCTCAAGCTTGGCAGCGTTCTCCGCTATTGAAACACTCCCTAATGGTATAAAAGAGCACATGCCTCTGTTGACCACGCAGCACCGTCTGACCTATCTTAAGCAAGCGCCCGCACCCTGTCACCCACACGGCCAGGCCATCTCAGGCTGGAGCTGTTTGAGAGACGGGTTACGGCTTTTTGCTTGATGATTTATTAGAGAAGTGGGAACTGAATGAAGTTGGATGTGTGGAGGAAACCGTTTCCCGTTTGGAGCGTGAGCGAGATGTGTGTGTGTAATGTGGCGAGTAACTGGAGGAGTAGTAATTGACTTGGGTGTGTGTTCTTAAGAGGCATAAGTACTGGTTTTAAATGGTCTTTTCCTTTTCTTTCTTTCTTTCTTTCTTTTTTTCTTTCTTTCTTTCTTTCTTTCTTTCTGGCCTCCTTCCATCCATTCATCCATCCTTCCATCCATCCATCCATCCATCCATCCATCCATCCATCCATCCACCTCCATCCATCCATCCACTATCTATCTATCTATCTATCTATCTATCTATCTATCTATCTATCTATCTATCTATCTATCTACCCACCTCTTCCTTTCTTTCTTATCTTACTTGCTTTCAATAAATGTGTTAAGTTCTTTTTTTCTTTCTACTCCCACCCCCACATGCTTTCTTACTGCTTTTTTTTTTTTTTTTTTTTTTTTTTCATTTTTTAGGTCTTACATGCTTTTATTAATTCATTTTTCCTTTCTCTCCTCTCTCTCTCTCTCTCTCTCTCTTTAATACTTTCTCTCTTGCCAGTCTTATTTGCTTTCATTGCCTTCTTTCTTTTTTTTTTTTTTAATAATCTCTTTCTCTGCGTCATGCTATTTTAGCTTTCCTCACCTTCACACTTTCTTCCTCTGATTGGAAACCTAACACTGTCCAAACGTGAACCAGATTGGCATTGATTGTATTTATTGTTATTGGCTGTTTCAGACGACAATCTGTTATTTTTGGCCTTGACCACAGGTCTTGGAAGTGACATGTATTGTAAGTTTAAACATCCAGTTTCACACGCCCCTCCGTACACTGCCCAAGCTCTTCTGGGAGATTTCAAACGGTGTCTTGTAAATAAATAGCTTTGCTTATCCAATCTGTCTCGGAAAGACAAATAGATGCTTTTAGACTGTCCCCAGTTTATATCCAAAAAACATTTTAAACAAACATCAGTTCCGATGAATACGAATGCCTTAGTTACGGTCATTTATTCACACAATTGTGAATAAGGACACGGACAAATTGTGAAATAAGACAAATGTAAAATTATTTTAAAAGAAACTCTGTTCTGTTTAATAAAAAATTATTTAATCTCTATCTATCTATCTATCTATCTATCTATCTATCTATCTATCTATCTATCTATCTATCTATCTATCTATCTATCTATCTATCTATCTATCTATTTATCTATCTATCTATCGATCCATCCATCCATCCATCCATCCATCTATCCATCTAGTATCATATATTTTCCAAAAACAATGCAGCATGTGTTTAAGTGTCTTAAATTGTCCAGATTAAAGCTCTACAAATATGTTTAACACTGTAATGACATTTAATTTGGCTAATTCCAGGGTTTGTTCCTTTTTACGGGATGTGTAAGTACTCTGTGTCATACTCTTTTCACTTAACTTTGTTCTCCTCTCACACTTTTCCAGTGCACAATTTTTCAAAAGTTTTAAAACACTGTCACAGTGCAAAAAATCATTGGTTTTGTTCCCTTCCAAACATTTTAGTTAATTTAGATAGTTATGAGCCTGAATTAATAGCAGTTGAGCTACACTGGATTTGTCATTCGTCAGCTTTTGGGTATTAAAATAAAATAATGGAGAATAAATATGAGATTATGAAAATCTCGGTATGACTCACTTATAATTTTGCCAATTGCATTTTGGAATTTTTTTTGGAGTGATGGGGAAATGAAACTAAAGTACCTTTGGCCTGTTTGCATTCAAAACCTGACATCGGAGGATTGTGTGCATGTGCTGAGTGTATTGTGCGGCGGTGTGTGTGAGATCAGCAGTTTCCTGCTCATGTCAGCTCTCTGTCCCCCGAAACAGGACGAGCTATAGCGGAAACCGGAGGCCGGCTAATCCTCACTGACCCTCCAGCTCGTCTGTTCAGGGATTTCTATTGTCGCACTCAGTCAATGGCTTCAATGGCTTGTTTCTCACTTTAAAGGAATTTTGCATCGTTTTGTTGTCTCTTGGCATCCCAACGTTCTGGTGATGGGCTGTTGTTTTGAATCTGCCAGTCTCCTGAAGCTGGTTCTTCTGGATTTTTCGTTAACTCCGAACTAATCTCATGCATGGTCTCAGTGTTTGGCTCCTTTTGTGCCCCATCATCTTCTCTTCCTCCTGCCCTCTTTCCTTCGAGAATGAGTGAAAAGTGTCAAAAGAGCTGGATTAGTGCATTTATTGTGTCTGTTAACGACCAGATGAAAGAAGGAGTGGAGTTGTAAAGCGTAGATGTAATTCTCTTACATCTCTGCCATTGGTCTGATAATCCGTTGCACTAATGCTCTCACCACACCTAGAATCTTCCCTCCCGCTGGACTCATGTTACCAGCCGACACAGCTCAGGCTTTGTCCCGTCCAGCCATAAGTACCACTCCATTGACAGGGATTATGGCAGTATATTTGAGACCAAGTGTCACCTTCGCCGTCCTACCTCCTATGCAGTTTATAAACGTGTGTAAACAAAGAGCTGATGGAGACTAAAGAGTGGGTTTGCAATTGCAATGTGGTCCAGAATTAGATTGAAGGACAAAATGGGTCACAAGACTAAATGGTTTGAGTTTTGATTCAATGGTCCGATAGCTTGATAATTTGATTGATTTTTGTGCTTATATTTATAATTTAAATTTTTTTAGCAGTTGTGGCCGAGTGGTAGGGAATTCGACTTGTGTCCAAGAGGTTGCAGGTTTGAATCCCAGTCCCTGGGCAAGACACTGACCCCCACATGCCCACCATCGCCGTGAATACTCAGAGTTTGTGTGTGTGTTTGTGTGTGTGTGTATGTGTGTAACGTCACTGGATTAAATGCAGAGCACTATTTTGATACGGCCCCTAATGGCCATATTGGGAAATTCACTTTATTTCTACGTTCTAACATTTTGTATGTACATGATTTATGCAAACGAGAATGAAACATGACAACAAACCATGTTTTGGAAAATTAGAAAATTAAATGCTGACCCAAATTTAAAGTTGGCGGTTCAAATCCCAATTGGGATCATTTTGTGTAGTTTCCCGTCAGTACGTTTGCCTCTGCTCTAAAAGTTAGCCTTCCGGAGAACAAAATCCTTTCCAGCCTACTGTTGGTTGACCACTGTGGAATAGGCGTTCAGACCAGAAACTCGCCCTGAAATGCAAGAAGAAAGCCAGCCACAATTGATTCTGAAAGGCAAACCAGATTAGTTTGAATTTAACTCACACTGATGCAGAATTGCTAATGGTTTTACCTGATTGCAGGCAGCTAGGATTTTTCATTGCTCTCTTAATCTTAATTCTCTTTGCCGAGCATGTTTTATTTTTCTACGGGCTCCCCTTCTGAATTTAACCTTGTTCCTGTGAAACGAGCCCCTGGCCGCTGTCCACACTCACTCCGTCCCAGTGTTTGTTTTACTTGGCCATCAACACCTGGTGGAGCAGCAACTTTAACTCAACTCTGCCCGGGGCTACATGTAAGCCCCTCCATGCTGAGGCTGAAATGACTACCCCTTTTGTTTTTCTTTCCTTTTTCTTATTCGCAAACCCCCATCAAACCTCTGTCCTGGAGGGGTTGAAGCTGTTCGGCCGCCATGTAAACACTTATTCATTCAGCCCTCCTTCCGATTCATCCATCCATGCATCCGTCCATTAACGTCACCCTCTCATCAGTCTTCGCTCTGACTGTTCCACTCAACCCACACGACTCTCAGACCCCGGCAGGTCAGCGGCGAGCAGCTCTCACAATAAACAAACAGTCACTCAGAGGCTCTTATGACCTAAGCCCCCGGTGCCAGATAGCAAGACAAGAGCCGTGCTCGCTTCTCTGATGAGAAGTTTGTGTTACCCAAATGCAATCAGCACTCCCCGAAAAGCCATGAGATGACTTATGACCTTTGACTTCTTTTGGGCTCAAGCTCCGCCCACGTCCGCCTAGTGCCTCCTCTGCATTGGGACGCTTTGATTGGCTGGCTTAGGAAGGAAGCCCCGCGTCAGCCTTGTGCTTCCTGCTTCCTGTTGTGTCCGATTTACAAAGACAAAGCCCGTTGTTGTGGCGGATTAAAAAATGCGAAACGCCTTTAAAAAAATCCAACGTTGGCAGATTTGATTCAATACACGCTTGGCAGTTGTGGTCCAGTGGTAAGGAATCAGGCTGGTTCGAATCCCCCTACTGTCTGCTACTGAATGTCTTTGGGCAAGAGACGGACCCTCAAATGCCCCCTGGGGCCACTCTATGAGGCTGCCCACTGCTCCGAGTTTGTTAGAATGGGTAAAATGCAGAGACAAATTTCCCTATTGAGAGATTAATAAAGTTTCAATGAATTATTTGAATTAAACGTGAATACTGGTATTGAGTTTTGTCACAATAAAATTGTGAAAAAAATATATACTGTATATAGTTCCGTATTTGAGAATGACAATATGCGTCACATATTGAATCAATTGTTCCGTATTTGTCATTTTTTAAAAGCAACGTCTCATGCAAATCATCTCACGCACATTTTATGAAAACGCCTCCTTTCCTTCTTTTGATTGGGTAATACTCGACGTCCTTGTTAGTTTGATTGGTCTTTTTAACGGTCTAGTGAGGAGGGCGGGTCTTTGTGCTGGCAGAGAGTAATATTAAAAATGTCAAAATTTGCCTATAGTGTAATTAAGGTCTGCTTAAGAGAATGTCTATTTCCCTCAATACGGTGACACCGATATAATACCGACACCGCCTGGGAAATATCGTGATATGAATTTTAACTCACACCACCCACCCCTAGTATGAGTTGTATAAAGGGATTAAAGTGGCACTTTTAGGCCATACACAGACTCTAAAAGGCTGGCAGGTTTTGTCTGAGGCCAGCTAGAGTATTATCACGTCATGTGGAATCTACACTATTCGCAGCGAGTGTTTTGGCTCTGGCTGCCCGCAGTGGCTTTCTGTTCCTGTTGTGTGATTTGAATGGGCTGCTGAATGTTGTGTTAGACTCGCATGTGGCCGAGGGGCAAGCGAGGGGTCTTAAGCATTGGGAGATTACCAGTGGAGTGCCGGGTGGTGGTGGTGGTGCTGGGGCAAATGAAACAGGGTTCACGGCAGCAGCTGTTTGGCCCCCTTCTCTGTGAATGGGACAATTCTTTTTCTTCTCCCCCTCTCCTTTCAAATCCCACCAGGACTCGTTATCCCGCTCTCTGTCTCTCCGTCAGTCCCCACATCTCCCGCACCATCCCCACCTCCGCCAAGAAGAGCGTTAATGAGTTGCAGTAAAGTCTCAGCAACAGCTGGCAGCGAAACAAGACGAGGAGTGGACTTGAAAGAAGGAATAAATAACACATCGCCTCGGCACTGAATTCTTCTCATGCTGCGAGTTTGCTTTTGAAATCAGAGAATGTGGCTCTCGAATATTAGAGGTAATGGATACCACCGTTAACCCCCTTTCCTGTGAGCGACAGCAAGTGGCCCGACCCAAAACAAGGCCTCAATTGATACTGAAAGCTCTCAGGAAGTAGGAGGAATCTCTCCATAATTATAACTGTTTGGCCAAACTTCAGATAACAATGCATTAGAATATGTAAACAGTGATTTGGTGGGTTGTGGGGACTTCAGAAACAATCAAGGGTTTTTTTGTTTTTTTGTTTAGAAATGTTTCTGAGGTGTAAAGAGTACCTGAAAATCATACTTGAGTAAAAGTGCAGACGCATTACTGTAAAAAAGTACTCTGTTACAAGTTACAAGTTTTCAATTCCAAGACTTTAGTACACGTTGTAAATTGTCTAGTTCTATGAGGACTTCAGTATTTTACTCCTACTGAATTTAGGCTAAAAAACACCAGGACATGTGAAAAACACGAAACTTTATTTATGAGGTTTTACTTCCGAATTTAGAAACTAAATTTAACACAGAAAGTGCAACCACAGATTCGCGTTCATGTGATTTAGCTCATAACTAGCATCCAGTACCTTCAGCATCCTGAAGATGGCGATATCACCTCATCCGCCCAAGAAATTCACCAGAGTAGAAAAAGATATCGACATGTCGTGCATAATCTCAATGTAACAAGTAACAGTAAGTGTCCATTCAAATGTAGTGGAGTAAAGAGTACAGATACTCAATCCCAAATGTAGTCAAGTAGAGAGTAAAAGTTGCTTATATTTTTTCACACTCAGTACAAGTACAAAGTAACCAAAAATATTCAAGGAAAATAACAAAGTCCATTTACTCAAGTACTTTACACCACTGCTATTAAATGAAAATATGTCTGTAGGTTTACGTTCATTCATTCAGTAAATGTTTTATCCAAATGTAACACCTTTACAGTGCATGAAAAAAGAATGATGTACTACTAATGGATTAAAATCTGCCTTGAGAAATGATCTGGTTCAGAGAAAACAAAAACCAGTGTTTCAACACACAAAGCTGAGTTCTCACCTGTTCAGACACATGGTCTCACGATTGTGTAACGCCGTCAATCTCCGCAAGTGTCTCGGCTTGTTTCTTTACTGGAAAATGCCACACGTGAAACTGAAAGCCGAGTACTGAAGTTTCATTGTATGTATAAATAAATGGTATATGTGCGGTGATGTCACCTAAAACGATAAGTCGGATTCCGGAAAGGGGGTGCGTGTGTGTGTGAAAGAGACTCGACAGCGGAAGGACATGAGTCGGGCATGTTGGAATGTTTCTAGGCAGATTCGAGGACACAGGTCTATTCTTCCTGTTTTTACGTAAGGCATCCGACTGACTAAATTTACATTTGTTTGGAAACTTCTACCTCAAACAAAGTTATTTTCTCTCTAAGATTTAGATTTGTACAATTGTATTTATTTGTTCCGGAAAATGAAAAAAAAAAATGTTTACGGTGGAGTATTTTTAGTTTTAGATGTGTTTTCAACGGTGCATGTCAGGAATAACTTTTGAATTACCGGGTTTTACTTTCCTAAATTTATAACAAATGCCTATATGTAAATATATATTATCATATATTAGATTATACTTACTTACTTGAGACAAAAGTATTAGCCCATATAATTGCTTTTAAAAAGAGCAAAAAATGACCACAGCTTTTTTATACATCTGTTTAAAATCATTTTCGAAAGACTTTTCAAACTATGACTATTTTGTATGTGTGTATATACAGACATACATGTTGTTCCCAATGAAACAAACTTAAAAATGACAAAAAATCTGTTACATTGTGTGTATACAGTAAATAATATAATAACTAATATTAATGTGATGATTAAAAATGACAATTATTTATGAATATGAAATTAGCCACATCATACCTCTTTACTATATGTTTTCCATAAAAGTTCAGGGTTTTTCTCACTCGATTATTTCTTTATTATCTTTTTGTAACATCTGAAATGTGTCATTTTAGAAATGTATAAGTGCAACAGGCCGCATTCATCCTGTCGGCTGTTTTCATTGGTTTTGTTATTTGGTGGTGGAGCTTGAGAGCGAAGGTTCTGGTAGGAATGTGGGATGACTGGTTCTGTTTGTAGAGAACCGGGGGGATGGTTCACACAGGACGAGTAGGAGTGCACTTAGCCCTGCTCTGTCAACTTTACACACTCTTGCACAGAGATTCAAAAATGCTGTGGAAAAAAAGCATCTTCAAAGACGTGTTTTTTTTTTCACTGTTCTCACATGGATAATCACTTGACGTATATGCCAACAGCAGTTTAATTACAGAACTTTCTCTCATCCCTGTCCAAGTCCTCAGGAGTTGTGTTTTTTTTATTTTTCGTGCAGAGTGTCAGCCGGGCTTCTTCAAACCTTCCGTGTCTGGTGAGGCCTGCAAACCCTGTCCAGCAAACACCCAGCCCTCGGACTCTGGAGCGGTCAGCTGCTCCTGCATGGAGGGCTTCTACCGAGCACCTGAAGACCCCCAAACTGCCGCCTGCTTCGGTGGGAAACAGCCCGGGACAATCCATTCATAACTGTCATGAGCTAGTTAACCTCCTGTCATTTTATATTGACCCACTATAAGCTTCTTTATCTGCTTTTACCCGTGTTCGTCTTGTCTTTGGGGATTAGCTGAATCACCTTTGAACAGGTGGACAAGTAAATAAAGGACTTGTCTTCTGCTTTTGGTCTTCTCAGGTTTACCCTCCCCTCCTCAGACCCTTGTGGCCACCACGGCTCAGATGTCAGTGGGCAAGCTTCAGCTATCATGGAGACCCCCCTCCGACACCGGGGGACGGAGTGATGTCACCTACACGGTGGTTTGCGAGCGCTGCGATGGGAAATCCTGCAAGTCTTGCGGAGACAAAGTCCGTTTTGACCCGAAAGGCAGTGACCTGAAGGAGACCAGGGTCACCGTGAGTGACCTGGAGCCTCACTGGAACTACACGTTCAGCATTGAAGCCCGCAGCGGCGTGTCACAGTTCAGCGGTAAAAGAGCTGTTAGCTCCATCAACACGGCGCTGCATTACACAGGTCAGTGCTGCTTCACCCACACCGCTCTCTACACTTCTGGAGAATTGATATTAGGAAAAAGAAAACATTTTTTTTAAACTAAAAAGGTGTGCTGCTGTTCTGGATGGATGGACGGATGAATTTGCGGACAGATTTAGGTACGGACAGATTGACAGATAGATAGATAGATAGATAGATAGATAGATAGATAGATAGATAGATAGATAGATAGATAGATAGATAGATAGATAGATAGATAGATAGATAGATAGAATGAGAGAAAGAAAAAAAAGAAACAAATAATCGGATGAACTGACAGACAGACAGACAGACAGACAGACAGACAGAAAGATAGATAGACAGAAGGAAAGAAATAAAGAATGAAAGAATAAAAGAAAGAAAGAATTAAACAATGAATGAAAAAGAAAGAAATACAGAATGAATCAGATGAACAGACAGACAGATAGATAGATACTTTGAGAAAATCTGACTGAAAATTATTCAGTCAATCTTGAACTTGAAATGTAGACTTTACAGTGTGAATGCAAAGTAACAATCCTTCTCCGGTGAAGGCTTGACGTCATCAATGTTTTGCACTTATATACTGATTTCTTCCTCATTTCCTCTTCAACAGATCCTCCAAAAGTGACTGCAATGCACCTTGTGGAAAGTGGTCCGACCAGCCTGTCCCTCCAGTGGTCTGTATCTCACCGTGCCAAGCCGGTAGCCACTCGCTATGAGCTGATGTATCGCAAGAAGGTCAGGAACAATGTCCTCCTGTGCTTTAACATTTCAATGGTAATTCTAAATTGTTCCATTTCATTGAGTTCCATTCTTCTGCACCTACCTCGGCAGGAAAATGATGAGGAGAAAGCCAGCGGAAAGGTCACCACCTACACCGTGCTCGTTCTGGAAAATAACTTTGCTGTGATCAAGGATCTCTCGCCTGCCACTGTCTATTTGTTTAAAGTCCAAGCTCTCAGTCCTGAGGGAACCTCTGGCAGCAACAGCATGGAGCAAGAGTTTTCAACTCTTTCACAAGGTGAATGAAGTACACTCATTACATACACTCAAGTGTACTTTCTTCCGATTCATGAATCAGTAAAGTTTTGGTTATTCTAGAAATGCCACATTTTTTATAAATATATTCAAAATATTAAACATGTAAAAATAAAATGTAAAATAATACATTATAATAAAACACTAAGCCATTTGTATTAAAGTTGTATGGCCACATTCAGACCACCATAAAGTTTTATCATAAAGTTTCCATAAATCTTTAATATGAAGTTGTTATTATTGATACTGTCCTGTCGTAATGAACTTCTGATGACACATAAACCACATATCCCAGAATGCACTGCTACAGCTGCCTTGTCGTTATTTTACATTTACTTTTTTTTGCTTGCAACTCGATTTCTTGCAACTTTTTTTGAATTTCTAATTTGTAGAATATAAATTAGGTTATTTGAACTTTGAGGTTTTTTATTCTGGAATAGTGTACTAGTTTTACTGGAATAATATTCCTGTCTGTTTTTATTTCCATATGTATTTAAAAAGAAACTCTACAAACGTTTGTCTTTTTTGGCCCTGAACTTAAAGTCTGCTTTGAGTTTTGGCCTCCTCGTGCAAATCAGTTTGACAACTTTGTACTAAACAACTAATCTTATCATGCAAAAAAACTAATTAAAACAATTATTTATATTATTTACTACTCCAAACGTCTGAGATACAATGTAATTTTTTGGAAAGTTTTAAAAAAATCAAATAAAAGTCCCGTATGTTTCAGTTTGAACATGAAGAACAATGATGAAAAACCCAAATTTTAATACAATGACATTTTAATACAGAGTAGGCAGAAAACGTTTGCATGTATCTTTTCCTTAAATACTTTTTTTCTTTTTTAACCTCATTGACGTGCACGTACCTAAGGGACCAATAATATTTGTTTGTCTTTTTGTGTTCTGGAGTGTGCTGTCTCACTCTTGAGTGGCTCTCATTTTGTTGTTTTTCCAGGACAAAAAGCGGGAAACACGGCCATAATCCTCGGAGCAGCCGCTGGAGGAGGTGTCATGCTCTTCCTCGTAGCAGTGGTCCTGCTTCTACGAAAGCGGTGAGGAGCCGTCCACTCACACCAGATCTTTGAGTGGATCCACCAGTCACTCCTTCCAACTTTTCTTCTTTCTTAAATCCCCATTGAACGTTTCCTTTTCCCTACTGCAACGGCAGCGCTCCACTTTGGTAGAATAAAATGTCCGCTGACTGCTCAATAAGTGCATTCTAACAAGAGCTGTGTTTGAAAGGAGATGAATCAGTGGCAAATTGTGTGAGATAAGAGGCGGCAGGCTACAGCCTTTCTGAGAAGCCCACCGGAGTCTGTCGTAGTTGCCTGTGATAACCCAGACCTCCATCAGCACTTGGCAAACATAGGCCGCTTTTTTTCCCCCCCCTGAATGAATGGAGCCGGTTCAGCACCTAGTTTCTCTTCAAACCAAAGTTTGAAAAGACTTGTCCGTTTGTAGTAAAAGAAACCCCTCATTGAGATGTTTTTCTTCCCCAGACGGAGAAACTCTCACACCAGACAAGGGCCAGAGGACACCTACTTCTCCAGCCCAGGTTAGTGGGATTGAATTTCACTTGGTGCTTTTCTTCTTCCAACAATCACTTTACTCAGCTATAATTCGTCCGGAATTTTCTCTAATCCAGATCAGCTGAAGCCGTTGAAGACCTACGTGGACCCTCACACATACGAAGACCCCAACACGGCCGTGCTCAAGTTTGCCAGTGAGATCCATCCCAGTCACGTCACCAAGCAGAAAGTCATTGGCGCGGGTTTGTACATCAAATCAAATCAAAATCAAATAAAATTCAAATTTTATTTGTCACACACAAATTATACGTGGTGCAACATGTAGTGAAATGTGATTTTGATTGTTCCAGCTTTTAAACATAGGGATGGAGGAGATACAACACATCCTCTGGGCTTGTACGTTTCGGGAGGAGTGTGTTTTCTCACTCGTTTATTTGAAGTATTGTTGCAGTTCATTGCAAGTGACAGCTTTTTTACAGTTCATTGAGGCGACAGCTCAAACAAGACACCAATCACAAGTTGTCTGTTGGGTGCGTTTCATGTTCGAGCTGGAATATTTTCAATGTAGTAATTCTTTCCCCCCAGAGACGTGTTTTTTTTTTTCTCCTTCCAACGTCACTCAAATGGAATTAGTGTTGTTTTCTTAACCCGCTCTGGAGAGGTTTTTTTCTTCCCCCCTCGAATCCCTCACGGAGTAGAGCGCGGCTATAAAAAAACACAATTAATCACAACTTGAAAATAAAACCAGGCACCACTAAATTAAGCCCGAGTGCCAAAGTGTTTGCAGGCTGTAATCTTTAAGCGTAGAGCTAAGGTTAAGATCAATATGGCGCAGTCACGTTTCCCCCATCTAGACGCCCACAGGACGTGGCTCTCATCCACTTTCTGTCTGCTTGTACAACACTGATTCTCATGGCCTTCCCGACCTCCATCACAGGAATCCCATCCTAATCGTTTTGAGGTTTTCCGTCCAGGTGCAGGCTGGTTATCCGTTTAGAATATTGTTTTCCTGCACGTCTGGGGCACGGTTTATTATTTCTCATGTGTTTTCCAATGACCCTTATGTCACGAGGTGGAACGGTGGAGTTGCTGGAAGAAATGTTGTCTTATCTCGGGCCCGTATGTGTCGTTCAATGGTGGTTTGTTTTCGCTGTGCTGTAGGTGAGTTTGGAGAGGTGTATCGTGGGATTCTTAAAGCTCCCGGCCGGAAAGAAGGAGCAGTGGCGATAAAGACGCTGAAGCCGGGCTACACGGAGAAACAGAGACAGGACTTCTTAAGTGAAGCCAGCATCATGGGGCAGTTCTCACATCAGAACATCATCCGACTTGAAGGCGTGGTCACCAAATGTAAGAGTCAAACACTTGCCATTCAAAATGTACGAGATGGATTTCCATCATAGATTATTTAGGATAAAATAGTTGATGCATGTTTAATCTTATTGCAGTTTATGTTATTGTATTGTACAGGACATTTTTTTTAATAATCACAATAATCATTTAATAATCATCAAGCAACAAGTAAATGTTTTGTTTCCTATTCATAATTTTTCATGTTTTTTATTTTAAATACAAAAATAATTATGAATATATATATATATATTGTGTATATATAATATATATAATATTATAAATGCAATTTTGTTTTAGAATTTTTACATTTTCTATTTTATATTTATCATTAGTTTGATTGATTTTGTATGATATAAATGTTTTTTAATTATTAGATTAGTATATTTTATCAATAAGGAATCAATTATTATACAGTACTTACCAGATTTTTAAAAACCTTTTCTTAGGTGCACTTAAAATTATAATATTTATTTTTTATTTTACAAATAAGACACTGTTGTGTTTTTAAATACAATATTATAATATGATGTTAATACACGAATATTCAATCCCCATTTTGTTTTTCTCTGCAGTCAAGCACGCCATGATCGTCACTGAGTTCATGGAGAATGGAGCACTTGATAAATATCTAAGGGTACGTGGATGAAATAGAGGCGACGAATGCTTTCGGCCTGGTTTGAAAGAGTCATTGTTCCATATTGAAACTATTTTCACAGGACCATGATGGCGAGATGTTGTCCTTCCAGTTAGTTGGTATGCTGCGTGGCATCGCGGCCGGAATGAAGTACCTCTCAGACATGAACTATGTACACAGAGACCTGGCTGCCCGGAACATCTTGGTCAACAGTGACCTAGAGTGCAAGGTGTCTGACTTTGGCTTGTCACGTGTCCTGGAGGACGACCCTGAAGGAACCTACACCACCAGCGTACGTTCACATGACAAATAAATTTGCGGCGGGGATGTTCTCACAAGCTGCTGTTAACTCCAGATGTGGTTGTTTTAACTTGTCGAAAACCTGGTTATTATTCCTGGACGTTGGATGGGTGACTAGGGACGTCCTGACGCTTGTTTGTATGTTTTGCCCAACAGGGAGGCAAGATTCCTATCCGCTGGACCGCTCCAGAAGCCATTGCTTACAGGAAATTCACATCAGCCAGCGATGTGTGGAGTTTTGGCATTGTGATGTGGGAGGTCATGGCCTTTGGAGAAAGGCCCTACTGGGACATGAGCAACCATGAGGTACGCACCGGCCACACCAGAGCGACCAGGAACAATAGGTCTATGCATCCCTCATGAGTCTCCTTTCTTGGATTTGAAGTGTCTTTTTTTGTCTTCTCAAGGTAATGAAGGCCATTAATGAGGCTTTCCGTCTCCCCGCACCAATGGACTGTCCCTCCGCCGTCTACCAGCTGATGGTACAGTGCTGGCTACAGGATCGCTCCAAACGGCCTCGCTTCGGAGACATTGTCAGTCTGTTGGACAAGCTGCTCAAGAGCCCAGATTCCCTGAAGGCCATAGCCGATTTTGACCCTCGGTGAGAGCTGGAAACATTTTCCGAATTCTTGAGATGCTCGTATAAAGACCTGAGCTGCCGAGAAGCGTCGAGACATGTACCGGCTATTGCCCAATTTTTCGATTCGTAATTGGTACAAAGTCATCGCTCGTTAAAGTGAAAGCTCGTCTTCAGACTAGAGGTTTATCGCTCTGTATTGCGTGCAAGAGCTGAAAAATCTCCTTTTTTTCCATCTCTTTATCTGATTTTGAAACTGCTCAGACAGGTTCCTTGCCGGCTCTGTCTCTCCCACCCAACAATTACAACAAGGGAAAGGCGAATCCACCTCACCCTGTGGTTTGCTGAATGTATTTGTGTTCCGTCCTTCTCAGAGTTTCCATTCGGCTTCCGAGCACCAGCGGCTCCGATGGCTCTCCGTTCAGGTCAGTGGCTGAGTGGCTGGAGTCCATCAAGATGAGCCAGTACAGCGAGAACTTCACTATAGCTGGTGTTGTCAGCATGGAGCAGGTGCTACAGATGAAGAGCGAGTGAGTAGCACATGCAGCAACACTCAATGGCCGTGTGGACGTATATATTTATACCTTTTTTACATTTTCTGATAGAACATTTTCTTTTTGAAAAGACGTTTTCTTTTACATTACCGTATTTTTCAGACTATAAGGTGCAGGTAAAATCCTAGAAATGTAAAAATAAATAAATAAATAAATAAAATGACAGCTTTTTGAAAAAAAGTACAGTTATAAATGTATACATGTCACATGTGTCGAAATATTAGGGAATGAATATTTATTAATGATTTACATTATAATCTATTGTGCCTATAGTCCGAAAAATACTGTAATTACACTTTTGTACAGACATATAAAAAGACAATAGTGTTCATAGTGCCACCAAAAGTATTTGTACGTTATTTATTATTTATAAAATTTTATAATTTTGCCTTTGAAATGACACATATCTATGAGTTTCCTTTTACATTTATCTAAAAATGTAAAAAATTGACTGCGCCTTATAATTGGGAAAAAAATAAATACCGTAAAACCTCTAATAGAATGCCACCCCATAGAAGAACGCGCCCCCTAATAGAGTGTTCCTTAAACTCCTAAAAATGTTAAAAACAAATTGACTGCGCCTTATAATTGGGATCAATAAGTACAAAAATATATGTATACATGTATGTATACATGTTACCGCAAAAGTTTTATGTACTGTACATTATTGATTATTTAAATGATTTATAATTTTGCCTTTGAAAACACATATGTTTACGAGTTTCTTTTTTCATTACCATATTTCCCTTTTTTTTGGACTATAAGGTGAATTTAAACTCTTAAAAATGTACAAAAATTGACTTCGCATTACATTTTGGGAAAAAAGTTAAAGTATACGTGTATGTATACATGTAATATATGTCAAAACATTAGGGATTAAAGGTTTATTTATGATTCACATTATAATCCAGTGTGCCTGGATTATAGTCCAAAAGTTACAGTAATTACACTTTTTTTTATAAACATATATAAAAGACTCTAGTGTTTGTGGTGCAAGCAAAAGTATTATGTACGCTATTTATTATTTATAGAGAGCTGTTTAAATCATTAAGCTTGTCTGCAAACTTTCCCAGTTCTCTCAAGAATAAAGCAAATTACTTTGATTGCCACCGTGATAAAAAAATTTGGAACCAAACATCTCCAGATGAACACCATTTTAGAGTTATGGGAAAATGTGAAGGAATTCTGTTTGGGAAACTTTTCTGGGCTTGAAGAGAAGATTGGCAAGGACACGGAGACATTTTAAATACTTTATAAACGAACTCCATTTCTCTTTTCAGTTTGGAATATAATAATTGAAAGTGTCTTAAATTGATACTTGGGTTACAAAAATAATTGTGTTTAACCACTGAGCATTTGTCATTGTGATGTGCGTTTTATCATTTGTTTAATAAGAGAAGAGCCTTGAGACACACACACACACACACACACACACACACACACACACACGCGCACGCACACAAGCTGAAGTTTAAAGGGAAAATACTGTGGCAAGAGAAAGAATAGGCTTGGTTTTGAGTGGCCTGGATGTGGTGGATTGTGGATTTCTCTTCCCTCCTCCTTGATCTCCATCCCTTCTTTCCACCCACTGTTCACAAACTCTCCCATCCCTCCCATTCCCACCAGCGCTGGCTGAAACAGGAACCACGGCTTCTCCTTGCCGAGTCCATCAGCTTATGTGGCTGCCCTCACGTCTACCGGAAAGGACCTAAAATACAAGGCATAGGATGAAAGAGAGAAGGGATGCTGACGTAGATGAGATAATAGAACCAAATGATGACCAAGGCTTGAGACGTCTGGCACGAGGCCTGCGTGTGTGTGTGTGTGTGTGTGTGTGTGTGTGTGTGTTTAGCCCAGAACCTTTCTCAGTGTAAGACCAGAAAAGTCTTTTGATGTTTTGTCTTTCTATTTTATGGCGGACTGTTCCATTTGGTGTCATCTGGTAACACTCTTAAAAACCAGAAAGTATTTACAAGTCTTCCAGTGGCTGAGGTTGGTGCGGGGAATCCTTGTTAAAGCATCAAGGCGCTAATTAAGATCCCAGTATAAGCATTAAAACATGCACTTTTAGGCAAAATCCCATTCTCACACTCTATTTTCCCACTTTCCGTTGAACAGGGACATCCGTAACATTGGCGTGCGTCTGCCGGGCCATCTGAAGAGGATTGCCTACAGCATCCTAGGCCTGAAGGACCAGACCAGCACCTTGAGCGTTTTTGCGGTGTGAAAACTGGGACTACAATTCTCGTGTCTGGACGAAACTTTAAGCTTCTCGGGATTGGACTGCAGGCACAGCCCTCGACCGGGCCTCAACCTCGGCCTATCCTCAACCCCGGCCTATCAAACGGAACTCCAGCATGGAGACTTGTGGCTTTAATGTACTTGTAGAGGAGGTGGACGCACAAGAAGGTTCAAGAATAATGGGACAAAAAAGTATAATGATTTGTACAATAGGCGTACGTTCGGTTTTGTATCACATGCTTATGTTTATTTTTAGGTAGCGTTTATAGTCTTCTAGGATTTTTGTATTTTTTTTATCAAGCAATTTCCTGGTAGTCCAACTCGGTTCTTTACGGAGATTCACCACACGTGACGGAACTCTTTTGGATTTAGAGCCAAACACACGGGCCTCGGTAAACCCGCTCAAATCAGAACTGGTGGTTTGGGGTTTAGCTGGAGACTTAGAGATGTTCCGAGAAGATCAAGGTGATGGTAATGCTCTCTGATTTCTCCCATGCTTGAGTTGGCCAGGATTACTCACGTACGTCTGGGGCGAAGACGCTGCCTTTACAGTTGCACTCAGTGTGATATGCTTTGGACCATCAAGTTTAAAGTCTGGCTTAAATGAAATGGAGCAGCCAGGCGTTCATCAAACCCGCTGTTTTTTCTGCAAACAAGAGGAGCAAAGGCACTGCCATGAAATAGCACTTAAATCAGAAATCCCACGGCCGCACTGACGAAGTTTAAGTGCAGCTCGTCTCGTGTCTTCCCTTCATGAAAGTCACCGTAATTAGGACTTTCCAGGAATAAAAGAGCATTAAAATGACAAAAAAAGGAGTGGGGTGCTCTTCTGCAACAGATTTTGGAGTATTGGGTTTCACGTCAAGCTAAATCAAATCGGGTGAATGCGATTTGGCGGCGCTGTACAAATAAAAGTGCGGCTCTGATTTCCAGATATTTGCACCAAGTGACACTAAACTGAGCAAATGATCAGAGGAAGGTTGTGTTGACCGGGGAACGGCGATGATCCACCGAGGTCTGTTATTCATTCTGTATCTGCAGATTACACGGCTGCAGGCAACTTTAGACTTTCTTGGGCAGATTCGGTTTATAATTAACTGATCCAAGATACGCGGGGATGAAATGCTCTGCATTGACCTTCTTTGATCGTGTCTTTTACACACGCGGGGCTACAATGTTTCCAATTTAATTCAAAACTGATACGAATCATTTTGTATTGGAATGTTTATTTTACTTTGCTATTCTGGACTGTCATGGTGAATTATATTTACCAAGAAAAAAATCGCCCGACTAATGCCCTTTGTTTGTAAGGATGGTAATGGATTACTTTTTTAATTATTGTATTTAATAGATAATTTCTGATGGGTTTATTATTTAGTGTTTGTTTGCAGCTGATATTGTGTTTTATATCCTTTTTGAAGTGGGACATTCTTGTACACGGTCCCGATGTCTGGTCACTTGAACTGGGAAATGTCTTTGTAATTTTCTGTCCCATCTTCTGCTTTGACTATCCGACAGTTGTACAAACCCGATTCGCGGAAACTTCGCAGCAACAAAATCATGTTTGGGCCAATTGTTTTGTACTTAATTTAATAGTCTATTTATTTTGTACTTTATTTATTGTTTTAAAAACACTGAATTTGGATTTGTTTGTAATGGAAGGTCGTCTTTCTGTCACAATAAAATCTGTAGCCTTTAAACTCTTAAGTCATCTCCTTGTCCTTGTGGAATTTGAATCGATCTCTCCACCACTAGGCCACCAGTTGTGCTTTTCCACTCCAGGACAAACCCAGATCTGGGTCAGATACATCACGTGCAGCTCGCTTCCGGGCTTCGGGGGGCTCGAGGTCATTTGCAATGGGATGGAAATGAAGTTGAAGCTCTTAATGTGGATTCTTGGTTATGCATTAAGCGCTGCTGTGGAGAGCAAGTCAATACTGCTGTGATGTCGACAGGGACGCCAGAAGCTTCTTTGCATGACTGCATTATCTAATTAGTTGGAAGAGCCCCTATTTAATTACTTGCTGGATTTCAGTCCATCTGTAAACTATGACAGAAGCCGATGAACCTTAAAAACCTTGCAGGACAATTGACTTTGTTCTTGATTTCGCTCCTCCTGTCCAAAACCACCGCCTCGCTCAGGCCAAATTAACAGAGGCTTTTGTCTGGCGCCCACAGTATTGAATTTATCAGCGGCTGGTGAGTGATGGAGGCAACAATGCCACTAATGCACTCTTTGATAAGGTGGAGAATGTCAAGGATGGAATGTAAATATTTATACATAAATATAATCGGACAAGGGAAGCTGGCGGCAGAATGGATACTGACAGGGAAGTCAGACAGGTAGAGCCGAGACAAAGACCTCCAGACGCTGAAACATGCAAATAAAGATCAGACTTCCTCCTCACAGCGTGAAGAACCTGCCCGAGACCCAGTCAAGGCCTTCGTGTTGATGTTCTTCCTGTGCTTGTGTGGGTTTCTGTCTGGTCACAAGGTTCCTCCTACGGTCCAATGTCACGCTTGAAGAGAGTGTGATCTCAGGCTCGGAGACTCAGAGATGCTGAGATTGTCTCCAGCTCCCTGTGACCCAGAAACTGAATGAAGAGCAAGCAACTGGAAGAGAGTCAAGAAAGTGTGTGTGTGGGAAGCATTGTATGATTTGGGTTGGGGGGGGGGGGAGAAATTGACAGGCAGACAGTGAGGAAGTAAGAAAAAGACAGACAGACAGACACAGTGAGAAAAAAGGGTGGGCAAGATAAAGAGGGAGATTGACAGACAGACACAGTGAGGAGGAAAGAGACAAGCAGACAGACAGACACAGAGAGAGAGAGAGAGAGAGAGAGAGAGAGAGAGAGAGAGAGAGAGAGAGAGAGAGAGAGAGAGAGAGAGAGAATGAATGAATGAATGAAAGTAAGAGAGAGAGAGATTGACAGAAAGACAGAGAGACACAGTGAGAGAGAGAATGACAGAAAGACTAAGCACAAAAAGCAAAGCACATGGTGGTGAAACTATACATAAGCGTCAAAGCTCTAAATATTCCAGTTTGGGCTCAAGTCACATTTTTCCGTGAGTGTTTCGGCGGATCTTAAATTACAGGCTGGAAAAGCGAAGGTGAGGAGCGTGTTGAAGGCTTTATGCTTCATACACATGGTTTAACCTTAATGGTGAAGTGTTCTGTGTGAGGCCTGTGGCTTTCATTTTTAGGTTTCCTCGCCCTTTATAGTGGCTTCCAAAATGTCTTTGCTCTTTAAAGAGCTTCCATTGTAAAATAATAATAAAAAAACTATCCCTATAGAGTTCAAGCAAGAGTTTTCCTTTCATGGTTTTATTTCTTGTCTTTTCCATCGCCCTCTTTTTCATCTGAGCGCAAAAAGCCAGACGCACTATGGAACTTACATTTACAGCTTATTTTAAAGATGGTTTCTAACCAAAACACACATCCTTCTGTTGGGAGCTATATCAGTCTTTCTTTCTTCAGATTTATTTCCGTCCATGTAAAGTATATTCACTCTCCCTGTAAAGGTGTGTGACAATTTTTAAATTACAATTACAATGTATGTATTAAAACTTTTTTGATTAGCGGGCCACATTGAGTTCTAACATTTCACAAAGGCTTCCTGGTCAAGCGGCTGTCAATCACATTCTTACCAGCCAATCGGAGTAAGGGCCGCTCCTAAGCTTGTGCTCCTAAAGGAAGCTTGAAGCTTGAACTCCAAACAAAAAAAAAAGAGAAATGGATGAAAAAATCTGAAAGGGAAAAGAAGTTTCAAACCAAAACGTGAAGATTCTTGTTTGTTTCTTAGAAATTCAGTCAGTCATCTTCTACCGCTTCATCCTTTACAGGGTCGCGGGGAGTTGGCGCCTATCTCAGCGTCTTAGGGCCAGAGGCAGGATACACACTCTGGATTGGTGGCCAACCATTCGCAGAGCAGGACACACAGACAAACACATTCACACACTCACTCATACCTATGTGGTCAATTTTCCAATTCCAATTAGCCTGAAGCGCATGTTTTTGGACTGTGGGAGGAAACCGGAGAACCCGGAGGAAACCCACGCAAGCACGGGGAGAACATGCAAACTCCACACAGAACGGCCCCGGCCGGCCTTGAACTCACACCTCAAGTGTCAAACGGAACCATCTTGCTGTGAGGCGACAGCGCTAACCACTGCGCCACCGTGCCGCCCTTTCTTAGAAATTTAAGTTTTATATTTTTGGTATCTGAATATACTAGTACAATTCTTTTACGTACATTTTGTGTTTTTGATTCACAAATGTGTTACATAAAAAAATAAAATAACCCTTCATAACAGATTAACCCTTCATAAATTTATTTAAATAAAAATAAAAATCTGACTTTCATTTAATTTTTACAAGTTTGGTGGGCCGGATTAAAACATTTGCCGTAGTTTGCCCACCCCTGTAGTACTCAATCAAAGATATAGTCAAGTAGAGAGTTTACAGAAGTTTAAAAGTTGCATGATGATACTCAGTACAAGTACAAGTAGCCAAATATGCTCATGTAAAGTTACAAAGTCCATTTACTTAAGTACATGAATCACTGCGTGTCAGCCAACCATTGGCTAGCGCCTGGAGTAACTAGAAGAGGTGGCAAGGGAGAGGAAAGTCTGGGCATCGCTGCTAAGGCTGCTGACCCCGTGACCTGGCGCCGGATAAGCGGAAGAATATCCTGTTTTTATTGATTGATTATATTTCAAACTGAAAGCTTATCTCAGGTAGAGTTTCAGAAGGTTGTGACAGGATCTATTTTTACTTTGATGCTTTTAAATGGCTTACGTGGCATTACAACATTGTAAAATTGAAACATTTTAAATTGAAAACAGCGTTTCACAAATCCTTGGTGTTGTTCACAACAGTCATACAGATCGAGTTTATGCAGAGCACCCTTATGCTTCTTCAAAAACTACTGTATAATATTATATTCTGTATATATAATACCATGTACACTTTCAGATAATAATTTTGTAATGACAATTTATTATAATAATATACGTATGAGATTTACTTTTCTGATCAATTAAGAGATCTAATTTAATTTAAATGAACCATTTTTTCTAAACATTAACCAAAAGCAGTAACCTGTCACAGAACCATGGACTACACTACCCATCTGTTTCAGCTGTTTGTCATTGTACCTCGTTTGTAGTTGTATTTAAGTCTCACCTGTCTCATTGTTGCTAATGTCGTCACACCTGCATGTTCCCGAGTTTCTCCCGAGTTTGTTCCGAGTTCTCTGTGAGTTATCGTCAGTGTTTTGTCAGTAAAACCCATTTTATGTTCACCACGAGCTCCGGCTCCACTGTTCTGTCCAGAGGATCGTGACATAATTAAGCAAATGATCTAAATTTTAAAGATAAATGTAATCACTTCTTTTTGTTTCGTATTTTAGTGTGTGTGTGTGTGTGTGTGTGTGTGTGTGTGTGTGTGTGTGTGT
>CM051495.1:12435433-12475184 GCA_028031935.1 Paedocypris micromegethes
GTGTGTGTGTGTGTGTGTGTGCGTGTGTGTGTGTGTGTTGACCTATTATGTTCAGGTCAAATTCACCAGTTTTCAGTTTAAACTTTTTTTTAAATTAATACGAATATTTTTACACTTTGAAACTTCTCCTGCTTTGCTTATTTGATGTAACCATTAAGCTAAATATAATGATTCAATTCAAATATTTATAACACCACGCTACATTTACGTTTATATTACAAAGATTATGTTTGGGTCAAATTGACCCTTGTTAAAAGTTTAAAAATAAATAAATACTTAAAAGTATTCTTTTCACTTTGAAACTCCTCCTGCTTGTAATCTACATATAAACAAAAAATGATTCAGTTCACATATCAAATACTATTAGTTCCTTTGCAACAATGAAACATAATACACGGCTGTCTCACTCTCATACATTCTGTTTTGGGGAACCTTTTTGTTTCTGACACAAACGCATAATAAAAGTCCCTGGGACAAATAGACCTGCGAACATTATTGATGTTCCACTGAAACAAGCACAATAGAAGAGTTAAAAAGGCACATGATTATGCCACTAACTCTCGATCCTGTATCAACTAAATATTGTAAAGAAACTCCAGTGTTAATCTTTTACCATATTTGTCTTGTCAGAATGTTCGGCGAGGTGTGTTCAGCTATGATTGCTAGACTGTAACACATCTTTCATCAAGCCTTAAACAAGGGACTTTCAGAACCCGACACCTTGACTATACGAAGCATTTGCTTTCCCGTGAATGCTCTGCTAGGCTTTAAAGAAGACAGATGCAAATGGAACAAAACAGGCATGATTGCTTTTGTAAAGTTTCTGTGTGTTGTAGGTTTCCAGGTCAAACGGTTCCTGGTTGAACAGCACGAGCTCTGTTTCCCGGCTCTGTGTAGTAGAGGCTCAACCAGCTCTGTTTTGCCTTTCTCTGAGTGGCCATGACAGTCCTTTCAAACTTTATCGAGCCTCTATAAACTGGGATTCCTCACCGTTTCCCTTTCCTCCTTCCCTCCTGTCCGCATACGTTCTTGAAGCCATTAATCGTTCCTGCGTGCACGATGTGAACCCCAGCAGATAATTACAGTGATTAAACCAATTAGGTCGCATATGGAAAGAGAGTTAACATGCCCCGAGGACACTGAGGTCTGCTATTCATCCCCTGCATAAGCTGCTGCTGAGGTGGTCCCAATATCTGGCACTGTTTAAACAAGGGGCCGGGGAAATTGCTTCAACCCAATTTTGGATTAAAGCAATTTCCTTTTAGCTGAGAATCCAGCGCCGTACTGCAGATGTGCAGCGCTGATTTCGCCTGATTGCACAACCTTGATGAAACAAAGGGTGACAAAAAAGGTAAGCGTGAAGTAATTCGATTTTCGATTATTCTGTCTAGTGAAATGAAATAGTTTAGCTACTAATCTGTTAAATAAATCCGATTAAGATGCTTTCATGCTTTTTTGTTGCAGGCTGCCTTTATGATTATATCGTTGGGCCACTAGGGGGCTTCCATTTAGTCGAGTCGTACTATCAAAGATTAATTGAAATTGTTGAATCATTCATTCAATTTTCCATTTCTGGGTCACGGGGAGATTCCAGCATCTCTTGGCCTGCTGTCACACGTTTTCGTTTTGGGCTTACGCTTTTTATTATGAGCCTGTTTCATTTCTGTCTGACGATGCAGAAACACATTGAAAGATTAAAACTAAATTATACATTTTCAAAAGTTACGATTTTTAAAACTCATCTGTAACCATAATAGTATGCAAATACATGCACAATGTTATAAAGTGTGTTTTCTGGAACAGTCAAGTAGCGTTGCATAGTAATTATTTACATGGGTTATTACATATTTTTTGATTTATAAAATATTTACAGTTTAGTCAAGTCACGTCAACTTGATTTATAAAAGCACTTTGAAAAACAGCAGACTGACCAAAGTGCTTATACTGTAACAATTAAAAAAAAAAAACGAACAGTACATATCATAAAAGGTACATTCACAATAAAATTACCAAAAATATAAGTGTAAAATGTAAAAGAACTTAAAGAAAAAATAAATACATTAAAATACATTTAAATACAATAAAGTCGTAAAGCCAAATCTTCCTGCTGGGTCAAAAGCCAAGAAGAAGAGATGGGTTTTAAGCTTCATTTTAAAAAGTCAAGACTATTCTAACTTTAAATAAATAAAGCAAAAATGTTAGTAAAAAATGTAAATGACTTTCATATATTTGTACTAAATATTCAGATAAAAACTACACTTAAAAAAAAAAATAAGTTTACTATCTACAGTCTGAAAAACGCACAGTTTACTCATCCATGAACAGTTACAGTACCTTCCCTTTCCCGTGTAAATGATTACCTCTATAGCGACGCTTTTGAGTTGTTTCAACACATTAGTCTTCGAGTATTTTTCTAAGGCAATAAATAAACCATGTTTTCTTGCAATAATGGATATCCAGCGGTGAAAACGGTTAACCAGAAACAGGAACGGGCCTGAAACTAAATCCTTCCTCTGTTTTTTCTCTTCCTGACAGGCATTTGCAAGTGCCGAAGCAGAACGTTATCAAGCGGCAGAAACATATAGAAGGTCCACACACTGATTTTACATGGATGATAAAGAAAGCGTAGGGATGTCTGTTCATCACACGGGGGTTTCTTTACTACACACGTCAGGTGAATTGTCTTAGAGTGTTTTTTTGGAATACGCGTGAGAAGATGTGTAAGGTTCTGGAGGTGTGGAGCAGGGCCGGAAAAGCCTGCACAGGAAAAGCAGATTGAGTTACTTTCCGAAGGTGATTCATTGAAGGTGTAAATGAATGTGATCTTGTGATCAATTATGTCTTCTGGCACACAGGAAACCTAATTGTTAGAATGAGCAGTGTAGGATTAATGGCTTTCTAGTGATTTATTGCCGGTCTTTTGTTTAATTCACCAAAGCTGTAGCTGTGGAAATGCGCTTCGGGCGCTACGAGGTGATGATGACTCTGACTGACACGCATTAGTCCTGTTTTATCATGCCTGCAAAAATTCATCTCCTGTGATGTCTTTTTTACAGTTACGCATTTCATTTTTTCCCCTATTTGATCAGTTTTTGACTCACAAAAGGAATAATTTATGTGGAGGAAATAATAATAAAGGAGCTGCAGAAAAGCTTGAGGTTTAATGTTCTTAGAGTTAAAGTTGAACTCTTGTGGTTTACTCTGAGTTTAACTGCTTTGACATTCCGTGGTATTCTCATGCAAAATATACAGGCGATTCAGGGCGAATGAATGGAATTTATTGATTGTATCTGTAGTTCTTTCTGCTTGGTTTCTTAAGTGGTCAAACTTAGTCTGATCTAATTATTGTCTTGACTTAATCCATTCAAAATATACTTGCTGATCCCAATATATGACTGTAATTTCAAAGAAAGCATTAAAATGTTTAGCTATCCACTGGCTGAGATTTTCTTAAAGGAGTGAACAGTATATTTCACAGGCCGTCTGGCTTCTCAGGGGGAATAACCACCAACAAGTCATAAAATGGATTATTGCTTTAGTTTTGTTATTTATGCTGACAGAAGTATGTAAACTGAAGGGAGACGAGGAGGAGGGAAACAAAGCCAGTGTGTTCCAAACTCAGACCCCAAAATAAAACCAGTGGCGTAGAAAGCACTTTTCTCACATGAGCTTCACCGACTGAAATGGTGAAGTGAGTGACGGGATCAGACAGACAAGTCCCACGGGAAAGCAACGCGTTTGAGAACCAAATGGACCAAAACATGACTTTTTATCGCTTAATCTCCTAGTTCTAGGTTTTGAAAAGCTTTTGTTGGTGTTAAACAAATATATGGTGTGAGTCTTTTTAAAAGCTTTAAATAGAGCTTACAAGTTTTTTTTAACATACAGTAAATGTATTTTTGTTCATTACAACCTTTTTTTGTTTGGCTAAAGAGATGATTGTACATTTTTTAAATTAGGTGTACTAGATAATGTACTAGAGATTAAAGATATTGTTAGACAACAATAAAATCACTTTAAACAAAAATACATTTCAAAATTTTTTTACAGTAAGTCACTGACAACTTTAAACCACATTTAAATTGTTTAACATTACTTCTAAGATAATGAAATACATGTCAAAGTATTTTACAGTAGTTAAATTGCAACTGCAAATCACTTCAAACGGTTTTTCAGTAACTCACTGAAACCTGAATTATGACTTACTGTAATATGGTGTTAACTCACTGACAACTGAAATATACTTCACACGTTTTTACAGAAACTCACTGGAACTTTGATTAAAGTTTATAAGGAGTTTACAGTAACTCACTGACAACTGAAATGCACTTCAAATGTTTTTACCGTAACTCACTGAAGAGAGTAAGTCACTTCTGATTGGTTTTACAGTATCTCAACAATAACTGAAATACCCTTTACTCACACTTACCGCGAAACACTGTGAAAAATACGTACTGGGAAATGCACAGTAACCCCATTGCAACTGTAAAAAATGTATAACTCACAGAAACCGGAATTGAACTTCATAAGGTGTTTACAGTAACTGACCGACAACTGAAATGTACTTCAAACGTTTTTACAGCAACTCACTGATGACTGTACTTCCTTTGTAACTGTGGGTTGTAACGCCATCACAAAAAAGGTTATACAGTAACTCACTGACAACGATAATTTATTTAAATGGTTGAAATAAACAGGTTTTAACGTTTTTTTGATTAAACGGTTTTTAAGCAGCTCACTGGAAAATATACTGTGCTTTGTTTTAAAATGCTTTATACAGTAATTCACTGTAAACTGAAATACATCTCAAAATGGTTTCTCACTGATAACTTTAAAACTTTAAAACTTTTGAAATGTTTTACATAACTCACTATTACACATCAAAACTAAAATAGCTATTCAGATTTTTCTGAAGTAACTTTACATTAGTGGAAATTTTAAGATGGACTTGTTGCATGTATTTTCAATGCACTCTGGGTACTTTTGAGAAAGTGTTGTCGTGCGGATTGGTTTGTGCTGAATAATCAGATGAGGTTTGTAAAGATAATCAGACAATGGAGGTGGAAGTGGGTTGGAGGTCCTGTGGAGATCAGGATCTACAATTAAAAGGATGAATCAGTGTAGTCAGATTAAGGGTTTAATTAGGTGTTTGGTTGCACTAAGTGATGTGGGATTGTTTGCTGAGGTCTGTTGCCTAATTATAATTTCATCTCAGTGTGTCATCAGTATGATTACATTAGCAAAGCCTCATACACACAAAGCACACAAATTAGTACTATAAATATTGCATTACAAAATTGTTAATCTAAATTTTAAGTTATTTACTTCAGCCTTTGATCAATTTTTAGGCCAGTGTTAGAATCAATTTTCAGCCATATCAATTATCATTATCAAACCAACCAGTTTATGTTTTTAAAATCTGATTAGACTTCATTTTATTTTTATTATTATTACAATTCTTATTAAAAATTCTTATTTCCAAACCAATTTTATTTAGGTTATATAAAAACACGTCTTAATTCAAATTAATCAGTCAGTTTAATATTACAAAACTTGTTAAAACATGTTTTTTTATTCTTGCTTTAAGACTGAGTGAGTTTAGGAAAAATCAGTGGGAATGTTAGATGGAAATTTATGTGCCCACAGGAGTCAAGCAGACGTGTACAACGTCAGAAAAGGGGGTGGAAAAAAAGTCTGACAAGGTGCAATTATTGTAAATCCCAACTGTTTTCACACAGAACGGTTTGACCACAATTAACTTAAGCCGTTGTTTGTGCTGAGAGACGTGTACGTGCTGCTTGCAGTTAAACTCGGCCGCCACCAGAGGGTGTCAGAGAGAGATTTCGCTTCCTACTGCTCTGAGCTAACTTTCCAACTAATTACCGTCAATTGTTTCATTTAGATAAGAAAGATGTTTTCATGTTTACGTCTCGTTTGAGCTCAATTATTTTGTCGTTTGTTTCAGCAGAATTAATCATTCGGCTTTAGAATCCGGAGTTCCTGTGTAAGAACATGACTTCAGGTGATGTCAGTAAAAAACTATCCGAACAACTTTGCAGTGTTTGCTCACTGATTACTGGATGACAAGAGACACAAAGAGTGAAAGGAATTTGCTTTTTGAAGTCACAAGTTCCAACATGTGTTTTTCCTACAAGCAAATGTATGTGTGTGGTGAGTAGATAGACACATAGACAGACAGATAAGCGTGTGTATTTGTGTGTGTGTGTGTGTGTGTGTGTGTGTGTGTGTGTGTGTGTGTGTGTGTGTGTGTGTGTTTGTGTGTGTGTGTGTGCGCGCGCGCGCATGTGTGTGATTAAGTTGATTGATATAGGCAAAAAAAACCTTGTGACTTTGTCGAAAAAACATTTAGAACAATGAAAGGAAAGAGACAAACGGATAAATGGAAAGACAAAGAGATAGGCAGATCAACATTTATACACTTTTTATGTACTGTATGTTGATTGATGGATAGATGGACAGGCAGACAGACAATCAGATAGATAGACAGACAGACAGACAGACAGATATTTAGACAGATATGCAGATAGATGGATAGGTAGACAGATAGCCGAACAGAATGAGGGATGGACGGACTGACAGACATATATGGAATGGATGGATGGATGGATGGATGGACGGACGGACGGACAGACAGACAGATAGATAGATGGATGGATTTAGATAGATAGAAGACTCGCTTTAAGGCTTTAGAGAAACAGAGATGGTCTTAATCCCCAATTAATTCCCAGCCTTTCTCTGACCTCTTCTGTCGAGCCCTGGAGCAAGAGTCTCCATATGTTCCGGAAGCTACAGGGCGAGTTACTGACCCCAAAATTCCCAAAGAATGATGATTCTGAGCCATTTCACAAAAGATGCATCCTCACTCTGTATCGTGATGCTTTTAAGTGCGGGAATTAAAAACAAACATGTTGTTGAAATGTGTCGGTGTACCTGGGAGAACTTCCCCTCGACTGATCGTCACACTCCCTTCCGTTCTGCATCTCTGTTATCTGTCTGCCAATCTCCTCCCTGCCTTGCTCTCTCGTCCCATCTCAGACAATTCCACAGCAATTTCAGCTGTTTAACCTCAATAAAACATTGTAATTCCAGCGTGCAGCTGGTGTGGAAGTTGGGGCTGAGGTTGGAAATGAGAGAAGGAGGGGGAGGAGAAGTGAGGATGGGAGGGACTCGCTGCTGTAAGTGCTGCTTTTCCCCACTTCTCTCTCTCTCTCTCTCTTCTCTCCTTTTCCTCACTTCCATCTCCTCTTGTGATACAGTGCTTCACTGTACTGGATGGACACCAGGTCGGTTTTTTTCCCTCCTGGACAAATCTTTCCCCTCACATCCCTGTCTGTCTCCTATCTCCTTCCTCCGAGCACGCACTTATCTCTCTGTTGCTAATTTTTCTCCGCCGGCCCGCTCTCAGTCAGCATGGTGAACAGATAACTGCAAAGCTGTTGAACATGGGCTCCTGCCTCTGCAAAGGTCACCCAGGTCAGTCTCTTCCTGTTTGTCTGTGTCTTAATCTCATCGTAGTCGGCTGTTCGGCGTCCATCCTACCTGTTGGTTCATCCGGTCTGACCTGTCTGTTCATCTCCACCGCGCGAGACTCACTGATCATATAGTTCTTCACAAATGCAAGGATGGATGTGGACAGGCGTGAATTTTAATCTTAGTAGACTGTGGTGCTCATCAAAGAAGGTTTGAATCCCCAGACTAGAAGTTCCCCTAAATCTTCAATGCTTCCTAAGATGAATGGAGTAAACGCATTGCAGACTTATCTACATGATCTAGACACTGGTGGTTTTTCTCTGATTGTTTGTCAGCACTGTGTGATAATTGGAGGTACGTTCAGAAGACCACAGTCCCAAAGAAACTCCAGCTTCATTAAAGTTTCCACAAGCTCCAAACATGTCTCCTACAGAGTGGCGATTGATTTTGAACGTGCTCTGGGGAGCAGATCCACACATACAAATGGCCAGCGATGCCAGGAGGAGTGACATTTCCATCCTGGTGGGGAAGCAGCAGGCGGTGGTGTTGTGACCAAGTGGATGATGGGTTAATCCCGCGAGCGAGGGGAGTGTTTGTTTGTCTGAGCGCCGTGGGAGGTTCAAGGGTTCAGGGACGCCGTAACCAAGGCGGAGCGTTGCGCTCTAAATGCCAGCGTCTGATCTGATATATAATGCATACGTGAGAAGACTGGAGTTTCACGGTGAAGAATGGGAGGTGGTTTGTAGAGAAGACAATGTGTGACTTTGTAAAGGTCACGCTTTGTTACTTGAGACTTATTAGCAAACTCGTTGGATGCCGCTAGTTGGGCCAATGGCAGTCTGAGATTGGTGGTCCTTTCCAGGTCTCGATGAGATGACGACAATGTTCTCCGGAGTACAGGGTTTCCCCGGGGAGGTGTTGTCAAGACAATCTCTAGTTGCCATGGAAACATTTGAGTCCCATCCATCTCCAAAGAGAAAAAGCAGAGAAAAAGCATTTTGCTCCATTGAGTAGACGATTCACTCGCGTCAAATAACGGCGGTGTGTTGTCTTCTCGCAGAGCTTCAGAATGGACACCCGATGGAGGAGCTTCACTCCTACGGCGAAGGGCAGCCCATTTTCAAGGTGTGTTCTTTCTCGGCATCATCTCACACCTGCGTTCCTGATCCAGTCATTCCGAGTTCACTCTGACAGTGTGGGAAAGTGATGCATCCGTGTGCTAAAAAGCCTCCAAGTGTCTGGTGAGGTGTTGTTAGCACCTATGATTCACAGTGGGGAAATGTGATATTCTGCAAGCTCGTTTTTGTCCTGTCAGGCTATAAAATTGACTTATTTTCTGTCTCACTTTTCTCAGGGTAACCATCAGCCCCATAATGGCAGCATGTCTGATAAAAGGAGCAGCAGCGGGTATGACATCGGAGAATTGGCCACATCATCATTGCTGGGTGAGAAGCACAGAGTGCATGTTAGGCACAGTGTTGTGTGTGTGTGTGTGTAGGTGTGTGTGTGTGTGTGTGTGTGTTTTCTCGTTTTATGTTATCAATCAGATTCATTCATATTCAAAAAAAGGGTCATCAACTTTTGCGGAAGACGTCTAATGTAATTGACTTCTGCTTGCATTTCATTTATGAACTCTCTTTCTCAATCTCTCTATGTCTCTCTTTTACTGCCTCTCTTTTGTTCTCTTACACACACACACACACACACACACACACACACACACACACACGCGCAAGTATATTATAGTGGGGTCCCACCCTTATCACATACAAAACAACGCATTCCCTCCGCATTCATTCTAAACCCAACCATCATAACACCACCTTCAAAATTATGGGGACCAGCCAAAGGTCCCCACAAGTACCGTTAAGGTCACACTTTAGTATAAAAACCTAACATTTAGAGCCCCACTTTGACATAACTGTCTGTACACACATACATGCACACGCACGCACACACGCAAGTATATTATAGTGGATATTATGGTGTATATTATCCCACCATTATCACATACATAACAATGCGTTCCCTCCACATTCATTCTAACCCCAACCATCAAAATACCACCTTCAAAATGATGGGGCACCTTCAAAATGGCCCGCAAAAGTGCCATTAAGGTCACATTATACACACTTTGTTTTACTATACCCCACTTTTACATAACTGTCTGTTCACACATGTACACTCTCTCTCTCTCTCTCTCTCTCTCTCCAGCCACCTGTTTTCTTTTCACGCTTTTTTTTGCTCGCTTTCTTCAGCCTCACTCCATTCAAAGTTAATTGCAAAGTCTAATAATTTGATGTGAGCTTTTAAGCTTCTCTAAAGAACATTTTTGATCATTTCAGTTCAATTATAAATTCTGTTGCCAATCAGGGAACATGCGTGAGTGGAAAAGATTGCACATCAGCTGAATACTTGGTGGAAATGAAACTGCCCGTGGTTCAGAAATGCTAATGGAGAGTTTAATTCATCAAACACATCCCATGAGAGGGAAAAATCATCGCCTGCGCAATAATTATGCGCAGTAATTGTCTTGCTATATGAGAGGACATGTTTTATAGTGCTGCACCGTGATGAGTGTCACACAGGTTGTGCCCAATTTTACTACACATTGCATGAATCACAGAATTCGTTATTTGTTCAACCAACTATGAATTTAAATGACTGAATAAATATATTAAACATACCGTAAAACCTCTGATAGAAAGCCATAGCGTTCTACTTTTCAACCCTTCCGTCATGGTGGCCATCTATTAGAGGTGGCGTTGAAATAGAGGTTTTATTAGCGAAATGATTGTTTCAAGTGTGTATGTGATGCGTAGGTTTGATTGTAGCTGAATCCCATTCTTAAAATGAACACATCTGATGAATAAATCTGTCTTTACGATCACAAACTTGATCTCTTGTGACTGATTGTTTGTTCGGAACATGATTGACAACTTGAATCTTCTGGAGCCTGTGGAAGTCTCATTACGCATTTACAGCACTTCCTGCATGATGATACTCGGCGGACACACTAATATGTTGTTCACCAATCTCACTAATCACACTAATATGTCTGTGTTGTTCAGATAAAATAATGAGCTTGCATTTCTTTCCCAGAATACATGGAAGCTAATTGGATATATTCTTTCCTTCATGCAAATAAGGTCTTTGTTAAAATAACGGCTTATGTAATAACGTTTCAGCTGCTTTTAGACAGGCTGCAAGGGAAAAGTACCATATGTTTTGGAACATAAGGTGCACTTAAAATCCTAATAAACATATGGAAAATTAAGTGTGCGTTCTATAAAAAAGATGAGTGTGGAAATGTGAAAAATGATACACGTTGTGTGTGAGAAATTTGTTTTAGAAAAAAGACATCCAGTGCGCCAAAGTCCAGAAAATATGGTATATAAATGTAGAGTATGTATTTTTGTAAACTCGAACTTGACATTTGAAAAAAAAAAAAGTGTGCATGTATTGCTCATTTGTAAATGCAGAGGATTTCAAAAGCAGCACAGATGTCAAACTGTCACCAACTTTCCATTAAAGCTACTGAACCTTTGTCATGCCAAGATTACGATAAATGTTTGTGTTGAAAGCAACTTTTGGTATCTTGCTATCACAGATACAGTTTTTGGCACAAGATTGAACATTTTCTGATATGTACGTTTTTTTATTGTGAGTTTTCATTTGCCAAGCTAGAATATTCAAACAAGTCTCAAATCGAACAACAACAGAACTCAGAAGTCTGAGGCACCAACGTGAATAAATATTTTATTATAAATTGCTTCGTTCTTCCAGAGACTAATCCTTAAAGGTCGTTCCGTTCTGGATGATTTGGACGGACATAAGCTCTACAGCCCCTATTCTCCCCGTCTTCAACTTTCTCACATCCTCCTGTCTTTAAGCGTCACCTCATCTCTTTTCTGCAATTTAATGCAATCTGGACTCGGGCTAATACATCCAATCTCCACAGGGCTGCTGGCCACTATTAAGGACCACATCACTAAGCCCACTGCGATGGCACAGGGCCGGGTGGCTCATCTGATCGAGTGGAAGAGCTGGGGAGGCGAGGCGACGTCGGCTGGAGGCTGGTGTGGCTGGAGCAGAGACAGCGGAGGAGCGACTCTGCAGGAAGACCAACAGTTTTACTCCCATCTTACAGATGAAATCAAGGAAGCCCGGTTTGCTGCAGGTATCCCTGATGCTGCCCTGCGGAAGTTCATCTCTGACACTGAATATGTGTGGAGAAACTGTTTTTATTGTCATTTCATTATTATTTATGTTTATGGAGTCTGGTGAAGTTGTGAAATGATGATGAAGATTTATTTTTTTTCTTATTGAAAGCAGTTTATTCAGACAAAACCTTCAGTTCAGAAATAATTGGTCTTAAAATTATTTGCTAAAAATTACTTCTGTTGATGAACAAAACTTGATCGCTGAAACAAGTCAAACTCCCACTTTCTTTTAAATTACGCAGAAAATTGTGATGGGATGTTCAGATCAGATGAACTTTCTCTCCATGAATCTGCATGGACTTTTTTAAAACAAGTTCTTTCGTTTTAAAAGTAACAGGATTTCTTTTTATTTTGAACAAAAATTAATTAATGAAAAAAAGATGAATTATTAATCAATTTCCTTTTTTGAATCAGGACACGTCTGGAAATGAAAATGTAAGCATTCAAAAGTTTCTCTAGATGTATAATTAATATAATAATAATAATAATAATAATAATAATAATAATAATAATAATAATAATAATAATGAGTATTTGTAAGGCGCTTTTCACAGTTTTAACTGTATCAAAGCGCACATGTCAATATAATTCTACGTTTTACTTTATCAAATTTGTAGTTTTATGTTGTAAACTTGGTTCTAAAAATGTGGAGGTTTTTTATAATCCCAAGCAATGTCTCCGTTATTGCAACAGAATGTCTGAGCTTAGTTTCTCTTCACTTGTTCACAGGGGTGGCTGAGCAGTTTGCCTTGGCCGAGGCAGCGATGAATGCCTGGTCCACACAGGAGGAAGAACAACAACAGACCAAGACCAGCACAATCCCAATACAGGGTAAACAAATACATCTCTCATTTAAAAAAAAAGTCCCATGATAGTTAATCTACTTTCACTGCAGCTTGCCAATTCTATTTTTGTATACTTTGTTCTTGTACTGAGTATCAAAAAATATAAGCAACTTTTACTCAACTTCACGCAACTTACTTCTACTTGACTACACTTTTGATTGAGTATCTGTACTCTTTACTACACTACATTTGAATGGAAACGTACAGTTACTTGTTACATTATGATTGTGCGCGACAAGTCGGCATCTTTTTCTACTGCGGTTAATTTATTAATCGCCATCTGCAGGGTGCTGAAGGTACTGGATGCTGTTTATGAGCTATGTAAATCACATGAACGTGAATTAGCATAAATTAAACTTTTTTTCTGCACATTTGTTTTACTGATACTGACATTTTGTTATTTTTTTAATCTATTTTAATCTGCCATTTTGAAACACTGAGGTGTTACATTTCTTTTCTATATTAAGAAAAGAAGAACCCTCATTAACAAAGTTTCTTGTTTTCACATTTCTTGTTTTTTTGTGCCTAAATTTACGAGTAAAATAGTCAATAAAAGGTTTTATATTTGCATACTTTATGACTTTTACTCAAGTCTTCTTGGAATTGGTGACTTTTAATGGAGTCATTTTTACAGTAGGTATTTCAACTCAAGTATGGTTTTCAGCTACTCTGGCTTGTCTATTCATACTGTAGATTTGATTCCATCAGAGGTTTATTTTGCTTTTAAACAAGTAATGATGTCTTACAGAACCTGAGGGCCTTTATCTGTCCCAGTTTCTTTTGGACGGGGGGACGTTGGGAGTTCCTCAGCATCTCTACAGAATGAACATGGACATGAGTGAAGACATCAGCTCGCTGGCCTCGAGTCGTCTTCTTCAGCCCCATTCTCCCAGTCATTCCTACCAGCAGGAGAACAGGTTCTCGCCTTCAGAATGCTCCGTGCGACACGCCGACAGTCTTTCCCTGTCGGAGGACGAGGTTTTTTACAACTGACGCTTTGACATCTTTGTTCTCACAAATGCGAGAGAGACAAACATGCTTTCCGATCCCACGCTAAAAGTTCACAACAGCCTCTTTGAAGAGCGATGAGCACAAACACGGACATGCTGATTCCATATCACGTTGCCTTTTTGCTCTTTCAAACGAGAGCTTCTCTGATTTCAGTCGTGAGAACAGAGATTGGATTTTGAGCTATCGGGTTCTCACCAATTACACTTCTTGAAAAGGTAAAAGGTCATCAGCTATTCAGGACAAAGCGTCAGCCGGTCGCATCTGAAATTACAACCTGTTGGTCAAGAGAATGAGCGCCAAAACAACAACCTCTGACCTTTGATTGAGCCACTATCAGCTTCAAGGCACATCACTAGGAAAGAGTGATAGAAATATATTGACAAAACAGAGAAATACAACATCCTTTTATCTGCTAAAGAGGCAGGAGGAACTTTTGATGGTGATTTTCTAATAGAAAAAAGCTCAATATGGCTAGAAAGTGTTAGAACTCAGTGACATAGGACTGTGAGAGGAATAGGTTCTTAATAAATGTTTCCCTGGGGTTTTAAGAATATATCGATGACCTGATGTGTCCATAAAGCTGAAGTGCATGGTGTATCAGTTCTAAATACAGCTGGCCAAACAAATGCTGAGCTCTCAGAGAGTCTGGACAATTGGACTTGGAGATGTGATTTTTCACATGGCATCTTACACACTTCAGCTCTCCGGAAATGAACTGGACACAGGCTTGCAAGAGTGTTACCTCAGTTGCCTTCGAGTGTCTTGCCTATTGTGCTAATTGTAAGACTTTGTTCGCGTCATCCTTTGTACAGAAAAAATCAATATTTAATCTTCAAAAAATCTGAAGTCTATTTTGCTGCCGGAAGTTGCTAATAAGACGTTTCTTGAGTCTGTGAATAACAGTTGTCTGCTTTTTTTTCTCAGTAATTAGCCTTATTCACACTCCTCTGAGCAAGAAAGGCGTCAAAGACGAAGAGAGAAAGAGCAAGAGAGATAGAAATGGAGAAAGAGGCAGAGATGGCAGGAGGCAGAAAATGAGAAATCACGATCGTGAGATGTGGAAGAGAAGTGTGTAAGCGTAAGATAGAGATAAAGAGACAGTGAGCAAAGAAAATAGATGGAGGGATCTAGCAAGAAGAGAGGCAGTTATAAGATTGAGAGACAGATAGTGAGTGAGAGACAGAGAGATAGATCAATAGAGAGAGAGAAGGGAAGCTTGTAAGAGAGTGAGGAAGAAGAGGTGGATGTGTGGAAGAGGAGACGATGGGGTTCAAAAACAAAGGAGGGAGCGAGCGGTAGAGGAGGGGTGTTTGGAGGTGGAACGGTCAAGCGTTATCTCGCTCCAGGGTCTTTTAATAGAAGGACACATGGTGTGATCCTTTTGTGCGCTGTCAGTTAATGTGTGGATGTGTTTGTGCTCCGAGGAAGGTTTGGAGTGGGAATTAATTGTCGATAAAGGCTTTTTGATTGTAGACAGAATTAAAACTGTTTGTGACTGGAATTTCATATTAACTAATGGCTTTTTATTCCAAAATCGGAAAATAAATATTTCATTGAATAACACGCAGACTGAATATGAATGATGAAGAATAGGAAAATATTAATATTTATTGATATCCCTAATGCCTGATTCTCTAAATCACCAGCGACAACGCGTTTGAAAAAAAAAGTTCAATATTGAAGCTCATTTTAATTAGTTCTAACTCTTTGCTTTTATTTTTTTCTTGGGAAAAATCTTTTATATACATAATTCCTCTATCGGCAGCAGATTGTCCATTTTAATTACAGTTTTTTTTATGAAATACTGATTTGTGCCTGTTTTGGATCGATGCTTGAGCTCATCTGTGCCTTAGACTTCCTTTGCCATTTCTTCAATTATTTTCTGCATCTAAAAAAAAGAAAAAATATGCTTTATTACGCAATATACATACAGCGTGGATGTGTTTTGTGTATCCGTGATAGTGTGTGTGTCAAGTCTTATCACCTCTGTCCACGTGATGATGCCACAGAGACGGCCATTTTCCGTTACCAACACGCTCTGTTCACCCGTGACACTCATGATACAGTGAGTCTGACGGAGAAAACGCTGTCAGTAAACGCTTTAATATAAACGCTTTTATACAAACGCAGAAGAGATGATGATGGAGATGTTCCACCTGTGTAATTGTGGCATCGGGAGTCAGATGTAACCGTGCGGGCTGAAAGAACGACAAATCTTTTATCTGCTTGCTTGCGTCTTCATCCTGCCAAAAAAAAAAAAAAATACACAAATGCACCCTGGTAAAATAGCTAGATTTCAAATGCTTCAAAAACTAAAATCACTTTTTCCAACGTGTTCCATCCATAAATACACGCATTCATTTTAATGATAATGAAACGTTTTACAAATCATTCCCAAAAAGAAACATCAAAGGAACTAATTTTAATTTTAATAAACTAGTTAACTTGTTCACAAAATCAAATGAAGACACGCAGAAGAAACACGACTAATTCAGCCCAAGATTAAAGGCCAGTGAAATATGACGTGGCAATCAATATAAAAATATATAAAAAATAAAACATAAGAACCAGTAAATTGTAGTTCAGAAACATAATACCAGAGACTTTGTCACAATTTCTCTGGACTACAATTCCCACATTTTTTGCAACGACTAGTGGGAATCAAAAAAGTGGATGAAACAAGATATTTTACCGGTAAATTTAATAAACCTACACTTGTAAAAAACATTTTATATATTCATATCTCTATTTTCTTCAATTAAAGTACACAGAAATGTGCACTACTGAAATTTTAAGTTACTCATTTGCAATGTAAAACGGGTGATCAGAGATAATCATGTGATTTAATTCAACTGAATGTTTTAAATTCAGAAGCTCATGATTATGTATATATTACAAATAGTCACATTTGATCATGTGACTATTTGTAATATATACATAATCATGAGATTCTGAAATTAGCCATTAAAACATTTAGTTCCATTTAATCACAACTGTTATCTCTTATTAGCCATTTTACATAATTTTACATGTAAGTAAACTTGCATACGTTTACCTCGTGAATGTATACTTTTGAGGATTGCTTGATATTGTTTATACTTTGCATAAATTGGAATGTTTGGGTTTTAATTACCTCAATCATGTGCTTCCGGAGAAAGTCTTTCAGCTGTGATTTGCTGATTGTACCCAGGAGAATAGAAGAGTCTGGAAGACAACAAGCAAATTACACGGTTAAACCCTCAGACAGTCTGATTACTTCCAGCGATAGTCAATGTTTTGTACTCTTATAAATAAGGCAATTTTGTAGATATCCACGCTGAGTCTTTCGGCTTTTACCCACAGACAGATCTGGCTGATTTGCTTTTGTCGAGCACTGAAGCGAAACTTTTTAAGTCAAGAGGTGAAATTGCTCAGTTGAGCCTGTGAGATGGAGTCGTTGAGTTGGTGATGTGCGAGAAATTCACCGCAAGAATCCACTACGGGATATTCGGCCTGGTCGCAATCACTCAGAACGCGCCGTATAGTTGTCAATATCTCGGACTTCTGTAGCACCGGTCCGGCTGGGATCACAAACTGCTTGATCTGAACCAAACCCAACCTGTGGAGCCACAATCACGAAAGAAGCCGTTTGACTCTTGTGCAGACGAGAAATCAATGCTGCTTTATCTCAAGCAATAACTGTTGCAGCCTGAGGGCCACCATCACACCGTTTACTTACTTTGGACAAGCCCGAATGAGAGACGGCAGATGCGGGAGCTGCTTAATAAGAGATATGCCGTCATAGAAGGATGGTCGGTGCTTGGAACGAGCCACGGCGTTAGAAACCAGCGTAGCAACCAGAGCGGGGACGGCGTGAGAGCACTGACCGGTCATCTCAATCGCCAGCAGTGCGGGAGACAGTGTGTGTGTCACAGCTCCGGAAAAAGCAGCTGCTCCTACACACACACACACACACACGAGTTTAAAGCTCCATCGATGGATTTAGACAAGCCTTATCGTCTCAGTGAGCCTGATGTGCTGATAATCCGTCTTCACTGGCCGGGAAAATATGTTTGTTTACCTGCTAAAGCATAGCCGCCCGGATTTATTGGGCTGTTTGTTGAGATCCCATCTGAAAACAGATAGGCCGAACCTTCACCCACCAAACGACCCACAGCGGCACCTGGAACAGCAGCGGATTTGCCCTTTATTGCTTTTGTCAATTAACAGAACAGAACTCTGAGCAGTATGATATTTTCTACTGATATTCAGTAGAAAATCCTGTGTTGATTTTGTACAGTTGTAAAAGGAAATACATGTGATTTGCTACTGAATATTTTAAAAGCAAGTAGATTCTCCTGCATTTGCTCCTGAGTTTTTGAGAAATGTATTTTAATTGTAAAAATTCTTAACTACCGGTAATTCTATATTTATATACAATATTTTAATTATTTTACCCTTATTGTACAATATAGATGGATGGGTGAGAAAAGGAAGGAAGATAAAAATGAATGAATGAACGAATGAATGAATGAATGAATGATAGGAAGGAGGGAAGAAAGAAAATAAAATAAAAATACATTTATAAGACTTCGCAACACAAGTTCAAAACAAGTCGATTTTTCTGCATTCTGTTTTCAAGACACTATTTTGAGTTCAATAAATTTCTTAACTATGGTATTTCCATATTTCTAAACAATATTTAGAAATACAGTATTGTAATTTCATTGTCATTTTTGTAATATTTTTTTTACATACATGGATGAATGAGGAAAGAAAGGAAGCTAGGAAGGAAGGAATGAAAGACTGAATGAAGGAAGATGGGTAATTAGGAAAATTAGGAAGGAAGAAAGGAAGAAATGATTGAATGAAGATAAGGAAGGAAGGGATGAAGGAAGGAAGGAAAGAAAGTGGGAGATTTAATAATTACAAAATAATACAAAATAAACATAAAATAAATACAAGAATACAATTTAAACACAATCCAAATACAATTGTTTGCATAGTTGATGCATTTACACAATATGGTTCGAGTGACATTACTCACCGTAAACAAAAACAGGCATGAAATATCCAGCGGGTAAAGGAAGAGTACAAGCCACGACCAACAGCCCAACCTTACAGAATCAGATTACAACCAATTAGCTTCACATTTGTAATTCCATCAGATTTAGCAAGTTACACAACATACAAATTGTGTTCATTTGAAACCTTTGTGAGAATAAAAAATCCCAGTGTTTGAAAGTAACTTTGGCCAGGGGGATTCCAGGCCTGCCAGAATGTGTTCTGAGGTTCAGGCAGGACTGATGTATTGTGGGAAATGGAGTACCATGACGTGCTGTCTAAGAGTGAAAACAGCAGCTGCTTCATTGTAAGCTGTTGGTTAGAGAAACAGGACACGTGAAGCTAGATAAAAGAAAACAGGGAATCTATAATGTACAGTACGTATAAATCTCCATAATTTACCTCAGAAGCTAGGAAACGTCCTGCGGAGGGATAAAATGTAAAGCAGGCTAAGAGAAAAGCCACACTGGCTGAATAAAGTGACTTTCTGCAATAAATAAATAAATAAAAAGAAACATTATGAATCATGCGATTATTGGAATTATAACATGCAATTGTAGTTGAAAATGTGTACAAATGTTTACAAAATCGTCCATATACATTAGAAAATATTTTACAGATTTACAAAAAAGCATTTCACCAACTAATCATGTAAAGTGATTTCCATTATAAACACATTATGTTTGTGGCGCTCACTCTGTTGCCAGGAATCCGCTGATGGTTTTGTTTGTTTTGACGAAACGCAACGCAGCACGATGCAAGAATAAATAGATGCAGCTGATAAAGCTGCAAATGAGCCTGAGTCGAAATAAAGGAAACAGTGGCGGGAAAGCAATTATTAAAAACCATACCCCATACACACAGATTATTTAGTGTTTATTATAACAGTGCATACATAGATATACATGCGCATTTGTGTGTGTTTATTTATATGGTCTTACCCAAGCAGAGCAAAAAGAAATATCTCACAAGGCTGATATGGCACATCGGTTGGAAAGCTTGTTTTAAACAGGGCCTGGATTGTTTCTGTGGTTGTGTTTTAAAAATAAACATCAATAGAATTCACATATTCCCATTTTCAGCCATAAGACACATTGTGCGGTGACATGTTCATTCAGGCCTATTTTCATTGCATATGTGGGTGACAAAAACATTTGTGAAGTGGATGGGATTCCTCGTACCTTCCATGAGGGGGCGTAGTAGAGCGAGTAACCCTCTTACCTTGATCTCTGCTCCAGACGGAAAGCAGCCTGAAGGTGATTGCTCCACAAGCCGCAGCAAAAAAGCAGGGACAGTAATCTTTGACTGAATAATGAGTTCCCATTACCTCGATGCTAAAGAGGACGCCTGCAAAGATGCAGAGGAGATAAACATGCAGACTCAAGGCCTGATTGACAGGAGAGATACATTTAAAAAAGCTTCGTCTCACCACTGATCGGTGCCCCAAAACAGCTGGCCACGCCCACTGCTGATGCCGCCACCAGCATTTCTCCTTTAGCGGTCCCCTGTGTGACGAAAGGAGAGAGATTAGCTGACCTGCGATGCAATTTGCTTTGTCGTTCTACATTCTAATATTGTGAAAATGTGCATCCGCTACCTGCTTTCCGCCCCGGCAGGAAACATGCAAATGACTCATGAACGAGCCCACCATGATGGATAAATGGACAAATGGACCCTAGTGAAATGACAACTGCAAAAGGTTAATATATTCAAAGCGTCCATTAGCCTTCCACGTTTGTGTACAAGGCCCTCACCACTTTGCCCAGAAACACGGTGCTGCCTGAAGCCAGTGTGCATGTCAGGCCAATCAGTTTAGCAAACAGATTGGAGAGGGACAGATAATCTGGCATGTTCATCCCTAAGAGAATGGCCCTCGCCTCAGGAACACCCGAGCCTGAGGAGTCAAGAGTGAGACAGACCAGAGCCAGAGAAAATTCATTTATAATTAGACTTGTCTGGTTAAAAACATCAGCATAATCCCACAGCCATCCAATCTGTCTCCTGCAATAATTCTCTGCACATCAAATGAGAATCTTTGGAATGTCTAAATATTTAAAATCTATCTATCTATCTATCTATCTATCTATCTATCTATCTATCTATCTATCTATCTATCTATCTATCTATCTATCTATCTATCTATCTATCTATCTATCTATCTAAATTTCTATCAATCTATCTATCAAAATTTTTTTTCACCATTTACTAATACACTAACACACAAGTTCTAGTGATTTGAAAACTTAAAACATGTTACAATGAATGTATCGTTAAAAAATGGACTCTTGCGTGCACTTTAACTGCCGTCGACACCACTCGACCTGCAGAAAACGGGCTGATGCTCTGGGCGAAGCTGGTGGACAGAGCGCAGAGACTGGCCGGGTAAAGGGTCCAGCAGAGGAAGCGCAGCAGCTGGTGACCCTCCAGACCCCCGTACAGCCACTGGTGAGCTAACAACAGACAGGACTGAACAGTGTGTGAAACATGTGAGCATAAGGTCAACACCAGCCTTCCTGGTCTCAGCGCAGACAATCACAATAGTCCTCAAATCCCTACCATTCAGAAGCTTGGCCACAGTCATGTCCAAGAAGAAGCTCATGAGGGCAGTGAGGACACCTAGCAGGGCATAGCAGTACCACTCCATGCTCGCCAGGGACACCAGGCTCTTTTTCACACGGAGTACACACTCTGTCCAAATTCAGCGAATGTCGTATCGGTTTGACTAAATCATGTCACTTGGCTGTAAGTAAAGAATCTCCCTCACCTCTGGTACGAGCTCGTGAGCGTTTCCATGGTTTCCACGAATCCTCGCTGGAGCTGATGAGCTTCTCCTCCGCAACATCAGCTTGTGTCTCATCAGGACGTTCCACGTGCACACAAATCTGATCCATCATCTCACACGCGATTCAATCGTACTTTTGCATTCCACACGTATGATAAAGTTGCGGCTTTCACTAAGCATTTAGCCGGAAGGCTATTTACTCGGAGAACTTTAAAAGAGAGCTCACCTTTCAGACCCGCCGATTGATTCCACATGAAAGAGCGCTAAGGTCAGCATCAGCTCTCAGTCACCAGATGTAGGAATGAAAAATTATGCTTTAACTTATTAATGGTGCACGTTCTCTCTTTCGTTCCCTCCAGGCATGCAGTGAATCGGAACCTTGTAAGATTAAAGTCTCCTTTTTTTGTTTGCTTTTGAATCCGTCTTTAATTCACACTCGGTTCTTTGGGAGCGTATAATTGGGGTTTAATGAAACTGCCTGTGATGTGACAGGAATCTTTTGGAGTACAAGTCATAGAGTTTGATAAAAATCTAGCTGACCTTTTAGAAATGTCCCCGTCTGCTTACTACACACACACACACACACACACACACACACACACACACACACACACACACACATACACACACCCTCGTGCTTTAATGAGTGCTGACTGTTTTTCTTTGGAGGTGAAAGGGGTAACTAATTGAAAAATGTTCGCTTTTTAGAAAATCATTTCACTCGGATATTCGGTCTGAACTTTGATTTATTTTGACCTCTCCTTAAGGTGAAGACAATCAAGCCTAAACACACGCACACATACACACAAACACACACACACACACACACACACCACGCACACACACACACCCACACCACACCCACACACACACACACACACACCCAACACACCACACACCACACACACACCACCACACACACACACACACACACACACCACACACCACACCCACACACACACACACACACACATTCCATACAAAGGGTCTTTCCATTAATAATTTTGTTGGATCCAAAATTTGAAACACTTTCCTTTTGATCATATTGATTTAGGTATAAACACAGATCTTCGTTTTTCATATAACTTATGTAAGATATTATTGCACAGTAGTGTCACTTTAAATTTAATTATTTTCTTTGTCGAAACTTTATGAGCTTCTACGCGATGCCCTTTAGCATCCTGTGTGACATTTATATTACAGGTGCAATAATAAAAAACACATTTATAAATCCTGGATGAAACTTATATTACAGCACAACCCTCACAGTAACAGTTTTTATTGTTCCTTATTGTGCAAAGAGTTAGGAACAACTGCTTTAATAATCATTTTACTGTTGACTTATTTAGCCGAGGGCCTGCAGATGCTAAACCCTTAATTGCTATTGCATCACAGCCATGAATGTTAATTCCTCGGCTTTCTTAAGATATGGAGGCATTTTTTTTCCCAACAGCTTAACAAATTTCTCTGTCTTGTGATTTTAAAAATAATTTTAAGAATCAGGTTTTTAATTTCTGCTCATTTTCTTTTCAGTATTTTTGTGTTAAAGCACCCCCCCTCAAGCGCACCCCCCCTCAAGCGCACCCCCCCCCCCCCTCCACACACACACAAACACACGTTGAATGACAAAAGGTGAAATTTTAGGTCATTGGAAATTTGAAGCTTTCTGAGCAGTTTGGAGTGTTTTTATCCTCCGGCAAAACTCAATCTGCTTCTCTCGGAGGACTGGCTGGATCAGAGTGTGCATATGTCAGAATAATAATCTGTGCTTCACTTCATGATTGAAGAGTGGCTGTCTTCTGTCATTCCGCTTTCAGTTCATTTTCTCCGTCAGTCTTCATTTTATTTTTCCACGGCTTAGATTGTGGGGTCTTTGGAATTAAGACGGGCACAAAAGCCCCACAGATTTAAATATATATAAACAGACGCAAATGGATTTAGCCGTTTGAGCTTTTCATTGAATCCTTTTTTTCATTTCAGAATTTTTTTTTGCATGATTTGTTGTGGAACTGCATTTCAAATCCCAATTTGTTCGGCTGTTTTGCCTCTGCTTCAATTTTTATTTGATCTGCAAAATGGAAACAATTATATTTGCAATTACAAATGACAATACTAATCACAAATTTGAATCTGATCAAGCAAACAGTTTAGTTTTATGACAAATCTGTTACTTGTTATAATACATTAAAAACTGTTAAAATTAATATACAGTATACTGCATATTTATACAATATATATATATATATATTGTATATATACTGTATACGTAAACATATGTGTGATTGCATAATGCCTCATTACATAATGTACTGCAATTCAAAACCTCTCTTGCTCTTTTTATTCTTTAGCACATAATGTTTACCTCCTGATTTTGTGTTGATTTTATTTTTAGTTAAAAAACAGATTGATCTTGAACGTGTAATGAATTGCATTATCTGAAGACTGGGGGAGGATATCAAGTGATTTTCTGAAGTGATCACTTATTAAGCTCCAGGACAAACTGTTCTTGCTGTGATTTGTTGACTTTCCTTCTATCACGCTCGGTCTTTCTCTCTCTCTATTTCTGCTTCTCTCTTGCTCTCCCTGTCTTCAATCTTTATCTACCTTTGACTCTCTCATTCTCTCTGTCTGTTCTTTTCTCTGCCTTACTGTATGTATGTCTGTCTGTCTCATGTAACTCTTTCTCCATCTCTCTTTCTCTGTCTGTCAATCTCTCCCACTATTTGTCTCTCTCTTTGTTTCATATCTCTATTTCTCTCTTTCTTTTCTCCATCCTTTTCTAATGTTCTCTCTTGCTTTTTTGTCACTCGCCCTCCTATGTCTCTCTCACACTTGCTCTCTATCTTTCCTTGTCTCTATACTGTATTACTTATCTTTGCCACACAAAGCTTTCATTCAATTAGATAAATTACACCAATCTGCATCTACTTCACAAAGGTCAAACCAATTGCAGGTGTAACGTGTTGCAACAAAGAAAAGAAGTCTGCACATACGCTTACAATCCTATAGCACCAAAGCGCCTATTAATAGCAACTATCGCTTCTCCAAAAACAAATGCCATCTAATCCGTTTTCCTAACGTCATCGGCCCCTCAACTACACGCTCTCATCAACATTCCTTCCATCTTTCGGTTAACCCGTTTCAACTTCCATTCCTCCGCTCTGTTGTTTATGAGAGACAAACACCCTGAGGGTGTGTGTCTGCTGGAATGGTAAGTCAGACAGGCACCGGCTCTACACACGTTTGTGCCTCAGTAACTAATGGCAAATTGCTTTGCAGGCGGCTCAGAGAGAAATAGATGGAGAATAAGAGAAAGGCTATTTCAGGAAGAGAATATGTGGAATGTCAGCTGTTGACTCAGCCCCCTCTTTCTGTATCTCGCTCTCTCTCTCTTGCTCTCTCCTTCCTATCATTGAGTCTTTGTCAGAACCCCTTTCTCAACCTCAAGCCCTCATCACACAAACTTTTCCAACCACAGAGCGTGATAAATATAGCATGCTGTCATCCTACAATTAACACACACACACACACACACACACACACACACACACGAGCGCGCGCACAAGCTAAACCCGCCATATAAATGAGTGTTGGTCAGATCCACAGACCACTGCTCCAGGGGGACACCACAAATACAAGGCGAATTGAAAAGGCTTGAGCGTCACCTCATTTATAGAGGCTGTCACCCTGACACTGGATTTTGGAGTCAGCACAATCGTTTAAACCCTAATGAATGTGACCGATTCCTCTGCCTATCGATCGGAACACAGCTATCACAAGGCATCCTCTTCATCCACATCCTCATCCTCAACCAATCCATACATGGAGAAGAGCCGGGGACTCTTTGCTGAGGATTTTGGATCTTTCATGTCACCAAAAGATTCTTTGGGGTTTCCTAGTGAGTATATATGGTCCCAATTTTTTTAAACTATGGTGAGAGGCTTTTATTATAAATATGTCATAATATTATATATTAACTTCAAGACAGCCTGACACACTCCTTACACAGGTGTCCTAAACCACCGTACGAGTTAAACTTAACGTATTTGTAATATGTTCCGCGTGTTGGTTCTTGTCATACAAGGGCATCAAAGGGTGTTTCAGAATAATATTTGGGCCAGAGCCAAGCGTGTGACTTCACCGGTGGGGAATGAGGCGAGCGGCGCTGATATGAACATGAAACTGTTTCTTACTGTGATGAATATTCACCAAGGGCAACTAGACATGTCAATGCGCCGTTAATATAACAGCAGAGTGAGACTTCGATGAGCAGATGAAATATATGGAGTTGTAATTGACTGTAATTCATAAACAGTGGGTGATTTTCAATCATGTGATTTAAGGTAACACAAGGACAGTTGGAAACATCAAGACTCTGGGAGACACGTATCAATTCACAGTGGATGTCCGAGACTTTTCTCCTGAGGATGTGATAGTCACCACATCCAACAACCAGATTGAGGTTCATGCTGAAAAGGTAAAGGCTTCGAGAATTGATTAAAGATTGTGTCAGATTGTGTCCTCTGGTTTCTGAGCTGTCGTTTCTCCTCAGCTCGCTGCAGATGGGACAGTGATGAACACGTTTACCCATAAATGCCAGCTTCCGGAAGATGTGGATCCCACCTCTGTGAAATCCTGTTTAGGAAGTGATGGAACTCTCACTATAAAAGCACAGAGAAACACTTCAAAAGTGGAGCACGCACAGACGTTCCGCTCAGAGATCAAGATCTAGAATGTTCTCTTCACACTGTATCTATTCTCCTTCTTTGTGATGAGAAAAAATAGATATTTAGTTCTGCTTGGCCATTCCTTCGTTTTTTTTTTATATTAATAATAATAATAATAATAATAATAATAATACATTTTATTTATAAGGTGCCTTTTTGCATGACATATTAGTTCAATTTCCTTACTAACCACTCACCTTCTGATTTAATCTCCCTGATCTATGAGACCAAGAAACCCGAAGAAAATATTCACGGGTCGCTGGATGTGATAGGTGAAATGTGGACAAAAGATGTAACAATGTACACAACAAACTGTACATTTAAAGTTTCATTTGAACAGATTTAATATACGTTACAAGAATATGGTTGGCACACCAGTGTTCCCAAATGCTAAAAATTCAACTTGATAAGCAGATGATTCATGTTTAAATGTATTAATTCTAATGCAAAATTGTGTTGCGTGATTGAAAGAGCATTATTTTTTAGAATAAACACAGAAGTGAATGAACACGCTTCAGTCTGGTAGTGTTTGACCTCCAGTAAAGCGGACACCATGAAATGAAGAACTCAATGTGCCTTTGAGAAATGCATTCTATAAAAAGAATCCACTGTCATTATTTAGTCTACTATCTATTTTTTTTTTTACACCATCCTGTCACTGTATTACATCAGATGTGCACTAAGCAAACGGACATATTATGACATGTTTTCCTATTCGTTATCCTTTTATTTCATATTTTTAAATCATTATAGCTGTATTTGACATCTTTGTTCTTTACACCAGTGGAAATCAATACAATTACGTCACACATAAACAAGCTAAAAGCCCCATTACGGTATGTTACGTCATCGTTTTGATCAACCGTTTGCGAATGTGCAATCTAAATAGATGACCTTAAGTGTCATGACCTTAATTAGACAAATACATTTTATAGAACTGCAATTGATTAATATTGTCTTAAGTTACATACTCAAGTAAATCTAAACTTTAATAAACATATCCGTAAAGTCGCCACTAGTTTATAAACAAACAGAAACCGAGAACTTAAATTACTCGTTATTTTTCTACATTTAAAAATTCAACTATATTTAATGCATTATTATTATTAATTATTATTATTTTCGTACGTCCAAAGGCATTATCCAGTATTTATTTATAGCTAAAGGTCGCCGTCGTGCGGCCAAAACAATTCGAGAGCAGCGCATGCGCAGTTTGTACAGACGAAGCCACACGGCCACTATCAATCGATCTGAGAGCGGAAGATGGCGGCGCGTCGAGGCTGAGCGTCAAGATCGATCACCGAAACACTCGATTGAAAGCATCGGTGGAAGTCTGCGGAAGGTGGAAAGTCATCTGCCTGATAAGGTAACACATATAAAACAGACCTAAAATGGCGACAGAGTTAGCACTGGTCTTTATGAACGTGTCAAAGTGACCGCGCAGCTATTTGAGCATAAGAACCGACTGGTTTGTCGCCCGCCTCTGTAAGCGCCATCTTGCTTCAGCAGGGCCAGGCACGCTGAATTAATCCCGGAGCAGCGAGAAAGAGAGAGAGAGAGGACTCCTAATCAATCCGAAACATCGTCACATTCTTGACGCGGTTGCCATTTGCAATTCGCCACGTCAAGAACACAATTTTACCTATTTATTTTAAGCTGCTAATCCATTAAATAATAATAGTAACTCAGAATGACTAGCGCGATCGCGGGGAAACAGTGACGCACATTTGAGTCACTTTTTCTGTCGGCTATACTTGAATAAATGATAACGGATCCAGGCAGATCTGTCTATGGACTGAACTTAAATACATCTTTTATGATATTTAAAATATGACGTTTGTTTTTAAGGGTCTCCATGTACCACGATACGTGCAGATGTTAAATCTTTGTGTTTGTGTTTCAATAGCTACAGTGAGAAAATAAACAAATATTGACAAGCAAATAGATCTAGAATCATGTCCCTCAATGCACAGTTTTCTTTTTTTGACTTGTCATGTCGAAGTACATGTTGTTAAAATATGTTAATTGATATGTATTGCCTGTGCAATGTTTACCTTAACATTACATATGTGAATAAAATGACTTGCATAATACATTAATATAAAACCATTATATTTTACGTATAATCTACAGCATTTATAATCTATAGTGCCAATTGATTTTGTGTTCGTCCAGAATTAAGGGGCAACATTTTTCTTTAATATCTGTTTGCCAATTTTTGCTAATATTCTTCTCCTTTTATGTGGTTATTATTTATTTTTTAGTTTGTTTCTATATATGGAATACTTTGTTGTTTTCAAGTGTTTGTGCTGTGTTATACACATGTGGTGATGTTTTTCTCTTCGTTTACTGCTTAAATCCTCCCTTAATAACATTTATCATTTTATGAGTAGGCATACGCATATCCACATTCTTCAGTGATGGACTTTCCATGGCACAGTGGAAAGGTCTTGGGTCAGCTCAATGACCAGCGTCAGCACGGCCTTCTTTGTGACTGCACCTTTGTGGTTGACGGAATCGACTTCAAGGCCCACAAATCTGTGCTGGCCGCATGTAGTGTTTACTTCCGCACTCTGTTTCTGGACCAGAAAGATGTCGTTCATCTAGACATCAGCAATGCAGCAGGTAGTTTTTTTTTTATTATTCATTTTCCTCCAGCTGCTTCTTTTTACAAATTTGTGTAATGCCTTTTTTTGTTTGGTTATGTGAATCCTAGGCCTTGAGCAGGTTCTGGAGTTCATGTACACGGGGAAGCTGACTGTGAACCTTCAGAATGTGGAGGATGTGCTCGCTGTTGCTACTTTCCTTCAAATGGAAGAAGTCGTCAATGCCGTTTCAGCCTTTCAATCCCTTTCTGCATCTCCGCTGTCCAAACCTGGTTAGTGCTAACTAGATTATTGTATTATATTTGTAAAACATTGTCTAGTGATGTTCAATTCCTTATTAGCTGTCTTTCATTTCCTGCACAGTATCTATTCCAGAACCTGTGGAAGAACAGCCGAGAACTGAGAGGAAGCCTGAAGACAAAAGTTCCCAGGAGGTTGCTGATGTTAGTGAGGTTTCATCTCAGACAGAGATGTCCGAAACCCAAGAGAGTGGATGTAACAAGACTGAAAAGCAGAGCACAAAATCTCCAAAAGATGGGATGCCAAATCTCATCAGACCAAAGAAAGCTGGAGTCTCAAACACTAAAACCGAGATCACGCAAGAGGTTCCTCAATACCAGGATGACCCATCAGATGCGGACTACAGCCCCAGTCAGTGGCTAGTGTTTGCTTAATATTTGCTTAATATTTAAACTATCACTCTCTAGAAAAGAGTAACACTGCTGTTCTTCCAGAGCTGCCCCTGAAGTCAGTAGCAAAGCGATCTGATGTTAACACAAGAAGCAAGTCTAAGGCAACTGTTCACTCATCTACAGGTAAAGTCTATCTTATATGATGCCAGTACTTAGTCTAATTTATAAATAAATGTTCACCTTGTTTTGTTCACACTTTTTCAGCAGCTGATACCAGTGAGGAAAGTGTTTTTCAAGCTGAGGGCTTGACGAGCAGGATAGAGGAAGATGACGATGATAATGATGGGGAAGAAAGAGACGAGAGAGATGAGGATGAAGAAGATGAGGACGAGGAGGAAATGTATACTGAGGATGGGGAAATGGCAGATTTGGATGAGAAGAACTTGAAAACTGATGTTGCATGTGAGCGCAGTGAATCCAGAGCTTACAGCTCTGTCACACACAAATGTGAGGTATGAGATTCTCTTATCCCTTATCACTTTCTTTTTATATTCTGTCATTTGACATATTTGCAATGGTTGTCTCTTCTAGGACTGTGGTAAGAAATTCACACACACAGGGAACTTTAAGCGTCACATGCGCATTCACACTGGTGAGAAACCGTTCAGCTGCCGCGACTGCAGCAAATCTTTTTCAGACCCTGCTGCATGTAAAGCTCATGAGAAAACACACAGGTGAGTCTAAACATCCAAACTAAACGTGAAGTTGTCCCACAATACCTGTTTTTTCTCTCAGTCCTTTAAAACCGTACTGCTGTTCCACATGCGGAAAAAGCTACCGGCAGATTAGTCTGCTGAACCTGCACCGAAAGCGTCACACTGGCGAGGCTCGGTACCGCTGTAAGGACTGTGGCAAACTCTTCACCACCTCTGGGAACCTGAAGCGCCATCAGCTTGTTCACAGCGGCGAAAAGCCTTATCAATGCGACTACTGTGACCGGGCCTTTTCCGATCCGACTGCTAAAATGCGACATCTAGAGACCCATGACACTGACAAAGGACATGTATGTTCGCAGTGTGGCAAGAAATTCAATCAGGTGATTGACAATTTGAAGTTCAACCGACTTGCGAAAGTGACAGAAACTAAGAGAGACAGGTCTTGGTTTTACATGTATTTACAGCAAAATTTGCTTTCTGAGTCAATGTGCACAATAATTACGTTTGAAAAATAGAATTACATCACATCCAGAGGTGCAAAGTAATTGAGTAAATGGACTTTGTAAAAGTAAAAATACTTGAGGTATTATTTTACATTTTGTAAATATACAATACATATACATACGATATGTATAATACACTTGATTCTAAAAAAGTAAAAGTAAAAAAGTATGACGTAAAAAAAGAAAACGCGTAAAAAACTGGAAAAGTGCTTTAGACATTGAAACACTGAGAATAGTATTTGTACTTGTTTTAGTACCTTATTGCTTGCGTGAATTTATTGGGACTGCATGAATTAAAAAAGTTGCTTATATTTTTTATACTTGTTACAAGTACAATTTTACCAAGTAAAAAAATATTTACAAAATTTGCAATAATTCCTAAAGTTTACTCTAGTACTTATAGTATACATCTCTGATTATATCTACTTATTAAGATTTGTACAAAACAAAATTATGAGACCGCTTTCCAAAAAATATAGTATATTAAAAACACTATTTTACAACTCGTTTAACAATTTACGCAAACATATACAGTTTATGTAAAAATAATAAAAGTTTTCAGAATTGTTCTGATAAATCACAAGATCTATTACTATGGGCAGACGAGAAATATTGTCATATTAAACTACGTATATTTCTAGTCCGGAAACCTGAAAGCACATTTGAAGATTCACATCGCTGACGGACCACTTAAATGTAAAGAATGTGGGAAGCAGTTCACCACTTCAGGTGAGACCAGCACATTGGGAGAAAGACGAAATTCACAGCTCAAATCCACTTTTCTATTTCTACACAGGCAATTTAAAGAGACATCTGCGCGTTCACAGCGGGGAGAAGCCTTTTACGTGCATGCACTGTCAGAGAGCTTTCGCCGACCCCGGGGCCTTGCAGAGACACGTGCGAATCCATACAGGTACGGAACTCTCCCGGCACCCACCTATAGTTACGTATGGTTTTAAAATTCTTCACTGTGTGTGTGTGTTTGTGTCCTTTAGGAGAAAAGCCATGTCTGTGTCTGATATGCGGGAAAGGCTTCACACAGGCCAGTTCACTCATAGCTCATGTTCGGCAACACACCGGGGAGAAACCGTATGTCTGTGACCGATGTGGCAAAAGGTAAAAGTAATTCTGTTGCTTATATGTATTGAGGGGAAAAAACTATGCTAAAACAGTATAAACATCCATCACATCTCATAGGTTTGTCCAGTCCAGCCAGTTAGCGAACCATATCCGCCATCATGACAACATCCGACCACACAAGTGCCACACGTGTAACAAAGCGTTTGTAAACATTGGAGACCTTTCAAAGCACATTATAGTTCACACAGGTACGTAGCATTGTTACACATCGTTACTTTTTTCCCTCTAATATTGTTTGAATTACAGGTGAGAAGCCTTTTCTGTGCGATAAATGTGGCCGAGGATTCAACCGGGTGGACAACCTTCGTTCTCATGTGAAGACCGTGCACCAGGGGAAGGCTGGCATGAAGAGACTGGTGGTTGCGGATGATGAAGATGCTGATGGAATGGAGGAAGAGAAGATCATTTCGGACACAGCCGCTTCAGATCTTGACAGCAGCGAAGTGAACATAGTCACCGTCACTACGGAAGACATCGTGACGTTGGCTACAGAAGCTCTGGCTGGCAGTGCCATGGCACAGCTCACCGGTGAGGAAGAGTATGATGTGCAGTAAATGTCGAATCCAGGTGTTTATTTGTTTCTGGTGACCTGCAGTGATGCCGATGGCCAGCGCTGTAACTGCAGATGAAACCGAGGCCCTGAAGGCCGAGATCACAAAAGCCGTGGAGAAAGTGCAGGAAGCTGGTACAATCCTTCTTTGTTCATTATTCAATTATGCAGTGGCATTAATTTCTCTTTGCATAAATTAAAAGCATGTTTTATTGCACAAAATTTAGCAGTTTGACTGCATATCAGATTTTCAACTTAAATTGTAATTTGCTGTAAGACTTTTAAGCATTATAATTCTATCGATGTTTGTGTGTTTTTGTAAACAGTACTAATATTTGTTGAATATACAGATAATCGTTTTGGAAGAAATATAGTTAAATTCTGCATACTTTTTGTGAATTTTCAACATAATGAGTAATGCATTTTTGTTGTTCTGCCTACTTTTCTATGTATACTGCATTTCTACATATTTTTGGTTCAGATTTTATATTTTGTTATATTTTATTCATATTATAATATTTTGCTATTAATATTTTGCCATATATGCATGCACACATGTATGTACAGAATATTTACACACATGATCTACATCTATACATAACACAGAGACACGTAATTGATAAAAATATTAAAAATAGCAGTTGCAGAATAATTAATCAGCACCTAACTAAAGCCTGGTATTACCCTTTTTGCAGATCCCAACACCCAGATCTTGTATGCATGTGACTCCTGTGGTGAGAAGTTCCTGGACGCCACGTCTCTCGCTCAGCACGTGCGCATTCACACGGCCCAGGCCCTGGTCATGTTTCAGGCAGACTCTGACTTTTACCAGCAGTACACAGGGGATGGCACATGGCAAACCACTGAGCAGGTCATCCAAGGGGGAGAGCTCCTGTTCCGAACAAGAGAGGACGAGTGTGAAGAGGGGAGTCTCGCTCAGACTGAGCCCCCGGTTGAGGGGACTGAAGAGGAGACCACTACACAGACCGAGCCTGAGGAAGAGGCCATGAAGGAGAATTCTTGAAATGTGTCTGTGTTTATTACAAGTCACAGATGGAACATTGACCGATTTCTTTCTGATAATATACGGTAGATGATTAAGCATCTCCTTATATGTAGTACGGTACATGTGTATGTATAAAATATATGTATAGTTGAAGACTAAAAAGGAAAAAGGTTGCAACACAACAGTCATATATTGCTTTTTTCCTAGATCATTTTCACACGTACAGTACGTAAAGTTATTGTGGCCTGTGATGGGTTGTCAGTGAATCCACTCCTTCATGTTTATTTAGTTTTAGTTTGATTTTTAATTCTTGCTTTTGGTTTAATGTCATGTTTTTTCCCAGATTGTATACATTTTACAATGCATTTTCATAACATGCCCAAACAATGTCTGACCCAATATTGTAACTTTATTTTTGTTGTATATTTGTTACATTGTGGCTAGAATAAATTGTAATAATACTATTGTTTGTAGTGTTGATGCTTTCACTTAAATATCAAACTTAATTGTAAATGCTGCTTTAAAAAAACTGCAACAAAGACTGTTTTGACATCCTGCGTTATACATTTATCATATATAGAAGTTTTCATACAGCATTCAGTTGTATATAGCAAACAATATATCTATATTGTATTGTCTCATTATAATATTCATGAGTCCATGAGGCAACACGCTATTGGCTGCATCTCTGGGTCACAGTTCACGTGATCGTTAACGCTGACGTTGTGCTAAAGGGGGAAAATGGCGTCGGCGTGGTGCACAGCGGCTTTAGCAACGCTGCGGTCTCGCAACATGGTCCCAACGTTGTCAGGCGGGTTTAGTCGAAACGTCGTTTTTCTCTTGACCGTGGTTGTAGCGTTCCAAACGGTTGTTGGAGACGGGAAAACATTAGTCCTGCTGGATAATCCCAACATCAGAGACACTCATTCAATCTTCTTCCGCAGTTTAGCAGGTGAGCGGATGACACACAATAAACACAAGTACAGACTAAAATGTTTTACAGAAATACCTAAAAATTAATTGGTTTAACTCTATTGCTATTATTTATTTTATACATGTGACTTCACCACATTTTACCGTTACCTTTTTTTCAATACAGACCTAATGCTCCTTTCATCAACTACATTAATAGAATAACGTTTATTCACTTTTAATATCCGCAGATCGTGGCTTTGATCTCACGTTCAAGACAGCTGATGATCCCAGTCTCTCTCTGATTAAGTATGGCCAGTTTCTCTACGACCATCTCATCATCTTCTCTCCATCAGTGGAAGGTCAGTCTCTTCATCCTTCATCTGCGTCATGTCCGTTTATTCCTTTTTTTTCCATTATTTCTACAGATTTTGGTGGCAACATCAACGTGGAGACCATCACAGCCTTTATTGACGGTGGAGGAAATGTTCTTGTAGCTGCTAGTTCGGGTATCGGTGAGTGTCATTCGCTCCTTTTAGAAATATTCTTCAAGAAGGTTTCATGGTAAACCTGTTCTTTGTGTTGCAGGCGATCCACTGAGAGAGCTGGGCAGCGAATGTGGCATTGAATTTGACGAGGAGAAAACGGCTGTCATTGACCACCACAACTATGATGTTTCTGACCCTGGTGAGGTAAGGGTATATTTTCATTCTCTTTTGCCATGACTTTGTCTTTATTTTAAAAAATATTTATTTCCGTGTGTTGTTTGGTTTTAGCACACCCTTATTGTCGCAGACCCGGAGAATCTGCTCAAAGCTCCGACTATAGTTGGAAAGGCCACTGATAAGCCCGTCTTGTTTAAGGGTGTAGGGTGAGTGATTTACTTTTCCTATAGTACAGCGGTACCTTGACTTACAAGTTTAATTTGTTCAGTGGTCGAGCACACAATTTACTTGTCAACTGCCTATTATTTGTTTCTACCCCAAAATACAAATTATTGTTTACCTTGGAGATGAGATGCAATTGAGCTCCTGACAACGGCGCAGTAGAACAGAAGACCCCCCCCCCCTNNNNTTTTTTTTTTTTTTTTTTAGCAGAAATGCTAGCGTGACACAGTGCAGGTGTAATCCATGCAAAGAACGCAATACTCGCTCATGGGTACTGTGATGTCACTATGATTAAAACTCATGTTAATTTTTGATCATATTCCAAAGCAAAATAATCAACCTATTGACTCGTCCTATCACAGAAACCCGCTTGCTAAGTCAAGGTTCTATTGTAAATTGAAAATGGCCCATGCTCAAAGTGTGTGTTTTACAGCATGGTGGCTGATCCAGATAACTCTCTGGTGCTGGACATTCTGACTGGCTCGTCCACGTCTTACTCCTACTTCCCAGACCGTCCCATTACCCAGGTAAATGCGTGCAACTTTAGCTCATCCTGTTTTTAAAAAAAGCTATTAGTAAAAGTAGGGATGCTCCGATACCGGTATTGAGGATCGGCTTACAACATTTTACCACATTTTTCGCTTTTCAAATGTGTGTGATGACTTTATTCATAATCAGTTAGTCAGGAGAACGCGTCAGGGCAGACTGCACAGGTTTTTTCAATGCTAAACTGCACGTTGTACAGTTTTCTTTTAACAAATTGTACCTTCATAAGAAAAAATAGTTCTATGCTGTATGTTTGTGTTGGGAAAAATAAATGTAATATTATTTTAAGGAGTACTTATTTATAACTCGTCTTATTCGGCTAATAATGTAAGTGGAGTGATCATCGACTTATAAGCGAGTAAATACGGTATTTGTTTTGTAATATGTTGCATAGAACTTGCTTTTCAATTTAAATAAATGTTTTTCATTTCAAACTAGCACTTTTTTTGGTTAAATTATGATTAAAGCTGATGCCTGTAAATTTAAGTTGTTTTTCTTAACTACTCTAGTGGTATCGGCGAGTACTGAAATGCAAGTATGCATACTCGTTTTCCCCTAAATGCAGTATTGGTGCATCCCTAATTAAAAGCTACTGTTATTTCTTACTTTATTACACTATTACACTCTTACTAAGTCACACTATTCATTTCATCTCAGTATCCTCATGCCGTTGGTAAGAACACCCTTTTGATCGCGGGTCTCCAAGCAAGAAACAACGCACGAGTGGTCTTCAGTGGCTCACTGCACTTTTTCAGTGATGCTTTCTTCAACTCACCTGTGGAGAAAGCTTCTCCAGGGTCAAAGAGGTGCAGATGTTGGATTATAAACTATTAATCTGTAAACGTCTACTATTGTCATTTCTTAATATGTACTGGTTTAATGTACATAAATAAATTGTACTCAATTGATTTATAATAGCATGTCTTGATGAACGATGGAAAGAAAACGTACAGCATTTTAATAACTGTTTCTACCTGTCTACCTCTCTTTAAAAAGTAAAGTGAGTATGTGACTATATTCTGGTTTTTTTTCCCTCTTCAGATATGAACAAACAGGTAATCAGGAATTGGCCGAGGCTTTGTCGCGTTGGGTGTTTAAGGAAGCTGGTGTGCTGCGTGTTGGTGCCGTTACCCATCATCCTGTTGGAGAGAGTTCGCCCCCTGCTGCCTACACTGTCACTGATCTTGTGGTGAGATTTTGTGGTATTTTCAACTACATGGCTGATTCTGGTACTATAAAATTCAGTACATAAATAGAGGTTTCGTCGACACACACTTACATGGAAAGAAAATAGTACACTTACAGTCAGTGTGGTTTTGGTAGTTTAATCAGAACTTACTTTGTTCCTGGATATGACCTAATCTGGATTGTTTTCACAGGAATACAGCATTGTGATTGAAATGCTGTCTGGAGGAAAGTGGGTGCCTTTCGACGGAGATGACATTCAGCTGGAGTTTGTCCGGATTGATCCATTTGTAAGGACATACCTCAAGAAGAATGGTATGTAAATGTTTTGTCACAATGCTAAATATCAGAAGCATATGTATTAATGAAGATTTATTTAAATATGTCACTTCAGGTTGGAAATACAGCGTACAGTTCAAGCTTCCAGATGTGTACGGGGTTTTCCAGTTTAAAGTCGACTACAACAGACTTGGCTACACACACTTGTACTCTTCAACCCAGGTAAAAATATAATCTTCATATTCATAGTTGTTACACTTTTGTGGCCTAGCTGCACTTATAATGCTAACGCTGTTGTTGTTTTACAGGTTTCTGTCCGTCCACTGCAGCATACCCAGTATGAGCGCTTCATTCCCTCTGCCTTTCCATATTATGCCAGTGCCTTCTCCATGATGGCTGGACTGTTTGTTTTTAGTTTTGTCTTTTTGCACATGAGAGAAAAAGAGAAGTCTGAATAAGAGAAATTTCAAGGGTGCCAGGAAAGAATGCAATGTTAAGAATATTTGATGTAAAAGTACAGCTTTTTTTTTATGACTGTTTTGTCATTTGGTTGTCTACAATCTGGGGACGTGCACACTTTTCAGGAATGTGGTTTAATTTTTCTTTTGCAATATGGATCATGTTTTGGCTCTTGATGTGAAAAGTTTACTAAGGAATCAAAAGAAATGTGGATGAAACACATGAACTCAGTAAATTTTAACATTCCACTAATAACTTGTTTGTGGTTTTGTCTTCCTGAAATGAAAGAAATTTGCGGCTACAAATAAATTTAAATACGAAAGTATGTGCGTAGATGTGTGTGTGTGTGTGTGTGTGTGTGTGTGTGTGTGTATATATATATATATATATATATATATATATATATATATATATATATATAAACTTATGCATACATACTGTACACGGTTGTTCTTCCCTTAATGTTGTAGCAGGTGTGACTGGATAACTACGTGAAACTCAACGGATAATATATGTACTTTTTCCGGTAAAAAAAAAAAAACACTACTGCAGAACCAATTTTCCACGTAACCTGTAAACACCGATTGGTTTTTGTGAGCCTTTAAATTGTTCTCAATTGCGACCAATCGCTTTAAATGCTCTCCGAATTTCAAACTAAACCAGTAGAAAAATAATTGGCTCAGCCTACAAAATGACGTCATCCACTCGCCGGCTTTTCTCGTGAACACAACAGCGTGTCGGGAGCGCGCGTCAGCTGACATCCGCAGAGGGAGCCTAGCCAGTCATGGATCAACTCAAAGTCAAAGACAGAATTTTGGAGAACATTTCCCTCTCTGTCAAGAAGGTATTGTGCTCCTGTGCATCCACGGACGTTGTATTTCGCCTCGCTAGTCAGTGTAGTTTACGCGCTACGTGGTATGCATATGCTGTTTACGTAGCAAAACAGTTGGGCCTCGCGCACTCGTGTGTTCACACACACCGTAACATCTTCAGACAAGCATTTAGTGTTTTGTTATTCCTCACAGCTTTTTAAATGATTGGTCTTATTGTGTACAGCTTAAGTCTGTCTCTATTATTGGAGTGTGTGTTGTGTACTTGCACCGCAGTTAATGAATGTTTTTTATTACATGCAGTAATCTAAATTAATCGCTTTTCTGTGTCAAACATGGCGACATTGTCCTTCAAACCAATCAAACGGAATTTTCAGAACACACTGATTATCATCATCAGCAGGTTCTCTCTACTATTATTTTGACGTAAACACCATCTCTCTACGTGCTTGGCATTCCTCACATTTATTTGTTAGTCTACCGTGTACTGTACTGTACTGTACTGTACTTTGTAAATGTGCTTGTTTACAGTATTTTATCTGCAGTTGCAGAGTTATTTTGCCGCGTGCGAGGACGAGACTCCGGCCATCAGGAACCATGACCGTGTTCTTCAGAGATTGTGTGAACATCTAGATCATGCGCTGCTTTATGGGTTAGCACTCATCTCTCTGTGATTTGTTATTCGTATTATGTACATCTGTGCTTTTCTAAATCCTTCTTCTCCATCTATAGGCTGCAAGATATCTCATCAGGCTACTGGGTCCTGGTGCTGCACTTTACCCGACGAGAGGCCGTCCGGCAGATTGATGGTCTCCAGCACATTGCCACAAATCTCGGCAGAAGTAAATCCAGTCTTTCCCTCAACATTAATTCTAAGTGATAAGTGCTTTTGAGTATTGTGAACAATTGCTATGTTGTGTTTTCCAGGTCGCGCCTGGCTCTACTTGGCGCTGAGCGAAAGTTCTTTGGAAAGCTACCTCCGACTTTTTCAGGAGAATCAAGGATTGCTCCAGAAATACTATTACAAGTGTGTGGATTTGCCATGTATTCTTTAAAATCTGTTATACTCTCTGATTGGATGATTTAATTCACAAGATTGATCTCTAAAAAGTGTTTTGTTTGCAGAAATGCGTTGGTCTGCAGCCACGATCATCTCACTTTGTTTCTTACTCTTGTCTCCGGGTTGGAATTTATTCGCTTTGACCTGGAGTTGGTAAGGATCATTGATCATTGAGCTGACCGATTGATTTTCTCATCAAGAGCTAGATTTGCTCCAAACTGCTTGCCTGTTAAAATCAACAGCTTCTTAATATAAAGAATAGTTGTATTTTCATTTTATTAATTTAATTTTATTAATAATTCTTGTTTTTTTTTTTTT
>CM051495.1:12475207-12531090 GCA_028031935.1 Paedocypris micromegethes
TTTTTTTTTTTAGATTTACAGCATTCTCAGTGTCTCCTCAATTAACAAAATAAGTAAATGGATAAAAGTGACTCATGAAGATATGTATTGTATTATAGAACTGTATTTGTTTTTATACTGTAGACTATATAAACAAAACATATTAAAAACAACCAAATTGTCAACTTAAGCCTGTACTTTTTTTTGTAAAGTTTAGCAGCATGGATTTGTTTGATTTCAGGATGTCCCGTACCTGGATGTTGCTCCATACATGCCGGAATATTATAAACCGCAGAATCTTCTGGATTTTGAAGAGCGCTTGCCGAGTTCTGATAGCCTGTCGCTGCATTCTTTCACTTCTCTCACCTCCACCAACCTGGAATGGGATGATAGTGCTATTGCTCCATCAAGTGAAGGTATGCTTCTCAAATATGTATTTTTTTTAAGCCTGTGGTCGTTTATGTCAGTGTTTGGTTTTTCTGCACATTTGACTTCTACCTTGTACAATAGCTAGGATTTTGTCGCGATAAAATTACACCTCCTTTCTCCTGTGAGGTGAAGTTGCCCAAGCACTTCCATCAATCTGCTCCTTTTGTGGCCCGCGCATCAAACAGTTTGTCCACCCCAATTTAGACTCTGAAAAATGCATAAAATGTGTTAGAAACCTAAAAAAAGTGCTTTTTTTTGTTACAGCTTTTTAAAAATGTATTTATTATTTTTTTATTTTTTACCTTTATGACAATTAATTATTGTTATCAGTTTTATGTGAACTATGTTAAGGTAATATTTATTTCTTCATGAACGTTTAAGGTTTTCTTTACTGAATCTTTGGATATCCAAGCCTTTTTTTATTTTTCTAGAACCTTTTTTAGCAAATTGTCATCCATGGTCAGCGTATCATTTCATGAGTTGCTTCTTCATGTTCAGAGTTTCACATTCAGCGTTCATCTTTTTTTTTCTTAATTCACTTCATCATTATGTCCTGTCATTTTCTGAGTGTTATTTTTTCCTTTTTAGATTATGATTTTGGTGACATCTTCCCTGTGTTGCAGTCATTGCCAAATGCAGACTGGGAAGGTGGGACATGGCTATTTCCCCCTCCCCAATCTAATATTCGCAAACCCCTCCATTCCTCCCAACTTCCCGAATGCACTAACCTGCATCGTGCTTCTCTCTGGTGCATGCTTGATTCATGCACTTTAGCCATTAGTGATGTCTTCCGAGTGAAGTATTGATCCTTGGTGTCTATGGTGTCATGTCTGTTGTTTCACTCCTGTCTGTATAACGGAATCGGTGGTCTTCATATGACTTTGCTTCTGCGAGGAGGTTTTTTTTAGTGGTGGATCACATCTTTAATGGTTGTTGTCTTGTGTTTTGTGGTTGTTTGGCCGCTGGTTTGCATGAATTCTACTTTTATTTGAACTAACTCCTGGTTAAAAAAGGTTCTTTTGTGTATCATTTTACCATAATTGCAACATTTACAAAAATATAGATTTATGCAGTATAAAAAATGCTAAGTACACTTGCTAGACAAATAAATTAACAGGGTTCAACATGACACATGGAACAACAAAATTATATTTCCTATTTCAAGCTGAATTTGAAAGTACGACACAACTGTGACTGGATACCAGCCTGAAAAAAATTATTATTAGTAGTATTTTTTGAATAATAATAATTAAAAAAATGTAAGTCTTTAAAGCAACAAGAAAAACACCATTTATTCTACTCATTGTATGTAATAATTGTTTTTTATCTTTTCTATTAGAATTAGCTTTAGTCTTGTTCTTCTATTGGATAAAGGTCAAAAAGTGTATGAGCAAAAAGAATCTGCATGTAATTAACCTTTCTTGCTATTTGCAGAGCATATATATTTATACGTATATGGTTTTCATACTAACAGTTCTACGTCTCTTTTCAAGATGCTCAAGTAGGTTAAACAGAAGAAGAAATATGAAAATTAAAGTATTCTTCGCTTGCCTTTGTCATGTGTATCCTGCCTTTTTCTTATAGTTCTAAGATATGTCACTGTCCCTTTTTTTTTTTTTCCCCTGGTCTTTTTTTTCCTCATCTCTTTTTCAGAGGGAGACTTGACTGATCCAGTGAGTGGTCCTCGTTCTTCAGGGTCTGATCCTCAGACGGTCGTCTCTGATTGTGTGGCGATGAGGGTCCCTGGTGTTATCCGGACCACATCTGTGTCCAGAAGCCCCATGTTGCGACACATTTCTATCAATGAAGACTCGGACACAAACACTTCAGCTGACGTCACCCCGGTGCATTTGGCTTGTCGCTATGGTTCCACGACTGGTGAAGATACAGAAAATACTTTGGCTGAACTGGAGGTCATTCGGTATGTTTGACTAGGCCCAATTGTGTAGAACAATATTCCAAATGATTTTCCGACAAGTTTAAAAAAAGTTAAAAATTATTTTATTATTTTTTTTAAATAAAATGGGACATTTTTTTCATACGTTTTTCATCTTTTATGGTCAATCTAAACATGTTTTCACTCATTTAAAATTGAATGAAAAAAAAAACATAATTGCCAAATTTATTTGAATTCAGGGGGAGGGTCTATTGTACTGCGGGGCGTGTCATTTATTCTTCAAAATTGTCCCACAGTTTTGTAGACTCGCCCCCTCACACTGATTGTCAGGTTCAGGTGTGTAAACACTCACATATGAATGTATAATTTGCAAATAAGTTTGAATATTTCCTCAGAAAGTGTTTGATTTGCACTTGGCACGCTAATGAAAAATCCTGTTTGTTTCATAGAATGGCAAGACGGCGAAAACATGGAAAGAAACGCCGTGGGAGAGGATCTACAGACTCTGTGAGCAATGAGCAGGCTCTAGTTTTTCCAGACAAGCCTGAAGTTGAAGAATGCCTGAAGATTGTTGTTGACGGAGATATAAACACTAATGGGAACAAATGGGATCCTTCCGAGGATGCAGATGGTCCAGACTCAATGGTAATTGTCAAGCAAGATCAAGTCTACAAAGTCCCAGATGCAGGACTGAGACTTCCTGAAATGACAGACACTTCGATGGATGGTGTGGGCCAACCTCTCTGTGATGTTATGGACCGGCTGAATGGTTCTTTAGATGGAAAGGACTGGCAGAAGGATGACGGAGAGCAAGGGCATGCCGTTGGTGCTTCTGCTCATGAATCTGTCGGGTCTTCCACAGATCCCCTCCATCAGCAGCCCTTTCGAGAAGACACTGGCGGGGAGCCTCCAGACCCAAACTGTAGCTTCCTCCAGACCTCACCGGTTGACTTCTACTGCTTTACCTCCCAGAGTCCAGACCCTGCTGCCTCGTGTGGTGGCCACCATGACTCTGCAGGGACTGGTGAGCCGCAGGTTGTTCCTGTTGGCAATGAAGATGAAAGAGAAGCAGAAGAACCAGCTGATGGCCAGGAACACACCATCTCCATAGTAGAAGAAGATAAAGAAGAGCTAGTGGAGAAGAATGCAGGGCCTACAGGAGAGGAGAGCTTTCACAATGCAGAGTTCAAGTGAGAAGATTTATAATATTAATTTAAAATATGAATTCTTGTTATTTATGTTTTATGTTTTTTTTTCATTGCATTTACATTTAATTTGTTAGTGTTTGTGAAACTGGTTTGTTGACTGAATGACTGCTTTCATATATCGTCTTTTTTTTTGCATCAATTATTTTGTAATTATTTGTTTCTATTTATTTTAATAGTGCCCCCCCCCCCCCCCCCACCACACACAAATCCCACCACCATCAAATTGTGTCAGGTTCAAGTCTGTTGTTTTATTTAAAAAATTGTTTACAGTGCCGTAATGGTCATTTAGCCGAACCGATGGATGATAATATTATATTATTATTATTATTATTATTATTATTATTTAGATCATCATATTATTTTTGTTGTGTGTATTTCAGGGTCGACAACAATCATCTTCTGCTGCTGATGATTCATGTATTTAGAGAGAATGAAGAACAGCTTTTTAAGGTAACACACACACACACACACACACATGCAAACACTATTAGTGTTCTGTTTACAAAAATATTTGGGATTCAAATGAGCCTGTTTGCTGAAAGATTTGTTTCCTGTACATTTTTCCCAACATGTCATTGTTAAGATTGTCAAGTCATTATATTGTGTTATGTATTGCATCACATTATATTATTATTATATTATTACATTATACCGTATAAAGTTATTACGTATTGTAATGTATTTATTCGAACATTATAATATTATCAATTACCTTGATTCAAGATACCGTATTTTCCGGACTTTAAGCCGCAACTTTTTTCATATGTTTTGAACCATGTGGCTTATACAAAGGTGCGGCTATTCTGCAGATTTATTTTCACCGCTATGGCCGCTCTAAGCAGATATAATTTTTATAAGTTTTAATCAGCAAAGTTGGTGGTGTTAAAATACAGGTTAGGAAAGGATCTATTTAGTTACATACAGTTTCTGTAGTTAATACAGTGAACCAAGCCCGACCGCGATAGGTGAAAATTTATTTAACACTTATTCAGACTTTTAAAACACTTTTTTTCACGTAGTATTTTTTATTAAAGTAATGTTAACAAACATCTCAGTACAAAAATCACAGGAACAGATGTCTAGTAATAATGGCAAGTAAGTGCACAACATAAAAAAAAAAGAAAGATTGTGAAGCAGCATGTACTAAAGATTTTAGATGCATACAGTACAATGGAACGAATGTCATGTTTTATGCACCATGTAAAACACGAAAAATGATCATGCTACCAATACTTTAAAATGTCATACATTCATTCATTTAACGAATGCAAATAAAAAAAATTATTGCACCACGTAAAAGCGAACAATTGTTATGCGTACAGTAACGGAACGAAATATTCATATATAATATACCTAGCCTTTATTATAATAATTATTATTATATTATAATATTATAATATATTATGTATTATAAATAAAGTTTTATTGAGTCTTTGAATCTTGAATTGTGTTTTAGATGGTGCGGATGAGCACTGGACACATGGAAGGAGATCTTCAGCCTCTGTATCTGCTGCTGACAGACTGCTTCATTTACCTGCTGCGTAAAGGTCCACAATCCCACCGTGATTAGAGATTCTTCGACGTCTGTAAAGACGGTTGTTCTCCACTATTGCTTTTCAGGAGCAGCAGAGAAGCCATACAGTGTTGAGGAAGCCGTGTCTTATAATGAACTGGATTATATTTCTGTGAGTGGATGTGAGGAGAATGAATAAATGTGATTAGCTTGGGGGATTATGGGATTGATTTCTTGTGTTTTAGGTGGGACTTCACCAGCAGACGGTCACGCTGGTCTGCACTAACAGAAGACGGCAGTTCTTGCTGGACACAGCAGACTCGTCATTGACTATGTGAGTTTGTATGTGTGTCAAAGCCCTTCGAGATCCATTAGTGTAAGTTGTGCTAAAAGCATGTCTTTTTTTATCCTCTTCGTTGCAGCTGGTTTTTGACTGTGCTGAAGACGGCCTTGGAAAACGGCTGTCGAGAACCCCCATACCCCTCTGTTCTCACTGATGCCACCATGGAGAAACTTGCTCTTTCTAAGTTTGTTTGCCAAGAGACTCACTGTGAGGTACATGAAGATCTATCACACTGAATTATTCAGGCACTCTGGCGTACTGAGAGTCACTTTGATACTCTCAGTTGCTAGATATTACAAGGAAACGGCTAGTCTACTTTATTCATATTATGGTATTAACATCAAGGTAATGAACCCTTCAATGCATGAAGTATACAAAAATGCTTAATACTGTACTAGGAAGGATGTTAAATCATCCTGAAGCTTGGGCGGCTGTTGTAAAACTTCAAATGTCTGGATTTTTAATTCCAAAGTTTCCGTGCAAAATCTTTTTTGCGCTACAAACACACTTTTTGTATTCTTTGAACAAGCAGCGAAGGGAAAAGTTAGCTTTGGAATTAGAATTTAGAGCCGGAGAACAGACCATATTTACGTAAATGTTAGCACTTGTTTTTTTTTTACTTTTTTTTTATTTTTAATTTTATTTTCCAATTTTAGACGCTTGGGGTGGGCTTATACGTGCATATTTCAAACATGTGTCCAATTTTTTACACTTTTCAAGTTGGGAGCATTCACAAATAAATAGAAATGCGTCTGTATGTAGCCGGGGTGCCTTATGTCTTATCTTTCTTTAAAGAATGGTTTCGAAAGCAGACATGCATATATGCTTTCATTGGCTGAGTAACAGAAATAAAGAAATATTAGCAGTGGCTAAATAAAGTGTTAGAAATAAAAATACACAAAAAAATACAATTAATATTGGAACACACAGAGACAAGAAACAATACTTCGCAACAATGATTATCGTGAAGCATCTTTCATGGGATTTTCTGAGGTTTCTGGGAGGTAGAGCTCCGATCACTAGAACAGATAATTTTTTTAATCTTTAATTTAAGTAAAATGACATTGATTTTTTTAATCTTTAATTTAAGTAAAATGACATTGATGTGGTGCGTGTCAAGTGAGGTTTGTTTAAAACAAAAAAAGTATTTTAAAAAAAGTAGCCGGATTTTGCCAAATAATTTATTTATTTTTTATTTTTTTGTAATTTTTATTTTGTGCCTGAAAAATCAGAGGTGTGTATACAGTATGTAGGGTGGTAAATACAGTAATTTTGCAATTTCTTCTGTATTTGCAGTGCATGTCAGCATTAACAAACTGCATTTTTAAGCTGAATTTATTACAAAATAAAGGATTTATGCAATTTCATTCATTTTGATTTGTTTCAATTCTACTCAGTTGCCTGAGGTGAAAATCCAACTCTACTCGCTTGTTCACTGGGAAGACCCCATGGACGTGACCATCGCTTCACCTACATCTCCCACCGGCTCCAGGCAATCCCGCAGTACTAAAGAGGGAGCTCTGTCGTTCCGGGTTGGGAATTCTTATTTGGGAAAAGAAGTGTGGAAAAGCTGTTACTTGGTGCTCAGGTAAAAACCCACTTGAAGTGAATCTGCTGTGTTCCACTTTTTGTGAGCTGAATGTTAATCTGCTGTTCACCACAGCAATGGTGTCCTGTATCAGTATGCTGAGCGAACAGATGTGACACCGCTGATGTCCATCACTATGAGGTAAGCTTTCCAAAAATACATAAGACAAAATCACATTTTGTTCGTGTATATACAGTTGACTCCCCTTATTTGGGCCGCCAGTTAAAGGAGAAAAGAAATCAGGAAGCCCAAATCATATCTCATAACGCAACTTTGTGCAGCTTTATTGGGAGAAAAAGTGAGGGACAAGGAGAACGGTGAGCCATAAATTGACGGCGTTCAAACCAAAACTGCCACTTGCTGTCTAGAATCTTGGTTTTTTTTTTTTTGTTTCAGATCATAACCTTAATTACATTAAATGCAGTTAGAATGTAAATTTTGCTTATAAAGTAAGAGATTAAATGCAGGGCCATTTTTAATATTACTCTCTGCCAGCACAAAGACCCTCTATTCGCACTAGACTGTTAAAAAGACCAATCAAACTAACGATGATGTTGAGTATTACCCAATCAAAAGTAGAAAAGGAGGCGTCTTCATAAAATGCATGTGAGACACTGATTAAAAAAAAAAAGAAAGAAAGATGAATACGATACAAAAACTGTCTTGTACTGATTCAAAACAGGACACGTAGTTTCATTCTCAAATAAGGCACTTTTCTGTATTAAAAAACCATAGCTAACAACAACACGGCGACACAACTTGCATAGCACTGTTAGATGATAGGTGATGTCTGAGATTTTAGACCCAAGCCTTTCTACATTTGGTCCTTTCTAACCAGTTTTTTTTTTAGTTCTTTTAGCATGTTCGCTTATCTTGTTCACTTTTCCAGACTTTGCAAACTGTAGTTCTTGCGCTCGTGACTATTAATTCAGCCTGTAATAATGCTCTCTATGTTCGATTAGCAGCGTCTCTGTGTCGTCATTAGCAGTGGTAAAAGAACAAATGAGTTTTATTCAAGTATAAATATCCAAATTTATTCATGAATGTGTTATGGTATCACCGGTATTGTGAAATCACAACTCATACCGGTTCACCGTCCTACCCAACCAGATGGTTTTGTAATTCCTTCTCTTCCTCAGAGGTGAGCACTGCGGCGGCTGCCGGCGATCCAACAGCACGGAGCGGCCACATGCCTTTCAAGTTATTTTGACGGAGCGTCCTCCATTAGAGCTCAGTGCTGAGGATGAACAGGAAATGGCTGACTGGATGCAGCTGCTCTGCCAGTCCGTCTCCAAAGGGGTGAGGATTTTCCCGTGATTCCCTATTTCTTGGAAATGATTGTCATAAATCGATGGACTTTTTCTGAATTGCACTGATTTGGACTTGTTTGTTCTTTTTCAGGTTATTCCTCAAGGAGTGGCTCCTGCTCCCTGTATCCCATGCTGCCTTGTTCTCACAGACAGGATGTTGCTCACATGTCACCAGGATTGCCAGACGGGCTTTTTCCGTTCTCTGGGAGCAGCCGATCTGAGTGATGTTACATCTGTTTGCCTGGAGGAAGACCGGGAATACTGTGTCATCGTAAGACTTGACCCGCTGCTCATCAGATGGTTATGTGCTTAGAGATGTTCACGGCCGTTAACTTTGTTTAAAAATCAGCATGTTCCTTGATCTTCAGTGATTTTGGAAAATAATTATAAATAATGCAGAGAGATTGGAGAGATTGATGCTTGATAGTGCCAATTTCCGAATTTCTTTTCTTTTTTTTTTCTTTCATTTGCAGGAGTTTGCAGAAGATCGCGCTCAGTTTCTCCCACCATGGGTTTTGTATTTTAGTGGGTTTGAAGAGAGAGAACGACTTGTTTCAGAACTGAGTAACTCCTGGACTGATGTTTATCAGGTAAAACCTACATACAATTAGTAGGAATGTTGTGCAACCGACTGAACAACTGAGTTCCTGTTCTTATTAATTTGCTGTTTTAGTAGATGAACTTTATAGTGGGCAGCTAACTCAGGCAGCACCATCTTGAAAGAAAGTGGCAGGTTCAGACAAACCGATGCAAGGTTACAATTGGTTGACATTACAGGTTGGAATAACATGCTGGGAATATTTCTTAAGACGTAGGAAGTTGTGGGCAGAGAGAGACAGATCTGATGGTGAGTGTTTGATTATTTGCGAATCAATCTCCATGGCAGACAAATCGAACTTCTTGGAGTACCTGAGCTGGTTCCTCGGCCTGGTGCTGTTGGGATTTGTGCAGATTTCAAAGCCAATGTGTCTTGGCAATTTCTATCATTCTATGATTCATTAAGCCAAGTTAAGTCACACTGTCCAGGTGTGCGTTTTGTGGTGCGTGACATCAAGGAAGTTGCCATTCTTGCCAGCCTGATGTGTTTCCTGCGTTTCTTGAAGCAGGCTGAGATGTTAACCAATCAGTCGCACAACCAGGATGGTTTTTATTTTGTGGTCAGTGGGCAGCCAAAAATACTTCCACAATTTTCAATCTTTCAGAAGAACAGAGCCATATCTTGACTAATTCTGGCCCAGAAGCTCCTTGCAGGTCCAGTATGTAAATAGACAATAGAAGACTCTAACAGACAGTGAGGGCAAAACAGGCCGAGCTCCATATGTTCTATGCCGCTTGGAAATTCTTTTGTGAAATATCTAAATTTGCTTTATTAATACTAATATAAAATGTATAATTCCGTATTAACGGACCAGCAGAGCTTCGAAAAACAGAGGAATGGACTAGAAGCCTTCAGCCTTCATCATCTTTTCAACTTTGATACCTTTCCACGAATTAGGCTTTTTTTTCATCATTTCTTCTGCTTTGACTTTGAATGGGAGATTCTTTGAAGATAACAAAATGAATCAAGGACAGAAATTGGATAGAATTTATAGGTTACGTAACTACTTTCAAAATGAATTTTTGTAAGTAGAGGTACTGTAAATAGATCACTTTTCACATCATTTCTTCAGAAATTCCATCATCTAGTGGTAATTTCCCATCCATAATTGTCATCCTAATCCTATTTAGTATTCAGCATTACAATATTCGAAGTGTCATTATGCACTTTTCATTCACTTTGAAATAAAAACAACTTCTGTTCCAATGAAAAAACTCCATGATCTTCAACCCCCCCCCCGCGTTGGAGTTGCAAACAATAAAAGTGATTTGATTTGATATTGAACTTCCAACAAATCTGTACCAAAATGTAGTAAACTAAACAAAACACTCTGTTCCAGGTAACTCTACCTCAGAAGCCGGTGTTGGACCCGTCGTTGCAGAAGAGATGCAGAGAAGCGCTTGAACTGATGAAGAACGCCTGGCAAAGGAGTGACAGTTTACACAGGGGCCGGTCCGAGCGGGAACCCTGGTGTTGACGCCCTACGTAGGTACACACAGACGCAGGAAGTTGAAACTGATTTGCGATTATTTGAAGCGTCATTTACGTCACAGCCTTGTTTACACTTGCCTTGCACAATTATTTATGAAGAGTAAGATGTTTTCTTCAGAACACATTAATCTGATCTCTTTCGGAAAAGTTTTATTTTTTTTTGTATAAATTAGTCAATTCTGTACGTGTGCTATATTTGTGTGCACTAATGGTGTGTGCCTTTTTATTTAAAGTGTGTTTATCACGCTAACATGTTTCCTGGTTTAGAACGGTTCTATTGAAATTGATGCACAAGCTCTAGACGCAGAAAATGTAAACATGGTCTGTCATTTTTTTTAAACGAGAACAATACTGATACTGTACTATTGAACAATTTAGGTTTGAACACGTTTTTTTTTTTTTTAACGATACGAATCGCAGTGACTGATTCCGGAAACCAATCGACCTGCACAAAATCGGTTTTACAGTTTCACTCCTCAGAATGAATGTCGTGCAGTTTGTACCAACAAGTTGTTTTTTTATTGTTTGAACTAATTTCCTGCTTTTTGACTCGCTGCTCTTGAGGTGTGTACATCATGTACATTACAAAAGAGACTGTGTTTATGAATGGTGGTTTTAAGGACTGTGTAAATATGGAATCGTGGTAGACAAATGTAAAGAATCTCAGGTTGTCTACGGTGGTTTTAATACATTGCTGGACAATGAAGGAATGTTGCTTATTAATGCATTCATATGTTCTTTTATTGTTTTTTTTAAGGGTGTAAATAAGGGTTGCCCACAATTCAGAAGTTGTTAATAATTTTAAATCCTAATGCACGATAAATTAAATCAAACTAAGTAGCAGTTGATGTAGCTACAGAATTGCTGCTATTTTTAAACTATTGCTTCTGTGGCCTTTGTTACATTTTTAAGATTGCCTGCAAAGGCTTTTTTTTTTGTTAGTTCATTCATAATTTAACACTATATAAAGACTTTTCTGAATTTTGGCCCACCCTGAATAAACAGGAAATGACCTCATTGATACAGTTTACACACAGAAGTGTGTCATGTACACTAAACAATGCATGGACATTTAAAATATGTTATGTTCATATGCTAACTAATAAATAAAGATATTTTTTTCATAATTGTTATGAAATTGTGTTTATACAATATCGGGTAAATTGTTTACCTAATATTACAGAAATATAATTTGGGAAATGTGCTCTGGATGTTATTTAATATACTGTAACACTATTTGGACTATTTGTTCATGAATGTGAATGTTAAACAACTGCTTCCGAAGACATTGTATGAAGAAAGATTTACAACCAAAGTTTAAATTACTATCATAGAATAATATCTAAATAAATTAATACCAAGAATACTTTCTTGTCTTTGCTTTACTCACTTTTTTTTGTTTTTAATTTAATATAGAATAGAATGCCTTTATTGTCATTGTATCACATGGTTACGATGGAATTAGGAGTTTAAATATATATATATATATATATATATATATATATATATATATATATATATATTTATTTATTTATATATATACACACTGCTTGGTGAAAATGTACACGGCTATTTTATTTTTATCCACGCTGTCTGCTGCAGCAGACACTAGGGTGTGTAAAATATTAACACCCAGATTGGGGGGATGGGATGATTGGAAGTGAAACGGACACATAAAATGGTTCCGGTCATACATGGTGGGTTTCTTTCGGTGACTCTCAGCCAGACCCGCAGCACTTAAAGCAGCATTAGAACCGGATAATGGCAGGAGTTTAATTGCAGAAAAGGAATATAATTAGCGCATAACATAAGTGGGTCCCGTGCAAAATGGCTAAGCCGGTAATGATTCGCCACTGACTTCTGATAGCCCGTATGTTTCGAGATCCAATGCAAACATTCTTTATAATGTTTTCACATTTGAATGAAAAAGGCACTTTTAGGATCTAATCTGTGATAAATGAACAATCCTGATTCGATTCAGTAACTATTGAAATGTTTCTTTAAATGAAGTGCATTGTTTATTTGTGTAAGGAGTGTGAAATTCAGACTAGTAGTAGTAATGAGTAACTGCGAGAGAGCGTAGAATATGAAGGAGAGCGAGAGGAAGGGAGTGATAGGTAAATTAGGAGACAGAAAGAACAGAGGAAACAGAATGTGAGAGGGAGGGAGGGAGGGAGAGACTGAATGTGTGGGAGAAAATAACGTGATGGAGTGAGAGGTAAATTAAGAGAGGGAGAAAGACGCAGAGAGAGACAAATAGAAAAAAAGAGAATGTGAGGGGGGTTGAGAGAGGTGGAGAGTGTGGGGTAAATATTGAGGGAAATATAGAGAGATAGAAAATATACAGACATATGGAGGGAGATGTGGAGAGAAGGACAGCATGTGAAAGAGGAAAAGAAAAAAGCAAGAGAGATAGTGAGAGGTAGAAGTAGAGATTAAGAGAGAGACAGAATGTGAGAGAGAAGGAGTGGTTGAGATAGAGGGAGACAGAGAAAGCGAAGGAAGAGAGTCTTAGAAGAAGTAAGACAGAAAGGAATGATAGAAGGAAAGAGAGTGAAAGTGAAAAAAGAGTAAATGAGAGAAGTGGGGAGGGAAATGCAGAGAGCAAGCGTGCGGGAGACACTGAGTGAGCGAGCGAGCAAGAGAGAGAGAGAGGGAGATGTGGCAGAGATGCTGCAGACCTACTTCTCGTCTTGTGTTCTCTCATCCGCTCTTGTCTTCTCTACGCCTCCTCACACGTTCATCTGCATCTGATGGAATGCAGGAACCTGACGTTTCATCATATGTCTTCACAATATATATATTGTATTTCAGTGAAAGGGATTTCTGCTGGCGTGACTCGTTGGTCTCTGTTTCATGCCGCTCTACATGTAATTAGATTAGTCTCGGTTCTGAGCCTCCGAGTTTCCGATGCTGAAGAAAAGAAAAGCCGAGGTTCTTCTGGATCGGGAGATTCTGCTGGATCTGGACCCCAGCGCGGACCCTCATGGTTCTGAGAGCTATGGAAGCCTGCAGAATGGGGGCTTCATTCCTCCAAGATATGTGAGTTACCAACCATTTAAAAAAAATTAATTTATTTTTTATGAAGAGCAAATTCCATTTTGGTTTTGTTTGTGCTCTCAGCTGAAAAACCAAAACCTTTTTTGCTTTTGCCTTTTTAAACTAGGTTCTTGAACCTAAACATTGAATTATACATGATTCATTGCAAGTAAATGTTTTTTAGATACATTTTTCATTTTTGTGTTGTGTGTGCTTTTTTTTTTCTTTTTAATTTTAAATTATTTAAACTGTGTTAAATAATTTTTAAAAGATTTAAATCATTTTACAAGAAGGCCAGTAAAAAGGCCCTCAGAAGACTTGAAGTGCTTCTTTATGGTTGTTTTGTTCAATATTATCTGTTATAGATGACGTTTTAGGAATCTTGAGTGCCTTTATTTTAAAATATATTATTATAATTATTGATATTATTTTATTTTGCATAAATGTACTATATACTCACGTTTTGATACAGTACATATATATTTTATAATGTTTTACATATAAAATATTGTGTGTATATATTGCTGTTCAAGTTCTAGTTCAAGTTAATTTGTATAGCGCTTTTCTTAGTCCGAGACCAACGCAAAGACGCTAAGATTTCTTTTTTGCTGTGTGTGTGTGCGTGTGTGTGTGTGTGTGTGTGTGTGTGTGTGCTTGTGTGTTTGTGTTGCATCATCATGCCAAACCTCTTTGAAGTTATTTAAATAGAATCTTTTATGACTAACACACTCTGTTACGATCTAGATTTCATGTTTGAAGTTTTGGATTCAACCAACAATATTATTTCAATAAAAGACAAACTTTTATTGCAAGTTTAAAATAAATAAAATAAATCACTGCAAAAGTCTTAAAAGTAAAGGATCAATAGTTTAACTGCAATAACACCATAAAAGTTCTGACTTTGTGACCCAAAAATACTATAAATAAAATGTACATCTCTTTAAAATGCAGTTCAACGCCGCAACAGCCGCCGATGATGATGATGATGATGATGATGATGATGGTGATATTACTTTTGTTCGTTGCGAGCCAAGTGCAACCCTTCCTGTTCGGACTTCAGGAAACTACTTCCGAGACGGGCAGAACAAAATCGGTAAAGCTTCGATTAAAACAAGCGATAGTGTTCCACCAGCAGAGGCACTGTCATCCAGATTTATGGCGTCTTCCAGATTTTGTGCTGGTGTGGGAAGTGAAGGCCCGAAAGAAGCGCAGAAGCCAGACACGGCCACCAGCAGACTCAGCGGAAGAAGATGCTGTTCAGGAAGAGAGCAGGTCTGAGAGAAGGAAAGCTCAGCTGGCTCAATGGAGGGACAAATTCATCCAGGGCCTACTGACAGCTGGCTTGTTAATGGAGAAGGTTGTGATCTATAACATCCATTCTCAGAGCTGTTCTCACCTGACGCATCTCTACTAATGCTTTACTACCAGGATGAATCATCCAGTGTAAAGAAAACCATCCACTATCTGAAGCTCAGCGCTCCATGGGACGTGCTGGTTTACTATGCTGAGGAACTGTGCCTCAGAGCGCCTCTGCAGGTCAGTCTTCTGTTATTAATGTCCTTTAGAACCATCAAATCAAGTGTCTTGATTCCTCCAAACAGGCCCATTCAAACCCAAAGTTCAACACTTCTTCTCGAGTTCTTCAGAAGCTTTGGGCGCCAAACATCATGAAAGATTCGGTCCCCAATCGTCCGGTGGACTACTACACGTGTGCCTTCCGCAAGTCCAAGATGGAAAAGTTCTGTTCTTTATTTTCTCTGAAATTACGCTCTTTTACTCTTAGTACATGTCGGTGTTGAGAAGTGTTTGCAATTGTGCTGATTTGAATTCCCTGTCAGGTTTCTAGGCTCTGAAGATCATGAGAACTACTTCAGTAATACACAGAGACAGCGCATTGTAAGTGTCGATTAAAGGGGATGGGGGTCTTTGATTGGGGATGGAGATTGAATTTCACTTGGGTTATGGCAGGTATATGAGATCCTTGCCAGGACCGTGTACGGCCGAAGGAAGCGTGCGGAGGTTGGAGTGGCTCGGCTGCTGAATGAAGGCGTTTTCACGGGGGCTTTTCCTCTGCATGAGGTTGGAAACTAAAGGTCATTTGCACAATGCATGTCAATATGTTCTTGACGGTGTTTGTCTTCCTTAGGGCCCGTTTAAGCTCCCGAGTGAGGACACTCGACCCGATCAGATGAACAAACGCCAAGTGCTGTTCCACTACTGGGCAAGTTGGTCCAAGTGGTATAAGCACCAGCCTCTGGATCACATTCGTGAATACTTTGGAGAGAAGATTGCACTTTACTTTGCTTGGTTGGGTAAGTGATTCATTTCCAGGTTTTTTTTTGTTTGTTTTTTTTTTTTTACAATTAAATTGAAATGTGCTGGCCATGTTAACATGTTAAGCGTTGAAAGTTACAATTTATTTTAATTTAATCACACATATAAGCACCCCCTTTTCCAATTATAGAAGTTCAGAAACTTGGGGGCTGCTTATTTTAAATAAGAACGTAAATATAAGCGTCAGTTTTTCCATATTTCATGTCAGGATCAATCACACATACATGAAAATATGTTGTCTTTATGCAGATGTGGGATTCTACGTTATGTCCTTTTCTTCGTTTAAGTAATGGTTCAAGGGGCAGGCAAGCTTAGACGCTGTATGATAAAAAAAATTATATTAATTTAAAAACAATAACATGGAATCTGTTTATCTGAACTGTCTGTCTGTGAAAACCGGAAAAAGTCCATATATGGACTTAACAAGCAGAATTATAGCACCCCCTACTGGAGATGTGCTCCAGAACTACTTTAGAAATAATTTCTAACATAAAATAGTCCATTAGGTTTATTAAGAGAAGTATTTAGCCGGAATTTAGAAGATCATTTTTATTTTGTGCCTGAAAAGTCAGGGATGTGTTCTTATAATTGCGTAAATATGGTAGACTAGACTAGAACAGAATAGAATAGAATAGAATAGAATAGAATATTTGACAGGCCGTCATGTTTTTTTATTAATGCAATTAATGAAACAATTAAATTAGGTGGGTCAAACTTCACTTTAGGTGGGTTTCCTATTTGGGAATGGCCAATCTTAAGTACACGCCTCCTAGTTAATTTGCATACTAATGTTGGTGGTTATTTTAATTGGAATAAATTGTGGTACGAAGTGGTTCAAACTCTTTCTTTCCGTTCACAGGGTTTTACACAGCCTGGCTTCTACCAGCTGCTTTGGTTGGAACGTGTGTCTTTATTTCAGGCGTTTTGTCAATGGGATCCAACACTCCAGCGTAATTATCTCTGGTTTTTTATTAAAATGCCTTGAAGATTATCTCTGGTTTTTTATTAAAATGCCTTGAAGATATATTAGCTTTACGATCAATAACATCAGTCTGACTTAACTGACATACCAGTCCTCCATATCTGTAGCAATATAGAAACTTTGATTCCAATTTTTTACAGGAAGGAAATTTGTGAAAGCGGGGGTCTTTATTTGATGTGTCCACTGTGTGAAACCTGTAAAGCCTGGAACATGTCCGACATATGTCCTATGGCGAAGGTAATCATTATTTAAAATATTCTGTTAACATTTGAATGATTATTAATGTTTGATTGGATTTGAATGATTCTTTAGGTGGGTTTTCTGTTCGATCATCCTGGCACGGTCTTCTTCAGTGTGTTCATGTCTCTATGGGCCGTAACGTTTCTCGAGTACTGGAAACGCAAGAACGCTTCACTCGCTCACCACTGGGATTGCATGGGCTTCCTCGAAGAAGAGGTTTGAGATACTTATAGAATTCAGTAATATCAAAAGAACAAAATACTTTTACTTGTTTATAAATTCAATTTTTACTTGTTTATAAATGTGTCAGATCAAAAACACTTTTACATTAATTTTGTTTGTTAATTCAAGTAAAGACAAAAAGATAATCACAACTTTGTTATTCAAGATATATAGACAACATTAACTACAGACAACAAAATGAAATAATGTTGAATCTGTGATATAAATGTGATACAATTTTATAATTTTTTTTACATTTAATTGGAATTGAAAATTCGACTGTGAAAACATTTCAAATAATCTTTTTACATTTGATTTTGAATTGAAATGTATGTTCTGCTATAGGAAAGAAACAATAGGTTTCCTTATATATCAATATATTGCATAAACAAATGTATGCAAATAGAATTTCTTGGAGTTGAACTTTTAAATTTGCTTAACAGTTGATACAGAAAAATGGCAGAGAAGTAATATTTGTACATTTGTCCATGGCTTCAGGAACCTCCACGTCCTGAGTTTGTTGCCATGGCTCCGGCGATGGAAGAAAACCCGGTGACCGGAGTTAAAGAGCCTTACTTCCCTGAAAGAGCACGGATTCCCCGCATCCTGACCGGCTCCATGGTCATCATTATAATGGTGGGTCATGCGTTATAGAAAGTCCAGAAAAAAGTGTTAAATTACATTCTCTGTTCTCCTGTCCGCAGCTGTGTGTAGTGATGATCTTCTTGGTCACAGTGATCATATATAGAAGTATCGTGAGCGTGATGATGTTTGAAACAGGGAGTTCCGTTCTGCGCACTCAGGTAATGCCGTTTAAGATCTCCCAGCCTCCCTGTATCTTCTCAGCTCACATGATCTGTCTTCCAGGCCGGGAATATTGCCAACATCTCCAGCAGTTTGGTGAACCTGGCTCTGATCTTGCTGATGGGGCAGGTTTACACTGCATTGGCAGAACAGCTCACTAAATGGGGTAGGTATACTGCATTCATCAGGCCCAACGAAGCGGCACATTCCCACGACGTTAAATCAAGTCCAGTATTATCCGGTCGTTCCATTCTCAATGGCCGGAATTGACCTGCTCCTTTCAACCGACTTTAAAAATCCATAAGCTATTATTAATCCAGTCCATTTTCTGACTATAATGATAGAATATTGAACCATGTCATTTATAAAATTACGTCTTTGCTGTTTTACGTCTCCTCTGTGTTGTATGTGTAGATGCATTTTGCTAAAGCCATTTTCCCCCCAGAAATGCACAGGACTCAGACGCAGCATGAGGATGCCTTTACATTCAAAGTCTTCATCTTCCAGTTCGTCAATTTTTACTCATCGCCCTTCTACGTGGCGTTTTTTAAGGGCAGGTAACCTGGAAGATTTTAGCGTTTACTTTAAAAAATAAGTTTTCTATTAAGGATTCTATTAATTTTGCGTTTTACAGATTCGTAGGCTACCCTGGTCACTATGGTACATTGTTCGGAATGAGGAATGAAGATGTAAGTTGTTCTTATACACATTTTTCAATTACTGCGTGTGTGTGTGTGTATACACACACACACACACACACAAATATGTTGATGGGATTCTTTGTTGTTTTGCACACGCATACACACACGCACGCATACACGCACAGACCCACAGATACATTTGCTTGGAGTTATAATTTTTCAGTGAGAATAGCAGTGTGATAAAAGAAGCGCAGTTATTGGTTGCCATGGACAACAGTTAGTAATTACATATAGTCTGTCATACATAAATAGTGATTCATTTAGTATAGCAAAACACCAAAAAGAATCCCAGCTATAAGAATGTCTTGCTTTCCAATTTATTTGCTTTTTTATTTGTTTCATTTAGTCAAAAGTAGGTTTGTACTAGATCTTTATTTGAGTTTTACTTTTTTTTTTCTCAATCTAACAATTCTTTTTAGATATTTGATCAAACATTAAACTGAACTGTGGCTGTAAGTTTGTTAAAAGCTGAAACTTAACTCTCCCCCTGGTGTGAGCTACTCATGATTACATCATTTTAGGCGGAGCAAGGTACTTTTATAGGTACTTTTCCAATGAGAAATGAATCAGGTGGAATCAGTTTTTTTCTACAATGGGTCTTTTTTTATTTCCTCAAAGAATGCAGAATTTTTTTTAAATCCTCTTTTTTTTTTTTTTTCAAAGAATGCAGAATGTTTTTTAAATCAAAGAATGCCGAGCTTAAGTGTTCAGAAGTTTTCTCTGTAACTCCATGTCATTGTGTGCTTGTGGTTCCAGTGTGGACCAGGAGGCTGTCTGATAGAACTGGCTGAGCAGCTTTGTATCATCATGGTGGGAAAGCAGCTCATCAATAATATGCAAGAATTTGTCATACCGTACGTGCCTCCTTCAGACCAATCTTACTGTATTTATGTTGAGTTGGATCATATCTTTTCTCGGACAATGCAGCCGAGCATCCTATCCATCATTTTGTTATCCTAAAACGAGCTTCAGAGTTTGAACCCTGAGGTGTGTAAAGCTCAGTTTTGCACGCAGAGAATTGTCTGCTGAATAATTCACAGCCTTGCTAAATAATGTAAATGACATGTAGATGGTGCAGAAGGTTTGTTTGAGGTCCTGTGTGAAAGTCAGGATAAGTCACAGCAAGTCAATGCGAGAGTCGAGGTTGGAGTGGATATGAGCTTGGCTTTATCGGTATTGATGGACTCATTTAAAATCGATTCATCAGTAGATAAGACAGGATGTAAGAGGGAGTGGAAGTGCTGCAGCAGATCTAAACACGATAAATGCTGCAGTCGTTTATAGCTCCACTCAATAATGCTCCAAATGTGCTCAAGCAAGCAATAATAAAAAAACATTCATACATAATCATTGCATAGAACTCTCTCTGTATTAATCTCTTTGTCTTGTTCGCTTTCTGTCTTGTCTCTACCTCTTTGTTTCTCAGTAAAATTAAGGCTTGGAGACAGAAACGTGCCTTGTCGTCTGTGAAGAAAGCCCACCGCACCGAAGAGCCTAAACGCTGGGAGCAGGACTATGAGCTGATTCCCTGTGAGGGGCTTTTTGATGAATATCTGGAGATTGGTAAGAGGATGAGACCATTTAATAGTTTATACTGTTAGACCAGTTCATTTATTAAAATATCAGTGGTGTAGAGCACTGGTCCCCAACCTGACAATTTTACCACGGCCAGATTTTTCTTTTTAGTTTAGTATTAAATATATAATAGTTTTTATTTGTATTTAAAAATGCATTAAAAATAAAACAAAGCAGCTACACCAAAGGATGAATATAAAGTGATTTAACATTTTTAACTATGGTACTTACTTTATGGAATTTAAAGTTTATTTTTATATCAAAAATAAATGAAAATCTATATTAGCTTTTTTGTTTTAAAATGTTTTAAAATCAGACTTGATTATATTTCCCCGTTTATACTTTAAACAAAAATAATTCTACAGTTTGGAAATGAAAAAAGAACAATTCCATTCTCAAAATCAGAAGCATCTCTTATTCAGTTCGCATCACTTCTTTGCGTTCTTCGTCACAGGGCATCACAAGAAACATTAGAAGCATTAACATTAACAAGTAACATTAGAAAATGTTATGTGTTGAGAATGTCCCGGGCTGCCGACTCCGCAGCCGACTCAAACCAGCCGAAAAGCTCAGAAAAAGACGGTCAAGCCAGGCACCTCGTTTTTCGTTGCGCTCCTGATTCTGTTATTACGCCGCTCAGTGTGTCAGCATTGTAATGCGCTGAGCCAATTCTCTCTTACTGGTTCATAATAAAGCATTTCTACTACATCTTTGATAAATTTGATAATATACTTTATACCCTATAATTTAGAGAAAGTAACCGCTATAACCTGATGTTCTATTGAACATTTTTCAGAATCAGATTTATTTCCAGGTTCTGTGGTTACAGAGCTAGGAATTTGTCTTGGTATCTTTTTCTACCGTTTACTTTACGACTTTTACTCAAGTCTTTGTGGAATTTTTGACTTGTAATTGAGTATTTTTTTAAATTAAGGTATTGTACTTTTACTCAAGTGTAGTTTTCAGGTATTATTTACACCTCTGAAATATTGTCATTTTGTTGCTAGATTGAGGCTATAAACCACCAATTTTCAGTTTGTTATGTTTAGTTATAATGGTCTTGAATGTCGTCAGTCCTGCAGTTTGGCTTCATTACCATTTTTGTGGCGGCCTTCCCTCTGGCTCCGCTCTTCGCTCTGCTGAATAACTGGGTGGAAGTGAGGCTGGACGCTCATAAGTTTGTCTGTGAGTACCGGAGGCCCGTAGCAGAACGGGCCCAGCACATCGGCGTGTGGTTTATTATTCTGGAGGCTCTGTCACATTTGTCCGTCATAGTAAATGTAAGTGTCTTTTATATAATGTGTCATAAACCTTTTAGACTTTGAGAATTTTTATAAACTAGTTGTTGTGTTTTGTTTCCACAGGCCTTCCTCATTGCATTTACCTCAGATTTCTTACCTCGACTGTTGTACCAGTACAAGTTTAGCGGAGATCTGCATGGCTATGTCAACTTCACACTTGCCTACTCTCCAGCTAGCTACAACCTGTCCAGCCACGCTGTGTGCCGGTAATCACTCTTGTGTTCCATTTATACAAGAATTGAACTAGTATTTTCATATAGTTAATTTGGTAAGATCCAGTTATACGTATTATAACACAATGGGCGCAATGAGGTAATAAAGGAAAAAGGGTAGCAATGTCACCTTAAAGCAAGAGCCCGAACCCGTTTGAGACCAAGTATGATTTTGTCTGGTTCAGTTCCTCTAAGGATTTTTTCCTCTTGTGCTTGCGTGGGTTTCCTTCAGGTCTCCTGTTTCTCCTCACAATCTAAAAACATGCATTCAGAAAATTGATAGGTGTGAGTGAGAGTGTGATTGTGTGTATTGTGATTGTCTGTATGTCTTGCTCTGCAAATGGTTGGCCACCAGTCCAGAGTGCGTATATTGGCCGCTCCTCATGACCCAGAAATTAAATATGCGCTTGAAAATGGGTGGATGGATTTATAATAATAGGTCCACTGGTTAATCTGGATCGCTGCTTAATTGAGACATATTCTAAGTCATGAAACCAATCCTATTAAATACGCCTAATATTGTTCACTTTTTGGAACAAATATCCGCTTAATTGTGACTATAAGAACAAAACAAGCATAAGTCGCCCGTGTACTGATGAACAGTTTGTGATGGAGGTGAACACCCTCACTACACTCATCAGAACAACAGTTTCCAGAATTTTGAGAAGTAGTACATTGTTTTAATATGGCTATGCACAGTCAACACAAAATTAACAAACCATTCTCTGACAAATACATTACATGAAACATTTTGCTCTACAAATTGTTGTATTTCAGATGACTACATGCACAGCTCAGGAGTTTTATGTTTGGAGCTAGAAAGTTATAAGCGAAAGTAATTTAGGAAATTCTAAAAACTATGTGTTACAAACTACAACTTGTATGTCAGTTGAATAATTTTAACCCCATACAACTTTATTTTTTTTAAACACCTTAAAATCAAAAGGTCGGTTAGTGTACACAGTACAGTAAGCTATAAATAAAATACATTAAGTTATAAATTCAAAATGAATGTTGTCTTTCTTGTCAGATATAAAGCATTCCGAGATGAAAATGGAAACTACAGTCTGGTGTATTGGGAGTTGTTGGCTGTGAGACTGGGCTTTATAATCGCATTTGAGGTACACGCAACCATTCAAGTCTATCGTTTTATATTATCGTACTCTGTTTTAAAGCCAATTGGGGTTAGGGTTAAGTTCTTTTTCTCTGTTTTTGCTCATTAGCATGTGGTGTTTTTCGTCTTGCGTGCAATCGACTGGATGGTTTCGGACATACCTGAGTCTCTGGAGCTGAAGATCAAGAGGGAACGATACCTGGCTAAACAAGCTCTGGCTGATAACCAAGAAGCTCTGCTGGTCAGTTTGCTGCTCCCATATTCTAGGCTCATTTATGGTCATTTAAATGGCCTCAGATATTTTCTAGTCACCACAAGTTTTAACAGTTCCTCAGTTTATATGCAAAAGTGGAGCAATGACTTGTAAATTACATTTCAGTGTTCTGATTTAGACTATTCAACACAACATTCCACAAACAAGCTTAACCTACTTTTCAGAAAACCTGCTTTGTCTTGTGTGTACATACAAATACTTTACTTTACTTTACTTTACTTTACAGTCATTTGGCAGACGCTTTTATCCAAAGCGACTTACAAAAAGAGGAGCAAGTGAAGCAATTTGTCTACAATAGGCTACAGTAGATGTCAATACAGGCTATATAAGGAAACTTACTAGACAGAACAGCATACTGTACAGGGTTTGTTTATTAGAGATATAATATGTTTGAGATAATATTAATGCTTATTTTTTTCTTTTGTGTTTTTTTTTACTCCACTTTCATTGGTTCTTGAAGCAAGCAAAGCATCTTTCTACATGAGAGCCACATGAAGTAAAGAGGCATTTCCAGAAGGGGGCGCACTTGCCTGCTCTATGAAGGGCATTTCTGCTGCAGTCAAACTTGAACTGATGCCCGTCCTGGTTGATTGTTGAGTTTCTGAGCATGCGTTAATTAATGTTGCAGTTATTGATGACAAATTGTTCTGTATGATCCACTTTACAAATATTTCCTTCTAGGCTCTTCAAGCGCCATATTATTTAAAATATGTGATCATGTGCAACTCACGTCCTCGGCACAATAAGCGATATTTTCCCATTTAGACATTTTTAATGTGAAAAGTAGAGTATATATTTGTACTTGGAGAAAATAATGTAGAGTAAAATGCAAAAACAAAAAAACAAATTTTTGAAAGGCTTCGCTCCTCCCCTGCACTTTCCATGGCCTGTGTTGAGTTGTTTTTGAATAAAGATGAAACTTAGTTCTAAGATGAAAAATTTGGGAGTGTTTAAATTGACTCGTGTTGTTTTACAATCCAATAGCTCCAAAACAGATTTTTTGAAGCCTGGCGACTCTGTTCTGCGCAATGAAAGCAGATGGTAACCAGGGACTGTCAAGCACCAAATGCACTGTGAGTGACTTTTAACCTTTTATTTTAAGAGCTCCGAAATATTCAAACTGCTTGGTTTGAAGAGCCGACAGTAACACAAGCGTTCTATACAAATCTTGTTTTTTGTGCTCCACAGAAGAAGCTCAAACTAGTTTGCTGGAACACTGGGCAAGGAGTGATCACGGAATATAATTCCAGTCTGAACCATCCCTTTCATTCCCAGTTACAGCTGTCCTGCCAAACAACGCCTAATTGTGCAAAAAGGTTTTGAAGAAGTGCAGAAATGATACGCTTGAACAAGTTGGATAGGTGAATAAGACGGCGCTAATGCCGAGCCATTGAAGCTATTTGTTCCAGAACCAAGAGCGCATGCCAGCTGGCAGAAGCATCGGATTCTTAATCTTGGGTTAACACATCTATGCGGGCAGCTCTTGTCCCACTTTCTGCCCGAGATCGCTCATTCTCACGTTGCATTTAAACCGATCAAAATATGGAGTCCAGCTGTGTATGAGCAAAACATGTTAAACACCATGCACCTCTGTTCTTCCTGAAAGTAAGACCTAGGATGGACTCAGCATGTCTTAATATAATACTGCTCTTTGAGGATATCTAGAGCTTGACAGGCCAAAACATGGTGTGGAGAATCAAAAAAAGTGGAAAGTGAGGCGAGTTTGTCAATATGGCCACTAGGGACCATATTGAAGTTTGTTCTGCATTAGTGGTGAAGTTACACACAGTGAGGTGAACACAGACCCGGAACAGTGGGCAGCTTTAGGCCGTGGCACCCGGAGATCATGAGATTGTTTGAGGTTCTTCTCAAATTATTCGTACACAATCAATGAAAACTGTGGATAAACACACTCAAAAAGCCATCATTATGTCAGAAAAAAGACCAATATTTATTTCAAAGATGCAGACTGATGGAAACACAGCTTCTCTCAATAACCAGGGGATGTTTTTGCTTTTTTTTATTGAAACAAGTAAACAAAACAAAGACAAAATTATATCTGCTAGCTGCAACATTGGGATTCTGATACAGTAGTCTTGAAAAATAACCATCATGAAAAATCCTAAATCATAACTACCTGTATGAATAAAGACAAGTTAGTTTATAGTAGAATAAATGTTGAAGGCTTGGCTTTCCAGCATGCGTTTACACATCACTTGGATTGCTTCTACATTCAAAAGGACGTATTTACTTTTTTTAAAAGACTTTACTTTGAAAAGTAATTTATATCAATCTAGTTTAATGAAATAAAGAGTCAGTGCATGTTTGGGTAAAGCCCAATTTATGGACGTTGCATTACTGAAAAATGTGTTTAATTCAACCTAATCAACCTCTGATTTTGCTCATATAAGTATCATGACTGTACAACATGGGGTTTGGGAATTATAAGGCTAGACAATTTTTTTTTCTCCGAACCCTTAACTATTGCAATGAAATTTCAATTTGAACTAATTTTCAATTTTAAATAAATGAAATTAATTGACTAAACTGATGACCCGGACACATTCAAAATGGTAACAAAAACAAGAATTTGAAGCATCATACTGCCCTGCATCTTATATATTTGTCATCCTGTCATTATATATTCGTCCGTCTTTCTCGCTATCTTTCCATCCATTCATTCATCCATTCTGATTTATTAAAAAGTCGTTGGTAGACAGGTGTTCTGATAATGATTTGTCTGTAGCTCCACCCACCCAGGAATGAAAAAGAATCTGTGTAACCTCAGGCTTTTTCTCTCTCGCTTCATTTTTTGATTGTTATGATTGCTTGGCGTTCCTCGGCTCCTCAGCCTGAAGGAGGGGTAGGTTCTTACATGTCAAGGTGCTGAAGTATGCAACGTGGACAGCGGCCATCTCGCTTTATTAATAACGGACTCCGCGCTCTTCATTCCTTCCAGAGAGATCCAGAACAGTCCGTTTAGACCCACATTTGTTTCTTATCTGCCTTGGAAAAGATCTAAACTCCTCTTGACCGTTTCTCAACATGTGAATACAAAATCCAGACGGTTAGTTGGATAATCTCATAGCTTGTGATTGGGACTTTGGCACGTTCAGGTTGGATCGTCCGGTTCTTCGTGTGTGTGTGTGTGTGTGTGTGTGTGTGTGTGTGTGTGTGTGTGTGCGGATGAATGAGGTGTGTGTAGGGGAGAGAGTTGAAGAGCATATCTGACTAAGTTTCAGCATGCCCTCTCAGCCACTCGCTATCTTCAAACTGATACTTACCTAATTATACACACACATGCACACACTCGCATACATGGCCGATATTCACACACACACTCTTCCCACCCTCTTTTCTACATCCCTCGCACCAAACTAACCTCTGCGACTCCCTCTAACTGGCTGCTTGCTATCCGCTTGCAAAGTGCTTCTGTTGACACACAGGAATCCTGACACACACACACACACACACACACACACACACACACACACTTGGTCTCCTACTCCCTCCCTGGTAGAAAGGACTCTCCTCTGAACCAGACAACAGCTTGCACCTCTCTTCTTGGTTCTTCTGCCGGCAGGTGTGAGAAATAAAACCATAAATAAGTGGAAGAGGCTGCTGGAGACGTCACAAGGCAGGAGGACAAATGTCTGTCTTTATTTGTTGCTGGACTAAGAAGAAACCACGACAGGACCGTAGAGGGAAGAAACATGGAGCAAACGTCTGAACTTTCAAAAAGCTGAGACAGTCTGTGGACACTTCATGCGTTGGGTTTTTTTCTCTTTGTGTTCTTGGGTTTGAAGTGATAAGCTGCTGGATCATCTGGTTTGAAGTGTGAGGGAGACAAACGTAACCACCAGAGGCTCGAGGCAGTCATGGACTTTGTTACATTTCAGACACGGTCTTCTACAGCTTGGATCAGGAGACTGATACTGGACCCAATCCAACCCACGGTTCATTAATATCGATGAGGTACTGCTTGTCTAGAGACTTCTGTGTGGATCTGGCTGAGACAATATAAGATATATTGGCTGAGATAAGATAACCTTATTCATCCCACTGGGGGATTTTTTTAACCAACCAGCAGCATTACAGGAGAACGACAAAGCATACATGCAATATTTAAAGCTATAGACTTCTGTGTAGATCTGTTGATGTTGACTGGGCTGAGATGAGATAAGATAAGATAGTTTGGCTGAGATAAGATAAGATAACTTTATTTATCTCACAGTTTTTAAGAATATCCCACATAATATCACAATGAACATGACAAAGAAATCGCAACATTTAAAAATATAGACTTTTGTGTAGATCTGTTGATGTTGACTGAGATAAGATAAGATAAGTTGGATGAGATAGGATAATTTTTTTCATCCCACAGGGGGAGTTTTTAACAAACCCACAGAATTTCACAATGAACACGACACAACAAAAATGCTAAATATAAAACTTCTGTGTAGATTTGTTGATTTTGGCTGAGATAAGCATACTTTGTTCATACACAATGAACACGACAAAACAAAAATGCTATATGTAAAACTATAAAAACATTAAATCACAAAAGGAACAGTGTTTATAAAAGATGTTCTTCGGTCTTCTCTGAGACTTTGACACTTCTCTGAAACTTTAAAAACTAAGGTTGCAGTAAATTTACAGAATTGGATGTTTTCCTTGTAAAGTCAAAGATGGATTTCTCAATTACTGGAAAACGTTCACAATGAAACAACCAAAATAGCAAGAATGTTTTCTGCACTCCATGGGTTTTAAAATGGAACTTAAAAATGAAACATTTTTAAGATAAAAAAAAATAAATAATAAAAGCCCATATTGGAAAAATAGTCCCTTCTAGGGGATTTATTGACCACTCTCCTCCATTTTGACAAGTTTGTCCTGTTATTTGTAGATTGATGAGCTGGTGCCGTTGCCAACACTTCCTGTTTACAGCGTGACTCAGTATTCAGAATCATGCAAACTAAGCCATCTATATTCGGCCCACATGCTCTTTTCACCGAGGCATGTAGTAGTGTAACTATAAATCACGCGTGAGGCATAAAGCTCTGATTAGCATGAGGTTTATCACCCGCACAGACTGTTGTGATATGCTTGGCATGAGATCCAGTTCATAAAAGCAGAGCCAGCGGGAACGTTTCTCCCAGACCTGATGGTCCACAATCAGATGCAAACATCTCAGCATAGAAAGCGAATTAATGCGGCGTGCATTATAGCCCAATGGACGGTAGAGGAAATGAGAAGGCTGTCCCGCTGCAGGGAGTGATGGGCAGGTGAGTGCATGTCTGAAGGACGCTATAGAAACTCTCAACGTAGATTGATGGCTGCACTGTCATCAGAATCCCGGCCTTTATTGTGCAATTTCTTTTCGGGTAACAATATGGAAATATCATTCAGAATTTGAAATGGATCTCTGTAGGCTTCTGTGGACGGCTTGTTCTTTGGTTTATTAAGATCTTCGGTTTAAAAGAGGCATGTTTGCTCTCTTTCTGCAGGGTTTGGTGGTTTCTAGATGTTGTATTGGGATTTATGGGAACATAGAGAATCCACTGTTTAGTTAAGGTTTTATTTGTTTTTTGATAAACCATACGGTTTATTTGAGGAAGGCATATCCAGTGCAGTGTTTGTCTAAAATACAAGCCATGAAAATATGAATCTACGAAAATTTCAAATTACTTAGTGTTAGACGGATTTCATGAAAGTTTCCATTTGAAACTGTACTGAACTTGCAGTACCGTAGAACGTCTTGGCAAATTTATTTCTCGATTTGATCTCAGTTAGACGTTGGGGACTTCTTTTATTTGGCAAGCTATCGTCTGAACAAATTTAGCAGCGAACTTGGTTTCCATTTCCATTCCATCATTTCACTGCTGTCTAGAAGAAACAATTGAGATATTTAAAAGAGATTCTTGCGACTTCCACGAAAAGCCCATGCGGCAAAAGTTCAGTACCAGTTGAGTCCATTTTAAGTTTCAAAAGACCTGTCGTCCTGATTTACTGAGCTGTCATAAGTTCACAGTATGTGATATTCTGCCAAACTTGTGATTTATAGAGTAGCCGCATATCTCCTTTGAGTACGTTTATTGTGTGAGTGTGTGTGTGTGTGTGTGTGTGTGTGTGTGTGTGTGTGTGCGCGTGTGCGCGTGCAGAACAGCTAACACAATTTCTTGTTTTTCCATGTCATTTTCAGTAAAAAAAAAAAAGACAAACGCATCATAAATTACATACCCTTGTGTGCCAAGAAAAAAACAGGCCATTAGAAAAGACTGAAATAGAAATGTAAATATACCTATACACACTCCCGCACACATACGTGCATATAAATCTAAGCACAGATTTAAGGGGGCAGTTGCATTATTGGGACAAATCCTACAGTCCAAATTATATCCCATAACGCAAATTTGTGCCTTTTTATTGGGGAAAAATCCAATTGATAGGAGTTGACTATATACTTTTTTGTCATGACATGTAATGAGCTGTTTTAAGGAATCCTTTGAAAATTGTAATCCTTGAGTTGATGTTGAATATAAAGTAGAAGCGAATAACCAGACCTCGATGAATGGCATGTGTAATCATTTCAATGATGATCACCAGTGCCATCTTTGGTTGAGCTGCTTTTAATCCCTCAGGAATCCTTCAGTGGAACCCTCAGATTGTTCTGGGGAATGTGTGGAGCATGTGTCTCAAAGATGTTTTCTTTCCCGGCTCTTTATGACCTCGCACCTGTCTGACGGCAGACCGAACGTTCCCTTCTGCACGGCTGTGTGGTAATGACCATTTTGAAGCCCCTAACAGAGGTGTAAAGAGTATTTGAAAAGCATACTTGAGTAAATGTACAGATACATTACTGTAAAAAATACTACATTACAAGTCACCAATTCCAAAAAGTAGTAAAGTATCCAATTTTAAAAGAACTTAAGTATTCTACTCGTGTTCAGTTCAGGCTCAAAAAACAACAAAATACTCTTTATTTATGTTTTATTTCCCAATATAGAAATTAAATGTAACATTCCAATGTTTTAAAATGGCAGATACAAAAATAAAGATAAGCAAAACAAAATAGATAAAATAAAACAAAATGTCAGTTTTAGTCCAACTCAAATGTGCAAAAAAGTGCAACCGCTAATTCCTTGTTAACATATTTTAGCTCATAAATAGCATCCAGTACCTTCAGCATCCTGCAGATGGCGACATCACCTCGTCCGCTCAAGAAATCTAACACGGCAGGAAAAGATGCCCACTTGTCGTGCACAATTGCAATGTAATGAGTAACGGTAGGTGTTTATTCAAATGTAGTGGACTAGAGAGTATAGATACTCAATCAAACATGTAGTCAAGCAGATCGTAAAAGTTGCTTATATTTTTGATACTAAGTACAAAGAACAAAGTAGCCAAAGAAATATTTAAGTAAAGTAATGAAGTTCATTTACTCTAGTATTTTACACCACTGCAAACTGTCTTATGCTAGGTTCATACTCAATGGTCTTGCTTCCGCTTGAACATATGCCAAATTGGGCTGGAATTTGAGATTATGTTCACGTGAGTTGAACAAGTATCACATCGCTATAAAATCTCCCTCCTTTATTCTTCTTCATTGTGGGAAAGAAACTTTTGTGCGATTGCTGCGTTACGCCATTGAGCGTGTAAGGGATACTCTTAGTACAGTGTTCGTCACACACAAATGTGGGTCTTTTTGAATCGAGTGGGATCAGGTTTGATGGTTTAGAGTTTTGGATGACTTCAGTGGACTGGACAACACTCGTGAAAGGGATACACTTTCAGGAAGTGTCACACTGTGGATGAATTCAAAAGGTGTGCTTTTGTTGAAGGGGACGACAAGAACATACTGCCTGTGATTTGGCCCAAGCGTCTATTTTATACGTATTATTCATAGTATGTACATATGCAATATATTACATTACTTTGTACCGTATATTAAGTGAGGTGAGTGTGTCAATATGACCACTAGGGACAATATCAAAATTGTGTATTTAATTATTAAGTGAAGTGAACACACACACTCACACTAACCCAGAGCAGTGGGCAGCTTTAAGCCGTTACCAAAGCTGCTTGAAAAGCCTGAGTAATTTAGTGTAAAAAAAACACTTGTAGTAGCAATCGAGGTCTGTACAAGAGTATCTCTGAATCTACAAAATGTTGAACTCGAGGTGAATGGGCTACAGCAGCAGAAGACCACACCGGGTGCCGCTCCTGTCAGCTACAAACAGAAAACGGAGGCAAGGTTCTCGCAAGCTCACCAAAATTGGACAATAGAAGAATGGGAAACCATTCCCTGGTCTGATTAATTTTGATATCTGCTGTGGCATTTGCATGGTAGGGTCAGAATTTGCCATCAACGTGAAAGCATGTATACGTCTTGCTTCGTATCAACGGTTCAGGCTTCTGGTGGTGTAATGGTATGGGGAATATTTCTTGGCACGCTTTGTACCCTTTAGTACCAGTGGAGCATTGTGTCAATGCAACAGCTCACCTGAGTATTGTTGCTGACCATCACTTTACATTCACAATGTAAATTTACAGTTCGTCTGATGGCTAACTCCATTTGGATAACACCCTGTCATAGATCGCAAATCTTTTCAGATTGGTTTCTTGAACTTTTATTATTTTGTTTTCATAAATAAATGCATTGTTTATTCTCTACTCTAAGCATTGATGCATAGTGATGTATATTAATTGATTTCTAGATGTAAAATTATATTTTTGTTTACAGAGGAGGTTAAATGAGGTTCAAATCTGAATTTCCCATACTATGGTAATACCGCAAAATACTTTTATAACACTATTCATAATTTCACTTAATGGAGTCTTAAAGTATAATTCCCAACTTGTAGTTTCGTGAGTCAGACACAACGGGCACGTTTTATTGGCTGGAAATAGTTATTTCAGTCACGTGACTGTAAAACCTTCCTCTGGTAAGACTGATTTATCGTTTCTTTGCTATAAAGAGAAGCCCAACTGTCCTCCTCTCATCGTCACACGGAGCACCTGCCTCATCACCTGTCAAAAGGCCGAATCCAAATCTGCTCCTACATGTACCAGAGCTGCATCAACGGGAGAAGACGCCATGACACACCCAGTAATGCTCTAAAGCGTCTCTCCTCGGTTTCCGCTTATTTAGCTCCTTCGCGTCAGGTCGGCGAGGTCACACAGGTTAGTAGGGGTCTCCAGATCACTGGGCCTCTCTCCTAAAGCCCCTTCACTCAGCCCTATGTCTGGCCTTAAAGCACGTGTAAAGGCCAAAAAAAAGCTCACCTGCAGAATGAACAGATGGTGACGGAGGAGGTTTGAGAAGCGGTAAGAACAGGCCTTGTTGGTGCGACTCCCCCAGTGGTCAGCACCGGTAGGATGCGGCCATACAAATAAAGCCTGTTCTTGTTGCGTGAGCTCAGACAGACGAGACTCTTTGTGTTCTGGGCTGAAGCTTACTGGGCAATTTAAGTGGAATGACAGTAGCGCAGTTATTCAGAGAATTTGGAGAGTGTCTACATGTGTCTGTCTTTATAGAGAGTGGGGGTGGACCGTGATAATGACCTTGCTTTTCTTCAGCGCACAAAAGGTTTAATCATTAGCCAGTTCTCATTTGGGCTTTGAAATAGCGTCTTGAATTTAAAGGTCTGTGCAAAAGAAGAAAGCTTCCGTGGTTGTCGGTTTGTGCTTGCTTGAATGTTCCGCTACAACGGGCTTTAAAGATTTATACTGAAGTGTCAAAATATCCGCGCCTCCTCTCATTATGTACTTACGCTTGCACGAATGTGTGGATGGGCAAATGTTGTGTTTTTGTGTGTGTGCGTGCGCATGTTTGTGTTTGTCTATGAAAATGGATCCTGAAAAGGCCAAGCCCTGCAGGTATGTGTAAAAGGTCTGTTTTGGCCCAGCTCTGTGCACACCTGTGGAGCTCTGCAGCTAGGAGGGCTTTTCAGCTTCTTGGTTAGACCTATTGTAGATTCTATGTATACATTAGTTAATACAGTTACATGGTATGCAATTACATTTTACCCTAAATATTTATATGCATGTGTGTGTGATATTTTAACATTGATTTAATAAATCGAGAGTGAATTTTGGGTCTGGCTTAATCGGGGCAATTTTAATTTACAATGTAAGCGCTTCTTTTTATCCTCCTGGATTCTTGCAGATTTGCGGTGTGATGATTTATAGAGTAAATCATTTTTAAAAAGCATTTTTTGAGGTGGATTTCGTTTAACGCGGAAATCCATCTTTGGCGGAAGGCTTTGGAATGCAACTATCGTGAGAAAGGGGTATTTTCTTTGAGTTTTATAATGTCTACAAATATGTGTCAATCTTTTTAAGGAATTATTTCAAAGTATTATAAAATACATGTCTGACAGCGTACACTTCTGTACAAATATAAAATACCAATACTTTTAACAATAATTTGTTGACGTTGTCAGTTTATATTTATACATGTAAATATGTACACGTATACACACACACACACACACACACACACACACACACACAAATAGATGTATGTATATCAGTACTCATTGAGCTCAATCCAATACCAGTTCACACTTTAGTTGTTGCTTCACTAGTGGTGTAACAATCAAATTGAGAATCTTATTGTAATTTCATGAAAATAAGCACCAGCAGTGATAGCGATACTAGAAATCAGACTGGGCCAATTTGTGCAAGTACGACATACGTATAGATGTAAAGTATACTTGAAAACCATACTTGGGTAAAAGTATGGATACCTTACTATAAAATTTACTCCATTCCAAGTTAAAAGTTACCTATTCCAAGAAGTCCTCAGTAAAAATGTATCCAATTTTACTTGTGTATTTTACTCGTACTGAATTTAGGCTGTGAATTAAATGTGAAAAACAAGAAAAATTTTTTATGAGGTTTTATTTCCTAATATAGAAAAGAAGTTTAACACCTCAATATTTCAGATGTTTCAAATTTCATAACAAAATAAATTAAAAAAGAACAAAAAGTTAGTCTCAGTGCAAATGCTAATTCACGTTCACGTGATTTTGCTCAGAAATCGCAACTAGTACCTTCCGCACCCTACAGATGGCGATATCGACTGGTTCAAAGAAATTGGTCCTCGTAGAAAGAAATGCCAACTTGTTACGTACAATCACAATGTTACAAGTCACACTAAGTTTCCATTCAAATGTAGTGGAGTAAAAAGTACAGAAACTCAATCACAAATGTAGTCAAAGCTGCTTATATTTGTGATTTAGTACAAGACTCTACAAGTACAAAGTAGCCAAAATACTTTCGCAAAGTAACACAGTCCATTTACTCAAGTACATTACACCACTACACATTCGAAAAAAATGCACACATGTGAAATTATACTCTTAATTACACGCTTAAAGATATAAAGTTTCAAAAATACTCCTTTGGAGAAAACCTACAGCAGACTGCTGCATGGTCAGTCTCAAGTTGTAACCGATCACATTTCAAAACAAGATGTGGCGAGCAACTAGTCTTTACCTGTCTGCAAACTAAAGCGAAGGGAGTGGAGGAGAGAATCTGCCGGCTCAGCTCGGAGTGAGAGAAAACAGGAAGTGTCTCTGTGACATGAACAAAGCAGCTAAACTAGGTCATAGACGCCAAGTGACCCACATCTAAAGGTACATTCAGTTGCTAAATTAGCTCTATAAATCTACTAAATAGTTCCGGGAGATGCACGGAGAAGATAAGATGTGCATCATGTGAATTGGTCGGACGTTTCCAGCGGAATGGGTTGATGTTTAAACGTGTCGGCACAGATGTCCTGGAAAATTCAACATTTCTTTCAAAGATGGGATCACGAAGCTGAAAGTAAACTCAAGAGACTGTTAAGGGCTGAGCCTCTCTGGGGTGTCCTACACCTGTGGAACGTCTCTGTTGTGAGGATTATGGGTATTGTCAACGTGAAAAGGGATTTTGGTGGCTGTCTTGATGGAACAGATAGAGGAAGGCCCAGGGCGTTTGGAGAGATTGGGTCCCACACCGAACACAAACAACCAATCGCCCCCTCCTCACCGCGCTTACAGCGTTCGCTTTTTTCAAAGCAGCAGGGAAATTTATGACTGTTCAAGCCGGGAAGAGTTTTATCAGTTTAGATATATGCTATTCAGGGGATTCCTCTTTTCATGCGTGCAAAATAGCTTTGGGGAGTTGGATTGGGGAAGGCTGATGCCCTGACATATCCTGGATCTAGACTCTCTGTCTCAAGCCAATTAGAGGAGCCGTGTCAGTCTTCCTGAGAGCAATATAACACACAAACAGAAGCTCCTCACACCAGACTGTTGGGCTCAAACATGCCAGGAGTCTGGCCATTATGGGGGAATAGTGCAGGAGAATTTCTTTCACCCTAGTTAGTATTATAATGGGTTTAAAGTGCAAGAACAAAAGCTTTGAATTACTAATGATTGGCAAATTATACTTTTTGTTTGTGAAGAACAAGTACGTTTTTTTCAGTGACATATAAGGTAGAGCTGGTGTTTGCAACACCAATGGTTGAGGGCTCCATTACAAGAGAATGAATGTAGAATTTTCAAAGTTTAATTGCAATGTATTGTTTGTTTGTTGCAATGTATATTTGTTGCCAAAACATTAAAGTGTGCTTTAGAAATGTATTCAAAAGAATTCAAAGCTCTTAAATTGTACAGATTATATTTCCTTCGTTTGTGTTGCATTCTTGTTGCACCCACATGTGAGAAAAGGAAAGCTTTTTGTTGTACATGTAACTACTACTTTCTTTATACATTTCTAGGTTTATAGTTTTTTATTTTTGTACCGACATTTCAAAAGATAGGCATGGCTTATTTTAAAGTAATTACAATATGTGTATCAAAGATGTGTATTGAATATCTGGCAATTGTGATTGTATTAATTATTAGAATTATGTTTTTGTCAATGTCACAATATTTTTGTTTAAAATAAGTAAACAAGTTTTGTTAAATAAAATAAGTAAATGTGAAATGTAATATTACAGTTCAGTTTGACAATTATAATACAGTCTGCCAAATGTATAAAATAATGTTTCATTTGTAATGTAGTTTTCCTCTAAACACATTTTTGGTATGATTTTGATACATAGTTTTACAATATATTAAAAAAATGGTACATTATGAGAAGTAAATTCCTAAAAATATTTTATGAATTGTAATATTGCCAAAATATGCTTTTTACCACAGTAATGACCACTGGCAAATTCACACCAGGATTTGCAGCGCATCCGAAGACCGAATCTGTGTTTAATCGTAGTTTAGCTACAGAATGAAGAAGATGGTAGTTTTCTTTTGGTTGACTTTGTTGACGCCCTTACTTACTACAGGCCCTGCTAAATTACAGGGAGAATAGATTAAACAAAGAGCGGAACACACGGAAATGACACGTTAAGAAGATTGAAAATGACATGTTGTATTGGACAAAAATTGTAAAAGGATGAGAGGTGAATTTGAATGTATGGGGAATAGTGGATGAATTGTGGATTGTGGTTATACATTACATTGTTATATGACTTTAATTATATATTCAATTTACTTATTCCAAACCTCACTGTACAAAATTGAGTTAAAATTAATTAAACACAATTTGATTTGTGTGTGTTGTTACATGTGCATTAATTATCTGCAGGTTTAATATAGAATTAGTTGAACAATTCAAGTTTGAGGCTTATTTAAAAAAAACCTTAATGAATCAAATCTTAACATTTATAGCTCAAGAGTACAATACAGAACAATGTAAGATTTTGCATAAACAAAATCACTAACACAATGTTTGACTACACAGTGTAATCTTACATGAAGAGAGCTGAGTGTCATTGTAACTTTATATCATCATCACGTACGAACCTCGTCTAATCATTTGATTTCACTGCGTTTCAGTGTGTTTAAGGAATCAAGATTTGATCTCACATAGTCTGTGTGTCTATGGCACTCCCCATCTGCAGAAATAAAGGAACCTTTGTTTTGTTGAGAGAACAGGTATCCATTTGTGCCGTGTGTTTGTTGTGCAGATGTGGCTGAAGTTTTTATCAGGACAGAGGGTCAGATTGTGTGTTGCCTGGGCTTTTTGTATGTGATCTGTTGAATCATGCCGGGAAGAAAAGAGAGATTTAGTCGTGTATATTCTGCTTTCACTGAGAATTTGAGATGGGGGAAAGCTTGGGCTCTTTTGTGTCCTCCGAAGAATTGGATGTAGGACAGATATTTGTTAAAAGGTAAGAAAAGTTGTTTTTCTTTTCGAAAAAACGTTCAAACGATTTTTTTTTCATATCTGGAGTACGACACATGTGGGTCATCAGCACTGACAGCTTTCTAAGCCTCAGTGCTTCACTAGCTTAGAAGATGGCACAGCTTCAGCTCGATCTCAGGCTTGCCTGTCCCTTAGGGCAGAACACTGATCACTAATAACCATTGCATCTCATGTGACCTTGTTTGTGTAAATAGAGAAAAGTATGGGAAGTATGTATGAGAAGGAGTGAGAAGACTTGTTTAGGCTGACCTTTTGAGTTGGGGTCGTCTTGGTGTGTCATTCCATCTCAGATAGGAGCTCTTGGTGAGAGTAAAAACTTGACCCATTAACACAGTTTTGAGATATTGGATTGTCCTCGTGTGACTAACTTGGCAGCTGAGTTGTGGAGTAAGGGATCCAGCTGTATGCGGTAGATAAGTGTAGGGGATGAGGGCTGAAAGTTGCACTCTTTAATTACAACAGAAAGATGCAGTAGAAACTTTGTGACCTAAACTCACTTCCATTTCAGACCCGCCGAGCTTCTCGGTGCTGGCAAGAATCCTCCTCCTTTTTGATTTGTGACACAGTCATTTACATTTGCGCCATGAGTGAATCCAAACGTGTTTCACTGTACCTTTTGTTTCCTGCAGGACCCATGTGCCTTCTGCGCCATGCTCCCTGGTTATGGATTCTCTCCTCTCCTTGAGTTCCAGCCTCACCTCCAAGCGTTCTATTGCAGAGGCGAGAGCTCTGACATGTGGTTTCCAGGTTCAGTTGAGAGCAAGGCCTTGAGTGACTCTCCGGAAGGCAAGCCTCTCCTGCGGCAGCGTCAGCACATTGCCGTGTGTCAGCAAGAGACCTTGGCCTTCATTGATTTACAACCCAGTATTAATGGCTTTCAATCTCCCACATCGGAGATGCACAGTCCATCACCTTGCTCCAAACCTCTCAGTTTGTTTGCCAGGAATGGGAGTGCAGACACAACATTGGACAATTTTTTGGCAGAATACAACAGTGAAATAGAGGAGGTCGGGGATCAGACATGGACACCCATTACGAACGTACCTGAGACTCTTTGCGAAAGTCCTGAACTAAAACTGAATCTCAGTTCTACAAACTTGTTTTTGCCTCTGTCCCCTAACACACACGAAGAGGACAGAAACTCGCTGGGGTCTCAGCAGCTGAGCTCCCCCCCTTCCCCCTTGGAGCCCACAAGTCCGGAGTCTTTTCAGCCTCAGAGACGCACTTCTTTGGGATCCTTGAAGGAAAAGTCTATAAGTAGGTACCATATAAGTCTCGTTTTACACATTCCATCCGCGGTTCCACTTTGACTAGCAGTAATGTTGTCACAAAGCAACTGTTTATCTATAGCTCCATGTTTCTCAAATGCAACCGGGCAAACCAAACGCCTAGTTATAACACTTGAACAAAAGTCCAACAAGGGTTTTTAAGCAATTTTCACATCACAATGATGTTTGCTGGCAAAGCTTGTGATACTTGTCACACAGAATTAAGTAAAACTCATTATCAAATCGTACTTGATCCCCAATGGCCTCAAATAATTACTTCTCATTTGCAATATCACTGTAGATGCTTTTTTTCATAAAGGTCTTGTGTGTTCAGAAAACGAGACCAACCGCTCTATGTTTGTCTTGACGCACTTCACCTTAATGTTTGTTGGTTTGCTCTTTGTCTTTTCCATGTCTCCATGTGTGCGTTCTTGGAAAAACTGGTTTGAGCTTGAAAGCCAACAAGTCCTTTTATTGTCACATCAGCAGATATAGATGTGTAAACTTTCAGTAGTAGTGATCTCAGTAGTGTACCAGCGTTTTTGTGCTGGGTCAAGATAAAAAAAAAAAAAAACCCAAATCAAACCTTAAGCCTTGTAAGTTTGTGCTTCAGGAATACTCACTTTGCAGGCCATTTTAAGATGAGGAGGTGAAAAATGCAGTTGAAGAAATATTGCAATGACCCATTCTTACTCTGAGTATGTTTTGATCTACTAGGACGTAAGATGAGAGTGTATTCTCCAGACGACATGAGCGATGGCTCTCTAAGCAGCCCTGGTCAGGAGTGTGACTACATGCTTCCAACATCTTTCGAGTCATTTGTTGAAGGAGGGCTTGGCATGGTTGGTTCAACCATACCAACATTGGAAAGTTCTAGTCCTCTTCCAGATGAAGACATCTTTGTTATTTCCACACCAACCACTCCTCAACCCTCTGTAGACGCTTCGCAAGAGGATGTCAATATTGGTCAAAGCCTGGATCTGGATGTCCCTGCCCTCAACAGCAGGACCTTGGCTTCTCTATCTCGTTCTCGCTCAGCAGACAATGAGCGCCGGCGCTTCTCTGCATCAGAGCTCATTTCCCGCCTGCAGCTCTCCCAGAGGAAAAACTCTTTTACCCTCAAACTGGGCAAGTCTCTGTCTGCTCGTGTGGCGTCCCGGGACCGCAACCTGTCTGGAAACTTCAGCTCAGACTGTGAGTGACTCACCAGAGCTTATTAGTGTAATGATGTTTTGTTTGTGAGCGTCTTGTGCTGTGATGTCATTATGACACTTCAGCGTGAAACCTTTCCTAGAGTCTTCTCATCGTGTACTCTGTTTGTAGACAAACCCAACTGCAGAAATCGCTTCTCAGGGGGATCGAGTGACAGTGCTCCACATAGTCCGGTGGGGTCTGCACCACCACTGCCCTCTGCTGAATGTAATCTGCCATTGCACAGGAAGTGTTCTAGGCAAAGGTAATGCTAACACCCAATAATATTAACAGCGGCTTAGTGACTATTGTTAGACATTGTCATGTAATTTAACAAATTATCTCCCACTTTTCCAGCATGCGAAAGCTCTCCATTGATGAGAATGGTGGTTGTTCTATAAGTACATCTAAGAGACTCTCACGCTTTTTGCCAAATTGTAAGCCTGAAATACAATTTTTTTAGTGAATCAATTTTAACGGTGGTTGATTCACCATTGTCCAATTCTCTTCCACCCATTCCAGTGATTTTGTATCAGGAATACAGCGACGTGGCAATAAACCGAGAGATTCAGAGGCAACAGGGGGCGGAACCTGGAACTGATGAGGAGAAGGGCGACTCTGTATCCCCGGGCAACCTATCCCCATCCAGCTCATTTCGTTCATCACGAGGCTCCGCCTTCTCCCTTTGGCAGGACATCCCAGATGTACGATCAAGCGGACAACTCGACAACTTCAGCAATGAGGAGCGTAAACTCCAGGAGGTGGTTTCTGTTCTATAAAGCCTACAACCATTTGTGTACTAATTTGCGTAGTTTGTAAAAATATAATTTCCATTACAGGCCAAATTTGAGTTGGTGACTTCTGAAGCCTCATACATACGCAGCTTGTCCATAGCAGTCGATCATTTTATGATGTCTGCCGAGCTCTGTGAGTGTCTCGGGACACAAGAAAGACAGTGGCTCTTCTCTAAACTTCCAGATGTTAAGGAAGTCAGTGAGAGGTGACAATCACATTTATACTCTTTTTTTTTTGTGTCTAAGTTTTTTGTGGTCATCTCTTTGATTCCACTTCTTTCTCATCCCATCAAAGGTTTCTTCAAGATCTGGAACACCGGTTAGAAGGAGACATTTTGCGTTTTGATGTCTGCGACATTGTTCTGGAACACTGTCCTGCTTTGCGGAGGGTTTACCTCCCTTACGTCACCAATCAAGCTTACCAAGAACAGACTTATCAGCGGCTACTGTAAATATTCACATTTTTGCGATGTATGTTAACAAAATTTTATAAATTCCAATCCTGTTTTTTTAGACAAGAGAATACCCGTTTCCCAGGAATCCTTGCACGTCTGGAAGAAGACCCTATTTGCCAGAGGCTTCCGCTTACCTCCTTCCTCATCCTTCCTTTTCAAAGGATCACACGACTTAAAATGCTAGTGGAGGTATCAATTCATTGACTGAAATAATAATAGAAAAGCAACACATATATTGTATTCCTTCAAATACATTTTCTTGGGACATCCTTACAGAATATTTTAAAGAGAACTATGCCTGGATCCCGGGATGAAGACACGGCCACAAAAGCACTTAATGAGCTCAAAAAGGTGAGAGAAGGATGGAGCTGACTTGGAAACCATTGGATCGGTGAATAAAACACAATTTATTTGTCACACTAGATCATAAAAGAATGTAACTCCAGTGTGCAGTCCATGAAGAGGATGGAAGAGCTAATTCATTTAAATAAGAAAATTAACTTTGAGGGAAAGGTAAAACATTGAGTAATAATCGCTGCAATTGAAGTTTCACCGTGTCATAGTTTCACCGTGTCTTCAAGTGATGATACGTTGTCTTTTGTCTTCAGATTTTTCCTCTCATCTCTCAGTCACGCTGGTTGGTGAAACACGGCGAACTATTGGAGGTAGACACACAGAACTTGAGTATTTCTGGCTCCAAATTCAAGCTCACAACTCGACCCGTCTACCTTCACTTGTTTAATGACTGTCTGCTGCTGTCTCGAAAGAAAGAGTAAGTCCCGCAAAAAAAGTAGAAACTTAAGTGGTTCAATAGTTTGGTCTTTTTCAATCCTGTCTTTCTACTCGCAGCACATGGAAGTTCATGGTGTTCGTGCATGCTAAAATCGAAGATCTCAAGGTCAAAGATCTAAGCCAGAAACTTCTAGGATTATCGGGCTTCATCTTCTACCTTCAGCTGTTCGAGGGACAGCAGCTAAAACACCAGATCCTGCTCAAGTCGCCCACAGAGTGAGGACATTTCCAACATTCTTCAGCATTCACAATCAAGAACGCAGACAAACAGATAAAGTATTCTTAGAAAGCGAAGCAACATAAAAGTGAGTTAAGAACGTTGTGTGTCCAGGAGCAGCAAGCAGAGGTGGATCACCGCCATGTTTCCATTAGATCCGAAGGTGGCTTTTGAGCAAAACAGTGAGAATGATGGTTTGTACTTTGTATTTTTTTTTACATGAAAAAGTCCTTGTGAGAAGTATTGCAATCTAATGGATTTAGTTTTCCTGTGTTCAATCCAGCAGATCTGTCTCAAGTGCAGTGTATAAAGAGCTACCAGGCCCAGGAACACGACGAGTTAACTCTGGAAAAGGCAGATGTCCTTGAAGCTATAACAATTACAAGCGATGGTGAGGAGAAACGCTTGAATTCATTATTCAACCTGAGGTCTCTATTTGTTATTTCTAATGAGGTGAAATGAGGACTAAAGCACTATGTTCCACGGCTTCATATTCTCAGGCTGGGTGGAAGGGATTCGCTTGTCAGATGGTGAGAGGGGCTGGTTCCCTAAAGCTTACGTGGAGGAGATCACAAGTCGAAGTGCACGCTTGCGAAACCTTCGTGAGAACATTCGCATCAAATGTGTCTCTGAGAAACTAGAGGGAGAGACTCTTTAACCTCTTGAAGTGTGGAATTCTTCTTCGGCATAGAACTCATCATCACTCATGTGCTTTCCAGAAGATCTCAAAAGCATCATACTGAGCTTTTTTTTACCACGGATTGGGGAAATATTACTATTCCTTGCATCATTGTCACCACCGTTGTGGGAGTCTTAAAGTGCACATACTAAAGGAGTATAAAGAGTAAATCATTTAAATGTAATAACATATACATTAAAATAAAATTCCATTAATTTATTGCATTTTGATGACACTGTTTAAACTTTTGTATGAATTGAATTTGAAATATATTCATTAATTTATAAAGGAATTTTCACACTTCTATTTAAAAAGAAAGCCATTGTTGGTCTCCTCGTGTGACGCTTCTGGTCTGGTCTGGTCTTCAGGGGGGTTTTATGCTTTTTAACAAACTACAGGTTATTTTCTGTTGCTGTACTTTCACATTAGCGGATGTTGCTTGCGGTGCTGCACTTATCGACAGTCTGTTGTCGACCCGGCATCGCGAAACATTTTCTAATAATGCTTTAAGTAGAACATATATCATTCATGCATCAAGCCGCATTAGTACTTAATTTGTCTCGCAAATGAAAACATTTTATTGCCCTTTTTAAACAAACACCCTCTCAAAAACCACCGGCCTCCTTTTTGAAAACGCTTGCTGGTGCCACCTCAATAAATCACTAGTTTTCTATAGTGGGTCATTTATGTAGCGTTGGCATAACGATAGTAAAACATCTGTTATTTATGTTGGCGATCCTGCTGTTTATTGCTTTCTTTGATGCATTTTTGTGGATTGCTGATAGGTTGTAAATTGTGTTTGAATCCTTTATGGGTGAATCTGTATATAAAATAAACGCTGGTACTGTAAGTGGAAGCATCTCCAATACCAGTGAATAAACAGGATGCAAATAAACAACAAAACCTGCTGTATTGTGATTGATGATGGTGCGTAATGATAACCACACATGCACACATACCACATAAAAAGCACTTTCATTCCAGACCCAGCGTTTATATCGCGGAGCAATAAAGCAGCCGGGAAGCAGGTAAACAGAATAGTTTCTTTGTTCCAGCTGTTTGGGAGTCTTGAACGCTTTCCAAGCGCTGTAAATCAGATGTGAAAAGAAGCTGCAGTTAGAAACCGATAAGAGACGGCCTGCAGAGGCAGAGGAATGCATTTCTAATTAAAACCATTTATTACATCCCAGTGACAGTTTGTGTTCACGCTTTCCGGAAGTTTCCGTGTGGACAGTAGAGCTTCACTCCTGGAAACGTAATGTATACAGAATGTAGTTAAATGACTGCACGGTTGCTATAATCACTCTCCAGATGATGCTTTCCATTTACGTGACAAGCTTAATAGTTCTTTGATATTTATCAAAATGCATAAATGCAATACTGATTTTACTGCCCGGTTTTTGTTCGTGCTAGCTATAACTCTGAACTCTAACTCTTGTCATATAGAAAATGACAAACAAGTCTGTAAAACTATGCACTTTTATTTTAAATATGAATTATACATGTCTGAATCTGTGTCAGCAAAATACAAATCCTTGAATATTAGTATCATCAATATATCTTCACATCAATATACATTGTCAATATACAGTATATACTGTATAATTATCAATGAACGTATTTCAATATAGCACAAAGTAACTTGTTTTATGGATAATAATTTTACAGCTTATTCTTCTACATTTAAACAAACAGATAAAGAGATTTTGCCCATCCAGTAATACGCACGCACACACACACATAGTTTACTTTAGACTGAGTGAGCTCTTCTTCTTCTTACCCTAAACAGGTTTGAAAAGTGATTCTTAAAAACACTGCTGCCCTCTTCTGGTATAGTAGAGTGCATCATGATAATAGTATAATAATGAGTAGCAGAAAAAGTCACGTGATTCGAACCGCTGAATAGTTTATTGCTCTTTTAAAAATTACTTTTATTTTGAACATATTTTAATTACTTTAATTTCCTATTGTGCTAATAAAAAGTTCTACTGAGATTTCAACTCAAATCATTTAGAGTCCAGAGTGACGAACCAGGAACGGTGAAAATTGTTTAGTTTTCAAACCCCGTTAATTGTTTAATGTTGAATAAGTAGCAAGCTGTTTATTGCTAATTATACAAATGATTTATTACAATATTTTATGCTCAATACAAATGAACTGTTTGCACGTTTACCTCAGTACTACTGAACAGTTAAAACAACATTTATGTGAAATATAAGCCAGTACAATCATAAAACTATAAAATAACGCAATAAAATGTTAAATTGAACATGTATTCTATTGTTTTAAACTGTCTTGTTTATGTATAACCTCAGTTCCCTGATGGAAAGAAACATAGTAGCGCAATAAAGTAACAAGTGACGTTTAATAGCTAAAATGTTAAGCACAATTAATCGGTGTAATTTCCTGATGGATTGGTTCTTTAGATATTGCTTAGCTGTTGAATTGCAGACTCAAGCATTTTCATTAACGTTTGCAGTATTTAAAGTTGATTAGTGTTAAGATTAAAGATACATAGAATTTCTTGATTTTTTTTTTTTTATTTCAAAACAGTTTGATTCAAAAGCTAAAAATAAAGCTTTTCTTTAGAAGACGATAACATCACAAAATGTTGATCTCCAGCAGCTTTGGGGGAAGATTTACATGTTTTCCATCATTCATCTCTCTCTGTGCTCCTTCCTCAGCTTCTGCGCTTCTTGGGGATGAGTGGAGGAGAGTGGTGATGCGGACCAGAATCACACACTTTCTCGGGCTGCAGAACAGACACACAAAAAATAACACTCTTAGATGATAGATCTTAGGAGGATACTAGAAGTGATTATTTTATATTTGGTTTGCTTTATAGACGGGTCTAGCTTGTTCTCCTTAGACCAAAAAGTGTTTTCTTGCCTGTTGTAATTGAAAGATCCAGTTTTGATAGTCTTCAGGATAAATACAGTAGACATGCAAAGGTTCCATAAGTTCACCTATAAAACACAGAACAGATGACTTGATGTTCTGCCCAGATTGACTATGAGAAACGCAAGTGATGCCTTTCATGAATTTGCATACAGTGACCTTTCACCCCAGATATGTAACACAGCAACTCGCTGGTTGGTATTTTCGCCTCCAAGTGATGGAAAGGAAGCTCTTGTTCTCTAAGGTATTGGAGATGATCTAAAGTATTTCCCTAAACAAAGCCGCTATACATAATTTGCAGAGAAACCTTGGGCAATTCTTCCACAAAAGCGCGGTCCACTAGAGGAAACGTCTACGCTCTGCTATGGCTGACTGTGAGAGATGTGAGGAGTGACACAGTGGAAACATGGGGTCGTCTAATCATTAAAATGGGATTGCCACATTTTTCACAGTTCATTAGCACCTCGCATGTTCCTCACTAGGTTCCTCGCATGAACATTGTGTCAGAATGTGCTCGTACTGTGAAGCTACAAAATATCTTTTCTCAGTATGTGCAAGATGTGACGAGAAGCCGCTTTTAACGCAGAGTTCTCAGAGGAGATAGAATAGATGAACATCTACAATTAGAAAATAATTGTCTGTCTTTCTATCTATTCATCTATCTCTCTATCTACCTACCTACCTACCAATAACCAATTGTGTATCTGCATAGTATGTACGTGCCTTTAATATCTGGGTTTTGAGATGAAAGGCATGCAAATTTCATGCAGCCAGTAATTTTTTTTCAATAGCTTGTTGATAGAACTAAAGCAACCAGGCGTCACTTGCGTTTCCCGCAGTGTCAGTCTTGTCAAGGAAACTTAAAGTTGTTCGATGGTAAAAATAATTAGTAGATATGTAAAAGAATATATATAAAAAATAGTTCAAGTTTATTTATATAGCGCTTTTTTTAGTCCCAGACCAATGCAAAGTTGCTACGTATGCAGAATTGGGGGAAAAAAGAGTCTTTAAAGATAATATCCATTGTTCATCTGTGTTCAAAATTTGAAAAAAAGAGTCAGTGAAAAAAAAAAGCATACCAATATCATTTTATACCAGTATAAAATAATACCATCTGAACAATGTGTGAAGGTACTGTTATTATACTACTAAATTATATGTTAAATTAAACTATATTTTATAATTCAAAATACATTGTAAATGTTGTAATACATATTATATGTGTACGTTAAAAGACATACATTTTTGCATTTATTTTGAAATTTGCATGTTTTATCATGCATTTTAGAATATGTCTGTTAATAGAGAGCTTTTTCATTAAAGGTAGCACTTGATGTCTGATTCTTTAATGTCGCATATTTATTTGAAGATTTTCTGCTCATTGTAATTAAATAAAATCAAATTGAATAGAATGTAAAATATTCTTAATTAGTCCCACAGCAGGAAAATTGCATCAGAAATTGATATGCTGTCATCTTAAATCATGCATTACTGTAATTGAATAAATAGTTTAGTTTTTAGTTTAATATTCATGTTTGAACTTAGTAGTAATATTATTTTATTTTACCTTAATTTTTATTGCAGTCATAGGAAAAAAAAAACAAACAAACAAAAAACATCAAATCATTTCTGTTAGAACGTTTACCTGTGAGTTCAAACTCCAGTCTGCCAGGTAATGCAGACTTTTCTCGCGCTTTAATGCTTTTCAGTGCAAGTCGACCCTAAAGAAAATAAAACTTTTTTTATAATAAAATTTATTTATTTATTAAAACTTTTTTTAATATTTGTACGTCACTGTGTATGTGCACTTCACTTGGATGGGTTGAAAGCAGAGCACCAATTTCAATATAGTTCGCCATATTGATAATCTCACTCGCTTTACTCTACTGTATTTCATTGTTTGAGTAAAAATATATTCAGTAAAATATTCAGTAAAAATATTTACAACAAGATATTGACTATCATGATGTACTTTAACATTGGCAACATTACAATAGTGCAGATGAATGGTTTCTATATATTATATTGGGAGTATTCAAACTATTTATAGAGTAGTTTATAAATATATAATAATCATAATAATATTATAATACTATCAACAAAAACATAATACGTATTTTGGTAAAAGTTACTTCATGGTATGTAGGAATTACATTTTTGTCTGGGAAATGCAATACTTATAACTAAGTACTTTTTCACAAGTACAAAAGGACCATGACGAACACAAATTCGATTCGGCAAAATACTCTTTTTTTCATCCAAATTTATTTTGGATATTATTTTGGAGATTAAAATGTTCTTTCTGAAATTTGCTTTACAAAATGTATTTGTATTTGTTGAAAACTGTTCTAGTCAAGCAAGATTTACAATTATAAATTACGTAGATTTTAAGCATTATTATTTGCTAGACAATATTGTCACTCTAATTTTTCAAGTGGAGAGTGTGACTGTGTTGACACCACAATCTGATTGATCTGGTCAATTAATCCCAATCACAAATCAGATGGACTCAAATTACATTTTTTTTATCACCTTACCTCATATTCCAGACATGCATATTGACGATCCAAAGAAAGAATAATGAGATCATATGAAAAAAGGACAAGAAGACGTTCCTGAGGTCCCTGGAAGATACAGACAGATTTATTAGATTTTTATATTGTGGAAATATAAGTGTGAAAGACATGGGACAACTACACTTGAAGGCTGAACAGAAAGTGGATCTGACCTGTGTGTAGATGTTGTAGATCTGTACCAGGGAAATGTACTTTGGGTTTCCCATGTGCTGAATTGGTGTTCCTTCCCAATTCAAGATGGGAGATCGCAATATGTAGCTTTTCAGCTCTTCTCGCTTCCAGTTTTCATCACACGGTACCTGGAATCATGAAGGGAATTAATTAAAGAATTCCCTTCAGAATATATATCTATCTATCTGTCTGTCTGTATACAATAACTAACTGTCTGACTGTCATTCTATCTATTTTTCCATCTATGTACAATAACCAAAACTGTCTGTCCATCCGTCCATCCCCCCGTCCGTCCGTTTGTCTGTCTGTCTGTCTAAAACATCCTACAGCTTTACCAGGGAATCGAATCCACAACCTTTGGTGCTCAATGATCACAAAAAATGCATTGTCCTAAAATATTTTCAGCAGTAGAATGTTTGAAGGCACTCGCCAGATAAGACAAGGCGCTATGCGACGGACTCAGCTGCTTTCTGAGGGACTTGTGTCTTCTATCCTCGATCTTCTCCATCCAAATTTTGGTTTCAGCAGCACTTGCACAAATGAAGATTTTTGAGTCCACCATCGGTCCTAGAAAATATAACAGTCGTTCCTACTAGTGTTGGTTTGCATGTTCTCTTTGTGCTGGCGTGGGTTTTAAGCAGGTATCCAGTTTCCTCCCAATGTCTAAAATCATGAGTTTAGCCGAATTGGACTGGAATAACATTCATAAGAGTGAGTAAGATTGAAATGTGTGTTTGCGTCTCGTCTTCAGACCCAGAATCGCTGAAATCTCCCTGTGACACCGAAATACACTACAACACCACATAGTCTATATTCAATTATCTTTCTCTTCTGAACACAACATAACTCAAATATAAATATAAAGATCTTTCTGCAGATCTATGATATCAGCAGTGTATGTATTTTTGTTCATCTCAGCAGCTACAAATTCCTACCTCTTATCTCAAACATATGTGGAGAAGCAGCGTCCTGTGGAGGGACGACTAGCACCTCGATAGCTGACAGAGGAAGAATTCCCTGTAGGATGAAAGACCAGCATGAGATCTTGAAGAATAAGCAGAGCTCTTTTAAGTGTTCCTCATACCTCATAAATAAAATCATGGTTGGTGGTGTCCAGAGCCAGGATTAATAAATGGAAGGAAAATAATACTAGGTATCTTTCGCTCATGGCCTGTAAGCAGAAATGATCAAGGAACATGACAAGACCTCATACCAATGTTCTATTAAAAGAAATCATTGTGGTTCTTTTGTCCGGAGCGTCAGACAAGGGGATTTCCTTTGGTTAGACCACCTGTGAAAACATTTACAGAACCACCCAGAAGTCTGGAACGTAATGTTGTGCTTTATGATTATTTTCATATAAGTTATTGAAATTACCGATTTTGATGCAAGTAAAAACTAGAAAATCAGAGGTAAATTATTCATATTAGTTTATACATTTAATACACACGCTTAAAATAAATATAACGTATTTGTTTAAAATTCGAACATTTTAATTGAAATTCTAATTTCGTTCTCTAAAACAGTAACAAAGAATAGCTATAGTATAATTAATTTTTTTTAATTGGATATCTTTAATTTCTTAAATTATCTAAACTTATTTTAAACTTAAAATCATAAAATCAATAAAGTTTTCCAAAAGTAGGATAGATTTGCCACATATAAATTGTAATAATTATATTGATATATTCTCCACAATTACCTTTGTAAATCCACTGTGTAAATACACAGAAGACGAATGGATGATTTCTCCATAGGTGTACGGTGCCCGACCTTCCCATTCTCTGATTGGCTGCGTGTAAAGTCTATGATGCAGCTCGTCCTTCGGCCAACCCCAAACCACAAGCTGTAGACAAACACGTCAGGAACATGTCACATGTAAGGTCATCTCTTTAAAAAAACCATGAAGAAAAAGTACCTGTGAACTGGACGGATGTGTCAGCACCTTCGATGGAACACGACCAAGATCCTTGCAAACGACACACAAAACATTTGATGACATTGGGCCACTTCGAACTTTTATAACAATGTGATTTGTGGCAAAATGGAGTCAGTGCCACTTGCCACTTCCTGTTTACCTCTTGCTTCAGGAGTTTCTCAGAGGGACATCGATGAGGAACTTCACTTTTTGTGCAGTTTTGCGCTCTGCTTTCAGCGAGACTCCAGAGCCTGGAAACACAAAATGACATCACACTAAAACTCATCAGTGGAAACGTAACTTATATTAACCAGTTATAGTCAATGTCACTGCATGAAAAGAACACAATCGTAACATATGGATGAAGTAAAAAAAAAAAACGTATTACATTTATCAGGATACATATTCCTCTTTATGTAGTTCAGGGAGAGAACCAGACATAAGCAGATTACACCGAAAGACCAGCAGACACTCGCCATCTGACCATCTACATTCATCCAGAACCTTCCGGAAGCAACTTCCCTAAGCAATACTGCGCTTTTATTATTACAGTATTAAGCATTATTGTTTTATTCAATTTTAGTGGCATGCACGTCTGCATCAGCACATGCTTTATGCAAAATGTCTGTTGTCTGATTCCTGTTTTTCAGCTAGTTTCGGCCACTTTAAGCCGGTGAGCTCTGATTAACTCCCACTTTAATCCCCACAGTCTCCTAATGAGGGAATGGAGACAGCAGACTGCCCCACCACACTTCACTCCCTTAATAAGACACACTCGCAGCATTAGTGCCGGCTCATCTGATGTTCCACAGGCTCTAATAAGATCGCTTAAAACAAGTCCCGATGCCTATTAAAACTCCGTCCTCACAAGGGAGGAAAAGAAACAGACGTGTGTATCCTGCAAAGCCACGCGTTTCATGCACCTGCAGATGACAATTCATCAAAAATGGACTAAAAATGCAAAGATTGATGCACTTCAAAGCATGTTTTTAAATTCTTAGTTGGCAAATACCCATCAGGAAACAGGAAGTGTGTATCCTGCCCAGCACATGTGAGGCTGAAGCCCACAACGGTAAAATCATCACGAGTTCTTACCCGGCGCCGTTGATCTCCAGGAGTTCGATCTCGTCGGGCCCTACTTCATCAGTCCCAGTGTGTCTCTGTGTCACACTGCAGCATCCCATGTCTGGTCTCTCTCTGTCACCGACACACCGCACACTAAACTCTACACGCCGAGGGCCATCTGGTCACCCCACACACCCCACTCCTCCACACACACTGGGGTCTAAGCAGGATAGAAGGTCCCAGTCTAGAGTGCTGAAAATGACAAGACAGTCATCAATGTGTGTGTGTGTGTGTGTGTGTGTGTGTGTGTGTGTGTGTGTGTGTGTGTGTGTGTGTGTGACACAGTCGAGTCTTCCTCTTGATATTTGTGGTGACGCAGCAGCAGCCGACACAACTTCCTGTTTCATCTGCAATTGCCTTTCGGAGAGACCATCGAGTCTGTATTTCACAACCGTGGTTCTACATAAGAGCTGTTGATACATTAAGTCCGACTGAAGCGTAATTACAGATGCGGAGCCGACAAAGGTGAGAACAAAGTAGTGAACCATCAAACCGTGGCGGACTCTGAGACTTTAGGAGTAACGGCTTAATCTGATGCTTGTTTTGTCGAAGTGTCACAGACGGAGGAAGAAGGAGGTGGTGGTGTTTCTAACATCACACACTCGCACAGTTTTCTACCAACAGTTTTGCTGCTTTGAACTTTACAAAACACAAACAACTCATACATATATTTTTTATTATTCTCCTGAAAATATTTAAATCAGGCGTGCCCACACATTTTCGGTTCGCGATCTACTTATTAAATGACCTAATCAAAGCTATAAAAATACAATTTATATTATTATATAGAAACTTATATTTATATATATTTTAAATACTTTTAAAAAATATTTTGTAGGGGGGATAATAATTTTGTCCTCAACTGTATGTTTTCTGTATATTTGCTGAGTGTCTGCTGGTTTTAAACCACAGAAAACACACAATTCAGAATAAAATATTTTTCAGGTAGTAAAATGTCCGAGTTGATAGCAGACTTACTTGACCTTTGTGTTTCCACACTTATTCTACCTGTTTATTTTATGTTTTATAAACTCGACTAGAGCCTGATCAACATCCACTGGTCTAGTGCAGGTAATCAGCACACGTGACCGCTGCGCGAAACCGCACAAAACTTCGCCCAATGTGGACAAATACACACACAAACAAACTGAAAGAGAGACTGCTCGTCAGAAACCAGAGAGCTTGGCAGAATCGTGTAAATACTGGATTAAGATCTCGCAGGAGGTAGAATCACTTTTTAGTTGGTGTAGCTTTTCCACTCATTTTTATCCCCTTTCTTACTTGCAAGCTTTCTTGAGTTTTTAAACTTTTTTTCCCCATTGTGATGCAATCTACCCACGCAATAGACGTAAAGGGCACCCCTGATTTAAATTGTATTAAATGGAACAAAAATGTAAATGCTTATTGGCAGAGTGTTTACATTTGGTGCGGATGAGTAGTATGAATGTTTCACTGATGCATTTTTAGATTACCATATTTCTGCCAAAATAAACACCCTTTTTTCCAATTTTAAAATCTCAAAAACCTAGTTTCATACAAATAAATGGAAATGCATTGTCTTTATGTAGCTGTGTGCTTCTGCGTTGTGTCCTCTTTACTTTCTTTAAAGAATGGTTCCGGAGGCAGACATGCTTAAATGACCAAAGAACAGAATTAAAGAAACTTTAGCCACGACGCTACACTAGTAGTGGCTAAGCTACGGTACCACACATGCAACCGAGTTTAAAATATATAAATAACAATCATTCCTGAATAACAGAAATAAAGAATCCGCAACCACGTAGCGATACATAATGGTGGCTAAATAACACTAGAAGAAATGAAAATAAATTCAAATAAATACAATAACTGCCAAACTCTGCTCTATGCCTACAGTAATACGCCCACATATATATGGAAGGTGGAATTATAGATCTATGACATTCATAAATATCATTTAACATTATTTTTATGAATAATTTCAAAACATTTTTGAAGGAAAGGGTTTCAAGCTAGTTTTCTTCAAAGAAGTAAACAAAGTATTGTTAAAAAAAGTATTTAGCCAGAATATAGGTTTCTGGAGAGTCAGAACACCATGAAAGAAATGGGTTGCTTATGTTCGCCTTATTAGTGGAATTTTTATTTTGTGGATGAAAAATCCGGGGGGCTGCTTAGGTTTGCAGGGTGCTTATATTTTTATATCCCAAGAATATTATATTCTGAAAATATGATTTATGTTTTTTTATGAGGCGGTGATCAATTTGCAAAATAAACGCCTTGAGTACAAAAATGAAAATGAAGAAAAAGTCAACTTGACAACAGGAAGAGCTTGTAGACAATATGGTACAGCATAATTGAATACAGCTGAGTCCAATGAGGACCTGCAATGCAGAGACTTGTGGGAAATCCACCCAAAAAAGTGTGAAATAACATGCTTTTACACACGTACACAATCTCACTCACAGAACATGCTTTTTCTACAATGATACATGATAAGTGACAGGTCAAACACTGTATTTTACCAGACTAATTCCCGTTTCATTTGCGTTTACATTCCGACTCTATCTCGGAGGTGTTGAGATAACTAACAGTCTGAGGCTTTACTCGGAGCAGATCTCGACAAAGATCTGATACTGTTCACTGGTTTTGTAGGAACTTGGAGGACTTTGTTGATTTCACCGGGACTGAACTGGATCTCCACACGTGGACAAACCATTTTCGGCCGAGGTTGAGTGGTCTCATGAGGTTTGTAGGTCATGGCCACTGTCCTGCTTTTCTTTTGACATGTTTCTGGAGTTTTTGTACAGCTGTGGTCCGCCTGACACTTTGGGTCACTGTGGGGGGAGTTTCTGGTTTTGATGGAGTTATGAAGGAAGGAGCTGCTCTTGTGGCTCAGGTTTGAATTTGTGTCTTTAGTTTTGTTTCTTGCCTCGGTTTCTTTTAGCAACAGGAAGTCTCTCTGACTGTGTAAAGGAAGCAGCTTCAGTCCACAGCGAGTCTTGTTGAAGATTTCAATTGTTAGATCTAAAAGAAACGGAAGGTTCCATCTGATCAGTTGAGAATGCGTCTTTCAGCCGACTTCTCTTTTGTCTTTATCCTGCTATTAAATTTAATTTTAGGAAATTTGTCTTTTCCACTCACCGAGACTCTCATTGACTATTCGAGGAATCACATCTTTTAAAACTTCACAGTTTGTGTGAAGAGCAGGGTTACAGTTCATCTCCAGCAACCAAACCTGATAGAAAAAGAAGTCATATTTACATTTTTGTTTAGGTCTAGGATTTTGAATCCCATTGGCCATCCACTGCCTTTCACAAACTCGTGCACAAAGTCGCAGAAGTTCTTAAACTCGTTCGCTCGTGAAAGACAAGCACGAAAGAGCGACCTCTGTTGGCAACAATATTCAGCATCGCTTTTAGCAATTATTCACAATTTATAGAAATGGTTTTATATGTTTAGTAAACTATCAATAGAGTCGTCTTAGACAACTTAGAACACTCAGTTACACGTGAAACATTTTGACATGGTGCATGCATTTATAAAAAAAAAAAAAAAAAAAAAAAACAATAGCTTGCATTACACAGTATATTTGTTTTATAATAAAACATTTTGTAAACATAATGCATTTTATTACCACTAGAGGGTGGTGTTGCCTCACATTGTTAGGTTTACTTGTTTCAAGATGCATTCATTTTAGGACTGAGAGTACAACTAACTAACTAATTAATTAACTTACTAACTAGCTAAATAAATGCATACACTTCAAAAGTTTCTGATTAGAAAATACAAAGCAAACAGCACATCATTCAGTGAATCTTACTAATCCCAAATAAGTTACCCATTTACAGCGTTGAAAGTTATGTAATAATAACAACAACTACATGTTGTTGATTGTTGCGTGCGAAACCTTAATGTTTTAGTAACCTAGAAACCAGAAAGTGTCTGGCATGTTTACACTGACGGCACAAGGGTTGCTTAGCAACAGCTTGGAACGGATTGAATTTAGGTTGCTCCATAGGGGGACAACTAGGCATCATGTTTCCAGAAAATCACAGCATTAAGAGAAAACGGAATTTTAATCGTGTTGAAGAAACTGAAGAGATTAAAGGACAGATAAATGACTCGTGTTTTCATTGTCTCCTGCCACATTAGGAGGATAATTACAAAAAACTAATCTCCCTTGTCTGTGAAACTCGTCAGGCTTCAGTGAGAACACACACACACACAGACACACACGATTCAACAATACATTCCACTCATACTCTTCTCACCTTGAAATCTTCATCAATCAAGAAGTCACAGCCAATAAGGTCAAAGTAGCCGAGTTTGCGGTCCAGCTTGGCCTTCACAGCCAGAAAGCATTGCATGATAATATGCTGCATTTTTTTCTGAAAAAAAAAAAAAAAAAAA
>CM051495.1:12535736-12545736 GCA_028031935.1 Paedocypris micromegethes
ACACACACACACACACACACACACACACACACACACACACCGACCGCTCTTCAAAACCAGATTCAGATTCAAGACGCTCCATTTGATGAATCATATGAAACCTTTGTAGCAGCCGACATTCTAAAGCCAACAATCTTCTCAGATGTTTAAATGCCAGGAGTAATTTCATAGTAAATCAGATCACGCAAAGTACCAGCGCACAACCTCACCGCGGTGTACGTGTCCGGTCAGATCTCAGATAATTTCAGGGTGAAAATCACTGTTGTTCAGGCACAGTAAAGCGGCAGTTAGCTGTAATCCACTGACATTTATTTCTTCACAGGAAGCCATTTTGCCCAAATTTGTGACTATATGTTATCCTTTTAATATGAAAATGAAATGCTAAACTTTTACCATTTATTTCGAAATTAAGTGTAGAAAATATTTTCGACACTATAAAAACTAAATACAGTAAGCTTTCATCAGTTCTTGTGGTTCGCTACAGTCGTGAAGCGTACTACAGTATTTCCACGGGTCTGTTTAATTAAAAGCATTTGACTCTCATACAGCAGTTTTATTGGCAACTAAATGTTTCAAATTTTCTTTGTAAAAGCAGCCATTTAATTTAAGTCACTTACAATTATTTAACGTCTCTATTTTATTTAATTACATTTCAAAGGCACACCAAAAACAATATATTTTTTATTACAATAGGATGCGAACATTTTGACTGTTCATTAGAATATTATTGATAATTTCAAATCTTTACAATATAATTTTTCAGCATTGCTCAGCCATCAATTGTATTGAAATACCTTATTTATTTTGTATTTATAGATTTATTTTTGGACATAAAAGCTAATGCTTTTAGAAACCTTATGACAGTATTTACAGTAAAAATATGTATTGTGTTTACGGTATCATTAAAATACATGCATCATGTGGAAAGAACATCTTCTTGGCTTTACACGACAGTCTTTTATCTACAAGCTCTTCAGGTTGTGGTCATCAAATCCGTGAGTTAACACTAGGCTGGTGGGAGCCACACCTCGCCAGCAGGCGGAATCTGATCGACAGTGTGTACAGAGTGTGTGGAGGTGGACAAAGAAAGCAGGTTTGTTTTACAGCCGTGTAGCTCCCCGGCCTCACCATCTGCCGAGAGCCAGAGGAAACAGCACCGGCCTTTAAGGACAAACCAAGGCCAAAACTCTGCGCTCTTCTGTGAAGTCGCATACAAATGATGAGTAAAGACACAAAAGCTGGAGTGAAAAACGTCTTTTAAACGGGTGAAGAAAGAAGAGCACGTGTAATCAAACCCGTCTGTCAGCACGTCATTCACTTCCTGGAGAAACACATGAAGATGGACAGATAATCGCTTTGAGGAGGACGGTGGTTATAAATAAGGAAAAGTGTGTGATGGATAGTGTCTGATTGCGAAAAAAGAAAGCGCATTTTATCCTTTTTTACATCTGTACATTGCCACAGAAAGTTTATAAAAAGAATATTGTGTGTCAATTTAACTGCAATAATGTGAAAATAAGCTGTAAAAGTTTAAAAATAAATGTATAATATGTACGTAGTTGCATGTGAATGCTACAGCACACACAAAGCCAACAAACTAAATATTGATCTTTTCTTTTGTTTTACATTTATTAAATGGAATAATTGATTTAGCATATATACAAATAATTCATTTACTTATTTACCAATACATATACGTACACAAACACACACAAACACACACACACACACACACACACACACACACACACACACACACACACACACACACACACACACACACACAATCTACATGTATTAAACATAATACATGTTTTCTTTTTAATATATTTTACATGCATTATGCAAAAACATATACTCATTGTATCCTGTATAATTCTTTCTTAAACCAATTATTATAAAGCTTCTTTGAAACATAGACAATGATAAAAGAATAGAATTGAGAATGAGTCAGAAACTTTGCAGCACAGCAGTATGTACTGTATACTCTACTGGTTTGTCCAGGCCGGTAAAACACGTGTGGACGGTGACAATCCGGGTTAACCTCACCCTCTGTGGGCTGGAATCTAGTTCGACCACATGTGAGTAAGCACGGAGCAGTGCTGGAATTATCACACGATGTCCTACGATTATGATGTGATCTCACTCTGAGGTGCTGTCTCATATATATCATTGTTTTAAATGTATGCATTTAAAATGTATTATAAATGTATGTAATTATGTACATATTTATGTGGATTTATATACTGTATTACACAGTAAACAAAAATCACGTTTATTATATATGCACATTATTAGGTATATGTGTATTTATATGCATTTATGTGTATATAAACAGTAACTATATGTGTGTGTGTGTGTGTGTGTGTGTGTGTGTGTGTGTGTGTGTATATATACACACACACACACACACACACACACACGTTTATGTAAATGTATACATAATTTACTATTGCATAGTTTATACACACACTCATGCTTGTATATATGTAGTATACATATGCATACATGCATTGCTTTTGAGAAGTTAATTGATTATTTTTACTTTATATTTCAGAATATAATGTTCTGTAGCTGTTTTGTCATGTGACATTGTGAGTAGAGAACTATTTTTCGGTCACGCCGCACTGCAGTTTAATAAGACGCTGCAGTCAGAAGTCTTGTCGTTTGAAAGTGACAGAACGCTGTTTGTGCCAGATGAATCATCCATAACTTTCTTCACAAAACCATTTGTCCACTTTGCACATCCGCATGGCCATGGTGCAAAATGGCGACTGGAAGCCTGAATGTGCGGCTTTCCACAACGACACAATGAGCTTCTGGCAGAACAGAGCAGATCGAGGAACTTAAAAAGAAGCTCTGTTCACATGTAACCGGATCTGCTTTGCTCTGAGGCCAGGCATTCCGGTCGACCCACCGAGGAATCACATGAACACAATGACCGGGCCAGAAGCAGAGCCAGACTGGGATTTACTGACAGCCATTAACACACACCTTACCTGACCGCTGAAAACATACCTGACTGACTCGATACCATCTACAATTTAAATCCCAAGCGTTTTCATTATTTCGATATAAGACAATCTTTTTTTTTCTTTTTTTTTTCAAACAATGACCAGTGCTCACCTTACAAATCTTCAGCATGGTGGTGAAGGAATGACACGTTATTACAGGATGAATATGAGCTTTATTCCAATGTGGAATTCAGTTGTCATAGTAACCTGTGAAAGATCTTGCTGTTGGACGAACATCAAATTCTATTATCAAGCCATTTCAGATCGTCCACCATTGTGCAAAACTCCACAGGACCAGCACAGACCACAAAAAGAGCAAAACATTTTCTTCTGATAGTTCACTTATATTAGTGGGCAAAGTGTACATGTATGTACTGTAATGTTAAATAATGTGACGTTTTTTCTGTGCATGCACATATTATAATTTCTAAAATATACGATTGCCAAAACAAATTACAACAATGTACTGTTTCTCAAAAACAGATCCTTGATGTAAATAACATGACATTTTTTATTTTGTTTAACAGGTTTCACAAGTAGGTAAACATAGATTTCACCAGCATTTATTTGCTATATTAATGGCTTGAGGTATTTCTTTCCCTCCAAAATGGATCTGAAAGGTCATATTTGGGTCAGTAGTTCTAAAGGTTAAAAGGTTCAGAAAGATGCAAATTAGACTTTCAGAATCGGAAGCTTTATTGCCTTGTCTTGGGTACAAAAGCTCACAGTTCAGAGAAGCACAGTACACACCAGCAAAGAGAAGCACAGTACACACCAGCAAAAATGTATTATTCAGCATTTAATAAATGTGCACTTAGATTACACTTATACACATGCAATTGTTATAATTAGTATACATGTGTCTGCTTTTTTCGTTTTCTTGCCGAAAAGTGAAGAAACTTTGACTCATGACACTTGGAAGAGAATCACAACACACCCATCTTCCAGTGTAGGATTCACAGTTTCTTATTATACAAATTCTGAAAGCATAAATGAATATACACTGTTTTAAAAACTTGCATCAGAAGATTCAAACCGATGATGGTGGATTAGGTAATAACCACAGTCTTCTTGTCTTTAGTATGAGGACTAAGTTGACATTTGCATGTGACAGACGGCATTACCAGACAGTATTAGACACCAATTATTAGATCTAACTGTGTCTGGTAAGACGCCCATCAACAGGCCCGACTGCGCAGTTATCACACAGGTTGAAAAAAAACCGAAAAGTTACCTGACAAAGCATGGACAAAATGTACAAAAAAGATATAAATTCGAACAAGCATGTACAATATTTGAACAACTGAATAGGGGGGAAAAATGACAAATGATAAATGTGTTTAAAACCACCCAATAAAACCATGAAAAGTACACAAGTCCATTTCAAACAAAAGCAAGTGAAAGAATAAACTCCCTGGACTGGCAAATATGGGTGTGTTTTTATATTTGTGTGTAGATTCACACACCTTCAACAAACATTAAGCGAGTTTACGACCACTGCTTCTTTCCATACACTATGTTTAAAGAAGCAAATAAAGAGAAGTGAGTCCTGGCGAGGATAGTGACAAAGGTCATCAGAGTCCAGTAAAACAGCTATTCAAATATGCTTTTTGAAGACGACTACGACTTCAGGACATCTCATTCAAATTAGAATTTTTAGGCCTTGTTTGAGGATTTGTAAGTGCGATGAAAGACGAGAGACTTCCATTCAGTCTATTTATATCGGGAAGGTTACGTCAAGCTCATATGTCAGTTGCAGGATGTGCCACGCAGGTAAATGGAGACGGACCAATCACGGTTCGCCTGCTATCACAAAAGGCGCAGCTGATATAAAGCGGGGGGAGGGCACCAGGAAGCATAAGCGAGTCTGGTTTAACAGTCAACCAACGGCTATTCTTTAACTAAGACTGGGTGGGGTTCAGACGTCTGACACACACACATACAAAACAAGGACCTGACAGGATAAAGAGTTTCATCTTTCCAGTCGCAAGTTCAACACGACAGCACAAATGCATATAGCTTTCACGTTGGTGAAAGTACTTGAGTAAGATATATTTGCTACTTGAGTATTTTGGCTACTTTGTACTTGTACTGATCAAAAATTTAAGTAGCTTTTACTCTCTACTTAACTAGAATTTTGTGATTGAGCGGAATCTTTTTACTAAGATTAAACTTTTTGGGTGGACGAGGCGATATCGCCAAGATACTGGATGCTAATAATGATAAAAAATCATTGTATCTTATATCGGATATATTATTATATCCATTTTGCTCTATCATTTTGAATATAGGATTTTTTTTTATAATTTTTGATATTAGAAAGTAAAACCTCATAAATATACAGTTTCTTGTATTTCACATTTCTTGGTGTTTTTGAACATTAATTCAGTATGAGTAAGTCTTCGTGGAATTGGTGACTTGTAATGGAGTCATTTTTACAGTAAGTTATCTGTACTTTTACTCAAGTATGGCTTTCCGGCATTCTTTACTCCTCTGTTGATTACATCACCACATTTGCCGGTGTTAGATTCCCTTTGCGTGAAGTCCTCGGCCACTCAGCAAACATCGTTACCAGACAGTGTTAGAAAATGGATGTACAGTCCAGCACTGTCGGGTAAGATGAGTGCGAAGTGCCAGCGATGTAGCTCAGGGTTTCCAAACGTTCACTGAAGTGGGTGGACAGCCATCATCATCATTACCAGGCAGTATTAGAAAAAGAGATATGAAATCCAATGCTGCCTCGTAAGATGGAGACGACTACCCAAAAGCAACTCCAACAAAGGAACTTGAGTTGGAACACAGACAAGATGGCTGACATTGCAATAAATCGGTTATGTATTCATCTCTGGCTGCAAATTTCATTGTTAGGGCTGAAAAACGTAGCATCAACAGATCTGATGTGCCGGATAAAGAAGATACCAGCACAAAAACCTGCTGAAGAACAGGTAAGGCACGTATGGCACATGGCTTTGTTCGTGTAGCTTAGCCCAGCAGACAGTGGGCCACTAAAGCAGTTAATAATTGCCCAAACCTGTTCTGACTGGTCTGGTTTGACATCACGGCCAAGAAGACTGATCCGTTTAACAATATACGTATAAAATATGCTTATCTGCTAAATTGCTCTTGGAGAAACAAGAGAACTACACACTTGTCAAAATTCCAAACATTATGTTGAGAATGGAGTGAGAGAGACAGAAACAGAGAGCGAGCGGGAGCATTTCCGGAAGAGCAGGACGGTTTAGAAGATACAAAAAAACGTTGACGGAGAGTTTTGCCGTGTGTAGTGACAACAGCGAGCTGGAATGTGGTTCCGGACTGACCTGCGATCAGATCCAGCCTAGACAAAGGTCATTCCACACACCTTTTCATCCTCAGAGCTAATAACTCAACTATTGTGTGTATTATCAATATATTTTGCTCAAGTTTACTTCAGAATTATTTAGCTTGATTGAATTTAAACAAAACCAACTCTAGATTGTTTTTAGATTTATGAAAAGTGGCAAACTTTAAACCACAAGTGACCATGTTAAAAGTGAGATAATTAAAAACTCAATTGCATATTTAAAAAAAAAAAAGGTTAGGTTGAAATGTGGCACATATTTTTAACAAAACAACTCTTGGCCGAATTGTAGAACTTCAAGAATGAGAAAGAAAAGTCCCTCAGATCTTGACGAAGAGAGAGAAAAAGAAAAAGAAATTTGGGAAAAACAGGACTGGGAAGTGAAGAAAGACAAGCGCGAAGAGAAAGTGCCTGTAACCTTACCGTCGTGAAAGGAACCCTGGTAAAGCATCAACAACGAAAAAAGGGGGACAAAAAATATCTCAAATTTCCAGCAAGTGCCTGGAAAGGCTTCAGCTTCCTCTTGCTCAGTTAAATCCCAGGCAATGAAAGCAGCGAGCAGACCTGCTCTCCCAGACCACAGCCTCTATTTGGTTAATCATCAGCATTATAAAGCAGTGCAGCAGGCCTTCTGAGAAAGAAACAGGTAAAGAAGAGAGACAGAGTGGGGGGAAAAGTCCAAAGCACATACTTCATCCTGAAGGGCTTAAATCTTTCAACAGTGTCTTTCGATGAGTTTCGGTTCCCCCTTTGTTTCATTACAGGTTCCCGACAATCTGAGGGGTCACGAGTGAGGTGTGTGGAGGGAAACCTGGAATGTGACTCTACATCGAAACAGACAACCTGAGGGGTAAACCGGGCTAGGCCTTAATCAATAGTTCCTGAAGAACAAAGACTACGAAACCCTAGACCTTACTTAAACGTGGACCTTGGGTTTCAGCTTTAAACGCATGTGCAGAGAAGACAATGTCTTCGGAAGAGATGTCTTCCAATCTGTGATTTCAGAGCAATCTTTCTTATGCAATATGCAAAACTGGAAAGGTTTCCTCTCATTGCTGAAAAGAGTCATTAATATGTTAGCTAGAGTAGTTTCCTTTCCATTTCAAGAGTCGTTTGCATAGAATATTTTTGATTGTGTGAAATTTTCAGGCCCAGATGTGGTGCACTTTACTCGCTCTCACCATGTTTCACTATCGCGAGGAGGAACAAATGCTACGCATGAGCTGCTTAGCTTCATGCTAATCGTCCTCTCTGACCGACATGCGATAAAGTCTTTGTCAGCCACAAGAAGTGAAGATCTGTTACCTTTCAACACTGTCCCAGGAAGAGATTAAGCTTCTGACTGGGTTATAGTGTGACAAATGACTCATTCAGATGAGGGAATGAAACAGACTCATTTTCCTCTTCCACCAATCAAATCTCTCCACCTCACTGTGCATCCATTGTGCTGCCCGGCCAACATTCTCTCTCCCTCTCTGGCCGTTATTTAAAAAGCAGTTATCAGCTAATATAGACTGCAGATTGGAAAGGTGGTTATTAAAGAAAACACTTAAATATTTAGCATTGAAAAACGTTGAATGAATCATCTTAAATACCATACTAAAGAGGGATGAGAGCTTCTTCCGTTAAACGAACTGACAAGTGTTGCTTTAGCATAGGAAGCAGACAAAACAGCAATCATCGTCTCATTTCCTCTGAATTCAGGCCAGAAACATGCAAAGACAAGTCGTACAACAAGCAAACGCTGTTGATTGACCAAAAATATAACAGAACTGTACATTAGCATGCACTGAATAGAGATTGAGTAGAGCTAAAATGTTCACCGTTAGCAATCTCACTTTCTACTTGCTTCTTAAACGCTAAAAACGTAGTAGACTATTAATCTGAATGCTTATGAAGAAATGCTTACGTAGTAGACTATTAAGCTGAATGCTTATAAATGAAAAACAACTACAATTGGAATTTTTTACCGCCTAAAATGTCTGCCATTTTGGTTAAAAATTACCCATTGTCCTTCTGAAGGTGTATTTTCAGTAGAAGAAAAGAGGGAAGAGAAGCTAAGCCTGGCTCTTTATCCCTTTTGACAAGTCTGGCGGTTTGCCTTTACCTGCCCAAACTGGTCTGTCCAGTCCAGGAATGACGGTTTGGCTCCATTGTTTTCTCTTTTTCTTTCTCTTTAAATGAGTTGCAATTCGATCCAAATAACCCCAACTAACTTAAGACGAAATCATCCCTTTACTAATCCACAACTCCTTCATGCACAAACTTCTACTACCACTATGCGACTACAATACGGTCTACTAGCAACTGAAAGAAAACGAAGGGTGGAGACGAACAGACACAAACAAAAACGAAAGAAGGGCAAAGCGTTAAATAGAAAAAGAAGCTATTTTGAGTTGAAAATTTACCCAGCTCCGGAACAATCCAGTAAAGCCGATACGACGCTCTTCAAAGCGAACGACGTCTGGAGAATTCTTGCGCCATGGCCGGTTTTCTGAAAAGAGGAGGCCGTTTGGAGTTTGGATTCGGAAACCCAACGTGACGCAGCGTGCGAAACCAACAAGGGTTGGAATTCAGGTGAGTCTTTGCCACGGCGGAGACGTTGTTTGCCGGGAGCTGGAAGAGATGCTACCTGTTTAACCTCTTCGAGAAGAGAGACAGAATTTGTAAAGAGCTTGGTTTACATGTAGCAGGCCCCCCCACCCCTCAGGTGTAATTTTCATGCCACAGCCAATCTCCTTAGCCTCCAGTGCTTGCAGGTGTGTCCCAAACTCTACGATAGGTCAGTCCCGCCCCAAAGTCTTCTCCAACCACCTGGACACGCCCAGCCAGCTTTGTAGGGCTTAGTGATGTCATCGCTGTCTGTGTTTGTTTCGGCCTTCTTTCCCAATTTCAACACAAATGTCAATTTATGTGTATTCAAAACATTTTTGAGAAACAAGCCAGTACCAAACACGGCCTGTTGGAGGAGAACAACATAAAGCGAGCGCCCTTTGCTCATCCCGCACCCATCTGAACCGTAACTTCATGTCATATAAAGCGGGAGAAAAGCACTGAGCGAGGCATTATGGGATAGGGGACGCGGGCCTTGAAGCCTTTAAGCCGCAGTCTGCAGTAAACTGACGGGTCTGTCTACGCACCAAAGCCATTGAGATGAGCTGTTTTACTTTAAACAATGCAAAAGTGCTTTATAATAATGCGCTGTCTGACACATCTCAATGAATGTAAGAAATGTATATTTTAATAGGTGATGTATTTTCAAGAGTTTCAGAATGTATATAGAAAAAAATTGTAGTAGTTGTGGAAAGCGGAACTCTGTAAATCTTTAGTCACTGCTATTACTGTTTATTACTAATAATTTAGCAAGTTTATTATTTAAGGCTACTATTAGTACATTTTTTAAATTGTTGTGTTTTACTAAGGTAATAAATGAATGATGAATAGTTGTAATTTAAATAGATACATATACAGTTATTAGATATTAGATATTATTTGATATCCGTTCAACAAAAAGTGTTATTAAAATGTATTATAGTAAAAACAATCCTGCTTATTACTATAATAGAAGCAAAAAATTATTTTGTACATCAATATAAATAATCTATAATACACAAAATGAATAGATTTCAATTACTTGTTAATAATA
>CM051495.1:12547590-12576921 GCA_028031935.1 Paedocypris micromegethes
TAGATAGATAGATAGATAGATAGATAGATAGATAGATAGATAGATAGATAGATAGATAGATAGATAGATATAATAATATGTGTGTATATAAATGTGAATAATTATAAATACATATACTTCTATATTAATATGCAGACTACAAACTATATAGTGCACTATTTTTATAGACATATAATAAACAATATGTATGATGTATTTCAATTTTTGTACTGTACATTCCTCTTGCGTTTTGCACTGCATAGAAGACATTCTTAATTTCGCAGTACATGTTTAATCTACATTGTATATGTACACAGTGACAATAAAGGCATTCTTTTCTATTATATTCTATATTATATTCTATATCTATATAATTCTAGTATTTATATACTTGTAATAAAGTGTATATAGAAATAGACTTTTATACAACACAGAAATACACTTGTAATAAAGATGGGGGGCGGCAGGCATATACAGTCAAACAGCATTCCTGCAAACGTCACATTTCAACTGAATACATTTTGTACTTGTTCACATCAGATTAGTAGATTTAGAGTTAAGATCTGAGTAAAAAGGTGAGGTTTCTCCAGCGGGAGCAGAGGTGTGAGGGGAGACGTGAGCCGTGCTCGGACTTGTCAGGTATTATCTTCATTGGGTAATTGGTCTCCAGAGACAGTGGGAGCAGCTCGTGTGTGTCACCAAGAGCGTCTGTGTGTCCCGGAGGAGAAGTTGCTATAGCAGAGGAGGAAAGAGCCGGGTCCGCCAATTAATGCTCAACGTTCTGTCCACATTGCACTTCAAATGAAACTTGCTGCTGCTTGGGCGACGCTTCACAAACTGTCACGGCAGATGCACAAACTACATCACTCACAATATCCTGTTAGTGTCTTGATTAGTTTCAAAATTTCTTTGAAATGAGCAAAACTTCTGATTCTTGAAATCAGAGGTCACATCTTTTCTACAGATACTGACAATATAAAATACTTTTATTTTGTATTTTAGCTGCTGGTTTTACCACTGAGTAAAGAACTTGCTTGCAATGAAATAAAATCAGGTGTGAAACTGAACAGACACACTTATGGAAACATTCATTTGAGAAAATGGAGTTTTTAGAATAACCCTAACCCAAAATTCTACATATTACACACATATTTGTAATATGTAATATGTAATTTAATCATTCATGCTAATTTGCACTATATTTCTGTTTTTGTATATTCTGTCACCACCCTTCTGCATATTCCCCTATAGTTTTTTGTCATAGCCTCCTATATTCATATACATGTTTATACCTTCATCCCTTACCATTATGCACTTTATAATACATTATCGCTACTTATGCACTTCTGGTTAGACCAAACTGCATTTTGTTGTCTTGTACCTGTACTTGCCAATGACAATAAAATTGAATCTAATCTAAGCTAATGTAATATTTTATATTAATACAATTAAATACAAATACAAATAATTAATGTATTCAATGTTAAAATTTTTTTTTTGCATTTCTATTGCAGTGCCGTGCGCACACACACACACACACACACACACACACACACACATATTCATAGATTAAAGAGATTAACAATTAAAGATTTAATATATTTGTGTCTAAGTTGCTCTACATCAAAGCCTATTGACTTTGAAATTTGTTTTGTTATATTTTTTATGGAAATTACAGGGATTTGTTTGCTTTGTCATCACACTGTAGTGCATTGTACTGCATGGAACACATTTTAAAGTTTAATTTCAAGGAAAGTAAAATGTAACATTGTGTAACATTATGTACAATACATTTTGAAAGAAGGTAAATGTGAATTGAACTAATAAAATGTCGAATTCATAGTCTAAACAAAGAAACTAAATTAAAAAAAGTAACAAATAATTACAAAATGCCAACAAATGAGACATTGAAACCTCATCAGTCATCTCCTAAAACAATCATACATCTTTACATATCAGTCACAGACAATGAAATCTCATTCTATTGAGATCCAGAGAAGCACCAGCTCATCTCAAACGGGCTCCGTCGTCAGACAGAAGCCGTGACCCTCAAACACACCTGTACTGGACCTGTTTTATGTCAACTAACATAATGAGGGAAAAGCAGGGCTGAAGGAGTTTGTTGTCCCAGCGCTCTCTTCTTCCATTGTTTCTGTTAAAAGCCACGTCTCCTGGTTGGGCTTTTAGGTACACAGCGCTTTGTTGAGCTATGTCAGCCATTACAATATTCCCTACTGTTAAACAGCTGCGGATATGCCATTGATGAGGTAAAATCAATGTTTGCGTACCATTGCGTAGGTTGTAAAAAAATATATCAGAGCTTACTATGATTCAGAAGTCATGTTTTATCAAGCTCGGGTGAAACTCACAAACAGTGTTGGTGTTTTGGGCTGGTGAAGTCAAGATGGAAGAGCAGAAGAAGGGCTGATAATGATGCAAGGTGTGTTTGTGAGACCGCGAGCCCTCGGGAACATCTGATCACAGGGAGACAGACTCATCCACAAGCCCCTGTGGACCAGAAGCCACCACGAATTCTCAGTGCTGAGGCGCTCCAGGAAACGACTCAAACGGCTATCACGGTTGTTGCTAAACACATTATAAAAATAAGCTCTTTGTAAGAACCAGCACAAAAAAGGTGGACACATGATTAAAAAAGTGGATTAAAAAAGTGGATTAGTACAATTTACACCATCAAGTCTCAAGATAAAAAGAAGCATAACAACTACAGATCACCAATAACAACAAAGTACAAATACCATACTGTTACTACATTACAAGTTACAGTCACCAGTTCTGAGAAGACTTGAGTAAAAGTCGAAAAGAATCCCATTGGAAAAGAACTTGAGTACAGTATTGTGCTTGTTTGCCAGCGCTTATTCACATTCCCGTAATTTAGCTCATAAATAGTATTAAGTACCTTCAGTATCCTGCAGATGGCGATATCGTCTTGTCCGCCCAAGAACTTAATCACGGTAGAAAAATATGCCGACTTGTCATGCACGTGTAACAATAAGTGTCCATTCAAATGTAGTAATGAGTAATGAGTACAGATACTCAATCAAAAATGTGGTCAAGTATAGAGTAAAAGTGGCTTATAATTTTGATTACTTATAATTTTGAGCACATTTACAAAGTAGTCAAAAAAGCTCAAGTAAAGTACCAAAGTAACAAACAAGGCTGAATAATATTTTCTCATCATCACAGAAATAACCTCAACTCAAGAAGCAACAGCAAGAATTATAGAAAAATGTAAAAGTTGTTTGTGTTGTGAAGATTCACACAGCTAAAGATTTCTTAATTACTGTGGAATAACGCAGTTCAAAAGAGCAGAGAACCGATCGGAACCAATTAAAAGTGATTTACAGACGTGATGTTGGAAACAAACTTTGGCAATTCACAGAAAATGGCTCGGCAGAAACACTAAAGAAATGGCCTTTTTAGCAGAGAAAACTAGAAAGAAATGCGGTTCTTTCATCGTGCTAGGAAGTGAATGGTGAGGAATCAAAGTCCAAAGCTTGTAGAATCCTCCGAGAATGTTCTCCAAACACAGTTTCTGCACGTTAGTACATTTACTGTTGTTAATAACAGGACAATCAAAGCTTTTACTGCTGCACAAATACAGGCCAACCGATCAGTCTGCCAACAGAAAACTAAACATCACAACCAATGCAAACAGAGACATTTGAGCTTTTTAGAAAGCTGTAAAGATTCAACCCTTTAGAAAGCAGCAACAATGGACAATTCTGCCTAAAAAACAAACTCAGCGTAGATGCAGTTTATCGTCCAGTTTATAACACATCACGAGACTCCAGGTTTGACTTTTGTTCATGACCATGTGACGGTAACACATCTCCTGCTTATACAAAACACACACACACGACCTGTTGAGCAACTACACAACACACCGGCCTGAATCTCCAGGTGTGTCTACGATACACAACGCTCGGCAGATTCTGCAAACGCACATGAGCCCAGGACAATGAAAGAAACCAGAAAACGTTCAAGCAACCACAAGTACATACATGTCTTGAAAAGTCTGGTTGTGTTGGTTTGAGAGATGAAGGTTTCGGCCAACCGGAAAGAATGAGTGTGAGAAGCATCTCAAGGGTTTTTCTGCCCCACAACACGACAATGACTTCTTAACTGAACAAGCGTTGAACTAAGACATTTTGTCATGTCATACACGTGGCTCAAAACGGAGGTTAAAACGCACTTTTAAAAGGCTCCAGTACATCAAGTTCGTCTCGATTGATAGAATGGAAACTCCTAAACGGTTTCACTTTGATGATTAATCATTCATGAATAGTTGAAATGATAAGTTAACATCTGTGATAAACAATGTAACATTTCAAAACCACTGGAAGGTTAAAACGAAAATAAAACCAGGACAAAAAAGCATAAATATTGTATAATATCTGTAAATCTCTAAGCCATATTTGTTTTTATATAAAAATTTAAAGTTTTAATAAAAGTTCTAATAAAGACATTGTAATTACATTGTAATTGCATTATAACAATTACATTATACATTATAACATACAATAAAATAATCATTATATAATTACATTATAATAACACTCTCTATTTTAGGCTTTTAGTCTTGGTGGAAAAACACACAGCAAAATAATAAACAGCGCAGCATAAGAACAAGCAAATGGCAGGTTGAGCAGAAATGGAAAACTACAGACGTGTAACAGACAAAAGCAGGACGCTATAGATTAACAAATGAAGCTTCTTGAGAACTTAACCTTAACCTCAGGTGACCCACCTCACACTCGGCCTTCCAGCTCAGGGTCGATCATTTGCTTCTGCACAGCAGCATGGACGAGAAAATCCTTGCACACCAACCATTGCGGATCCTGACCTTCCGGAGCAGTTTTTGGAAAAGCACTTCTCTATGGATTTGTGACGGCGCGTGCTGGTGGAAAAAAGCGGGAGGAAATGATGCTGGCCGTCTGGGATGGCTGGTTTGAAGAATGCACTGGCGCTATCACAGAAGGTTGTGCAAGAATAGTTTGGTGGAAACCTTTGCCTGGTACAGTGCAGGAGTCCTGATGCACACGGCGAGGAAATCTCCCTCATAAAGACTAATAATAATAATAAATACTAAAAGCCTGCGGATGCCTCTGGACTTATCACTTCTGTTATCACAAGCTCCTACTTTCAGCAACTTTTTTAGTTTGACACAATGAATGAGCTTTTCTTTAAATATACATTAGTCACTTTGAGAATTTATCGTCTCACACACACACACACACACACACACTCACCCACACGCACACACACACACAAGCACACACGTGCGTGCACAGACACACACACCTACAGTATATACAAAATATATAATGTGTGTGTGTGTGTGATATAATGTGTGTGTGTGTGTGTGTGTGAATATATAGTATACACACACAAAGGTGTATGCACGCGCACACACACATAGAGATAGATATGAGACATTTTGATGACTTATTACAGTGCTATATTGTATTTTATTAGTGTTACGTTTACACAGTGTGTGTGTGTGTGTGTTGTGTGTGCGTGTGTGTGTGTGTGTGTGTGTGGTGTGTGCGTGTGCATACATGTGTGTTGAACAAATAAAATATATTTTGCTTTTATCATAGTTCACAATATATATTATTTCATGTGTGCAAGAACAACGAAGACACAAAACGGTAGACACAGAGAGTGTGTGAGTGTAGAGAGAGAGAGAGAGAGAGAGAGAGAGTGAGAGAGAGAGAAAGAAGTGAGAGAGAGAGAGAGAGAGAGAGAGAGAGAGAGAATATTCACATGGAGGTGTGACGTGGTAGTCATGCGGATAAACCACCCACAAAAAATGAATTTGTGTGATATATGGAGCCCTCCCTCAAAATGCAGTGGTTTAATAGTTTAAGTTGTAAATCACATCTCACTCTTAAAACTCACAGAGTGAGAGATTGGAATGGAGCCGATGGCAAACACCCAAGCCACTTCACCGATCAGCCAAGCTCCCACTGAAGGAACAAGATGTGAATCCGCAAGACCATCACAGGAAAGAGTTTCACTTTAATTTCGCAATAGACTGGGATTGTACACTATAAAAAAAAATACATCCTCCGTTAAATATAATCCACATTAATCAATTTGCTCCATACATTTATTTTATCACATGCATTGAAAAGGAGTTGAATGGCACGCAGTCCTTTAGATGCCTGGTGTGAGCGGGGGAGACGCTGAAGGTGAGGAAGACGAGTATCAAATGTTCAGATGAAAGCGGCAGCGCTGCAGATTTAGAGCCTTTTTGTTTCCGTGTGTTCAAAGGAAGCAGCTGCTGACTGCACAGGGCTTAGCTCCCATTCATCTACATGGCGAGACAGACGCAGTATCCTGAGGCACAAGAACACACACCGCACACAAATACACACTTCAAAGTCTACACACACACAGACTCTGTCATTACACACACCGGCTCGGAATAATCAAGGTCAAAACAGGTTTGATCTGAAATCTTAATATCGAATGATATTTCAGGCGTTTTGGTGCTATTTTATGAATTATATTTTCAAGATGGTTGTGTGAAGAAAACCAGTTAGAAATGGAGAAGTGTGTGGGTATCATGTGTCAACAGGTGACACCCGGAGACCGCGACCACGGGCTGTGACCTTCCCCCCAAAAGCCACTCAGTTCTGGGGTATTATTCAGGGTAAAATTCAAATACGCTCTCCGCCTTGATGCATCGGCCTCAGACAGGCTTCGGTTAATATTTGCATCCCAGGCAAATCGGATGTCAGACCATTCCAGGCCACAGAGCAATGGCCGTGTTTTACGCTGTCTGCTAAACACTATTGTGCACACTTACATGAAAGATAAGACGGACGTAAAAACTAATAGACAGGGAGACACTAAACATTAATGCAGACATTACCAATAGACTGGCAGACAAACTAACAGACGATGGACAAAGCAGACAGACTAACAGATAGATAAACAGTCAGACATTGACAGACAGACAGAGCTAAATCAGGCAATAGACATAGACACTATAGACCAGATGAGTCAAGCAACCAAATAAAAATATTTTGTTACCTAAGTAGAATTGTGGCCTATTTATGCTTAATCAAAAGTAAAGTACTTAGTAAAAAAAATTGTCTACTTTTAATTCCTAATCCTTAAATATTATGCAATTATATATATATTCTACTCATCATATTTTAAAAATAGCCATGTTACTCTTCGGTTAGTTTTATTTACATGTTGTCATCAAAAACATTCAGATAAATTAATAAACTTGACTGTGGTTGAATAAGACGTATAAACGCACATCATTCCGACACCCTGTTGGTTTGTATGTGATCATCAGCGAGTGAAATGGCTCAAAGAGCTTTGAGAACCAGTTGCTGTTGTGACAGAACAAAGCATATTGGTAAGACTTTGCTGCATGTTAGTTGATTAAATTACGCTTTTACATCACTTCATTAAAGGTCATTGATGACAAGATTGTGAAGTGTGACTTTATTCACCATTACAATACTAGTCATATTTTCCGCTCTGAAACACGTTAATGCTTAGTAGCGTGCATACTGTAAATTTTTCTTTAATGTGTTTGCTTTGTGATTAAATGCATTAATTTTCGATTTAATTACATATAGCAACATTTTAATGTAACAATTTACTTGTGTAAAAGAATATTGCTTTTATTCTTCAAGTAGTGATCAAACCACCACTTTTACCTGAATAAAAAGGTTGAGTTGATACTTTTACTTCCACAGAGGGCTGGGTATCTAAACTGGTATCTACACTGAGTACAGATATCTGTCTACTTTTGACAGCACTGTCATAGATAGACAGACAGACAGACAGACTTGAAGACAGATGAATAGATCCGTCTAATAGTTAACTATGTAGATATTGACCATGGGTGTCAAGCTCAACTGTCAGCACACCTAAATCTGGATCCTAAATGGAATAATATTTATACAATACACTAAACCTAAACGTTTTTAAGCATTAGTTTGGATGAAAACAGATGATGTGGACCCCAGGTCTTGAGTTTGACAACTATATGATAAAACGGGGTGATAGACAGACAATACAAACTAGGTAGGCAGACTAAAAGACACATAAACAGCCATAAACAGTTATACGAACTAGCAGACAGACAGTCACACTGACAGAATCCCGGTCCGGTATGATCTTCAATTCAAAAACCCCCATATGTGTGTGTGTGTGTGTGTGTGTGTGTGTAACTTCACTAGATGATTAAATGCAGAGCACAATTTCGATACAGTCCCTAGTGGCCACATCGACAAACTCACTCATTTTACATTCAGACAGACAGACAACACGGACAAACGGATGGATGGATGAAGGGATGGATGGAAATTTGATTTTTTTGTAAATATGGACTTTGTATTTGGGCTTATTTTTAAGCATTTGACTATCTGCTTTTAATGATTTAAAACGTCTACTGTAGCCTATTTTAGATAAATTGCTTCACATGCTCCTCTTTTTGTAAGTCGCTTTGGAAAAAAAGTAATTTGATATGATATTGAAGGCACATCAGGTGATGGCCAGTGAGATGGCGTTGTGAAGCTTTAACAGGAAGTGAGGTCAGGGCGTGCAGATGTTGTCTGTGAAACCATGAACTTTCATTTTCCTATTCAAAGAAATTTGCATTGGTGATCTGAGAGCAAGCTACTTCTGTTTCAGACTCTTCAAACAAACCATCATGCAAAGCTGTAGCTCACAACATCTGCTCGTGCAGACACTGCTTCGTCTAAAACCGATTCTTGCTGCAGGTCTAGAGCAGAAATGCGCATTTGGTTCGGCTGCACAATAATGTGATTATCGGGCTTACTCGCAATTATTCTGCTACAAAATCTCAGCTACACAGTTTGAACGCCTTGCATGAACCAGAGAAACACGGTGTCTGGTTTTCTCTTTTTAGCGATTGCATCTGGAGTTTAGCAATGAGCAGTAGTACAATTTCTATCATGCCACATTCAGCAACAGTGAGCACAGAACATATATATATATATATAGATAGATAGATAGATAGATAGATAGATAGATAGATAGATAGATAGATAGATAGATAGATAGATAGATAGATAGATAGATAGATAGATAGATTAGTAGGCAGGTGGATAGATAAAATTAGTTTTAGTGTTTGTGATGAAGTGGGCGTATGATCCTAAACAGATTAAAGTTTGGTTGAGGTATTCTGTGCATGTTTGTGAGTAGTGAAGCCCACCACAGACGCTCGGCGCTTCTGCTCCTGCTCCCCGATGGCTCCTAATCTTCAGGCTCAATTAGAAAGCCATTATTAGTTGACCGAGTTAACAAGGCCCATCTGCATGAGGACGACATGACAGATGGTCCAATAGAAGAACATCTCAATTATAGCGTAAGCGAAGGTAAAGAACACACCTCAACGCCAGATTTACCGCTAAATCCATGATGCCGACAGCTGTTTTCCTACTCGAGGGAATGTTCTGATGCGAATGGCTTTACGCTTCGCTCCCACGTTACTGCACAGATCAGAAAAATCTAGATTGCTGTTAGAAAAAGGGGCAAAAGGGACATGGAGAAGAACGTGAAACCAACAGAACAACATTGTGTTTCAACACCAGGAGTTCTGTTCTGTTATTAGCAAGCAGCTGTGGATGAGATGTTGGGACCACGTCATGTCCAATTCAATACCCTCACATTTAAATGAGCTTATTTGACTACTTCAACAAAGCAGGAAATGCAAACATGCGAAATGCAGGAAAAAAAAAAAACTCCTGCCTGACACTTATTATTTTAAATAAATATTTCTGCAAACTTAAAGGACGGTTCATATGTATTGAAGACATATAAATAAAACATTTGCTGAAAAAAATAAGAAATTGTTTTGTTACTAAGAAGCATAAGAGAGTTTTACACATAATTTTTTTAAATAAATAATTCAATAGCATTTCTGATCGAATACGTTATGATATTGATCAGTGATGCAAGAATGTAACATTCAAGAAATACATGCAGCAAAAGAAACATTGTAATTGTAACAACAACTGATAAGTAAGTCATGATTAAAATCGTTTGATGCACTTTATGAATGTTCATGATGATTTTACAGTTACAGTGAGCACGTTCACAAAATTTGAGCAAGATTTGTGTGTTACAGATTTCCATTATGAAAAAATTGTGACGCATATTAATAATATGAAGTGCGTGAAGCACACTTACGTCGTTCTGCTCACGGATGGTGACGTTTCTTTAGCAACAGCGCCACCTTTTGACAGAGTTTAATACTGCTGATTATATTTTTTTATTCTACCAGGGTTTTTTCTCTCATATTTAAATAAATAAAAACGTTAAAGTTAAGTGCGGTTTAAAAGACTTGCGTATACAATTTCTTTTTATATATTAAATAAAACTTACTTAAAACAATGTATTTTTTTAAAAAAGAAAACAGTTTGTCACACTGTGATGGGTTTTAATATAAATGTTAATGCAAACAGAAGTTACCTTTTCAGAAAGGACACAAAAAAAGTAGACAACCAATACAAAACATTTAATACAAATTATATTCTTTATTTACTATCTTTGGAGTCAATATTTTGTTTTGAAAAAAAGATATTCTGTGTTTGGCACTTTTTTGCTTGTGAACTTCCACTTTACTGATGTTTCCCTGCACAGAGGTTTTATGACCGACAGAGGGCGCAGTTGACTGCTTTTAGAAAGTCACTTTTTCCAATACTGTACTGCACATAATTCGTTTGTCTTCTACGTCTGGATGTCAAACTCAATTGCCTGGAGGGCAAGATTCAAATCGCACTTTTCGTGGACTGAGCTGAACTCAACTAAACGTTCTTTGAACATAAATAAGGAGTAAAAAAATAAAATTAAATAAAAACGTTAGGGCGAATATTTGTTTCTACGAGGCAAGGCAGCTCAAACACGACATTCTGGGATATGTAGTTTTTGTTCAGCGCACCAAATCAACACATATCTTATATTTGACAAATATTAGCTGTACACTTTTGAAATTCCAAAAGGCGATTGGTTGATTTATTCATCAAGCAATACGATTGGAACTTTTCGTTTCTGAGATGGTTAACACACCTGCTCTGAAACCAGTTCCTCTAGTTTCCACAGGCCAGATAATAATTATTCAGAAAACCACATGTAAAAAGCACACTCTCATGTGCTTTTAAAGAAGTAGAACAGTTTAAGTGAATTGTTTGGACATATAATTGAAAATTTTTCACAGTATTTACCTTATTATAAATGTAACACCAGCTTACCCCTCCTAAAAATAATAAATTAAAACAAATAGATAAATAACCTGTTCGGCAAATGTAGTTAAACCAGTTAGGGTGCAACGTCTCAAAATCTGTATTAAAAAAAATGACATTAAAAACATATTCTGCAGATCGTGCAATTAATAAAACAATCATAACCTTTTACGTACTTACAATTTGCTTTAAGTATATGTTTTCAAGACATACGATGACTGATAATTTATAATTAATTTAAAAACAATGTCAGGTCTATTTAAACCCATTGCAACAAAATTACCTTATGAAATATTAGCATTGCTTGCCTTATTATTAGGTTGCGTCCCATTAGTTCAAGTTTACTTTTGCGGGAATAAAGCCACACCTTGATCCCGAGGACTTAACTAACAGACCAATGTCTAATCTATTCTTCATCCCTAAAACATTTCTCCTTTTCTCTCTGTTCCTTTCAAGAAAAGAATAACATTGGACAATTGTACTCAAAATATCTGTATTTTGATCAGACAATAATGTTGGAGACAAGGAGTACTTAAAAGGCTCTTATTAATATTAGATATTATTAATAATTACTGAACTATATAGGCTTAAAAACCACTTTGCAATTTCTGGACATGCTTCAGTTTAAATCTTATCAGACCTTTACTGTGACCTTCACGAGAGGGATGCATTCACCTCTAGACCAATCAGGAGGCAGCTTTCATTCATCCTTCAAAAGTCACATTACAAATCACATTAGACGCCAGGAGAGACTGACACCAGAGAGCGGGGTCTCGGGTTTATTTTGTAAAACACAGAGTTTATTTTGTTTTCCTAGCCACTGTGGCATATTTACTTGCTCACTGGTCATAATGCAATACAGTGTTTTTCTGCAGCCGCTTTGAGACAGTCCATAACTATGAAAAGTGCTTTATAAATAAACCGAATCTGAACTCGAGACCCTCATTCTATAATTGGACCATGTGAGTTCTTCTCGTAAAGCAATAAACGTTAGAGTTTGTGCGGGACGACACTTTTTATTAGGGAGTTTACAGTCAAACGGATGCAATCACTCTTGGTGCACGTGCGGAAAAAAACATATGCGCACGTGCAGTTACAGAGAATGACTTAAAATGAGCTCTTACTACAAAACAAAACATTTTAAATAATTCTGTGGATGAGAACTAATAGAATTGTGTGATTCTGGACTGACTGAAGTAAAGCTTTGATTCCAAACAAAGCTAAACATACATTTATGGTGTAATTATATGTCAAAGTGCGCATCGTTTCTCTTGTATTGTGTCGTAAATATTAGACTTTGAGCACATCCTGATTTATAACCCATCCAATCGTGGAATTTCTGTTTGTTGTGATTGGATCTGCTGTAAGTGGGCCACAGGAGCAGTGGTCCTTCACCATCCGGCTGGGAAAAAAAACAAGCAAAATGTGCAATTTCCAAGCTAAATGCAATCTTGTGGAAAAGCTGCAGACAAATTTAAAATTTGCAAAAATAGCGAAGCACATAAATTTACAAATCTAAAACACAAAAGCCCAAATGGTAATTATCATCAGTGAGAGAGTCTATGGGGGGCTTAGATGTCACTATTTTGGCTCGTGCATGACTCTCTAATAGGCAAGTTTTACTAAATCCTGCGTAACAAAAACTAATTTCACAGATTGCCTAATTTTTCCTTCTCTCTCAAAGAAATGATGGTTCGTCCAATCACAGCCCACCATGTAGTAGACCCTGTACACCCCCGATTTGTGACCTCAGTATAGTATTATTTTCAAAATTAAAAATGAAAATGGTCCTACATTGACTGAATTGATAGTATTATTTGCAAAATTAAAAATGAAAATGGTCCCACATTGACTAAAAAATGAAATATATATTAATAAATAGTATAAAATAGATAAAACCTGTTGCAATAAAAAAAAAGTCAGGATGATAAAAGTTACAATACCACTTTTTTTTCATATAAAACGCACGTGACTTGGCACATTTTTTGTTTCAGGATTTTCTTCGCAGCCAGACTGATCAGAAGAGTCGCGGCCTGACTCGGAACGATGCTTTATTTAGTTCCATCCGTGTTTCACAGGTAATTGAACGAGCATTGTTGTGTGATCATGTGAGACCCTCAGAGAAGTATCGGCCAAACATTCCTCAAATTCCTGTGAAATGAGATACAGAGGAATGACAAGAATCTGCTTCACCTGATATAGTCCATTTTTTGATGAGTTGGATTAAGACGTATCAGATTATCACGGGAACATTGTTCGTTCTCTCCCAAGTTAGGAAATAAATACGATATAGGCGGATATTTATTCAAGTTCAGATTATCTCTTTTAAGTTTGGCTTTTAAAACCATGTTCCAGATGATTTTGGGAAACTGGTACATGCAGGTAAATGCAGATGGTGGTGATATATTTATGTAAATGTGTGTGCGTGTGTATGTGTGCACAGAATGTATGTAAAGGTAAACATTGGGAGAGTAAAATGAAATTGCATCACAATTCTTCCTTGTCGACTACAGTATTGCATACACACACACACACACACACATTGGTAATGTTCTTTATATGTTTGTTAATATTTTTGTTGAAAACTTTATGAGCTTATGTGTTTTTATCCTTCTGAGAAACTGCTGGGAAAAAAATTAAGGAGAGAAAAGAATGAATAGATAAAGAGAAGTGAAACGCTAGACTCTGAATATTCACTCCTCCTCCCTCGTTTCTCCCTCAAGACCTGTTATTGTTCTGCCCATCAGTGTCATTTCCAGCAGCAGCACTGGACGAGAGAGGATCGGTCCACAGGTGAAGTGAAGACCCCTGACAGAGAGCGTGATGCCCCTCGGTCTCACTGAGGATCACAGCAGGTGCTTCACTAGGATCCACAGCGAGGAGTTAGAACAGGTAAGAAGACTGTTTGCCACGTGCTCAGACGCTCAAAGATATTAGGAGACGGAACTGCTCTGTAGAAAAACTGGATGGATTACTAACGCTTACTTTACTCTTCATCTGATGAGACATCAGGATCAGGCTGAAATTCAGCTTTGAGAAATGCTTGCTTTCATTTTGGAGCATGATCAGTGAAGAGCTGTGATGCTACTCCTGAATGTTTTATTGTCTTACCGTAAAAAGTGTGAAAAGAAAAGATAGCTTCCAGATGTGATTTAAAGCAAAAGTTCTACAGTATGTGCGCATTTAAATATAGGAACATGCTGAACATATGTAATGCAAATTTTATTTTTGCAGAATGCATTCAATGTAACAAGTGAATTTAACCAATGTGTGAAATTCAACATCAAGTTTGAGGTCATTTCAGGTCTTGCTGCATCTGTAGATGTATAAAAAAACAAACAATTAAGCGTCAACCAGATTGTCTGTATCAAACAGCGTTAAAGCCATGTTATCAATACAGGGAAAAGGAGAACAAGGTCAAGACTAGTTTCCCCGGGGGAAAGACAAAGGTGGATGAGTTAATGGATAACAGGAAACTCGTGCACTACTAGTGTCGAGGTGGAGATCCAGAAACATCGGATTGTGGTGGGGAGAGAGAGAGAGAGAGAGAGAGAGAGAGAGAGAGAGAGAGAGAGAGAGAGAGAGAGAGAGATACACAGAGAGACAGTGAAAGAGTGACAGAAACACGAAGAAAGATGGACAAAGAGAAAAATACATGGTTTTAGTCATTGTAACTGAGAGAAACAAGAGAGAGAGAAAGAAAGTGAGAAAAAGGAAAAAGTGGACAACGCAAAAGAGATGATGGTTAGAGAAAGAAAAAGGAGAGTACGAGGAAGAAGTGGAATAATGAAAGAAAGTATAGAAAGTGAGAGACAAACAGAAAAAGGGAGGTATAGGAAAGTAAGAAGGCACAGCAGGAGAGAAAAGAAAGAAGGAAAGACTAAAGGAAGCAAGAATGAATAAGAAGAGGGGAAGAGAAAGAGGTAGAGAGAAAAGAAAAAAGAAAGGCAAGAAGAAGTGAGAGAATAAAAGTGGTAGAGAGAACAAGGAGATGAGCGAACAGGAAATAAGAAAGGGTAGAGGTAAGAGAAAGAAAGGAGAGAGAAAGGGGGATGAGAGAGAGAGCAGAGAGTTGAAAAAGTAAAATTAGAGGTAGAGTGAGAGTGAGAGATAGAAAAATAGGGAGGAGAGCAAGAGAGGGAGGAGAGGAGAGAGTGAGTTAGAGAGAGAGAGTGAGGTAGAGAGAGAGAGAGAGAGAAGGGAGAGGCTGCAGGTGTCTGAAGGTGGCGGTGGAGGGTCTTGGGGGTTATCCTCTGTGCTGAGAGACTGGCGTTCTGGGCACCAGCCTGTTCTCCAGGAATGCCAAAGCAAGACCAATATAATAGAGAACAAACAGAAGCTTTGTGCTGCACCGCCATGGAAAATGAAAACACTCACACGGGTTTGACCTATCGACATATGACCAGCCTCTCAACCTCACACACAACACTGCAGCTAGACACGGAATCATCAACAATACACACACACAAACACACACACACACACACACACACACACACACGTTTATTCTTTGTCTATAGGTATACCTATACACACAATATCCCCTCCTCCCTTTCCGCCTCCATCAGGTATCAGCTTTATTACAGATATAAACACTTTCACCTAATTGCAGATTTTCAATATATGCAATTAGCATTTTCTTTTAACTGATTAATGTATACAAGTATCCAAAGTTTTTTACTGAGTTATCCTCTGTAGAGCATTATTTCAGTGCGGCTGCAACTACTACTTCTTTTCAGATTATATCTGTTTTTACACAGTGAGTGTCAGAGGACGACTTATAGCTTAATCAAACAAAATTTTCATTCTTTTCAATTTTTATATATGGGTGATTGTTTTTACACGTAATGTAAAATTTGTATCATAACTACCACGTTACTGTAAAATCCCATTTACAGCATTTACATTCTAGACTCACCAACCTATATATTCAAGAGTCACAGCTGAACCAAAAACATTTAAAATTACGTGAATCCAGTTTTTCACCGTAAGCAACCATATAGACGCACTTCGTACATCGCTACAGGACTATTTATAGAAAGTGCCACTTTAATTAGAGCCACAGTTGTTCTAGAATCAGCTTGAAGATAAGATTCCGCGGGTGTGTAAATGCCACGGGCACTGGAGCGGTGACTTTTAGAGAGCCCGGGCGCACTGAGAGGGTTTCTGAAGGACAGCGGCGCTGACGTTGGCAAAAAACACGGGCAACAATGCCGTCTGTGTCTTGCCGTCATGTCAGCATGGGAGCTCCATAAAGTCTTGAAGTTCCAGTACGATTAAGTACATGCGTTTTTACTGTTTTTCCATAAGTCTACGCCACTCAAATGGCTTAAATGTGTGTTTTGAGCGCCACCTACGGTGCACACAATAAAGACCCTCAACGAACCACTAACCTATATCCCCATACACACACACACACACACACACACACACACACACACACAAAGCGACGGTTTATTCAGTTGAAGGTCAGAGAGGGAAACAAAAGCCCGATGTTGACGTGAAAACCTGTCTTCTTGTTCAGGCTTGTTCTGTGTTTGCACACTCGTGTCCACACAAAGCAGGTTTCTGACTGTCCGTGTGCTACCCAATATAAACCAAACCATCGAACAGATTTCATGGATATTTCCTCAACAGATGGTTTTTCCCAGTAGCTCAGTCTGTAGGGTGCTGGTTTTGTAAGGTTACAACTGTCACAGTTACAACTGTCTCGAAGTGCATGTGTGGAAATGTAAAAAACGAAGATTGTTGCATTCTATTTATTTGTCCCAGGGATCGAGTCCCAGGGAAAGCAATATTGTCTTTACGAGAATATAAGCACCCCCATCGTTTTTCTAGCACAAATAATAAAACAAAACAAAAAATCTCTTGAAAAATCTGGCTAACCTACAGTAACGTCTCTTAAAATACTTCTTTTTTTTTCTTTTAACAAACCTAACTTGAGACTTGTATCACTTAGATGTCGGTTCACTTGAATTATAGATAAAAAAAAAAAACAATTGTAGTGATCGGACCTCCAACTCCCTGAAACATCAGCAAATCCCATGAGCCTTTGTACTCCAGTCATCGCAATTTTTAGCCTTTATCAGGGTCTTTATCAGACGCTACACAACGATCATTGTTGCAAAGTATTGTTTTCCCCTTTGCAGGAGACTTTGATTTAGTTTGTTCCCTGGTTTTGACTCCTTGCCTGAGTTCTTTGCTTTGGCCTGCCTATGGACTTTCTAGCCGTTAGCTCTGATCTGCGCCTGCTATTTGGTTTGTCGTCTGTCTGTTCCAATATCAACTATTGTATTTAGCTTATTTTTATTTCTAACAGAAACAGAAAAAAAGAGGACTCAATGCAGAAGTGTGTTGCTACAAAAAGACAACATATTCATGTTTATTTGTGATTGCTCCTGACTTGAAATATGGAAAAACGCTACTTATATTTACATGCATATTTGAAAGATGCAGATTTAAGCACCCCACCATTTCTATATTTGCATTTATTATGATTATATTCACACAGATACGGTTGTTGATAATGATTGGGATAAAAGTGTCTGCTAAATGACTGTAAAGTAAAACAACCTACTAACTTCAGACCCATCTTTGTTTCAGTGAGTCCACAAGACGACGAAGCCCCCTCAACATGGAGCAGATCCCTGTAGTGTGGCACACTCAGGGCGTCCCGATGGACCTGGAAAAGGTGGGCTCTCATCCGGAATGTTCCATCTGCTTCAACACCTACGACAACGTCTTCAAAACACCAAAGCAGCTGGAATGCGCACACACCTTCTGTCTCGAGTGCCTGTCCAGGATCATGGCCACCACCATGGATCGGCAAAACTCCAAAATCTCCTGCCCGTTCTGTCGCCACCTCACCACCATCCCCCAAAAAGGTCCTCCGGCCTTGACCACCAGCCAGGAGGTGTTGTGCCGCCTGCCCGTCCACCAGCGGCAGGAGGAGCCCGTGTGGATGGATGGAGAAAGACTTTGCTATCAGCAACCCATGGAAAAGCCAGGCATGCCAGCCTTCTGTATCTGCATTGACATTGGCGCTAATGAACAAGGTGTAGTTTCCGCGGTCCAGACGCGACCAAGGCTTGGGTTCCTGGAACGGATGATGGACTGGAAGCGCTTGTTGCTCTTTATAGTTCTCATGGTTCTTCTGATGGTGATCGTTCTGTGGCCGTTGCAGTGCATCGTCACGACGGGCTCCATGCGATGTGCCCCCCCTCACCCACAGACCACCACCACCACCACCTTCTCTCCGACAGTCACACCAATCCCCTAAGAGACTTGATGGGAACTGTGAAAGAAACTGATGAGGGCAAAGAAAACCAGTTTAATTTATAGTGCTTAATTCTCGGGAAAAGATATCTTTTTTTTATAAGAAACATTTTTTACTACTGTATATTTGTGCTCTTTTATTCTATTAAATGTATTTTTGTGACTGTGGTGGTAGGGAAACGTTGCTTTCTATAAAACAAGCAAAAATGCTTCACATTTTAGTTTGTTTTTTAAATATTTGCTTGCATTGTTTCCATTTTCATTCAAACTTTTTTTCGTTTCAGACTTTTGGCACTAGTTTCACATGGCAGCATCCCTTGCTATGATTGGCTGTGCAAGCAAACACTGTGTCATTCACCGATTTTTTTAAATGATTGTACAATAAACTGTGATTACAGTGTTATTTTTGCACAATTTGGCAAAATTATTTTAGTGGCAGAACATGTCAGAATATTCTTAGATGTTTTTGTTTCTACACCTAGAAATATTATGGAACTGCGTCTGTGAAGAGACGAGAAGGTCCCGGAATGCACCTTATAAATAAAATATATTATTGTTATTAATGATATCAATTTAAAAAATGTTCCGTTTGTTTAAAACACTGAATGTGTGCAAGCGCTTACTAAATGTCCCTCTTTTCCTGGTCAATTGCTGCCAATTACAGTACATTCTTCCCAGCCAATCGGAGTAAGGCCTGTCCCCACCTGAAACTAGTGCCAAAACGTAAAAATCAGAAACGAAAAAAGTTTTGATCGAAAATGGCAAGAACGCAAGCGAAAAAATAAAAAATAACAATTACAAATGTGAAACATTTTGTTCGTTTATTAGAAGTAAAAATTTTTTTTTTTTTTTAATTTGAAGAATATATTTTTAGGGCAGGCTAGATTAACGCGTTAACTCGTGCGATTAATAAAATCGGTTTAATTTGTTTAATTGTTAAAAATTTATTAACGCCATAAATCGCACTTCCGGTTTTTCCTGTATTTCCAAATTTCACTTCAAAACCATTCAGTATTTTGTGAACAGTATTTTGCAAAGCTGAAATCAAGGCACACTTGATAGAGTGCAATTCAATTATTCGTAGTCTCTCAGACGACTGCGTGCGCATGTGCACTGCGCACAGACTATATCGAGGAGAGAAGTGAAGTGATTCGCGGGCGCGGCTCCACCGGCCTTGTTGGTTTTCTGCTGCGTTGCCTGCCTGCCAAATGACTGAAGATGCGATTGTTTTTAATCGAAAGAACCACAGTTTAAGCTGGAAGTTGTCACGTCCGGCGAGAAATACTATTGCAGCCTTTTCCATAGTATTGTACTCAGTAAGCACAGCTGTGATGAGCTTTTTCTCTGGGCGAGCTAACAGTTCAAAGTTGGTAAAATGCTCATATGTTACGTGTTGTGCAGAGCAGCACGATGATGAATACTGTAACGGAATCGAGGACAGCAATGTTTCAGTCGACGTTCAGCTTTGTTTTGTTCCTTGACAAAGGTGATCAGTGTGATCAGCGCTTTGCTCCTTTTGATATGAATATAGGATCGCCGTTTTGTTCCATTAGTTAAAAATGTGTGATCAGCGTTTTCAGCTAGACTAATTATCAGTGCCATACTTTTGGCACAAAAATATACAAATACATGTCCGTTGTCTCTTTACCACAAAAAAAATTACTTTTTTTATTATTATGACCGGCTTACCCATTGTTTTCTTTAGTCAAAAGGTATATTACAGTATTTAAACAAGTGTTTATTTTGTGTTGAGACACATTTTTTTACATTAATCCGATTCCATATGACAGCACCACTGATAGACAAAAGACGAGGAAGGCAAACGGATTCACGCGGGTCTAATTTATCACTTCCTGCGCAGGGACGGTTAAAACGAACACGCCTTAAAGAACAACGTCTGAAACCTAAAGCCCCTGTGTGTGTGTTCACACCCATGTAAACCGACCCGAAGCGGAACCTGCAAACAAACAGAATCTGGAGTAGAAACCACACAGGTGACGATTGCAATCATTGGTTTCCCAACGTACGCTTTATTATTTAATATCGAATCCTGCGTCGCCGCTTGACACACGAATCATCACATCAGCTGAGTTTTCCAGGACACAAGGCATTGAGGCTGAACCAGTGCAAGAGGGAAGATCTACCACACGAGGACAAACAGCTCCGATCATCAAATGTACTGATCACCAGCAGAAAAACAAACACCCACTGACAATTCAAGTAACTTTAGAAAGAAGACTTCGAAATTGTGACGAATCGAGCAAGTAGCTTCACAATGGTGGACGTTTCTCATGAACAGTCGATTGAAAACATACAAAACACACCTGATCATTTCAAAGAGTGTGTCAGTTTGTACAGTTTACAATAGAGCAAAAACAAAAACCAACAAAACATTTACAGAGTAAAATACCACAATTATGGCAAAACACCCAAGACAGATTTTAAAAAACGTATCATTTAGCTCAAATAACAAGTCTAAATGCTGGAAACTAACACTGAAGCATAAACTCGTTCTTCCAGAACGTTCAAGTTGGTAATTTTAACTAGTTTTTAAATTGACTTTAAACTAGTATTCACATAGGCGAAGTGAAAAAAAAAACTCTAAACAGCAGAACAACAGCAGGATGTTTGCAAGTAGCACAATACATTGCTTTCACGCGATTGGATACAGCAGGAGGTTGCCTTCACGTGATTGGATACAGCAGGACGTTGCATTCACGTGATTGGATACAGCAGGACTTTAACCGCACGTGATTGAATGCATCCGGATGTTGCTTTCAAATGATTGGATGCAGCAGAACGTTGATTTCTTGTGATTTGATACTTAAATTCACCAATTAAATTCCAGTCTTTCACCTATTTCAGTCATTTCCGGGATACTCTCGTGGACAACACACATGATTATCAAATGCAGTAACTTCCCAGTGGATCATTAAACACTAAAGCTGCTTTTCAGGTAGAAAAACCCACATATATTGACCTTACAAGTGCAAAAAAAACAGGCCCAGGATTTATTCTCAATATATCCTGCAGCCCTTCAGTTTATAACATAGGACCCCTGATGTGAAAAACCCCCACTAATGCCACTTTCATAGTCAGACGGTGTGATTAATCACCGCTTAATCTAATCCAACACGTACAGAACATCTGATGACATCAGCGCTGACCTCATCCGTTTCTGGATTACAGCCATCTTTTAAATTACTTTTCTGCCCCAACAAAAATCTATTCTTCTAATCTTCTGTGTGGACCATCTGGTCTGGCCATTTTTAGCAAAACTCGCCATCCAAGGCCAAATGGCAGACGTTCAGTGATACCGTGTTTTTCCATCAGCACGGCTTTCATTCAAAAAGTCTTTTCAGTGTCTCACAACCAGCAACGGGCGTAATCCACACATCATAAACGTAGTACCCTGCAAATACTCCATTAAAATATCCACCTGGATATATGCTCGGCTTTCAAAGGAATCATAGTTGCAAAAAAAAATCAAATAAAAACAAAGCAAGCATCAACACACACAGAGACACACACACACACACAGACACACACAGAACATTAGGCTATAAAAGCATACCTGATATTTGTAGAAGCAGCCTGACTGGATGAAAAGCTCGAGAGTGAGAAGCACTTGATTCCTCCATCAGACTCAAAAGCTTGGAGGTGATGCTCAATAAAACGCCAACATCTCCAAAGCAAAGAGGCCTGTTGCCCAACGTCTCCTCTTACCATCAACGCCACTCAGAGCACTTACGTATGGCCGCTGCACGCCAGATGCTGAAAAATACATCAGGGCTCTTTGGTTGCACAACGTCCATTAGGCAGAGCGAGAGGAACCAGTCGTGGCGCAGAATTAGCTTAGCTAATGCGAAAACTCAGAATCGCATATCAACCGACAATCACGTAGCTCGGTGAACGAGAAGTGAGAAGCACCAGGTCACACGTCCATTGTGGGGAACTGGCCAGGCACTTGGAGTGAGTTTCTCAGACGTGGTGGGAAACCAAAAGACGGTTTCTGGCTGGATCCTCCAGCAGAGCGGCTGGTCAGTGTCGTTCCAGCAGAGGGGCTGCGGCGTTCTGTGCCATCATCCAGTGTTTCTCGTGGCCGGGGGCTTCAGGACGTCTGCTGGCACAGGAAGTGCAGGGCAGAGTGTGAGACAGTGTCTGCAGTGGCATTATGGGATGTGAATGATTCAAAGTTGAACAAATTGGACTGACGACAGACTTCACTGGGAGCACACGCACACACACACACACACAAGCCCCAATTCATCAAAATAATGATATAGAATAATAATAATAATAATAATAATATTCATAAAAAATTATATAATAACAATAATAATAATAACACTCATCATCATCGTCATATATTATAAGGCGTTCAGGGACCCACTCTGACCTAACTGCCAACACACACACACACACACACACTTGAACGAGAGGAAGTTGACACACATTTAATGCGAGAAAGTAGTAGTGAAAACACATTTATCATATTTATTATACTATAGGGTGCACTATCAATAAATAATTCTGAACCAAAGTCCATGCACACGCCGCACCGGATTATATAGCACACGTTCAACATTTTTAAAAGAAAAAAAAAATAAGTGGGAAAGTGTGGGGAAAAAAGACCACAAGTGCGCCTTACAGTACAAAATATACAATAATATGAATAGAAATCAAAATAATTGATAAATGTAATTTTGTTTAAAAAGTTGCATGTTCTTGCAATAGGTTACTTTAAACCAATAGTGTAAAGTACTTGAGAAAGTGGACTTTGTTACTTTTGGCTATCTTGTACTTGTACTGAGTATCAAAGATATAAGCTACTTGTACTTGACTACATTTTTGATTGAGTCTGTGCTACATTTGAATGGACATTTAATGTTACTCATTGCATTGTGATGCGCGACAAGTCGGCATCTTTTTCTACATTCTATTTGATACTCTATATTAGGAAACAAAAGTTTCTTGTTTCTCACATTGCTTGGTGCTTTTTAAAAGACCACTTTTACTCAAGTATTCTTTGAATTGGTGACGTAACTTGCAAGGGAGTAATTTTTACAGTAAGACATTCTGTACTTTTACTCAATTATGTGTTCAGGTACTCTTTACACCTCTAAACTTAATGCAATTCAATGACTAATACAGGTAATAATAATAAAAAACAACAGCAAGTAACTTACTCCCAGAGTCCCTGATACAGCGGCGCACTTGGCCTATCTCCGCGTGTTACTGCTGGAGCAGCCCTTGGGATTTTTAATGTTCAAATTCTCATACACACCATCGTTCATTCTGTCGAGAAAAAAGGAAAAAGTTTTGCACAAATTCAGTTAGTTATTAAATTAAGAAGGAACTGGACAGTCATGGTTTGGAGTACCTGTAGTGATGTGTCGTTCGTGAACAATTCGTTCAAAATGAACAAATCTTTCATATGACTTGGAATAAACGACTTTCCTCAGTGAGCGATTTGTGAACGATAGTATCGAGCAGCATTACCCTAATTTGTTAGTGATTCGTTCAAACGGATCATTCATTTTGTTCACAATTTACATGATTTGAATGTTTTTAACAAACCCATGTTGTCTTTGGTGTATGTGTTTTAGTGAACAAAATGATTTGTTCACCTTACTGTTAATTAAGAATTAAAGATCCGAAGCAGTTAAAAGAATTGAACTTCCTATCACTGTCCCTGGGCAAATCACTTCCTTGTTTGTTTTCTCAACAGGTGTTTGCCATTATGTGTTAATTTGAATCTATAATTAAATTATTCTACTCACTGTGGTGTTTTATGTAATTCAAGTCCATTTTATGTTCATGTTCTGTTAATCTGTGGTTGGTTCTGTACTAATCGGTTATGGTATAATGCTGCTTTTGCTTACATGAGGCTTTTGGGATTTTTGGTATGTTTGCTTTGTTTACTTGCTTTAATATGTTATTCGACTAATTATTGAACATCAGATTGATATTTGTCAGCATCCGGTCTCTGTGTTTAGTTTGGTTCGAGTATTTTTGTTTGTTCCTCATTTTACCTTGGAATGAGATGAACATGAGTTGAGATTTTTTTCTTTAACTTTTTTTCATTTTTTGAGTAACTATTAAAGAAGCCAGCAACTGAAGTTCTAATCCCGCTGGTGACAATATTCTTGTTCCCATGTTCCAGTCTTGTTCCGCTTGCATCATGTTTTTTTTTTTTTAAATAAAAGTCACATCTCCACATTGCATGACACTGGACTAGTACCTTCCACTATAGTGGCGTCATTATTGATGTGCAAAAGTAAATGGAGTTGCTGAGCCAGAAGAATCTCAGAACCCTTGTTATGCAAAATGACTCAGTGAGCAGCGAAACTCACAATTGAGGAAGTGTGAGAATTAACAGTTGAGGAAATTGTAGTTTAGTTGAGGATTAACCATGTTCCAGAAACCGCTCTATTCCAAATGCATGATGGTGTCACGACAAGAAGCAGCACTTACAAGGGTGAAGAGCGCGAGGAGCTCATGTTTGGCTTTGATCTGGAGTTGGCCATCGGTGGGTACTTGATGTTGGAGTATTCTCTCTCTTTTGTTTTATTTCTCTAAACCGGTCAACAAAAATCCATGTTAGATGATCAAACATCTAAAACAAGGACTTCAACACCAAATGGTTCTGTACCTGTTCCTCTTCCAGCCGCTTTTGAGCCGTGTCTATGTATTGCTGCACAGCCATGTAGATAAACTTGTACTGGGCTTCGGTTTGGACCATTCCGGAACGCTGCTGCCGCACTCGCTGAATGGTTTTCGGGATGTCAATATCACAATCCAACCCTTGGAAATACAGAAGATCCGTGATTCACACTGATGTTCTTCACATCCATGCTCACACTGCTATAACCATGTTACCTTGTCTGTTTATGATGTCAATGAGGATGTCAATCACAATAATGGTTCCTGTCCTTCCAATCCCTGCGCTGATAAGTTATAAAAGTGTTTTAAACTCTTATATGGAAATCGGAAAAAGCGTGTGAGAGATATATCGTACCTGCAATGGACCACTATTGGACCACTATCTGGAATAGCGCTCTGTGTTCTGTTGACTTGTTCTAGAAAGCTCAACACGCCTCCAGGTTCGTTGGGAACGCCGTGATCCGGCCAGCTCAGGTACTGATAGTGCCAGATACACCTGGGAGGCTCTCGCTGCCATTCAAAGACGGTAGAATAATCAAAAAGTCATGTGATATAACAAAGAAATGACATTAAATGGACTTTATCTCGTTATAATTGAACAGATCTTAGTAAAATCCCTAGAGGTCACATACTGAGACCTGTGTTGTCTCTGCAGACTGCTTATGCTAACTGAAAGGTCAAAGGTCATCATGCTTACCCTGTCTAGACGCGTGACTTCAAGTTCTCGGCGAATGTAATCCTGCGCGGTGTGTTCCTCGATGTTCCTCACACACACTCTCCCAAACTCCTTTGTGGAATTTAAATCCGGCCAGTAGCGCACGCATTTGTTCTATTTCACAGATAGAAGTATTACTTACAATAAGGAGGATTGGTTTTTATAGCAAGTTAAACTTGTGAACGTGATGGTTAAAGGCCGAGCACGTTTCCGATACTGTACTGACTGTATTATAGAAGAACAGATTACTGTTATTTTAATAATAATAATAATAATGAGTATTTGTAAGGCGCTTTTCACAGTTTTAACTGTCTCAAAGCGCACAAGGGATAAGGCACAAGGGATTTTGAGGGATACCTTACTGTAGAGATGTACACATTACTGATTGGTGGAGGAATTGCTTTCATTAGAGATGTACAAACTACTTTACTGGAGAGGGATTACTAACATTAATGATGAGCAAATGACTTGTTATTTAAAGATAACAAAACACTACTTTTTTGTAGAGCAATTCCTTAGACTAGAGACAAACAAATATATTATTGATACATTACTTGTATTACAGCAATACAAATACTTGCTTGGTGGAGATAATCCTTACATTGAGATGTACAAAGTATCATTTTGTAAAGGGATTGCTGACATTAAGAATAAAAAAATACTCTAAATGTTAGTGAAGGGATTATTTAGATTAGAGATGTACAAATTACTTTTTGTGTATTTAATTTCACATTAGATATGTACACATTACTTTTTGTAGAAATGTAATTTTAAAGAGGTATTAACTGCTTTTTGTGTAGAATAAATACTTATATTAGAGACATACAAAACCTTTTTGTGGATATATGAATTACATTAGATATGGTTTTTGTAGAAGTGTAGCTACTTTCTCTGTAGATGGATTACATACATTAGAGATACAAATCACTTTTTGTGCATTTGATTATTATGTATACAGTACTTTTTTGTAGAAAGGTTACTTATATTAGAGATACATATACAAAAATCATTTTGAGCATATAATTACACTAGATATGCTCTTTGTAGTAGTGGTTTTACAGGGATTCAGGGATTCCTTACATTACAAATATTGTAATTGCAAAATTATCATGTGGACTTTCCATAAAATTGCCAAAAAAGTATCAACTTACACCATAGTGTCAAATATCCAAACATAGTATCAAATACACACTAAAAATATAAAATGGCATAACTCGCAATCTTACCCTTCCTCTCTCCATCTCTTTTGTCGTCATAACAATAACGTGAGTGTTTTCCTGGTACACCATTTTCCAGAAGTCTAAGACCGTGTTCTGAAGGCAACCCTGAGTGGCAATAAACACTTTGCCTTCCTCCCCGGGACGGCCTTCTTCATTTGTGCTCTACACACAACATTCAAGACCACTCAAAGTTGAGAAAACACAACCTCAAAACGTACAGATTTTGTTCACAAAGGAGGATTCATGTGACACAATATCATAACACAAGATGACGGTTTGCTCACTCGAATATAGTTGGCATTGATGTAATCAGAACCCGATAGGTCAGGATCGGCCTCCTTGATCTGCACTCTGGTGGTGTCAACTGAAGAGAACAAAATATGTATGTATCACTGTACGAAGAGAGAAATATAAATAAAGAGTTGCTTACATGGAAGAATGTTCTTATATCTGTTCTTGTTTTTGTTCTCTGGTCTCTGGCCTTCCTTTCTAGGGTAAAGGAGTTTACATTCTTGCTGTTGTAAAACCTTTGAAATCACATAAAACAATGTTAAAAACGTTAACTAGTATATGTCACCATTGTGTGTGTGTAAAGTTAGCACCCCCTACAGGAACACCTCACTTATATCAACAGACACGGGCAAACAGAAAAGGTGTTTCATGAGAGTCTTTGAACACACACATGAGTATTACACACACACACACACACACACACACACACACACACACACACACACACACACACCCAACAAACAAACAAACAAACAAACAAACAAACAAACAAACAAACAAACAAACAGTTTATGATGGATTACATGAGCGGATACAAACCTCAAACTCTTCCCAGAAGCCTTGCTTGGGTTTCTCTGAGTTGTCAGCCACTTTGTTTAGTTCTCGTACCCTGTTTTCAATGTTTGCAGCGTTTATCCTCGTGGCATTGAAAGGCTGAAATGAGATCAGAAGCTTTAACTAGATAGAAATGATCGTTTTCCAAGAAGAATTTCACAAAAAAAAAAACATAAAACACATTAAATTGAAGAAATAAACATATACTGTACTGTATTATTAAAAACATGCATATATATATATATATATATATATATATATATATATATATATATATATATATATATACCATATTTACGTGGAAACAAGCACCCCTTTTGTTTTGCGTATTTTCGACGCTCCAAAACTTGGGAGGTGCTTATAATCACTGATTTCAAATATGCGCTTAAATATAAGCCCTTGTTTTCCCGTATTTCAAGTCAGGAACAATCACAAAAAAACGGAAAAATGTAGTTTTTATGCAGCGGCGCAAGTGTATATAATGTTAAACAATTACAGGGACAATACAATACAGCACATTAATTTTTATCACAACATACAGGGACTACAAACCACACCCAGGAAGCTTAGCTTAGCATAACCGGCTACAAACGAGTCCAATGTATCACCACAGAAAGAGTCAAAACGGTCGGAAATGAAGAACATGGGCAAGGAGTAAACAATCCAAGGAACAGACACAATCTAAACGCTTGGTCGCTGCACAGGGGATAATAATCCGCTATGATTCTCTTCACACTGCGACAAATAAACAGAGCTTGAAACAGGCCTGAGCTTGAAACAATTGCTTTTTATGTGCCTGAAAAACCAGGGGGGTGCAATATTCGCAGGGTGCTTATAACTGCGTAAATACGGTATATGTGTGTGTGTGTGTGTGTGTGTGTGTGTGTGTGATAAATAAAGATAATTTTTTTGTTTTGTTTATTTAGAGATTTTCAGAGTGAAACAAAAGTGCATTATTTAACACATTTCCCAAACTTATAGGTAGTTATAGTTATCACTCTGTCAGATTCATTCAAAATTGCTGAAAGGACAATGGAGGTTTCCATACATACGTAGCTACAAAGATAATTTTTCCCAGAAGGCTTTGAAGCATAACTACTTTGATTATTGGAGTCTATAAATAAAATAAAATAATACATATAAAGGAAAATTGCTACACTTCCAACATTCCAATGTTTCTGTGTTCTCACCTGCTTAAGATGAACGACTATTCCACTCTTTTCCACCATCGGGTTTTTCTTATAATGATCCACTAAATCTGCTAATGTGTCGAACCTTTCACCGCCTCCCACATCATATTTACCATCCTGGTAAAACAGTAGCAAGCAAAATATATTCCTGTTACACACACACACACACACACACACACACA
>CM051495.1:12576943-12594405 GCA_028031935.1 Paedocypris micromegethes
CTCTCCCTGAGAGGTGTCCATGGTACCATCTAAACCAAGAGAACAGCTCAGGAACATTCCAGGTCATTTTAAAGTCCATTAAACTTTGATATAAAAGTTGGGTCCGATGGGTTTATCTAGTCTGCCTCACTTTGATCATGGTAATCATACTTCCCAATAACAGTTACTACGTTAAATAATTTGTCTGTAATCTTTTCAGTAAGTAACAAATACTTAAAAATAAACTACGTATTTATTTAGAAAAAATGTATAAACCAAACTATTATAATTTTTTAATTAGTAATAATAATAATAATGATAATAATAACAATACACTTTTTTAATGTATACATTTATTTACAAATACACAAACTACATATCCCACAACTGCCTGGCCTTGTAATAATTATTATTATATTTGCAACATAATTTTTTGCAGCATGTTCAAAATCCTAAATTTTGACAGAATATAATTTATATAGAGGATAAAATATTTAATAAGTATTTTTTTTGAATACATTTATTTTGCATACATATTTATGGTAAAAAATGTTTAATTTTAGTGTTTTTTTTTATAAATGTTTATTATGTTCTGTCCCTGATATAAAGTGTGGAGTTTGGTTCAGTTGGTTTGCATATTTTTTTTGCAAAACTAACAAAAAAATACATTTTTAATTAGCTTTTAGCTAAAGCATTTTATATTGCAGTCAAATATCAAGTATAACATCATGCTTTCAATAGGAATAAATCCCACAAACTACACAAAAGAAACCTAAAATCAAATGTATAAACTAATAATAAAAGATTAGCTGTAGTGAAACATATACTCCACAACTAAAAAGAAAACTTTTATACAACTGAACAGAAAAACAATTTCTGTTCAGACAAATAGTAACTTCCTTTGAGTGATCATGTTGTTCGTCATTGTGAACAGTAGGGGGCAGCAGCTCTCCCGCTGTTTTTAGGTCTGTCCCTGCTTAGATCTGGTCTTAGTGTACCTCTCAGATGTGGGGTCTTTGCAGTTGAGGGGGTATTTCAGCTCGATGACGTCTCCGTTCCGCTCCCGCAGGAGGTCGTGCTGCTCCGTGTAGTACTGCACCAGCTCCGCTAGTGTGGCGAACTTCTCCCCTCCGTACAGGTCGTAATAGTCTCCCGAGTTCTGGATTTTAATATGAGTGACCTCATCGCTCCGCCTGCCCAGTACAACAGATGGGGCACAATGTGAAAAAATGGCTGTGGGCAACAACAAGGCGGATAACTGCCATGTTTCCCATCACTGCTACTGATTAAACCACAAAAATGCTTTTAAAATCAACGAGATTTACTAAATTGTAACAAAAAAAAAAAGAAACGTGTGGCATGAGACATGAGAAGCTTTTTTATTTAGTTTAAAGAAATAACTTAAAAGCTATTTTAAGTTTCTTAAAAGTAATCCCTAATTCTTGGATTATAAGATAATAAATTGCACCTGAAATAATTAATTATTAATAATTTGACTATTTACTTTAATTATTTGCTATCCATTCATTATTTTTAACTTTACTATCTTATAAAAATATTATTACTATCTTATACTATTTAAGTATTACTATCTTATACTATCGATATATAATACACAGTATTTCACAGTAGTTTCAATATTATGCGACATGATGGTATTACTAGATTATACTAAATTATATATTTATTAGGCACAATAAATATTAGGTTTTCTTTCTTTCATTTTTTTTTAAGGATTTTAAGTTCACATTAAAATCTGAAAACTAAGCCTGATATTCAATACAAAACAAAACAGCTACTTTTATATCAAATTAAAATAAGTAAAACGTTGGAAAATATAAATAAGCAGAACAACCACATAAGCTTTTTATATCTCTTATTAAAAAAAAAAAACTAACTGGCTGACAAGAAAACACGTCCTTATCTGTTTTGTCGAGTTTGACCTCACAGACACAAGGTAACGAGATTTTCCCAAAACAGTAATGACAAATTCGATTCAAGCTAAGAAATGCTTTCTTTGTGTGTCTGAGGAAGCGCCTAAATGCCAGTGTGTGGGAAATAAAAGGCGGATGCGCTCGGCACCTGCGCAGACGCCAAACCACAGCTCAACTGTTCACCAGAGATCACATCTACTGCAGCAGCTCCACCTGAGCTTCCTCTCCTCCGTCCTACACTCTTTCCATCACCGTCTCACTTCATGAAATCCTTCTCGCTCGTGTAAGAGAGGAAGCACACACACACACACACACACACACATGCAGAAAATAAGAAAATGTGGATACGTTCTGTCAGCAAACATGGAGTTAACACATGCAGTTGTTATTTCCTGCAGATAATGTTGGGAATTTCAGATCTTTTTTCAGACTCAAATCATCAAGTTCAGGCAAATTACGAAATATTTCCGGAATCAGTTCATTTTTCACATTATGCATAAGCAATTTTGCTCGCCAACTTTCTCCTCTCTCTTTTTTTCCTCCATTCTCTCCCTTTCTCTATCCTTTCTCTCTCTCTCTCTCTCTCTCTCTCTCTCTCTCTCTCTCTCTCTCTTCTTGCTATTTGTGGTTGCTGCTGTTACATGTAAATTACTCCTTTAGTGGGACAAACAAAAGGCTTTCTCTTTGTCTTCTCTTTCTTCTCCTTGTTCTTCTTTCCTCCTCTCTCTTTCTCTCTCTCTCTCTCTTTCCCTCTCTCTCTCTCACCCTTCATTTCATCCTATACACTCTCTAACTCTTCTTTCTCTCCCTGCCATCTATCAGAAAATGAAACTTTGTTCAAGATCAATTTGGAAAACATTTATGCTGAAACATACAGTACAGTACTTTTAAGAACTGATCTATACAACAGCCACAAAAAACAGGCGCTTACGTCAGCCATTTTTTTTTACTGTTGCATTAAAGAGTGTGTGTGTGTACTGTATGTGTGTGTAAAGTTTTGGAGTGGGACTTGTAGTCAGATACTCAATATTTGCTGAATCAGATGAAATATGGGTTTAAAAAAAATCTGTTTTTTTTTTTTCAAATATACAAACACACACACACAAATGCACGCACGCACACGCACTGTTCAACTTGAATGTAGATGTTGGGTTAATCCTCCTGAATAATTCAATCAGCGAGGGTTAATGTGGTCACACTCAGAGGAGCGTGACTGAGCTGTGGGAACGCGGAGAGTCAAGGACAGTTGCTGACTAATTTTATCGTTCTTGAGTTCATCATTGATTTTCCTGCTAAAGCCAGTCTCAGCACAAACCCACCGAAACATAATACAGCTATTGAGCTGCTGGAGAGTTCTGCTTAATGGAGCGGCACAGAAAGAAAGAAAGAAAGAAAGAGAAAGAAAGAAAGAAATCTGTTTCATTCCACATTTCAGTGGTGTAAAGTACTTAAGTAAATTGACTTCCTGACTTTACTTAAGTATCTTTTGCCGACATTGTACTTGTACTGACACTGAGTATTATATTTTTACTTATAAGGTGTACTCACACTAGGCGATCCGTGCTTGGGTACGATTGTCCCCCCTCCCTACTCCCCCGACGTTTAATAGATCGATTGCTTTAGTTGCGCAAAAATGCTCCAAAACACTTCTCAAACGTGACGTCACGCCCCCTTATCGGCGCTGAAGCATGGATTGCACTCACACTACAAGCGAACCACACCTGAGTCCAGCAAACCGCGCTCCCGTACACCTCTTCCAATCAGGCCAGGGCAGGCCAAACGAACCGCGCCCGGCCACGGTTAGAAGCTACTCTCTACTTGAATACATTTTTTATTGAGTAAATGTATCTTCACTCCACTACTGTTAATTTGAATGGACATTTACTCGTTACATTGTCATTGTGAGCAACATGTCGGCATCTTTTTCTACCACGATTAATTCCTTGAGTGCATGAGGCATCTGCCATCTGCAGGGTGCTGAAGGTACTGGCTGCTATTTATGACAAAGAGATCTTTGTTTATCTATTTTGTTCTGCTATTTTGAAACATTGATTAATTTATTTATATATTAGGAAATTAAATCTTATAAATAACGAGTTTCTTGTTTTTCACATTTCTCTTTCTTTAGCCTAAATTCAGCAGGAGTGAAATAATTACGTTTTGTTTTTAATTGGATACTTTTTACTTTGTCTTCTTGGAATTGGTGACTTGTAACTTGTAATGAAGTACTTTTTACAAGGTATCCGTACTTTAACTCAAGTATGGTTTCCTTTACATCTCTACTTTATTCCAATCCATTCATCTCAACAGCTGTTTCAATCCTCGACTATGGGTGAAAACTGGAGACCGAGAGGAAACACATGCAAACGGTGAAAAGATGCAAACCCCAGACAGAAAGGCCTTAAACGAGTCCTCATTCCACTATGCGAATCTATCCACTGCTCATGAGTTCCTGCAATGCTCCAGCTCCCAGTGACCCAATAATGGAGTAGGCGGTAAAAAAAATCGATAAATGGACTAATATCTGAATACGAGGAGAAACGTGGTGCAGCATTTTCCTAGGTCACTTCCTCCAGGCCATAGGTGTCAAACTCAGGATAATTCTACTTGGCCGGCGAAGCCTGAGCGGATTACTCTTAGAGCTGGCCCGCTAGTATTATACGCTGCATGCACTGCTAATACTGCAAATCCCAGAGTGCTCTGTTGGTGTTGACGTGTCGATCATGACAGTGACGCCCTCACAAACATATGCTAACACTGGCACAGCTAGCCCACACAAAATGAATTAATTAAATTAAATTAAAGGCTTTTCTCCAGCTAGTCAGAGTAGATTGCATTTAAGCAAACTAAGGTTTTCTTTGTGCTCTTTTTCTCGCTACTTATGCACTTTCATTAGTGGTTTATTTCTGCTGTTTACATTTTTACATTTATTATACATTTGTTTTACATTTGTTAATTCAACAGGCTGCAGTGCAAATATAATTTCAATTTAAGAGGTGTAAAGTGAATTGACGTGAGTTTGTCAATATCACAATTGTGCTAAATTTAACTATCCAGTGACACACATGCACAGTGAAGTGAACACACACAAACCCGGAGCAGTGGGCAGCGGTAGCTTATTTTTAAGTGAAATTTAGATTTTGCATGTGTGCAATTTTTAGGCTATATTTTTTGGATATATGTTGACAGGCCAATGAGGCGCACAGTAAATTCCATCTATACATCCCTTTTCTTTCGCTTTCACGAGGAGCTGGCGTTGTGAATGTGTGTGCTTGTGTGTCCAGTCCTTGGAATGATTGGCCAAGTTTTAAAGTTTTAGCCATTATATAGAATTTTCAGAGCTTCCGAATAATCTCAAAAATCGAGATTTGCTTATTTTGTATTCAAATACGAAGCAACCCATCAATATAACATCAGGTCAATAACAAACTATTTATTGCTATACGGAGGATTTTTTCCCAAAATATATATACGTATATATATACACACACATATATATATATATATATATATATATATATATATATATATATTAACAGACGTGGACAAAATTGTTGGTACCCCTGAAATTTTTCCAAAAAATAAAGTATTTCTCACAGAAAAGTATTAAATTAACACTCGTTTTGCTATATACATGTTTATTCCATTTATGTGTATTGGAACAAAACAAAAAATTAGGGAAAAAAAAGCAAATTTAACATAATTGCACACTAAACTGCAAAAATGGCCTGGACAAAATTGTTGGCACCCTTTGAAAATTGTGGATAAAACACATTGTTTCAAGCATGTGATGCTCCTTTAAACTCCTCTGGGGCAAGTAACAGATGTGGGCAATATAAAAATCACACCTGAAAGCAGATTAAAAGGAGAGAAATTGACTTAGTCTTTGCATTGTGTGTCTGTGTGTGCCACCCTAAGCATGAACAACAGAAAGAGGAGAAAAGAACTGTCTGAGGACTTGAGAACCAAAGTTGTGGAAAAATATCAACAGTCTGAAGGTTACAAGTTCATCTCCAGAAATCTAGATTTGCCTTTGTCCACAGTGCACAACATTATCAAGAAGTTTGCAACCCATGGCACTGTAGCTAATCTCCCTGGCCGTGGTCGGAAGAGAAAATTTGATAAAAGGTTGCAATGCAGGATAGTCCGGATGGTGAATAAACAGCCCCAAACATCTTCCAAAAACATTCAAGCTGTCGTGCAGGCTCAGGGTGCATCAGTGTCAGCGCCAACTATCCGTCGACATTTAAATGAAATGAAGCGCTATGGCAGGAGAACCAGGAGGACCCCACTTCTGACTAAGCACGACTACAGTTTGCCAAAATGCACTTGAGTAAGCCAAAATCCTTCTGGGAAAACGTCTTATGGACAGATGAGACCAAGATGGAGCTATTTAGTAAAGCCCATCATTCTACTGTTTGCCGAAAACTAAATGAAGCCTACAAAGAAAAGAACACAGTACCTACAGTGAAATATGGTGGAGGTTCTAAGATGTTTTGTGGTTGTTTTGCTTCCTCTGGCACTGGGTGTCTTGACTGTGTGCAAGGTATCATGAAATCTGGGGATTACCAAAAGATTTTGGGTCGTAATGTAGGGCCCAGTGTCAGAAAGCTGGGTTTGCGTCTGAGATCTTGGGTCTTCCAGCAGGACAACGACCACAAACATACTTTAAAAAGCACCCAGAAATGGATGGCCAACAAAGCGCTGGACAGTTCTGAAGTGCCCAGCAATGAGTCCAGATCTAAATCCCATTGAATACCTGTGGAAAGATCTTAAAATTGCTGTCGGTGAAAAGACACCGTTCCAATATGAGAGACTTGGAGCAATTTGCAAAGGCAGAGTGGTCCAAAATTCCTCGTGAGAGGTGTATGAAGCTTATTGATGCTTATAGGAAGCGACTGATTTCAGTTGTTTTTTCCAAAGGGTGTGCATGTTTTGTTCCAATACACACAAATGGAATAAACATGTATACAGCAAAACAAGTGTTAATTTAATACTTTTCTGTGAGAAATACTTGATTTTTTGGAAAAATTAAAGGGGTACCAACAATTTTGTCCACGTCTGTATATATATATATATATATATATATATATTTGTCTGTGCTGGCACTTGGTTCCAGTTTAAAATTTTGTCTCCATTGGTTCAACAGCATGTACGATGCGTCGAGTAACTCCTGCGAACAATGGTGATGACGGCCAGTTTCCACCCAGGAAGACTGGCGAGAGACAGATAAGAGAAACAGGAGCTGCGGAGGAGGGGGGCATAATGCAATAGATTCCTACATCCATTTGCACACATAACACCAGCCTTTATCTAATAAGGCCTTTTAAAGAGAGACTTTCTCCTCATAACCGGCTCATCCACCCACATTAGGCCTGAGTGGAAAAGTGGCATTGAGACGCTCGTGGCGCTTTCATCGTTTGTTTGCATGTCGCTGATGCACTTGCACCGTAATAAGAACTTTGCATGTGGCATTCGACAGGAGCAATTTATTATTCCTGCATATTTATTCTCGTTATTAAATTATCTGTAACCAATCGGACTGTCAGGCTATTACCACAAAAATGAACCCTGAGAAATGAACCATGAATTAAAAAAGCTTGAAAGGAAACTGCTCGGCGAATGGGAAAAAAACCCCAGCTAAATAATGGCTACAGTGGCATTAAAATCCACATAATTATATGGAATTATGAGTCGAGGCTGCCACATCAGTCACAGGTCAATTGCGAGGGTCTACAGTCGACTAGTGTGTGCAGATCTAAATAAACAGCAAATATGACAATCATCCATAAGACCAGCCTCCCCATAAATCACAGGCCTGACCTCACGTCTTCACAGCTGATCAGAACGCTGCACCCATAAGCCACCAGGCCCGAGCCACATCGTCAACATACTCGACACAGATAGTCTGACCGCCGTAGCCACACACAACAAACCAGGGGCTTTGCAGGCGCTGGTGAACGTCCCCCTCCGCCTCCCTTCACTCAGCAGACAAGCAGCTGCAGCGCTTCGCAGGTCTGGCCTCAAGCTGACACCGTAATCCTCAAGCACCGCAAAAAACAAAAGCCGAAAGTGATATCTATGTCCTGTACGGTGGCTCTCTCAATGTTCTGTCTAGATGTAGAGACCCATGATTAACTGTGAACTTTGCGAATTCATTTTTCCTCGAAATTTGAAAGTTATTTTCTTCAGCTTCATTCTGTCTTCACTCGTTGAGTTTTGACTTTTATTTTTGCAGTTTGGAGATTCAACTGTGAAATTGTGTGGCTTTTGATGCAGGAGTTGCACGATTGTGGGAATTTTGGGAACTCATGCTGGGGTTGTATTTATTTTTAGGGTTTTTGGATTCGACACTGGAGTAGCATTATTTCTTAAGTTTTAGGATTTGACTATGGAGCAGCATTTATTTTTGAGGTCTTGGGATTCGACGCTGGAGTACCATTTGTTTTGTAGTTTTGAGTTTTGACACTGGAGCAGCATGATTTCATAAGTCTTGGTATTTGAAAATGGAGAAGCATTTCTTTTTGAAGTTTTAGGATTTCAGACTGGAGTAGCAGGACTTTTGGAATTTTGTGATTTGATGACGAAGTTGCGCTTATTTTTGGGGTTTTGGGATTCAACGCTGGAGTAGAATGAATCCCAAGTTTTGGGATTTGACGATAGAGTAGCATTGATTTTTTAGTTTTGAGATTTGACACTGCAGAATCATGATTTCATAGGTTTTGGGATTTGATGATGGAGAAGCATTTCTCTTTATAGTTTTGGGATTCGACACTGGAGTAGCATAAGTTTTGTGATTATGACGATTAAGTATCATTTAGTATTGCAATTTTGGGTTTTTACACTGGAGTAGCATGATTTATTAAAATTTTGGGATGCATTGCTTTGGAGTTTCAGCGCTAAAATGGCATAATGTTTGGCAACATGAAAAGTGATTTTGTACATTTTGTTGAATGATTATAATATAGTATATAGTATAAATAGAAGAATACATGTCAATGTATTTCACCTACTGCATGGAACTTCCATAAAACCTCATGATATTTAAAGCATGGGAATAAAATCAATAATCAATAATCCACAGAAGAAATCAATAATCCACATAAACATGCGCTCGGCTTATTATAAAAGCCAACATAAAAAACAACCAAAAAATTAAATGAATAGGCATTTTTTTTACTTCAAATGTATTGATCTGGAGAAATTAAAAAAGAAACTGCTGACCTGACGGAGAGAGTAAAGTCTCCTGGGTTGCTCTTGCTGGGTCGGGCTAGAAAGCTACCGTGGACGCCCCGCGTGAGGAGGAGGTGTTCCGCCTCGATCCCAGTGATGTTGGGATGAAACCACCTGGAATATAGATGCAAATCTTCAGACGGAACACGGAAGGGTAGAAGGTACTGCTGATTCATTCTTTATGTTTAGAGCGAGGAAAAAGTTTAACTCACAAGCTTAGTTGTAGTTAAAAGTTGTAGAAAAAAGATCAATCAATCAATCAATCCGTCAGTCAACCAGTCAGTCAATCGGTCAATCAATCAATCAATCAATCAATCAATCAACCCATTAACCCATCAATCAACCAACCATCCAACCAACTGACCAACCAATCAATCAATCAAACCAATAAATCGCTCAAATAATTGTTTAATTATTTCAGCAATCAACCAATCACTCAAAAAATCAATTAATGAATGAATAAATGAATCAATCAATCAATCAAGCCACCGACAATTGCCAACAGTCACCCAATTATCCATCCATCCATCCATCCATCCAGTCACTTATCAATCCATCCACTTCCATTCATTCTTTCTTTATCAATAAACCCATCTTGACACTTCTGTCTCCATTTGTCCATCCACCTACTTATCCATTATCCACTTTTTCATCCACCAATGTATTCATCCAGCCACTTCTAGATCTATCAATTCATCTATCCATTCAAAATTCACCTGTTTATCCAAGAACTCAACTTTTTCACTTCATTCACTTGCATATTCATAACTCATCCAATCGATTTTATTTTCCGTCGATTAATACAGCCATCTCTATCTACTGTATCAATTACTTCAATCTAGCTACTGTATCAATCCAGCTAACTTTTCATCTACATATCCACTCATTTATCTATCCATCCATCCATCCATGCTACATTTCAACTAAACCTGTCAATACAGATTGTTATTTGAATTATTCCTGCTTTACCTTTTATTTTTTTTCCTTTTTTCATGGGTTTTATCAATCCTTCAAGGTTTCATCTTTTCTTCAATTCAAGATTTTCCAATTCAAACTTACAATAGGAAAACTGTCACTAGGTTTGAAATTGCATTTTTGATCTATTTATTGTGCTTTTTAAACCTCACACAATTACAGCCTATTGCAAAGACATTTTATGTAAAATCTGAGTTGGTTTACAAAACAGCAGCAAGAATAGGCACACCAGGAAAGCTTGCGAACACGTAAAGCTGTGTCCCATTTCACGGTGAATGGCAGGTCTAATCGGTTAAGATTTGAAAAGTTCTATCCTAATCCTGTGCTGCTGAAGCAGGAGGCTGGACGGGGATGAGAAGTGGTGTGTAATCCGGACCACCACTGGGCCCCAGCAGCCCGTCTGTTCTTACACCAGCTCCCTCACGTGAGAATGCTCGCTGAATGGTTTTCCAGGGGTTAGGAGTAATTTTATCTGTTGGCTGCTCGGAGCTTCATCTCTTAATCTCACTCAAAATGACCCCACACAGGACCACACACACTTTGGACTTGACAGAGCTGAGCATTCACATCTTCACTATGTTTGGTAAATGGGTTGACCTCTTCGGACTGGCTCAGTCAAGAGAGATTTTGGTTACTTTTATGTGAAACAAAAAACATGTGGTTTTGCTAATTATTACAGTTTATCGTAGAATAATTAATTGAATTGGAATGTTCCAATTTATTGCGGAATGTAGTTCTGCAACTTTATTTTTAGCCTTGAATTCTGTCAGTTGACTCTTCCAACACGTCAGTCGCTGAAAATGTTAAGATACACAATATTTAATCATTAAAAAAAAGTGTCCACTTTTTTATTCACCTAAAATAATTTCTTTTAGATCCTTTACAATTCATATGCAAAAAGGTTTTGATTCATTTCTAAATATAAAATAATTTCTGAATCTAATCATCTATGTCTAATATCACATGAATCTTTAATTCATTTCTAATTGTAAGCCAACATATTTAAATTTGAGAAATTAAGAACTGATTAATTAATAAAAATTGATTGATTTGTAAAAAAGTGACTGGATCTCACTCTTCATACAAAAGTGGTTTGCACTTCTCAAGAATGTTGCATGTTCTCAAAAGTCCTGTTTTATCTTCTCTTCACTTCATTATCCATAGACCATTTTCAAAATGCATGAGTAGTTGCTGCTTTTTACACTGCAAAAAAAAAAATGCTAAAATTACTGTTCGCAGATAAAAATGCAGACTGGAACGATTCCTGGCTGTGAGCTGCTCAAAAGAAATGACATACGAGGAACCATTGCTAAATTGTAGTGTTTTGTTTTTTTTTACATTACGAAACAATTGGTCGTTTCATTCCAAGTAAATTAGATGTTTCACACCAAAATACTAGTAGAGCAAAGTACAATGTGTATATTGTATTGTACTGTTTGTATGTGGTACAACAATCCCTGTAAATTTACAAAAAAATAACATTTTACAACTCAATACAGTTTTGCAATAATGGCAAGATATAGGCATGTAAATAAAAAAACGGTTTTGTTGCATTAGAACAGTAAAGAATTGTAAATTTCACAGTTGTCACGTATGGTAAATTCCTGTTTTTTTTTACAGGAATTATTCATGTTTCTGTAACAAATCAAGGAAGCAGATCAACTGCCATTGCATCGAACCCACAACCTTCAAGAAAGAGTTCCAATCATAAATTTGAAGCAAGTGCTAAAATGCTAGCCTCGTGCAGTCATAGTGTAGCACAAAATCCCCTCGGCTTTGTCACGGAAAGTCCTCATCATCCGTGGGTTCGTTCCTGATGAAGGTGTTGCTCTGAACATTTCCCTTGATGATGGAGATTTTCTGGCCGTTATCTGTCTCCAGCGAGACTCTCTCTCTCTCTCTCCTCCGCGCGTGACTCATGGCTAAAGATGCTGCGAGATTTCCCCTCACGCTTTATCACACACACACAAACTCTCCAAACTTGTGCAATGTTTCCACTGCTGCAGTGAAAACACATGATGCGTATCAATAATTCACTGACGTTTCTTTCAAAGCTTTATCTACGGAAAAAGTGCCGGAAAAAAACCCCAACTCAAACTCGTGCCGCAAAATGCTCTTATGCATAAAGAATGCATAAAAACACAAATAATTAACATCGCAATGCAAAAAAAAAAACGTCTGAGTGCAAATTTGTAAAAGTTACATAGGTAAAATAATATTTTCTTTGGCGATAATCTCTCGATATTTTAAGAAGAATGTTCTCCATATTTGTTGAATGCTGTCTGGGCTGGAGAGATAAACGTGACTCCCAACATTAGCTGATAACAAACATTTCACTCTTCAGTTTCACATTTCTTTGAGACTGGTGTGAAATTCAAAGTGCAGCTGGAAAAAGCATTGAGATATTCCAGAATATTCCCAACTAAGGAATAACGTGACAAAATATTATCAGCGTAAACCGCTGTTGCATTCTGGGAAAACCTGGGAATTTTGCAACACACATCTAAAACTGCAATCAACATGTGGCGATTTGGATCCTTAGGTGACATAATCCCACATAATCTGGGATGCGTTTTTATAAAACAGTCACGGCGCGTGAACTTTCAACTCTCCCTTAGTGCTTCCATAAACCAGACTTCCTCCACAACTAAAACGCAACTGCGATTCCAGCCGATATTTCAAGCCGGACAGTCCAGAACCGGAACAATGTGCTCCGGGTCACGTCTAAGCCTCTCACTGAGCTCCAGCAGCTCTCCAGAATCTTTCCTTCAGCCGTCACAACACACCATCCTGCCCGCGACGCCAACTCAAGCGCAAAGAAGCGCACTGGTCCAGACGCGACAAGAACAGAAAGTCAAATGTGTTGTCCCTACCTCACCATTCTGTTGGAGCTGGTCAGCCCCTGTTTGGCTTCAGAGTTCAGTAATCCAGGCTCGGTACAGTTACACAAGGAGGAGGAGAGGGGGCAGGGACTTGTAGGAGTGCTGCATGCTGGTCAGAAAGAGAGGTGGGGGTGTTTAATCTGGGATTTGGTTGTGTGCGAGCCGCCCTGATAGGAAAGACCGTCGGTTCAATCAGCTTTTCAGCAACTGTTCGCCCATCCGTCCGTCTCCGTCTCTCGCTCTCTCTCTCTCTCTGAACGTGACGCAGGGTTGCCACGCTCACACACACACACACACACACACTTATCTTTATCTGTGCTGCCATTAGCTTCAAATGAAGAAGTGCAGCTACCGAAAATACATAATGCAAACACTGATAATACAGTTACAGCAGAGCCATACACTGGGATTCCAAAAAAAAACATATTACTATATTTATTATCAGGGTCAAAAAGAGCTAAAATTATACAAAATTGAACCAAAGCCATAATTGGAACTGCAAGTTAAAGCTCAACAAAATAAAAGTTGAGAATTCCCGCTCGCTTTTAGTGTGTCATCACGTTTCCCAAACACTTTTCGACATTTAACTTGAATTTTAAGTTAAACTGTATTTGTAATTCAGCAGATGTGGAAATGCACGCTAATCCTCTTTTAAAGCTTCTTTTAACAAGATGCTGTATACTTTCTAGCATGAATATTCATGTTCTAAGCAGAAACAAATCAGAGGACGGAATATTACATGTTGTTTTGACTGGATTACTGATCATATCTCAAGAGCTTCGGCTCTTTTTAGTTCTCTATCTATCACTTGGTCCCTGTTTATTGATGAATCAGCCAGTGTAAACCTGACTAAAAACAACAACAACAACAACAACAACAACAACACAAAAAAGAAACAAAAGAAATAGAAAGAGAGGAGAGTGAGAGATGGAGAAAACAGATGAAGACAGCAAGAGAATGAGAGTAAAAACAGAGATGAGAAAGAGATGATGAGTGAGTGGTAGGAGAGAACCAAAAAAAAAGACAGAGTGAGAGAAAGAGAGAGAGAGAGAGAGAGAGAGAGAGAGAGAGAGAGAGAGAGATAATTAGTGAGTGTGAAGAAGAGGGAGAGAGAGAGAAAAGAAACATATATAGACGACATAGAGAGATAAACAGATGGATGGATGAATAGATAGATTGATAGAGAGAACGAGATAGAGAGAAAAATACAATAATAGAGTAAGCAAGAAGGAGAATGAGTGAGTGAGTGAGAGAGAGAGAGAGAGAGAGAGAGAGAGAGAGAGGCGTGGTCATGTTCTAACAGCAGAAACACACAGATCCACGTGCACACAGCGAGCCGCCTCTTCTCTCTTACATAATGTCTCAAGTTCACCACAGTCGGCTATTTAAAGAGACAGGTCTGGTGACAAAAAGCGATAAACTTAGTCGCCCCATCTCTGCTTCAAAGACACTCTCGCGTCTATTTTGGGGACAGACAAAGTTCCGGCTGGATTCCGGTACCATTACTGATATTTTTAGAAAAGCTGATTGTGCTTGTGGGTCCAGCATGACACTGCATGTCAAGTTCACACATCACGACAGCGTCCAGTCATGAAGCTATCCTCCGTGTGGAAACACTTCTTCTCTGGCCTTGTTTTACGCCACATTACTGACACGAATATGAAAGTGTGAGTGGATTGATTTTTGCCTCCATTACAAAAGACCTCAAGCACATAGAATGCAAGGTCAAATAAATCTGCGCAATGACTGGGCGAGTGTGTGGAGGGCTGGATGGCGAGAGAACTGGGTCACCATTTCTGAAGCTGTCCCGGGACGGACGGCACAAGGACAAGTGAAACTAAATCCAACAACGATGATCATATTCGTATTCTCAGCAGCTGCGATGAAAAGCGTCCAGCAGAAATAGCTTCCCGGAAAGGAACGCTTCCAATCTCTGGCCTTTAAGCAAAAAAAAAAAGATTTTAAAGTGGGCGAGTTAGTAGTGAGGTGAACTCCTTGAGTAATTTCTATGAACAGTACTTTTTTTTTTTTTAAATTAATTTCTGTAAGTTGTTCTTTATAGAAACTAATCTCTTAATAATCACTTGTAATTTACTAGATTACTTTTAGGGATTACTTTTACCTCACTACACCTAAACACCAGAATAGACTTTTTAAGGCTAAATTATTAACTGTAGATTTTGTTTAAAATGTAAATGTAAATATTAAATGTAAATATTGGCAGGTTTTACGCGTAGTTATTTGATAAACACAAACAAAACAAAAACGATGATCTAATGGAACAATAAGATAATTAAAACTTGATTTACAAAACAAAAACAACAAAAAAAGGAAAGTAAAGCAGAAAATGCAAACGGCCACACAAATTCTGCTTAATGGCAACAAGATGAGTGATAAGAAATAAGAGACTGTGATGAAGTCATTCTTAGTAAATCTTTGGCTGTGACCTAAGATGAATTCCTGGAAATGCTTTTTTTGTCTGATCGTTCAGTTTTCCTGTGACTTTAGCACAAGCTATTATCACATCCTGTTAATTTTTTGAAAAATGTGTAAAACTCATAATTGGTTTAGAAAAAAAGAAACAAGATCTATTCCGAAAGATTTTGTGGCATATGAAGTTATTTTTGTGATCCGTAAAAAAACCTACGCAATGACGGATCACTTCCTGTTTCCTGCAAAACTGTGTAGAGCATGTGAGCTTGAGTCATGAAAATGTTTGCTTCCCACCGAAACATCTGAATAAATTGTGAGCATAGATGTTATAGTATAAAACACAACAATATTTATATTCAATTGCAAATTAGTCATAACATTATGACTTTACATTTGGTCACAACATTATGACTACTTTTCAATTTGACGTTCAACGACCCCTATTCTTCAGCGTTAACATTTTTTAGTTGCTCATTTGGAACCGAAATACATGTGCCTCACAACTACGTTAATTTTAATCGATGAATATCAACCACAAGAATCCAAATCAGTCATTCTCTATCTCATTTCCACCAAACGTCATCTGAGAAACACATACATCTAAAATAGCAGCTGTGGTCTAGTGGTTGGAGAGTTGAACTTGTCACCAGAAGGTCACAAGTTCAAACCCCCAACCAGCTGATTCCCCAAGTGAAGTGTCCTTGAGCAAAACACTGAACCTGATCTGTTCACCACAATTTAAGGCTGTCAACTTTTGTGTTGGACTTGTTACCCTTTGGTCACAAGTCCAACTGTGTACCGCTAAACCTATAGACGGTGCACTGAAAAATCAATTTAAAGATTGAGATACGTGTTTATTTTAACATTCTTATCGATGTTTATCTTTGCAAAGGAAGTACAGTAATTATTGATAACGTAAGAACTGCTGAAGAACTGTCAAGCCACAACAACACGACACTTTCTTCACTTATCCAAAAATGCGTAACTGTGAGCTTATGCTCGTGCTAAACCTCAGATTAACATCTCGGTTAGAGGTCAGACGGGCATTTTGCCACATTTTAAAGTTGTAACCATGAGTGATGATGATGATGATGATGATGATGACAACGACAACGACGACAATGACGAATGTATACACTTGGTGTGTATTTCCCATTTGAAACTCATATGGAAAAGTTTGCTTTCTTTACATAAAAACCATTTACGCAGATGGACTAGCAATTAAAACAGGCAGCGTCTTGTGCTCCATTTGACCAATCAGTGCCACTGACCTCATGAATATGCAAATGTACCTGCTACCAAAACAAAACAAAACCACTAACCCAGCAATATAATATAATATTAATAAACTGTACATCTTATTGTTTAAAAACAAAACAACTACACACAGAGTAATGAATACAGATAAATATATATAAATAGCATATGATTCATGTATATGAAATGCTAATTTGATTGTTGAGTGTATGTGTGTGTGTGTGTGTGTGTGTGTGTGTATATGGAGGGGGATGATACAAATGTATATACACATGACTCTACAAACAAAAATTTTGCTACAGTCTGTCTTATTATTTAAAAAAAACTGCCCAACAGTTCGCCAGACTGGTTGTTCTGTCCACATCCGGTGTGAAGCAAATCGAGAAACTGCGGATCCGAGCCAAAGCAAATGTGGATTTAAACTGTTCCCAAACACTCTGCTAAATCGTTAAGCCGTGCAACCACACAGAACCGTTACCAGCGGAGAATAGAATGGTCCAGAGGGGATCAGACTCGCGTCGTGCTCGATCCCCTCACGCACAGTGACCGGTACCGCCACCATCAGCAGCCGCTCGTGCAGCTCGACCGTCGCCTTCATCTTACCTTCGAGACGTCATGTCAGCGCAGGGTCTGTCGGGCGTGTGAGAGCGGCCAGAAGGGCAACGGGTAACGCCACGGTCCTCCCGTCGGCGAGTCACCGCGGCGGGGCTGAGAGCGATCGAGGGGCGTCACACAGCGTCCGTCTCTCTCTCTCTCTCTCTCTCTCTCT
>CM051495.1:12594422-12611641 GCA_028031935.1 Paedocypris micromegethes
CTCTCTCTCTCTCTCTCCCTCTGTCTCTCTCTCTCTCTCTCCCTCCGCCTCTCACTGACAGACAGCGGCTCCACGCCACTGACAACTAGCTGTAAAAACTTCATCCTGGGCTTCAGACAATCAGCCTGGGCATGAAGCTATAAAGCCCTTACCGCTCGCCAGGATCATTGAGCGGGATTAAATTACGAAAGCCAGCCACCATCTGACACCTCAGTCTACCGAATCTCCGTTTTAGAAGACGATACATACTGTACAGTCGACTCCTATTAATTGAGACATATCGGGACCGTTTTGCCCCAATAAAGCGGCACAAACCTGCGTTACACGGATTTGGACTTTAGGACTTTTCTGTTAATTAAATTAAAGAATTAACTGTGTGTCCTTGTGCACGGTATGCAACATAACATAATTGCACGGCGAATACCTTAAATAATTAAGTAAATGATTTAAACGTAATTATCTAAACCTTAAACGTAATTAAATAAATACAAAATAAACACATGCACCCACATACGTCTGAGCGTCACGTGCATGCAAACATAAATGCGCTTCCATTTATGAAGTCAGCCGCGCTTATTACTATTTTTTTTGACATATTTCGACCTATTTAATCTGTGTAGGTGGCAGCTGTTGGCACAGACTAGTCAGCGACACATGGTGGACGCGTCGGGCTGCTGTGACGTCACCGTCCCCTCAGGGAGATGAATGGGTGAGCGACATCACGGTTATGCAATTTTCTGAACCGCTTATATATCACTCAGAGAAGAAATAAAGGTGCGAAAGCGAAACAGCTTCAGTGTGGATGTACGTACTCCATCAGAAGAGCGTGTTCTACTCCACATGGAGTCGGGATGTGAAACCAGCAAGGATACGGTTTGATTCTGCTTAAACAAATGTGCCTTCTTTGAATATAGAGTGGGACCATTTAACACTTTTGGAAATGTTTGTCCTTCAAATTTGGTTCTTTAAGTTCTTGTGGAGGAAAATCATTAGGAACTGAAGGCAAATTTGAAGACAGCCTTGTTCCAAATGGCACTTTGACCCACAGCTCAGTGGCTTCTTCAGAAGGAACAATGGCCACCAGTGATGGCCTGATGTAGCCAGGCAGCTAAAGCACCATTACTGGGAGTGAAAGCTTCTTTATGGCTGTGCTCGGTCCAGAAGGAACCCTCTGATCGCTTCACATTGGATCCTTGCCATACAGAGAACTCGAAAGTATTTTGCCATCCTCCGTATTAAGATCTGCCTGTGGAACATCCTCAGGCGACCTTGACTGATGACATTTCACAAGGCCTTAAGAGAATTACAGCTGCACAATTGATGAATTCACTTCAATCTCTCCTTCAAAATAATACATAATGCATTTTCTTGTTTAAAAAAAAATAGCATTTCTAAAAATACATGCGCATATATACATAAGTACCCGGCCTGCGGGACAAGACTCATAAAACAAAGACACTGAAGGTTCGATTCAGACGTTCTTGGACGTGGAGGGAATTTATTATCAGGATTCAATGTTACAGAAAGTCACGTTTGTTTACCGTTTTATTTCATGGTGATTGGAACACAAGACACAAGTAATAAAGTTAGTAATGGTCACATCATGCCTCTTAATCTGTGCGGCCCAACAGGTTTAGTTCAGTCAAACAGTGGTTTACAAATGCCAGACCAGGAAACCTCTTTAGACATAAATAAGATACTGAAAATAGTTTTTATACAGTAAATAGTATTTCCATAGAGTCCAGATCCACTATTATCGTGGAAGTCTGGGAATTCTCTTTAGCAGTATTATTAGAACATTTATGGGTTCATTTACAGAATGGGAATGGGACGATTACACCTGAAGTGAGGGCACGGGACAACATGGACGTCGACTTTCGTCACCCATGGCGAATGATTTTAAGGCATTTCTCTGTTTCCATTCACGCAGCCGTTGTCCACGATGGTTTGCGTCCGTCGCAAACAAAACAAAACCAAAAAAACGTCCGTTATTGGAAAGATCTCCTGGAGAAAGCGGAGGTGAGGGCCTAAACTAGGAAGGTCGTGCAGTAACAAAGGGCTCCTGGTCTTAGTCTAGAACACAAGACGTCCTGGGACTGCTGCATCATGGGAGAAAAAGATCGCTTCATCCAGTCGGAGCCACGCCAGGACGGGCCGTGCACAAACAAGTCAGACTCCAGTGTATAATACTCAACAACAACAAAAAAAAAGACCCCGGTAACACTTGATCATAACAGGCATGTACGTGATGGCTTTGCAAGTTGTGAAAAAAAAAGTCAACGCATAAGCAAATACAGTGAGGAAAAAAAGCTTCCGGAAACGAAGGTGAGAGCTCACACACTGATACAGCACTGCAATGCATCTTGGTTAAAACCCCATTGGACATGACAAACCCATGCATTAATAGTTTCACTGGTTACAGGAAGTGTTGTTACGGGGTCGTACTGGAAGGATGCAAAGGGCCTGCATACGTCATCCCTTTTCATATAGCAAGTGCCGACAGCGTTTTCAAGAAAGCATTTCCGTCGTTATAAGATAGAACAAAAAAAATGCAGTGAATACACGATTCGGTGGCAGCACATGCCAGGAATGCCAATGTGTCGCTGAGTCTGGTGCTACAGCGCCCCCTGGTGTCAAGTGGCTGTAACATGTTTTCTTTTCCGCGCTGAGAATCCCGATTGACAAGTAGCAAATATATATGTATACAAAAAGAATCAATACTTCTCCCAACTCGACAGATCTGTTTTCAACATTGCAATGACGTTATTCCGGTTCGCTACATGTCTGCCCTGCGAGAGGAATGATGATTAAGAAAACCAAAGTCAAATCAACACGTAAAAGATGCATGCAAGAAGTGGTCATATACTATCATATATATCATTGCTCTTTAGATATGCACAACACATGAGACGCACGATTGCAAAAAAAAAACTTAAACAAAAAACAAAAAAAAAAATCTTCAAAAATTCACAGTCTCATGTATTTCATTACTATTGATTACATCTCACAGGTCAAAAATGGGATTTGCATGATGGGATTTGAACGTTTTTGTTAGCTGCTATAAGACTCTGAGGTTTGAACTTTCCCCCTGTTAGTGGTATCATACACGAGGAATATTGTACATACTTTTGCTCGTCTTGTTGAAAAACTGCTAAAGCGGAAAGTCCATTTTACATCCTTGAAAAGAAAAAAAACGTCCAAAAGCACAGCGAAAGCTCTGGGGAAAGTGTGCGCATTATGGCACCGAAAGACGGCAATCCAGCCTGCGAGGACCGGATAATTTTTTGACAGATTTATTAGGAAGGTTTGCTTGTCTCGAGACACCATGTTGGCCAACTGAGGATGGGCTTATGGGCAAAAAAAAAAAAAAACATTACATTAAAACCATGTAATTTTTCCAATATAAAAAGCAAAGTATACAAAAATAGAAAAATAATTACAGCAGTAGACATGGTGTCGGGAGGAAGGTGGTGCCGGGCTATTTGGCGGAACAGTGTAATATTTTGGGACTGTTTAAGGCGTCCTCCACCAGATGCAGTTCCACGCCGTCGACTATCACGTCTTTCACGCAGCCAACGAAACCTGTGCTGTAAGCTTTGGGCAACCGGCGGGCCACAGAAAGCTCTTCCAGACCACCTGAGAGGAGACAAGACACGATCCTGTTACTGTATGACCCTGTTATTTTTACTGTACCGTTACACCATGGACATCTTTTGATGGTTACGAGATTCTTTATTTTTTATAAACTTTTTTTTTTCATTTTATTTAAGAAATAAGATTATTTTTTTTAATTTAATCCTTAATAATGCTTATTTTTAGAGCTTAAAACCCAAATAGGGCTCAACTGATGCTAATTTCATTTAAAAAAATTGATTAATGCTCTTGCCTCTTATAAAAAACAACAACAACAACAACAACAACAACAACATTAGCAAAATCTGTATTTTATTGCCACAATTGCAATTTTAAAAGACGTCAAACCAGCTAAAACTGAAAAAATAGGTGTCACTGAACCAAATATGCCTGCGCTAAGAATCATGGGTAATGTAGTACAGCCATGTTGTGGCATTATGTATATATTAACATATACACATTTCTTCTTAAATAGCCTGTATATACAATCAATACTTGAGTGTCAAATCTAATTATTTCTGCACAATTCAGAAACCTTATGACAAATGTATTGTTCTGTAACATCAAGCGGAGCATATATTTACAATTTTACCTAACCTTTGACATAAAAGCAGGGCTTCTTTTAAAAATAGATGAATAAAAAAGTATAACTTGGAAAAAAAAAGATAAAGGAAGAAAACTCACTAAAAAAACTTTATCTCCTTTTTACATCTCTACTCAAAAGTTTTAACATTTAAACAGGTAAACAATCTGAACATATCCCAAAAATTGAACACTTTTAAAGGCTCATATTCTATATATATATATATATATATATATATATATATATATATATATATATATATATATATATGATTATATTTTATATATATGATTATATTCATATTCTCATAATCTATACAATATATACAATTCCAAACATATCAGACACACTGGTTTAGGCTCACAATGAGCAAATACTAATACGAATAAAAATGAATCTGTCCGTTCGGAATGAAAAACTATTTTCACTTTTCTCTTCTTGGTCAGCGAATTTTTTATATTTAAAAAAAATGATATATCTCTACCTTTTTCTGTCTCACCCGTGCCAACGTTTGCCTCTATATTGTGTTGCGGTATGAATCGTTAAAACAAACGACTTGCATTTCCTGAACCACTCGAGTGACAAAACCGTAATCAATAAATTGTGAATTATTTCCTCAAGGATTTCGCTAATTTCCTGGATCGTATGCAAACGAGTTGGGTTGCAAATCAAATTCCACGAATCAGTGAATTGACGCATTGGTGAACGTGGCAGAGCGCAAGGTATTATCACGCCTGATTGCGGGAAGGCGGAATGAGGACGAGCATTGGAACCCGTCCATCTGCATCACACGGGCTGAATCATCTCGCCGTGAAAAAGCTGCGACGGTGGGGGTCATTTTTTACAAACGGCCGTGAGCTGTCTCTGCTTTATGAAACAGCGCACAGAAGCCGGTTCAAACACAAATACACCTGAGATGTGCGTGCTTAATGTTGGGTTGTCCACAGTTATTCAGGCTTCAGTTTTAAGTGCATCAGGAAAGCAAATCCGTCAGTCAGACTGGATGTTTCTGACAGGAATAATTTCAGAGCCGCTTCGGAATAAGTGTAAAGAAACATATTTTCCTGATGTTGGCACATCTACTGCTCTGGAAAAACTCCAACCTACATTTCTCAACCTTCTAGAACCTTGTATGAACGGTTATTATGAACTGTTGTATTGAGATTTAACTGAAAAGAGACTCAAAATGTATTAATTTTCGGATTATAAGGTGCACCTATTTAAAAAAAACATTCTCATGTAAGGCACACATTTTTTTTCGTATTATAACACTCAATTCAAGTTTTGTTAGGATTTTAGTTGCACCCTATAGTCTGAAAAATACGGTATGTAATTACAAACTATATTACAGTAGTCTCCTCTCAGTTAGTGTAGTTTAGTGGGTGGCTACTGTATCTTTGCTACTGTAACTATTGTGGAACTTCTGTGTGTTACTCCAGAATTACTTTGTATTTTGTAATATATTTTGTCATATTGTATTTTGTTATTTCATATTATATTAAGATCGAAACTGTGTTTGGTATTTTTGCCTTTCGTATTTTCATATATTGTATTTATATTCTATTTTATTCAGTGTGTATATTTTTACTTATTCACTTAGATTTTTCATTCTTTATTTTTTGCACCAGAGTAGCGCTCCCAATTTCCTTGCAACGCAGCAAAACAATGAAAGCCATTTTTATCTATTCTAGAATTTAAATCAAAAGGAACTTCATTTTTTTCCTTTGTAGGAGGCCTCACGTAAGATATCTTAACACTTTTTTTCAGATCTTAACAATTTTTTTTTTCTTGTTCAGGTATGGCACGAGATGTGGTGTAAAATATAAAGAAGATCGAGAAGATCCACCTTGACTTGACATGTCTAGGTCCAACTGAACCTGTACGGTGATTCGAAGTTTTGTGAATGAGCAAACCAAGTGAAGGAAGTGAAGGAGTGAGCGCTGTACGTACCCAGCCAGAGAGCGCCGTCCGTGTCCAGCTGTGTGGCGGCCAGCGGCGATGACCCGGTGACGGCCGCCTCATTACCGACCTGCAGCGAGCCGTCTCTCAGCGCTCTGTGGAAAACACACCCAAGACGAGTTAGAAACCGTACAACATCATGTCATTACCACACAATTACCAGTTAATAGTCAGCTTAAAAGTGTAAGCGGTTTGTACCTGCTGGCTTTGATCCTTATCCAGCGGTTGGTGGTGACCCGCACGGATGAGCGCAGCACCACGGGTTTAGAGCCGAGGTCATAGGTCATCTGAACGCGGCCGTCGATGATGGCGAGAGCAATGTAGTCGGAACGTTCCACTCCCTTCCCGCTCCACAGAATCAGGCCGTGCGTCGCCTCGGTCTTGATGCTCAGCTCGAATTTATTCACCAGCAACGCCTTTTCACTAGATCAAAGACAGACAGGAACTGAGCTCGCAACGCAGGCATCACATGACTCACGACAGCTGCTCCAACAACACGGCGGAGGAAGAGTAGGTGTGGAGGATGGACTCCTGAGGGGTCTTCACAAATCATCACTAAACTAGGCCGAGTCGAGGAGGCGAAGGCTGGTGGCACTTCCTGTGTAACCATATTAGCTGCTGTGACGTGCTCCAGTGGTGTAAAGTACTTGAGTAAATGGACTTGTTACTTTACTTGATTATGTTTTGGCTACTTTGCACTTGTACTGAGTATCACAAATATAAGCATATTTGTACTCTCTACTTGACATATATTTTTGATTGAGTATATGTACGCTTTACTCCACTACATTTGAATGGACACTTACCGTTTCTCGTTACATTGTGATTGTGAGCGACAAGTCGGCATCTTTTTGTGATATTGCCATCTCCAGGATGCTGAAGGTACTGGATGCCATTTATGAGCTAAGTCAGGTGAATTAGCGGAAAATGTGAATTTTTGCACATTTGAGTTTGACTGAGACTGACTTTTTGTTTATTTTATCTATTTTGTTCTGCCATTTTGAAACAATGAGGTATTACATTTCAATTCTATATTGTATTTGGAAATACAATCTCTCAAATAAAGACTTTTTTGTTTTTCACATTTCTTGGTGTTTTTTGAGCCTAAACTCAGTGCATGCAAAATATTCTTTTATATTATTTTAAAATTGGATACTTTACAACTTTTACTCGTCTTCTTGGAACAGGTGTCTTGTAGTGGAGTAGTTTTTACAGTAAAGTATCCGTACTTTTACTCAAGTTAATTTCTACACATCTGACGTGCTCTTAGAGAACACGGCGAGGTGACATGGTGGGGGTCAGCGTAGCCACCGCTAGCTGTTGTTCAGACCACCAGGGGGCCGCGCTGCAGGTGTGCGGCGGATATTTTTAGTCTTTTGTTCTCTGTGGCGTACCTGATTTCAAAAGAGCCGCTTGACAGGGAGAACGGTAAATAAATATGTTTGCCAAATCAGGAAACACGTAACACGAGACGAGAAAAAACTGCGCACACAAACAAAGAAAAACCGGGGAAAAGCAGATGGCGCACGTCTTCACAGCTACACTGTGATGGTGTGTGTGTGTGTGTGAGTAAGCCAGCTCGGTTTCTCTGCAGGGTGAACCACGGAATATATTAGCGGCAGGTAGGTACGTAACGCTTCGGTGTCTTGAACCACAGTGAGTGAAAAGAAAAGAAAGAGTCCAGACAGACAAAGCACGTCTGATTCAGACATATCGAGTGTGTGAAAACAAGCAGAGCGACAGCGTGAAATCACATGCTATCAGTCCGTGTCCTCGCCTGGTTTCACACACGCCAGACGGCCTGACATAATCGCAGCGGACTCTGCTTCTGGCTGCAGGACTGAAAACAACATTTCTTCGTTGGCGAGATTATAACTATTTTCATTAGGCAAAGGCTGTTGATGGCGATGTCGTAACGCTGTATAATAACTGGTTGTAATTGAGTTTGTTTCCCAATGCGCTGACTGGACTCTTTCCATTTACCATCTTTTCTCAGGGTCCCAGGCCAGAGCTTTGTTATCAGGGGTAGCTCGCTGTGATTATGCTCCACTGTGTTGAGCTCATTATTGCTCATGTCCCATTAGGATCCCAAGCATGTCGGAGACTGTAAAGCAATGCTTAAGCCATTAAAGCTGGATTTAATGAACAAAAAAACACTATGGATTAACTTTAGAGGATGCACTTTGCTTCAAACGCTATTTTTCAAGAGCAGCAGCTTGTGTAATCAGGTGGCAAATCGTCTTTTCAGAGGTGTAAAGTGTAACTCGCGATGCTCACCTGTAGGGGGCACTGGCTCACATGGGAATGGCCATTTAAAGCTCCACTCACACGTACTATACATGTAGTGTGTTATATATAACGTATAAATACAGTAGATGGCAAAATTACTAGCACCCCTACAAACTACTAATTGTTTTAAAAATATTTAAAATGTTTATGATATATAATAAGAATAATATAATTATGTTTATAATGTAACCCTAACCAGGTATATATTGACATTGCATTTACTTTACTTTACAGTCATATAGCAGACACTTTTATCCAAAGCGACTTACATATCATTACAGTTTTTACAATTCAACAAATTTCTGCTTTCCCGAGGGAAACCCAAATACTGTACATATACATTATGTATTATATATGTGGGTATACGTAGTATAGCTCTTTACAGTAGCTCAGTCTATAGAGCGCTAGTGTTTGGATCAAACACCGGATCAATATTAAATATAAATGTAATATACAGTATTATGCAATATATATATATAATAACAACAACATTATTTAGTATAAATGATACTACATTCTATAATTTGTCTATTATAATAACATACTTAACTTTATCTATCAAGCAATGCTTATGCTTCAGCTCAACCTCTATTGCATTTAATGTTGCATTTTTCCACCATTTATTTATTGCTGTTTTTTCTTCCTTTTTTCAGTCTTGCTAAATAGTTTTTCACAGTCGTTTAATTTTTTCTTCTCCGGTATGTAATGTCTTTGTTATACGGCTTCTTTTTGGTTTTGCTGCTATCAAACATAGAAATGTACCCCTTGTGGGATTAAAAAAGTATATCGAAATAAATAAATGTTAATTTTGCTGCTGGTTTGGTTGGGATGTGCTGCTTGACAAAGCTGTGGCCCGGTTTATGAGTCAGAGGACGACATGCCACTGGACACAGGTCAGGCAGCGGGAACTCACCTCTGATCCGACGGGTTGTCCAAAGAATCAGGGCTTAGAAGGGCACAGGGAAGAAATAATAGGCATGCAATAAGCGCAAAAGGGTGGAAGGCAAGAACAGGGTTGCATAACACGGTTGAGAAGAAGCCCGCGACATAAAGCTAGAGCACGACGATACAGAGGTAAACACCAAACACACTTCCATCATCCGTTGCGTTTGTGTTACATCGATACAAAAAACAATTGCATCATTTGGAGTAAAAAAAAAGTTAGTGAGCCAAGGAAAGCGGAGGTTTGAAATTCTCAGCTCGAGTCGGAGTGAGCTATGGAGGTTAGCGAGCGCTCGCTAACAGGAAACGCATCTGTCCTTTGAAGAAAAGAAAGGCCGCTGTGTAGGCAGTTGAGTACAGTGTGTGAGGTCAAACCCAGTCCGGCTGAAAATCCAATTTTAAAAGGTGCTGGCCTGGGAACAGGTCACTTGAACGCCACGCACTGCTAAACTGATGCGAGATTACCAAGCTAAAGAGAGAAAACAAAGACGGATGAAGAGGCAAAGCAAATAATAAAAGAAATATCACTCCATTTCCCAATTTGACCACGTCCTCGGAGGAGTTCATTAACTTTTAGAGCTCTGTTCAGAAACAGATCGAGCTGAATTGATGATCCTTTTTCTGAAGGGCTGGTCAGCCTTCTTGCTTGAGATTAATTTTAATCTGGCACTTCATTTGTACAGGAAGTGACACGCATTAAGCCCCGGGCCGAGCGAAAGTCAATGACGAGGGCCTTGTCCTTAACCGTTATTGATGCCCACGGAGGATGATTTCCTCGACTGGATGGAGCTTCTTTAATTGCGTGCGGGTTTTTGAGAGACAAATCCTTGATTAATGTGCCACTTTCTCATCTCTGGACACAATTATTTGAAATTACAGTGAGTGACTTTGGAAACAAACTGACGGGCCCTAAAAGCGCAGAAAGTTTCCGCGAGCATTAATGCGAGACGCACAATCCCGTTTAATCAAGCCGTCGGCGTTTTAAGAGCGCCGCACGGCCACTTAGATGCTTAATTACATTTAGAGGGAAACAAATAATTTCAAATAAGAATCTCTAAAAGGAATACCAGAACAGATTGAGCAGATCTCTAATGGGGCTGTAAAATGGCTTTAAATGCAGAATATTAAAAAAAGCCCCATTGATCTGCATTGCTCTTTCAAAGTACACAGACACACACACACACACACACACACACACACACACACGTACGCAGGAGTGTTTTCATGCACGATTCCTGTGGCTTTATCAGTGTATCACATTGCTCATCATAATTCATGCCGAGCATGCAGACTGCAGACGAGTTTGTGATGTGGCTGATGAAAAAGCAATCTTTCCTGGAAATACTATAATGGAGAAATACATTCTGTGCATAATTGATGAAACCCGCGCTCCGCTAAAAAAATCTCCCTACATGCGGTGAGGATGGGATTGCGAGTAAACGTGACTTCTTGATGCCTATGGTTGGTTTGGTTAGTGTCGAATCTCTCCCAGAATGCCTCTGGGCTACTTACTCTGGGATCTCATTGGTCAGTTGGCTTGAGAGTGGAGGGAAGACAAAGACACAAAGATGAGACAGACAGACAGACAGACAGACATATATACGCAGACAAACACGCAGTACGACGTGAGACAAGAACCCTGAAGCTTCTTCTGACAATTATTCAAGTACGTTTAAGTAATTTAATCAAAGGTGAATTTATTTTTTTATTTTAATTAATGCTTATGAAACATGTTAATTAAATGAGAACCTAATGCCTACAAACGTGTTTTAATCCAGCCAGAAAAAAAGACAACGATCTGCACAAGGAAAGATGAGGAAATGATCAGGACTGGCGGATTCTTCATGATAATGAACAGTTGGAGCTTCTGGAGAATGGATGGAGGGTCTCGGACTTCAAGTGTGGTGCTAATGGTAACCAGGTTCAGAAAAAAACCCAAAGAGACAGGACAACGGATGCAGTATTTGATGAAATCAAGACATTAACTAGACAATGACTCATACGGGAACTAATCTAAGTCTGAGGTAATCTCGCTTGTCATCAGAGCAGAGGCGGCCATGATGAATGGCAATGATGGGGCAGGTCAGTGACATGAGGACATCCACTCAAATTACCTCTTGGTGACTCCGTTGTGATATTCAATGAAAGTGCGTCCATCGAAAGCAATGGCTTCTGTGTCCCCAGCGGATTTCTCGAATATTACTGAGTGGAGAGAGAGAAGACAGAGTAAAATTACTCAGATCGATTTGAGACACGGCGCTGTTTAATTAGAGGGAGGCAGAAAGCGTGTGAAACATCACCGGCTTCATGCTTATGTGACTTCATTAAGGTTAAGGATACAGCATCAGGACCCGGTTTGGGCTAATGAGGTTAGCAGAGGTCGCTGCATATTATTTAGGTCTGCTAATATGCATTTGTGTAAGCGATACAAACCAAGATGGAATTGTGTACTTGGTACAATGGCTGGATTTGGCTAAACACTATGATAATATGTATCAAGCTTTAATCAAGCTTATTAATCGAGCTTTCTTTTTACGCAAAGCATGTCATAAGAGAAAACATACTATAAATGTGCGCAAATAATGCATTAAATGACAATGATAAATGTTTCACTGTGTCGTGAAGTAACATTTTGGCAAAAGGAACAAATTGGTTTAAAACATTTTTTCCCACACAAATATGGTAAAAATCTGTAAATCAAAAGGTTAAAGGTTAAGAAAATAAAAAATATAAATATCAAAAAATAAAAAGGTTATTTTTCCCAAAAAAATTTTTTTTAGTTAAATTATCCTTTATTTTTTTCTTTATCTTACAAATCTGGCAAATTGTAAAGTTAATAACTCAACCAAAAACGCGTTACGGTTCATGATAAGAGAGAGACGCGTTAAGATTCTCATATATGAAGCGTAAATAATTTTTTTTTTTAATTGAAAATATTGCTACTAATGTACATTGTAACGTTCAGAGCGCCACGACAGTGATGCAGATATCAATGTGGAGACGGTGTATGAAAACGCGTTTTTGAGAGAAAAAAGTTTCCACCAGACAGACCAGTTAAAGTTTTGACAGAAAACAAATCTTTCAAATGACTCTCTATGTGAATCTTTTATGAGCTAAATTTCTCAAAAATGTTCATTTTACTAAAAGTGTCAATATTTTTAAATTAAGTGAAAACTTTTCGGAACAAGTCTAAAGCCGGAAAAGTAGGTGGCAGCATGGAACATGGCACAGAGAAGATTCCTATTTGCTGTCAAAAAATCTAGTGATCAAAAGTCCTTGTGAGCGCAGGCACCAGGATATAAAGGATGCGGTGCTCACCGTCCTGGCAGTGTGGCCCGACGAATCCGTGGTGGCAGACACACTCGTAGCTGTCAGACAGAGGGTTGCAGCGTCCTCCGTTCCTGCAGATGTCCTTGGAGCATGGGTGGTAGGGATACATGGACACGTCACTGGAGTTGAGCAAGTTATCCTTCTTCAGGATGGGGATGCCCATCAGAGTGATCTGAGACACACACGGAAAACGTCTGTTAGTAAGGGGCCGCTGACAGAGACATATCGGCGCTCTCACCTTCTGAATCGCCCCCTTGAATCCATCTTTGATAGCAGCGGCTCGGGCGACTTTACGGAAATCCGGAGTTCCGCCTAAGAAGAGCGACTCCTTCAGGTTCAGATCCGTGTGTTGATTCTGGATAAATAGAAAACAGGGCATGAGAACTCATTTTTCAGTGCCGCGACTCGTCTCCGAGAGAAACTAGTTAATATGATCAGTGCAACGCCGGACGGTTTGTTCACTGAATCAACTCTCAAACCTAATCCCTGTTCTCGTTGTGAGAGTTGTATTACAAACCATAAACTGATTTAAGTCCGGATCCCTGATAGACAAATTAGTCTATAAAACATGGACAGGAGAGAAAAAGGAAAGAAAAGCAGTAGAGGAATATCTAGAGACTCAAATTAAGACTGTGGAATCGATGGCTTTTAATGAAAGAGTGTAATGAATCTCTGTTTGTGCCTTGGACTTTTACAATCCAGAAAACTATTTAATACACGTTCTCATCAAATTGATGAGCATGGAATGAGAGTTTCTGCAACCGGGATGCAAACTGTTTTTTACTACACTGGGATTTCTCTACTTTGAGCTTCGCTTGAAAAAAAAACATCAGATCTTGATTTTATGTAGGTTAATAATGGCCTTGGGGAAAATGCAATTTAATTGCCGGGAAAAAGGTACATCAACAGCGGTGCCAAATTGCGAGTGTGGTCCAGCTCTTGGCATTGTAATATAAAAATAAGACTAGCTACAGAAAGAAAAGACCCTCTCTGGCTCTGGAGCTGAGTGTGACCACACAGTCTGGCCAAGACCAAAGAACCAGGACCACGTTCAGCCTGTCCTGACCTAACAAATCACCCAAAAAGCCAAATACTGATTTATTTACACGAACTGTATGTATCAAAAAGTGTTTGTTCTTTTTATACGCTTTCTATGTAATCAAGGCATATAAGTTTACATTTTTGTGTAAATAAAAAAGCAATACAAAATTACACTAAATATATGCATGCAGCAGACATTAAATATCATTCAAATAAATACATATAATGTTAAAATAATTTTTACATTTTTGTATCACATTTGTGCAATTTTAATGTGGACGATAAAATATCAATTATGTATTGCACAGAATGCCCTTGTTTTTGCACTATTCTGCTTTATTACCAGATTGTGTTTACCATTAGATTTTTACGTCTGCGACATTCAGATTCACATTTTATGAAGGTACATACAGCTCTTTCTAAAGATGCTTGCGTTTCTTCTTTGTTAGTTTTTATTTTTAGTATCACAATTCTAACAATTAAATGTTAGAATAGAGTGAAAAATGCAGTTTAGATTCTCTAAACGGCCAGTACTGTTTGCAGAATTGACCGTAAAGTTTCCTTTATTATACATACACCGTGTGTGTGTATTTCTGACTATAGCCAATATAGTCAAAAATATACATGATATAAATGAAACAAAATTCACCACTGAACTGTCTGGAAAAAAAAACAGGCCACATCTCTTTTGTTCTCTACCACTGTCTCTTTCTCTCATGTCTTCTCTTTTAACACTCCTTTCTCTCCCACGCCGTCCGTCTTTAACTCTCTTTCACAGTTTGCATCCACAGTGAGTCTGTTTAATGGCCTCCCACACAAGGCTAATGAAGACATTTCATTGTTGTTGGAAGGGTGATAAAACAATGGTGGTCAAATGATAACTCTCTCTCCCGTGACGCCCCCACGCCAGCCGGCCCGAGGGGACAGCCAGATCTCTCTCTCTCTTTCCTTTGAGCATACGGAAAGGTCTGAAGAGAGGAGAAATTGCACTCTTCTGCTAGATCTGACCGATGGAAGATGGATCTGAAATGGACAGTGGGAGGTTGGATGCTGCTTTAGGTAGGAATGGGGATGTTCGTTTCAGAAAGTGATGGATTCCAGACTTCAGTTATTACCTTGCGTGATTTCTTATTCCCGGACAGCGCGCACAATGAGCACAGGGGAAGGAAGAAAAAAAAAAATGTTAATAGTGAAGAAAACAGGATGTCAGTACACACACACACACACACACACACACACACACACACTTGCATTTACAGTCGACTCTGCTTAATTGGGATAAATTCTAAAGTCCAAATCATATCTCATAATGCAAATTTGTTGCGAAATGGTTGTGTCCTATTAAGTTACTGTGATTAAAATACTTTCCCACTGAAAAAGTAGCGTAACTGATCTCATCTTTAGGTATTTTAATCACAGTTACTTAAACGTACTTGCATTACTTTGTAAAATATCTACGCTTGCTGAATACCATTATTTAATTTTAATAATTTATCTTCTTATGGTAAAAGTTTACTCTGCCACTTTAAAATTGATGTAGTGCAGGTTGTAGTAAATTCGCAATAGTTTGCGAAAATTATATTTAAAGTGGCGGAGATGTCGGACTTAATAATTAATTGCAGGCTACAATGTGGAAGAGATGCTGCGTCTTGTAGAATCTTTGTTTTTAGGTGCATTTATTGTTGCACAATATTTTTAGTTGTTATGAAATTTGGTTTCTTACCAAAAAGAACATTTCCTTCTGATAACTTTCATTGTTATATAATATTTTTATCGAATGTAATAAACATGAATCAGAAAGTTAATATGCTCGACTATGTTATGTCTATCTTGGTTTTTGGTACATGATTAATTATCTAAAGTTTTGTTGTGTAAGTATTTAGTTAAGTTACTTATTGAGTAATTAGGTTACTTTTCAAACACAGTTATTTTGAAAAGCATTTTAAATACAAAATTGTAATTAATAACTAACATTGAAACAAAAATTGACAATAACAATTTTAAAGTATCTTACCCAACAGTGGTCCCAATTACCAGAAGTCAACTGTACATCAAAGCGGGGTCCCACCATTACATATAACAATATGCACCCAACCTCAACAATCAAAATACTCTCGTTCCTTTACTCTAAACTCTAACTTCACCCCTAAAATCCCATCTTGACCCTCAAACAGGCCTTTAAAGTTATGACTTTGGACCAAACAAAGGTCCCCACAAGTGCTCATACAGACCCACATTATTGTAAAAACCTATTTGGGCACCCACTTTGACCTAAATGCTTGCACACAGACACACACAAAAGCCTTAAGGAATGCAATATTCCCACAGAGAAGTCAAGCAGCAAACACTGAGCAAGCTGCCAGAAAATAAACCAACGCGTGTGGAGCCTAAAAAATATAGAGTGAACCAAAAGTCACGCCATGTTTCTCGCGACTGCACCCGTATATTTTATACAGTACGTATGTAGCGTGTGATTGGGCAGTACAGTCCAGCGGAACGTCTGCTGAGGCGATATGAACATATTTCTCTAGAGGTTTGCCTCCTTTGCCACGCGACCCTTCTGGTTCCTCGGCTTCCTCTCTCGCGTTAATGCGATTTCCTGCCTCTGCTGCTGCCATGAAACGCAATTATCATACGCAGGAAGGTTTAATGATGAAAAAAGGCGCACTTAAGTGCCTACGCACAAGACTGTGTTGAGTTAATCGCAAATTACACCGTTTGGTGGATCTGGAGGATGAGGGATTATTATGCGGCCTTGATTTCTGCTTAAGACTGGCTGGACTCTTCACGTGTGAAGTGACTCGTGAACTGGATCTGAGTGTGTGCGACGCTCAGAAAACACACACAAAGTCACTTCCACATGGACACTGAAAAGAAAAGGGCTGCGACACGGCACAACCTGTGATGTGATGGTAATACCAGGCTGTAGCTCAACTAATGTAAAAGACAAGCGGTTCCTAGTTAATGAAATTATTAGATGCAAATTGATATTTTTATTTTTAAAACAATCGTATAAGTTATTTTTTAATAAGTATAAGTTATACGTATAAGTTTTTTAACTTATTTTATTAAAATTGAAATTGAATTGAAAAAGCCTCAAGACATGGTATTACCATCTCACACTCACACTTGCGAGCAAACACACACACACACACACACACACACACACACACACACACACACACACACACACACACACACACACACACACACACAAATAAAATATGTCTGTCCAGCCATTCTTCCTATCTATGTCTTTCAGTCTGTCTGATTCTATCCATCCAACTATTTATCCATTCCTACAGTATCTATATATCTGTTTATTCATCTGTCTCTATGTATTGATCTGTAAATCTATCTATCTATCTATCTATCTATCTATCTATCTATCTATCTATCTATCTATCTATCTATCTATCTATCTATCTATCTATCTATCTAT
>CM051495.1:12611664-12621664 GCA_028031935.1 Paedocypris micromegethes
TCTATCTATCTGTCTGTTCATCTACTGACCTGTATATCTGTCTTCTATCTGTCTTGCCAGATGTCTGTCTATCATGTCGGAACGTGCGTTCATCCACCTCTCTGTCTATCCATCCTACCATTCCTCCTTCCATCTGTTATTCCTTCTTATCTATTTGTCTGTCCATCATCCTTCCATACATGCACACACACACACACACACACACACACACACACACACACACACACACACACACACACACACACCTCCACACACCTCCACTTTAATCTTTTGTGAAGAACATCAGTGCTTCAAACATCTAAACATGTGTCTGCTAAGCTTCATACCGGAGCTTCTCCTCGAACCGGATCCTTTCCGTTGATGTTAACTTCTCCCTTCCGGTTGGCACGCTCCAGATTGACTGTAACCCACTCGTTCAGCTTGATTTTCTCTTTACTCCTGTTTAACAGAACAGAACAGATATAAAGACATGGACGATGTGAAAGTGAGGGCTGTTAAACACCGAGCTCACCGGATCACCGCCGGACCTTTGCCTAGGTCATATCTAAACTCCAGCACTCCGTCGTTCAGGGAGAGGGAGATGAAATCCCCTTTACCGTCCGTCTTTTGACCGTTGTAGAAAATAGTCCCTTTAGAGTCGTTGGCCAGCAGAACGATGGTCAAGCTGACCTTCTGTCTGTAAACAAATCACAGGAAGTTTCAGATAAAACTAGGTCTGTGTAACAACACTACTCTGTAAAAACAGAATGGATTTTTTTTATTATTATTTTAGTAATTTTTTCAATCGTTTTCCTGTAATGCAAGTTTTTGGCTCCAATACTTGGAGGACAAATACAGATCTTTTATCATAATTCATCTATGTTATGAAATAAATCACTTTGGTTTTAGTCACTTGTGTCATACCATACTTTAATGGAAATGCATACACACACTGGATGGTTTGAATTATTTAGTTGTTCTCTAGTTTTTACTGTATACAAAAAAAAGTAAAATCTTTCAGCATGTAATACCGGAGATCTTGGCCGTAGAGTTGAAGTCCTTTGAGCTCAAGGTACGAGTCTCCGCTGAAGTAAGGAATGAAAGTGGAGGCAGGTCCCTTGTCCGACACTGGTGAATATCAAACAGCCTGTTATACACTGAAGATTTCACAAAGCCACTTTTTCAATTAAAAACGCAGTCAGGACTCTTTCTCTCTCGCTTTTTTCTCTCACTCTGTCTCTTACCCTATCTTACTACTTACCTTTGCTCCTTCCTTCCTTCTTGCTGCCATTGTCATTCTATCCTTTCTGGCCCATTCTTTTCTATACCTTTCCTTCCCTCCTTCTTTTAAACCTACTCTCACGTTCATCACTCCTTCCTTCCTTCCATCTCCCTCTCCGCTCTTATTCACACTTTTTTAATCACTTCCTCCATTTTTTCTAACCCAATTTCCCCTCCTTTTTTTTTACTTCTATCTTGCTACTCCCTCTCGCTTCTTCCTTCCGTCCTTCCCTTCATCTCTCTCTCCTCTCTACATTCCTCTCTTCTATCTCTTTCCTTTATCCCTTCTTCCCTCCCTCTCTCACATTTTCTCAATTTTCTATCTTTTCTCTCACTCCCACTCTCATTCTCTCTCGCTTGTTCTCTTTCTGTCGATCTTGCTTGCTTTCTTTTTTCCTTCACACTTTACAGTCATTCTATCCCTCACAATTCTGCCATTCTATTTGTTCGTCACTCCTTCTTTTTATCCTACCACATTCCCTTCTCTCATTTTCTCAATTTACAAATTACTTCCTTTCATCCATCTCTTTCTCCTCTCTTATTCACACTCTTCTATCTCTGTCTTTCCTTTCTTCTTTTCATACTTCTATCTTTAAACTCTCTTTCCTTTGCATTCCTCTATCTCTCATACTTTTTCTCTCCTTTCCATCTCCCGCTCTTTGTCTTTGTCCCCTTCTCCATCTTTCCCTTTCTCTTTTACTCTCTCTTCCTCTCTAACACACACACACACACACACACACACACACACACACACACAGAACGTCCTCTCATCTCAGCATGAACTCCACAGCAATTAGAGCTGATTGTGTGCGGTGTTCAGTGTGAGGATGTGAGACTGAGATTATAAAGCTAATGAGCTATTGTTTAACACAGCCGTCTCTTCAATGGAAAAGCAGTCAAAGGCGAGTACCACAAAGCAAACGCCACCTTTTCCTGGACGCCATTTGCTTTACTCATTTGAACAGCACTGTCTTACATGACAGGCCGCAGGAGAGATAACACAGCGGCATTACTCTCAAGCTTTCTTAAATCACATCACTTTGATGAGATGCATCATGTCAAATTACCACCGACATTCCTGCCTCGTCCAGCAGGGGGCGAACAGCTGTAAAATTGACCTTTCAGGCAAATCAGAGCCGTTCTGTTATCTGACTGAGCCACTCTCTCTGGACACTTTACCTGACTGACCAATCCATTAATCACGACGCGAGACTGGACTGATAGAATTACTCATCTCATTGATTTAAGAGATAGAAATAACAACACTCATTGTGATGGATGCACTCAACCCAACCATTTGGGTTCACCTCCATTTATTTTAATCACTCACTAATGGAGACTTTTCTAGCAGAAGCAACTCCCGAGCCGCTGAATGACAGTTTTGGGTTGAGCTGGATTTCATGCGTGGAAGGGAACATTACAATCATTTTGATCGTTTTTTCAAACATTGGGTTTTTCAAAACGGTGTAATCGGAAGGACGGGCAGGTTTATCCAGTTCTGCGGACCCACAGACTACTGAGAGGGCTTCACAGATGCCAACGTGTTATTACATTATCTGATAATGGCTGTTATACTCTATAGAGCCCACAGGACATGTCGGCTGAAGTTAACTGAAGAACAATCTTTTTTTCCCGCCCCGCAATAACCTAAGTCCTATTTTTATACCTTAATAACGGCAAATGTGCGAACCAGTTGGATCGATTCTGACAAAAATCAATACTGAAATTACGGCAGAGGGGTAAAAGTTATTTAAGTCCTTAGGCCAGTCGATAAACTCATTTACTGTATTTTTACTGTGATGGAGTACTGTACCTTTTTCACAGTGCTTGCCTTCGCGTCCCATTGGACATTCACATTTGTAACCTCCCTCTGGAAGAACCTGGCAATGGGAGGACGAGTGGCATTTGTTGGGCGAACAGGGGTCACGGGCGTCAGCGCAGGTGGGACCTGTTGAGAGACATAAACATTTAACTAGCCGCACAAACTTTTATTATGAAATGAAACTTTTATTATGAAAAAAAAAAAACTGATTCTACAGCAATTTTTTTTACAAATCTTGCAATTTTTTTTGTGGCACATTTTCAGTAGTACACATTTATTCAAATAGTATATTTTTTCCAGACAATAAAAAACAAACACTAAAAAAAGTAGGAAAAAGACTGGAATGTTTAGTTTGTAAAAAGAAACACTTATGGGCGGAGCTCCATTGCAAGAAGACATGAGATGGCATTTCGTTTATTTTTCCCTTTGCAGAAATTTGCATAAATCTATAAAGAGTAATATATAATGTATAATGTTGTTTTGAAAGAAAAACAATTCTTGTGGTAAGACAAATCCAATAGAAAGAGGATGTTGTACCATACAGTAAGAAGACACTGGTTTTTCTTGGTTTTTCTCTCCAGAAATATACGTAAATCTAAATAAAGTAATACATAATTTAGTAAAAAAAATGATATATAAATGTTGTTAACAAAACACTCTTCACACATTTTTTTTAAGAAGACAAAAGATGGGTGAAGAGGGAAAAAGATTTATCTTATTATCTAAACAAAGTAATACATAAATTATATACAGTGAAAATGTGACTTAAACAAACCCGGAATGTGCCAAACAATAATATTCACCTTTGAGTAGTTTTCAGGCCATATCCTCAAGCTAATGACCTCAAATCAAATTGTGGTTATTTTCGAACGTGCCTATGACTTATTATATTTTGTTATTACAAGTGGTGTTACTGAGCAGCGTCTGGAGAAGCTGCACGTGCTTCAGGTCAGTGTTTCTGGCTTCTTAAGGATTCTCCGATCATCACATCGAGCTCAGCGGGAATCCCACCATGGGTGGCAGCCGCATCAGACTGAAATGAAAGTGCCCGCTGTGTTCTGAGATGCTTTGCTAGGTGTCTCTCTCTCTCTCTCACACTGGTTGTTCTGTCGCAGAGACGGCTCGGCAACCCTTCCGCTTACGATCCTGCTCTTTAAACATTAAAGGTTATCCCACATATTTATCCCTCAAGCCAATTTCTTTGTGTACACTTCAAAGGCTCTTCATTTTCCTACACACAGAAGAGAAGCCATTTAGCTGCAGCAAAATAAAGTACGAGATATTGAACTGTAGTATTAGAAAGGTTGTCCAATAAAGGCTTGCGAGCAGAACAACAGAGCAATTTACTCTGGGCAATATTTCAAATGTCTGAAGCAACACTGTAAGATGAGAGAAGAAAAAAGCTTCTTCATCGTGGAGAAAGAGAAAATTGTGACTTCTGCTCTTCGGCTGATTGCTGTCGTTCCAGACTTTTCAACTGTGTTCAGAGGGAGAACATGTCGATACCTTTACTCAAACACATTTACATCATGCTTTTTCCAAGTGACCAACGCTCATGGCTTTTTTTTATTTAACTTCATTCTTGTCTTTAGAATCAAATTCATGATCATTGGTGTTGCAGACAACAGCCCATCAAGAAAGTTGTACAACTACAACTTTCTTGACAATCAACGTTAGATTTCATTAAAAAAATAATGTGTTTGGAATTGTGCGTTTTAATACATTTTTATGAATTTGTATACTTGCACATGTACACATTACAATTACCTTTATAATATAATAGTAATATAACAGTAATAATAAGTTCAAGTTCAAGATCAAGTTTATTTATATAGCACTTTGCTTAGTTCCAGACCAACGTAAAGTCGCTATGGGGAATTAGGTAAAAATAGTCTTTAAAGAAGAAAACTGTCCATTGTCAATCTATGTCGAAAAAATTAATAAAAGAAAATAAACGTATTAATGATTTTTTATTTCCTCCAATACCCTCAAGGTCGCCTTACAGAAGAAGACAACACACATATTGCCCGTATCCATACATACGAGCATCCCCATCACACACGATCAATTTTTTCCCGTGTTCTAATTCACCTGACTGAAAGAGGATAGCGGAGACCCAGAGGAAACCAACAATAGCACAATGAGAGCTTTCATACTCCACACAGAAATGTGCAATAATGTACATACGTATAGAACTATTCCTTATGCATATATAATGTGGGTATGTTACTAAATCAGCAAAGCGAAAATAGGATTTATTATGTTAAATTAATTATGGATATACACAGTAGGACATTTTACCTCAAAGGGGAAAGTAAATTAATTTCCCTTTCATAATGTATTGCTTAAAAGCTCTGCCAAGACACAGCATCACATTTTCCCAGTGCCACCTTGAAATTTACTGGTGCGCCTGAAATAAAAGGACTTTTAGAAATCAAGCCTCTGTCCTTGATCCAAGTTTGTGGAGACTTATTTTCTAAGGTACTTATAATCAAAGGACTGGCAAGGGGTAGTACCAACAAACTGGCACCAGGTAAGAAGTCTTGCGCCCAACTAGTGCGCCAAATGTCACAGGGATTTCAGAGATACCCAAACAACCAACTATTAGAAAAAATAAAAACGCTCGGGTGATGCCGTGTGTGAAACACATCAGTCTAAAATGATCAGAAAAAACTGCTAGGCACCACATGAGCTTCTGTAACTCCTGTTAGAGATAGACAGATGGATGGATGGGTGGGTGGACGAATGGATAGATAGATAGATAGATAGATAGATAGATAGATAGATAGATAGATGGATGGATGGATGGATGGATGGATGGATGGATGGATGGATGGATGGAGGGATGGATGGATGAATGGATGGATGGATGCATGGATGAAATGTTGGTTTGATGGATAGATAGAGAGAGAGAGAGAGAGAGAGATAGATAGATAGATAGATTAATAGATGGATAGATGGAAGGGTGGATGGATGGATGGATGGAAGGAAGGAAGCAAGAGAGAAAGGAAATAGGAATAAATTAATGAATGGATTGATGAATGGATGGATGGAAGGGTGAATGAATGGATAGATTTTTTGGTAGATACAAGCTTGTGTATTTCCTAGACAGCTGGTGTTAAGTAAAAACAAGATTGTGGTTTTGATTTCCAGGAAAAACATGAAGTCATGAGTCATGTGATATAGTGAGTAAGAGCAGAGCACCCACCAGAGAAGCCGTTGACACATTTGCAGTGGAACATCTCCGCTTCTTTGACGTGGCAGGACGCTCCATTCTTGCAGGGATTGGGCAAACATGGGTTATTACCACACTCGCCCACCCCGGAGCCGTACAGAACACTGCCGCCATTTTCCTGAAGATTGTAGATGAGGTTGTTGACGTCCAGCATGCGGACGCAGCCCGCCAGCCCTTGCGTGATTAGGGTCCGTTCTTTAACCCTGCACGGAAGACATTTTCCATGTTAGGTGGTGCGGATCACAAAACATTCCACATTTCTTCTCAAAAGACAGATGTGCTGAGTTAATCCCATCCTAATACTAAAATTAAACAGGAAATGTAATTACAGGAAGCAGATTTAAATGAAAGAATGTGTCTGGAGGAGCAGCATTAGATCTACACACGCTTGTGCAGTCTTTCACAACGCTGCTGATTGACGCTAATCTGATTTGTCTCTATCTGCTCAGTCTGATTAAGTCTCGTTAGTCTTTTTGGCAGCTTTCTGCAAACAGGAAGCATCACCTCCAACCGTCGACACATTAGGTCATTACTCTCCATTTTTGCTTCATTATAACTCTAACTGGAGTAAAAAGCTCGTGTTAACATCGCTTGGAGCATCTCTTACTCGGCCATCACGTCTTCAGCAACCCCTCCGATGAAAAGGTCCGTGTCCAGGTTGAGTCCGTCGGTTCCTGGTGGACTCTCGCCTTCCACGCTGGGCTCGTTGTCCACGCTCAACATGCCATTGCGCCTGTTCCGCACCACCACCAGTTGATGCCAGCGGCCAGGAGTTATCTGAACCTTACTAACCACTGAAGCCGTACCAGAACCGGTGTTAAACCTGTAGGACAACATGAATAAGTCACCCTGATATACTTCAACTAAATTAATTTCAAAACAATCGAGTATTGCAATTCAGTCGTTTCGAAACTTAGTTTGGGTTTAAATTAAATCAGGGCTTTGCAACTACCAAATTGTTTGGAATATAAGGTGGAGCGGATTATTTAAATGCTCACAGTTAAATATTGTCACATTAAAGATTAGAATATTGAGGTTTAGTTGCCTTCTCACTTGTGTTTAAATTATAAGGTATATACTATTTTTTTTACATTTTAAGTGCACTTTACGGTAATCCCACACAAAAAATAAAACACAATCTGAGCATGTTCAATTTCTAAAATGCAGCATGCTTACAACTTAATTAGTCAAATTTATATGAATTATTAATTATTTATAATAATTATATACGTATATAAACCAGTAATAACTATATAAAATAAAATAATAACTAATAACACAATTTTAATAAAATTGTGTTCATTGTACACAATTAACTAAATTCACAATAGTAAAAATTGTAAAAAAAAAAAAAAATTGTAATGAATATATATAAAGTTCCTATTTCACAGTTCCAGATTTATTCTTCTCAACTATCAACAGACGATTCAACTGCCAACAATTGCACGACTTTATTCCGAATACCTTACCTGAGTTCCACATATCCCCCAATCAGTGCCAGAGACAGGAAGTCCTTTTTCCCAATTTGCCCATTATAGAGCAATATCCCCGTCATTTCCGATGCCCTGAATTCCATGGCAATGCGCACGGTATGATATGCCCTCATTGTCTGGAAGGCCAGGTAAGACTTGCCACCAAAGGCGGGTATGAAGTACTTTATAACTGAAGGCAGGAGACAGATAAAAGCAGTTATCACAGCGTAATCCCGTCCCTTAACAGTCTGCTCTCCGCTGATAGAGCTGCAAACAAAACTGCAATGGAGTGTGTCTGTGGCAGATAAAGCTGAAACCCGTGTCAGTGGTACAGGAGTGAGATGTTCATGGCGCATTTACTCAAAAAGCACCTCAAACGTTCGCTGCCTCTTCATGGATTTCTGGGTTTGATCGTTACGTTCGAAACAGTGAATCTTTACGGAGAGAATGTTACATGTAAAACTTCTCTCTTTTGCCCTCCCTATCTCTTTTCTTTTTACTCCAACTCTCTCTCTTTTTCTCTCCCCAATTATTTATTCTTTAACTGTTTCTCTAACCTTCTTTCCTCTCCCCCTTTCTCTCTTTTATTGGCTTTTTTTTCTCAAACCTTCTTTCTTTACGTATTTACCTTTCTTGCTCTAACTCTTTTCCCAACTTACCAATTCAAACTCTTTGTCTAATTGTTTTACCACCCACACAATTTCTTTCTTACTGTGACTGTCTAACTTGAGACTCTCTCTGTCTCTCTCTCTTACTATCCTCCCATACACCTCTATTGCACTGACTTAATTACCCCCCCCTCTCTCTTTTACTATTTACTCACTCTCTAACTCACTCACTTTCTTGCTTGCTCGAATTATCTGTCTTTTACACCCATTTGTCTGTTCTTTTTCTTTCTCTCCGATTCTCTTTTTCTCTTTTACCTCAACCACTCTTCCTCTTTCACTTTCTCGCTAACTATCTTTCTCCCTCACTCTACTCATTCTACCGCTGTCTCATTTCCTAACTCAGTCTCTCTGTATTTCTTTAGCTGAGGAATTATTTTTCTCTCTTTTACCTAACCCACTCTTTTTCTTTCTTTCTTTTCTTCTTTTTTAATCTTATTTTTCTTTCTCCCTCTATCTACTCTCTCCATCCCTGTCTCTTTTGCCAACTTTGTCCCTCTGCATTTCTTTAGCTGAGAAATTCTCTCTCTCTCTCTCTCTCTCTCTCTCTCTCTCTCTCTCTCTCTCTCTCTCTCTCTCTCTCTCTCTCTCTCTCTTTTACAAGCACACACTCTTTATCTTCCTATTTTGCTCTTACCCTTTCTCTCTAACTTTCTCCATCCCTTTCAAAATACTCTTTCGGCCATGTCTCCGTCTTGTTCTCGGGAGAATGCCGGGCTGATGAAGCCTTCGCTCTTCATCACTCTTTAATGGGCCGATTGATCAGTGGAAGTGTTCGGGGGGGCTGCTTACACATCTTTAATTAGTGTCTTTTTTCACCTCACAGCGGTTTGATACTTGCTAAAGTTCATCTATGTAATTAGTGTCAATTATAACTCGGCACAGCAGCAAACGGTAGTTCCATTTCCTAATACCACAAACGGAGACAGTGAGTTGAGTTGAAATTTCATCAGAGCGATTAAAAAAAAATCAGTCTAATCACACACTGTCATTATTTCCGTTATTCCATACGTATATGCATTAAAATGATCTGAAGTAGCAGTAGTTACGGCCATAGAACGGCTCATTGAATGGAAGAAAAACTTCCATTCAAATAAGTCGCCTTATAGAGAAATAATATTGTAATGTTATTTTCTTTTTTTTGTGTTATTTTATCTTTCAAGAAGTGTTTTTGTGTTATGAGAGTTATGCTTTTCAATTGTCTAAAGTGTTTATTAGAAAAGGGATACCTACCGATTTATGATTTGTGTGCGTGTGTGTGTGTGTGTGTGTGTGTGTGTGTTGAGGAAATCTCTTCACCTTTCTCACACACGGCTCCTCCTCTCCCAGCTGGACAGATGCACGTGAAGTCATTTCCTTCCTCCTCACATGTTCCACCGTGACGGCAGGGATGCGATTCGCATGGCCTGGAGCCGTGGACCACTGGTCTGGTTCTCAGTGGTGCTGTGGTTGTAGGGCTCTGCGAGTGAGAAGCTGCGGCTGTGGTGGTCTTGCGGCTGATAAATGGTCGTCTGGTGATGGTTGGGCGAAGCGTGGTGTAAGTAGT
>CM051495.1:12625722-12690722 GCA_028031935.1 Paedocypris micromegethes
TTTTTTTTTTTTGAAAAACAGTTTCGGAATCTATTGGTCAAGCTTTGTCACTTTGTCAAAGATTTTTCTCTAAATTTGACCTTCAGAGTTATCTACAATTGAACGTCATTCTAAAATTTGCGTACATTCATAGCCCGTCTTCCAAATGGACAAAAATCACTAAGTAAGAATGGCAATATAGAAATAAATAAATAGAAATATTTATAAATAAAGAAAATAGAAATAAAGCGTGCTAACGAAGGGGCAACACTATATTTGGCCCGCCGGCCATAGGTTAGGCATCATTTGTACTTGAGTAAAAGAACTTTGTTACTTTATTTTTCATATTTTTGGATTCTTCCAAAGTATCAAAGACATAAGAAACTTTTACTGTGTACTTGACCACATTTATGTGTATATGTACTCCATTGAATTTGAATAGACACTTACAGTTACTCATTACATTGTAATTGCGCGACAAGTTGGCATCTTTTTATACTGCAGTTAATTTCTTAGGCGGACAAGGTAATATCACCATCTGCAGGATACTGAAGGTACTGGATGCGATTTCTGAGCTAATTAGTGGTTGCACTTTTTCGCTCATTTGAGTTTGACTGAGACAGACTTTTTGAAAAAAAAATAAATAAATCCTCAAGGCCTATTAAAATTGGATTCTTAACGATTTTTACTCAAGTCTTATGGGAATTGGTGACTAGTAACTTGTAATGGAGTAATATTTACTCAAGCGTGGTTTTCAGGTACACTTTACACCAGTGATTCTCAACCATTGGGCCAGCGTGTTGACACCTCAGCGCCACCTAGAGGGCCGCGAGAATATTTTTTTCCCACGATCGCGGGCCGCGAAGTCCGTGGAACAACAAGGGGCTCCCCACCACTAGATGGCGCTGAGGTGTCAACACGCTCCAATAAGCAGCAGTCAGTAGCGGCAGACTTTTGACTGAAGGTGGAGGACGTTCTTAAAACGAACAAATGAAGATAAAAGTTACGACTTCAATTTGTTTATATTAATGGCAAAAATATCAAACGTTAGCTTAAACAGCTTGACATCTTCGTTTTTCGCATGCAATTTTTACATTTTTTCAGAAAATTAAGGAAAAATCTGAAACGAAAGAAAATAAAGCTTTCTACTAAAAAGTGAAGATAGCAAGTGAAGAAAATGTAAAAAGGAAACGAAAATAAAGCCAAAAAATCTTAACATTTGTCTTGTAATAGACAATAAATGTTGTTACTTTTTCCTACTAGCTTAGAATTAAGTGTGAACGAATTTTTGTGTATTTCATATAGTTATTAAATTCAACAAATCATGATTTGGATTGGCTGAAATAATGTGTGTTTTAATGGGCCGCGGGACACTTTGATTTGGACAATTTGGGCCCCGAGGTCAAAAAGGTTGAGAACCCCTGCTTTACACAACAATCATTTGTCAATCAGTCGATAAGTTTTAATTTGAAGTACTCACAGCACTCTCGATGCTCCGGGCCGTCTCTCCAAACAGCTCCGATTTGGGGTCCTCCATCTCGGGTGTGTAGAAGACCTCCTGACCCTCTACTTTATCCAGATGCAGGAAGCCACTGAAACGCATAGTGGCTGTTGGGGGGAAAAAGAACAGCGGAGGGCGTTAGGTCATACCAAAAACAGCCATACACAAAAACACGAGGAACTCAGGTGCACACTCGTGGTTGGTGTGATGCTGATCTGTAGGTTAGTGGTGGAGCCTCGGTGGGATTAGTCGAGGTGTTCACTGAGGAGGGAATGGCGGGTTAGGTGGGGGTTTGGCTATAGTGAAGGTGGAGATCAAGGGGAGCATGTGAGAGCATGAGCATCGGTGAGGGCAGAGAGGGAGGATGGACTGGAGTTTACCAGACCGAGACTTTTCCCCAAAGCTGGCATGAAGGACTGAGCGGAGAGAGACCAGTTAGACAGAAATCACACAACACACTGGGTTTGTCTGGACTAGAGACTGGTTATGTCACCCGTTAAACAAAAGGCAAGGAGGATCAGAGGCCTGCTGTTACATGACGGCACAAAATAAAGAATGAATAAGCGGGAGGCGTGAGGGAAGGACGGGTCTGACGCCGGGTTCTGTACAGCATGTAATCAGCCGAACAAATTGCCCAAATCAATCATGCCAGCCAGACTCCAGCTTGGCTGGGACCGGGATAAGCACTTGTATGATTATCGTGAAAGATAGCCGTAATTGTCTTCTAATCCCAGGGACGGCTGAGTGACAGAAGCTGGTTAAAACAGCACGATAAGGGTCTTTTCGCACAGACACACATCACGGTCTATCTGATGGGACTTTCAGAAAGCGGGCAAATGGGGGGGATTTGAATGTGAAGAGAGGTGGGGAGAAACAGCGATCTGATTGGGAATCGGAAACATCTGAGGACGGAAACTTCCCACGGCGTTAGCGCCAAGGCATGAGGAGGAATTAGGCTTCAGATGTGGGTTGGAATTAAAGGCCTGGATTCCGGGCCACAGTGGTGGTTTGGTGCATCACTTCTTCCACATGCCCATTAAAAGCATTCTTATCTTTAGTTGCAAAGCACCCAGATGGCTTCCAGTTGTATAATGAGTTAGATTATGCTAATTTAGCCTGATAAATGTGTTTTTAAATATTAACAGGTATCTCTGGTTTGACGAAAAACAAAAAGGATTATGTTAGGTGTCCAGAACAGACTCCCAAACTTTTACATCCATCCCTCCATCCATCCCACTATCTATCTATCTATCTATCTATCTATCTATCTATCTATCTATCTATCTATCTATCTATCTATCTATCTATCTATCTATCTATCTATCTATCTATCTATTCATACATGAATATGTCCGTCTATCCATCCACCCACCTATCCATTCATACATCTATCCACACATTCATCCACACATCCATCCATCCATCTATCTATCATTAATTGTTATATCCATATAGATATATTTTTATTATCCAACCATTCATCAATCCATCCATCCATCATCCATCGTTTCTATTACTGACATTTATGTCTGTCTTCTTTCAATTCATCCATCCATCCATCCATATTTCCATCATCCCTCTTTCCATCCATATTTATGTCTGTTTTTGATTTTTTCACCCACCCACCCATTCATCCATCCAGTCACCCATCCATCCATCTGTCCATCATTCCACCTATTACCCCACCCCCCTACACACACACAGAGAGACATCAGATAAGTCGCTCTCAAGAGCATGAGAGACAAGCGAACAATAGAGACTAAACGTAGTGGACATTAGCGCCCTCGCCCCTGGCCTGCGTGACACATCGCCAATAAATGGTGGGGAGTTACGAGACCCTGCTGATGGATACGAGAAGAGATGCAGGAGCTTGACCCAGTGTTCTCACACAGAGAAACACTAAAAACCTGCCTGTCGTGTATTGATTATCCGCACACTGTGTGTAATATCTGCTCTTATAAAACAGATGGTGTGAGGAAAAGGTCTGGGTGGGTGAGGACACAGCTGGTCTCATGCCAGTCAGATTGCATTATGTAGAAAGGCTTTATTTATTCGCTACGGCTACGGACACGCTCTTCTGCATCTGCTGAATTCGGGTGCTAGATGTACTTTTCACCACACCTGTCAGTTTAAAATATTGTGGCGGTGGCTATAAAACTACACTTTGGGTTTGATATAATTAAACGAGCGAGTGATTTAGACCTCCCCGCTTTGGTGATGAGAGGTTTCACACCATTTCCAGAAAAAACGATAAACTCTTCAAGATTAAGATTCCCCGAAAAACATACGTGACACATGTTCTCACGGCCCCGTCATCAGCAACACTGGCCTCCTCAACCTCCTTCGCCTCACGGGATAAAAAGAACTGCCGCTGGCGCATTAGTCATACTGTTGGTCACACGCTTAGGAAACAAACTTGTGCTGTTTTTTGGCGTCTAGAATAAATCAAACTCACAGGGGCAGTTGGGACCCTCGGAGCTCACGGCCGCCGTCTTGCCATCAGGGCAGCAGCCGAACGGCGTGTTGTCACAGGACGATCGCTCTTCGGCTGTGGGAAGAGTGGTGGTGGCCACGGTCGATCCTGAAGAAGATGATGTCATATATGTATTAAATACACTCCAAATTCGACTACCTTTAATTTGCATTCTGGCTTTATTTCAGATCATTATGAAATATCAAAGCAAAACTATCTAGACTTTGGCCTCGTCTCACACCAACTGTACACACTCGTGTTTGTACTGTAGGCTAGAAAGAAAAAACTACTCCCTGCCAAAAAAGTCATAAAGCCGTCAGATGTTCAAGGTTGTGTGAGTATGAGAGGCAGTGTGTGAACAAGATAGTGAGTGGTGGAAAATGACTCCTGGCGTAGATTTGGAAAGCATCGCTGGACGTCTCCTCACCGAATCTGTGCTCGGATTTATGAGCCGCTGCCTTGGAGGTGCGCAAAGGCCCAGCGCTCCCGCGGACCCATGGTATATTGGTTCAATATGTGCATAACGTACAGCAGTTACTACTGTAATGGAAGATCAGCTCCGTGATTCTGAGGTCACAAGGTGCTTCAGTGAATTGACGGAAGAATAAACCTTGAGTAATGCTCAGGGGGCTGGAGTAGTAGACATTATCATGGTGAGCAACACATTTGAATTGCAAGCATTTGCTAAATAGAAATGGCCTACAAACTGCAAAGTGAAGGCTGAAGAAAAGAGAGATGCATAACTTGTACTGTACATGTGCTTATGCTCGTATCAGTGACTGTAGGTGGTTGCACATTAAGGCTAACTAGTAAAAATACATTTAACATATAATGGTTTATGTACACTTTTTCATATTTAAATGTTACATTTGTACATCATTTACTTTCTTACATAAAAGCAAAAACAAAATTTGAAATTGTAAAAGTGAAAATTGTAGAAATTTTATGAAAAATATAAATGTACATGTAATACAATTTCATAAATATAAAATTATTGTAGAAATAGAAGCACAATTAAAGAAAAAATGAAAATGTGTGATGAAGTGTACAATAAAATATTGAAACTATAAAAAAAAAATAAACACAATAATAATGTAAACTTTGATGCAAAAATAGTAAATCACCCATGTCAAATTTCCATTTCTTATGGAAACACGTTTAAATCCAAAAGGAATATTATATACAGTAAATCATTTAATAATATAAGATCTAAACATTCTAATTAGTAATCAAACAAATAAAAAAGCTTTTTTGACTTTGAATCAACTTATAGAAATGTATGTATATTTTGTACAAAATTAACAAATACCGAGTTTCGTTTATTATTCACCATTACACGTGTATTAGTACATTTAGACACGTTTTACATATTTAAACATACTGATGTGCATATACTGCATTGTTTTCTTAATATATAAAGCACGGCATCTAAATCTATTTAAAAAATGTACACAATTACAAAATTACACACTACAATTGCACTTTAATGTTAATTACTGCTGTGTAATTTCACAATATTACAATTGTAAAATTACACATTAAACACTAATACGAAAAAAGTGAATCGTTCTTGTCAAACACTTTCATTTGGCCTTTAAATGATTACTGTTATTTATTACAAGCTGAAATAAAAATGCGTTTCTAATGGCCTTCAGAAAATCCTTACTAAAAACAAAAAGCCCGTCATTTCAGAGATGTATTTACCGGAGTGGTTCAGAATGAAATCCTTGGCTTAACAGTGTCAAACAATATTGGCCTCGGAGATAATGGGGAATGTTAAATGGATATGCCATTTTCATTCAAGTGGGGGTCATCTCACACACAAGGTCGACCGGAATAGGGCACGGTTTTATCATCACTTGTCATCTGACAATTACGCTTTAACCTCTTATGACTGAAAGATTATGGTGAATGTACTGAGTGGTCTGCATTACCAAGTGGCTCTTCTCCGCTCTCCTCCATTCCGCTCACCATCTCGTCGTCCCCACTGGGCTCTCCACTGCCCGAGTCATCAAATTCAGAGCCCAGGGGTAGGGATGAGGTGTGGGGTGTTGTGGGGCGGTGGGTGGTAAAAGAGGGCTGTTCTGAATCTACCACCCTGGGTGGAGGCAGTGCGTCCACCATGGAGATGTCCCAATTGCTGTCAATGCTGGCGGTGGTGGTGTGGCCATGGCGCTGTTTGGTGATCTTGACGTGAGCGGTGAGAGGGGTGGTGCGGTGGGTGGTTGGGGAAAGGGTGGGTTTGGCCGCCAGCTCAATGGATTCTGGGAGAAAGCAGGAATGGAATGATGGGTAAGCAAAATGGAAATGTAAACTCCACCCTAGTCTGAAAGTCTTCCTGTTCAGCTTTAAATTCTACCTACATTCTTTACTATTAAAGGACGTCTGCGGGGCATCCACATTCCGAGCAAAGATTTACAAGCCTCACAGATTCATATCAAAACCCGATGCATGGGAACACAAAGAATAAACCCACTCCTGCCTGCGGAAAACATCATGTTTCAAACGTACGTCACTGCTTCAACTATTGTACGACATCATCAGATAGAACCATTTTGTTTTCTGTTTCTTGATTTATTTTCTTTAGATATACCGTATTTACCCGAAAATAAGCACCCCGCGAATAAAAGCACACCCTAACTTTTCAGGCACAACATTTTTTTAAATAAACGTTTCTGTTTCAATCACATTCATATTCCTACACATACCATTTTTTCTTTATTTAACAGACCTAATTTGTGACTTGTATCATTTTGATATTGTTTTATTTGAATAATATATAACAAAAATGTCAATTCTAGTAGTCAGGACATCTCATTTCCCAAAATTCTTTGCTCTAGTCAGACTCCGCACATGCACAGAGCAATTGTTTCAAGCCCAGGCCTGTTTCAAGCTCCCTGTTTATCCGACGCTGTGTGAAGAGGAAGGATAATTATTCCCTGTGCAGCGACCAAGCGTTTTGATTGTGTCTGTTCATTGGATTGTTTACTTCTTCATTTTCGACTGTTTCGACTCATTCTGCGATGACACATTGATTGAAGTCGTTTGTAGCCGGTTGCGCTAAGCTAAGCGGTTGTGGTTTGTAGTCTCTCTTTGTTGTAATATAAAACATTGTACTGTTTTCAGTGTAATCTTACTTCTTCCAGTGTTTAATTAGTCTCTGTTAAGTGTCGCGGCGTGTCTAATGTTTCTAATATTCTAATATTCTAATATTTCTGTTATTGAGCCAATAAAAGCTTATACTGTATGCACGTCTGCCAACGGACCATTGCAGAATAAAGACAACGTGTTTCCGTTTTTTATTTGTGATTGTTCCTGACTTGAAATACGGACAAATGGGGGCTTAGGTTTACGCACATATTTGAAATCGGCGATTATAAGCACCTCCCAAGTTTTTGAGCGACAAAAATTCTCGGTAATAGCAGTAAAACAGGCCATAAAAAAGCCAATGCACTTTTACCATCAAATAAAAATGCAATTCAAAAAACATTTTGAATGTTAAAAACACATTGAGAGCGAGTCAAATGGATATAGAAAGAAAGAAAAAAATCTCCCTTTCAGGTACGGCAGACAAAACACACGTGTTTAAATAAATTACCGCAAATGCGCAAATAATTTTGCCAGACCTCTAACTAGGCCATAAATAAATGAAGCCTTTGAAAAAGCGCGCTTGGCTTTGCACACATGTGATTCTTTGGGGGTTTGAAAGCTATTGTGAGTTTTCAACACAGCTCAAATTGATCATTACTTATGACTCTTGACCAGAGGTGTTCATATACTGCTGGATTTCCGACAGCGGAAAACAGATGAACCGGGTTTCTGCCAGAGAGGAAAAATATACGCTCCTGCTCGCGACTGAGTGTCTGTAGATATGAATTATATATACATATTCAGATGTTGCCCTCCTGTAGGGAGGCTTTAATCACAGACAGCCAGAGCCTCTGGTGATGAATGATTGATATAAATAGGGCGGAAAAGTAGGGTTTAGCAGAGGCTTCAAAGACAGTCTCCTCTCCGTGTAAGCAGTGGATGATGCTCCAACCACCACAGTCGCTAGCAAACACATGCTACAGCCTCGCCCGAGAGCTAAGCGCTAACTGTGATGGCGCTGAGTAAAGTTCTTTACTCACATCTTGTTATTTCCACATATTTTGTTATTCTTTAATTACTTTGTTATTACTTATTGTCACTTGTGTGTGAGTACTGGGAAAGTACATGCATTTTGTTTCTCGCAAATTCTCTCGTAAGACAATCATAAAAGAGTCTGGAAGAACACAAGAAAGGTATAGAAGTGCACAAGAGAGATCAGGCAATTCCAAAACAGGTCCAGTAGTGTGTAAAAGAGATTCAACATTTGTAAAAGATGTTTGGAATTGTGTGAGATGAGCACTGGAAGTCTGGATGAGCACACAAATGGTATGATATTTGTAAAGAGGTCTAGAAGAATGTGAGAGAGATCTGACATTACTAAAACAGGTGAGGAAAAGCATGTGGAAGGTATGGAAGTGCACAAGAAAGATTGTACAAATGGAGGTCCAAAAAAAGGAGGTCCAGAAAAATGTGAGAGGGATCAGACATTTGTAAAAAAGTGCTGAACGAAGACAAGAAAGGTCTGGAAGCATGTGTGAGGAATCAGATCATCTACAAAACAGGATCAGATGAGTCCGAAAACTTTCCGGAAACGCACATGAGAGAGAAACATTCTCAAGAGAGAATCATACACTCACAAGATAGGCCCGGAAGTGCAAGAGAAAGAGAGATCAAACGATTGCGCGAGATGTCGGCGTTTCATGGCGTTTTCATGGTTATTTTAAAACTTTCAGAAGGTGCTTTGGTTTGAGTTTTGCACCATTGAGATGCTTGTGGTTGCTATCTTCGGTTTGATGTCCGGAAGGGGCAAAATATAACGATGCACAAACTTTGCCTGATCAATATGCGTATGCGGGGGGCTACTGAACATTCCAGCAACTTTAGCGTGTCAATGCTAACGGTTTGCGTCCGGCACCAGATGACATGCTAGAACAGTTGCCTAATTACATGCTAATCATCTCACATTTGCAGAGCAAGCAGCTGATGAGGTGTGAAATGTGATACCTCACAAAAGTACTACTTCTCTCAGACGGGCTGTCAGAGGAAGTGTGCAGACACGCTAGCTTAGCGCGAGAGAGCAATGATGCTATCTGCGCGTGTCACAAGTTTTTTTTTCTGTTCTTCAACTCGACTGCACCTGTCATTCAGAAGGCTAGCTTAGCGTTAGCCCCGGGGGGATGAGCAAACTGGGGTGTGGGCTTCACGTAGCCCACCCCGACTCTGGGCTTGGTGACACAAATATGTACGTGCGACAGAAACGGGCGCCGGGAGCAGCCAGCTCGCCTTAATCAGGTTTAGCGCTCCATTTGCTTTTCGGAGGGAACACAATTAGAAAGGGAAAAATCATTGTCATCTTTAGACGCCGCTGAAAGGCTTTTATTAAGACGGTATAGACGCTTCTCACATTGCTGCTGTGAATTTCTGGATGGAAGTTGACAGAGAGAGAAAACAAAGAGAGCAAAAAAAAGGAAAAGGAGGGAGATCAAAGATGTTTTGGATCCAGTTTTTTTGTGATATCTCCATCACCTTTACTTTACTAGCTGGAATTGTATGAAATGGTGTTTGGTAGTTTTACATGGATTTGCTAATGAAATCAACTTAAACATTAATTGAACACATTTGGTTCTGTCGTTTCAGTTTTAATATCTAGAAATAAATCATTATTGGCATTTTTAGAGAGAGTTTATTCACAAAGAAAACTGGATTTAACCCACAGATTCCATTAATGCAATGTATTAATGCATCATTTATATTCCAATTGAGGCAACGAAACATCATCTGTAAAGCCTCAAAATAGTTTGTTTTATACAAATTCCCCTAAAAGAATTTCAATAATATGTGGGAAAAAGAATGCAAATTACTGCAATATTCGCTCCATAAGAATACTGAGTGCATAATGGACACTTTAATAATGTCGCCTGGGGCGTCTGCAGCCAGATCAGAATCATAAAATATAAAATGTTTATTTAATTTATAAACTGAGCACATAATCAACACACAGTGCAGTTCTCTGCTCCGCCCATTCTCGCCGCAGACAGAAAGAGGAAGTACCTCTGCTTTGATCATTAAAGTCAAACGCCACTGGGTAACCCCACTTTTGATTAACTTAGCTTTACATGATTTGAATATTATTCTGTTATTGCTTATTAAATATTTAATTACACATTTTTTTAAGAATTAGAAAAATACAGTACACACTATTTCTGCCTGTTTTCCCTCATCTAAAAACTAGGAAGTTCTGGTGCAGAGAAGTCGGATTTGAATGCAAAATTTCATGCAAATGTGTGACGTGACGAATCCAGACAGGTGACTCACCAGGTATTACTGTAATCTCAATGTTTAGTCTTTACAACGTACAGCAGCATATGCTAATGCACCGACTGCCAAAGTGCGGCAAGCGTCCAGGTGATGACACCATATGTCAGCGCAGGAAATGCCAAGTCTCGGACACTCGATCTGCCTAAAAATTTCTCAGCCAATCAAGACCCTGAACGTTCTGCAACAAGTACCAAGAAGAGCCATTAATTGTCTCATCTGTTGCCTGCCACGGTCACAGACACCATGGGCTTGTGATGTATCACTCCTCGCCTGTCACGGACAGGAGCTGATGATGGAGGAGGTTATGAGTTCATCTGGAGGACAATGGAGAAATAAAGAAAGACGAGCTTTTGGCTAATTCACACTCAGTCACACGTGAAATGAGCTTGTGATCAAACCTCTCACCTAAGGGCGGCCGAGAACTCCTTTGCCCTACATGTCAGGGAAAACATTAATAAATGGGCTTTTGTCGCCAATTCTGCCGTTGGGTGGTGAGGATCCAAACTAAGACCTCTTTGTACTCTTACCAGATCCTCAAGTAAACCCAGAGTAGGAGGCAAACGAGCAGGTAATGCCAAGATACAGAGCTGGAGATAAGAGAAGTGAGATAGAACCGCTCTGCGTGTTTGATTAAATTGTGACGATGAGGTTTAACAGCCAAATAATGAAGGCAAACACCATTGGCCATGAGCTTGGGATAATCTGCGCCAAAAGATTCCATTTTGTCAAAATTAGCCAAAGAAAGACCAACAAACTTATTGATTTAGAGCCTTTGAAAATGGAAGCAAATAACCAGCGCAACTGTGAATTCTGGAACAAGACGCAGCAGTAAAATGGAATCACTTATCTGACATTAGCAGGTCTGGAAGAGCAGCTACATAGGCTGCTGTTTGAGAATCTCAGCACCTGTCATTGGACCTGCTCCAGGAAGTGACATCTGGCAATGTCCACCATGTGCCACCAACATTTCCGGGCATCTCCCTGCAGAATGCAGGCTGGCACTCCGCTTCTTAGGCAACATGAAAGTCTTAACCTTGGAAAGCCACCAGGTCTCATAGACGGACAATTCAATAATTTGCAATTCGGAATAATTTGAGTTCTGCTACTGAGTTACCCTCTCTTGCCACAGAGGGGTGATGCGAATCAAACAGAGGAAATGTCGTCCTGTTCCAGGGGATTCAAAGACTCATTTCCGAGCCAAGCTGCATGTCTCTATCTGCAGGGGAGCATCTGTTAGGCAGATCTGCCTTCCACCAATCTTCTCCATCAACTACCTCAAAATTCAACACTGGCAGCAGAGATTTACACAAAAAAAAAATAATCACACTTTCTGAAAGATCCATTAGCACTTTCAAGGTCCATTTTCAAGTATTTTTGTCCTCATTCCAGTTACAGTAGATGCTAAATCACTTTATTGCTGTATTTTGGTATAACTGTTTTTATTTATTTTGAATACATGTTTAAATACAAAGACATATAGTACTATTATAATGTTAAATACTAAATTAAATACTAAAATCTGAAAAAATTACCCAACCCAAGGACGCAGTAAAATTATCAGACCTCGAGCAGTCCATGATGACAAAAAGGTTGGGGACCACTGCGTTAATGCATTAAAATTTTCATGTGCTAAAGTTTAATCTAAAGTTTGGTACGAACATGGTGTCGAAATCTCAAGCGGCCAACGTTATAACATGTGGAACAAATCAACGTTTTAAACCAGAAAATAATTCAGATGGCCACCGCGAAGCATTTTGGCGTAGCCTAATTTTAAGCCTAATTTTAACCATTCACAAGAGCAGCGAAAGAATGAACAGTGAAAAGGCTTTGTTTTGATGATTTAAATATTCTACAGTTGTAGTAGTTAAAGAAGTTGTGGAGTACAATTTAAATTTTCAAGCATTTTCAAGCACATAATTTAAAATTCATGCATTTTCAAAGAACTTCAAGAAACCGTAGGAACCCTGTTTTTGAATTATAAAAAAAGCCAATGCTGCAATCTCACCTTTGCACTGGCCTAAATGCCTGACAGAGATGTCCTTATCCTGTCTGCACGCAATAGTTCTCAGCTGGCACCGGTCCGCATACGTCACCCCATCAGAACCACAAACCTGTACACAAACAAACACAAGTACAATGAGGAAACGCACATCAGTCTGACAATGAAGACGCAGAACCGGCATGACCTTTGTCTTGTTCTTCTCATCACAGTCTGGTGACGGACACTCGCAGTGGGCCTGTCCATTCACCTCCACGCATGAAGCCCCAAAGTGACACACAACATCCTTACAGGACTTGGGTGCCTCAGGACCTGCAGACAAAAAGTTGAAAGTTGCAAAAATAATCCCATACAGATAGCAAAACAATAATTATTGTATTTATGCAAATATAAGCTCACTGCGAATATAAGCACATCCTTTGTAAAGCACCCAACAAAATAAAAAAAAAACCCAAATGACACTTTTATGGGCTTCTAGCCATTAGCATCAATTTTCTACGCCTAGTTGGTCTGACTATTAATCAATGTATTTACTTTGCTTTTATTTCCTACATTTTATTTAGCCTCTGCGTGTCGCTGCGTGGCTAATGTTTCTTTGTTTCTGTTATTGAGCCAATAAAAGCATATATGCATGTCTGCCTCCGGATTCATTAAAAAAAAAAAAAAAAGACGACAAGAAGCTCGCCACTGCAAAATATGGATAAATGGACGTGTATGTTATAGCGATTGTTTGAAATGCAAATATAAGCACCCACCTAGTTTTCAAGAGTCTAAACTTGGAAAAAAAATACACTTATATTTGTGTTTATATTCGCATAGATACAGTAGCTTCTGTAATTGTATGAGGTGGCTCACTTCCCAAATTCCTAATATGGGAACCAAACTTTCCATGCTTCGGTGGTGAACACATACGCCAAGAAGACTATCTTTATTCATCGACTTCTTATACAACATTGGAAAAAAAACTCATCTAAGGATGGACTTGCATCAGTAGAAGAACCGGGATCTTCTCATCCACAGACATCTAGTCGTGTCTAGAACATCACAGCACAAGACTGCAGAGCCTGGCCTGAAGCATCGGCTGGCTTCACCATCCGACACTTTCATGTAGCATCTTTTATCTGACAGGAACCCGGCAAGAGCGCTGTCATGCTGGAATTGTTGAGTTCATTAAGCTCTTCACTTCCCGTCAGCTGCGGATTGTGGCTCTGTTTTACTTACTAACTCAGTGGGTGACAGTGAGCGCTTCACTTCAACTCATGTGGAGTATTTGAAGTGTCAACTTTCAACTTCCTAATATGTTTAAAACCTTGGGAATAAATAATTGGTTCTTTATCTTTGGAAATGATTAAATGGTTCTTCTAATCAGAGGCAAATACTATTTAACCCTCCTATTATGATCGGGTCAAATTGACCTGTTTTTAAAGTTAATTTTAAAATGCTTAAAAGCATATTTTCACTTGCTTGGATTATTTGGTGTAATTGTCATATAAAGAAATACAACAATTCAGTTCACATATTTATAAAACCACGCCACATGTTTATGTTACAAAGATACTGTTCGCCTCAAATGTTTTAAAAGTTAAAAAAAAAAAAAAAACAAATACTTAAAAGTATTTTTTTTACTTTGAAGCTTCATTCTTCATTCTTTTATTATTGTCTTCTACATACAAACAGAAAATGGTTCAGTTCAGATATTTTTAATGGTCATTTTCGTTACAATGATAATGTTCGGTTCAATTTGACCATTCAGAAAAAAATGGAAGCTAAAAAGAGTCAGAAATATCAAATACAATTTGTTTCTTGCATCAATGAGACATAATACACCACTGTTTCACACACACACACACACACACACACACACACACACACACAGACACACGCACACACACACACACACACAGTTTTGGGGAACTTTTTGGTTTCTGACACTTGCATATGCATAATAAAAGGCCCCGGGTAAAATTGACCCACAGACATTATTGATGTTCCTCTGAATCGAACATAAAAGGAGGGTTAAGAAATTCAGCTTATGTCAAGAAAACAAAGAATAATGGACGGGTCAAATTTGCACATGACGAACCACTTTCTGGTGATAAGAACCCAAGTCAGCTCATTCAAATCTTGATGTTACCTTTGTCGCAGCCGTTGGCTCCCATCTTGCTTCCGTCAGGACACACGTTGCATTTCAAGCCCTTGACTCCGGGTTTGCAGGAGCACAGGCCCGACATCTGCTCACAGTCGTCACGAACCGAGCCCACTCCATCACAGTTACACGCTGATGAAAAGCCAAAGAGAAAGACTGTCAGCCTTATCTGCTTGAGCAGTTTTGATTAGATTCCTTGTCGCTTTCTCTTCAATTTCACTCTGACAAAAACATCCACACAACCTGGCAATACATGCAGGCAATCTGAAGCTGCTCCAATCGGTGACCCGGCAGCTTCAGCGCTAGCTTTTGACCGCAGCCTGGTGGGGTTCACAGGGGGGGTCAAGGATCCCAAGGGTGAAAATGCGGCTACAGATTGTGCTAATGCTCAGCGGACCCATGAGACGGCGCAAAACCACTTGAATCGAGGCTTGTTTTTCGTCTGACGCTGTTGTAGCGGCGATAAAACTCTGGTAAAGGCACACGTCGGTCCACGCTGGTCTTATAGGTCAAGCCATGTTGCACTCTCATGCGGTTTCCATTACGGGAAATGGCTGGAAGGCTTAACTCAAAAGGCTTGTTGTGACAGAAATCGCATTTAGGGCCGGGAGGACAGAGCCGGTTAAACGAGCGGGGTGTCACTTTAGATTCCGTATTAAAAAAAGAACGTTTAACACATTAAACGGAAAAATGCCCTGAGAGCAAACAAGGAAAAACAGAGGAGAACAAAAGACCCGTACGTGTGCAGCCGCTCATGTTCTCGGTAACAATCCCACGGAAGTTCCAGAAGCCTGGTTCGCATCGGTCGCATTTCAAGCCGCCGACCCCGGGTTTGCACGAGCACTGACCGGTGGAGGGGTCACACGTGCCCCCGTATGAGCTGTAGTGGTTGCACTGACACACACCTGAAACACAAACAGTTTTAATTTACCATAATTTTTGGACTAGATGGTACACTTAAAAACGGCTTAAAACATTTGTAAAAAATTGACTTGGTGCGCTAGAGTATGAAAAAGTGATTTTTTTTTCTATACAAAATAGTGATTTCACAAAAATTTGAAAAATTACTACAGTTATTACTATATTTGATCATATTATTCAAAAATGTTGTCCTCAGTCTACTATAAATGTACGGCCACTAGGGACGGATTAGCCCATTTATATGCAAAATGCGTCCCATTCTATAAAATATTCGTTTTACAAAACTGTTATCGGCACACATTTTTTTCGTAAGGTGAGGGGTCATTGTACCATAATTTTTGGAGTTAATAGCACACTTCTTAAAAAAATCGTAAAAAAAATTGTGACTGTGCGTTATAATATGGAAATAATGTGTTGCTGATATGGAAAAAAACGGGAATAGATGTTTATTAATGTATATAATTAACTGCATTTATCTGGTGTAATTTATATTCTGAATTTCTAATCAAATTTAAAATCATGCTTATGACCAGTAATCGTCAGAAAAATTATACAGAAACACAAACAGAGCAGAGATCAGTCGAATTTGACGACTAAGTCGTGAGCAAATAAGATATTTAAGATAAACAAACTATTAGACTAATGGTATTTAAATGCGGGCCGCCTGACGCCACGGCATGCAGAATGGCAGCGTAATTCATTCCATCTTCGCCGCACATAATCCTGTTTTTTGCTTCACTTTAATTGCGACTTTAAGATAAGAGCAAAAATAATCTCAGGTTGCATTAACATGAAATTATCTTAGTTGCAGTGAGATCGCTCAATCAATATTTATGAGCTGATAATGCGCTCGACTTTCCAGATTGTTATCACGAGTTTCATCCGCTTGAGCGCTTGGATGCAGACGAGTTTGATCAGCCATTCCGAAAGTTGAAAGCGATTCTGAACATATCGGCTTTTGTTGTCAGATGGGAATTCTCTGGAGAAGATAGGAAGGTTTGATTCCTATACGCACTTGGACAGCCGGCCAGTCCGACTCCGAGAGCAGCCGTCTTATTGTCCTGACAGCATCCGTAAACAGTCTTGCTGCAGTGGATGACGGCGTTGAGCGCTGGAGGAGCCGAAGTGACAGCTGCGGAAGAGATACAACAAACAGGAGTTGGTGGGGAAGTCAGAACCAGACGTGTTGAGATTCACGGCATTTTAAAGACAAATTAAACCAAACAATCCGAGCTGAAATGTAATTTCGCACAACACAATAGGAATTGCTTTAGGAGCAGAGGTGGGGGAGTCTGCGTCTGGCTGCCAGATAACAATTCCATTTACAATTCCTGACACCAATTCAAAACCAGGAAACGATGACGCCATTACCAGCGGTGAAAGCAAACAATAGACCCCTCTGCGAATGTGTCTGCCGGGTGACATTCCACTCATTGGCAAAGGCCTGTTCTCTTCATTTGTTCTTGTCGGAGATGTAGAAGTCTACACCTACTCGCCGACGTCAGATATGGATTTATGGACTCTGCAATAACGGATGCAGATTGGGATGCAGGTCCACTCTCGTGACAATGTGTTTGCAGGTCAACGTTCCAGATGGCGTGATCCACAAATACAGGAAGTTTCAAATGATGTTCAACATGCCAGGCAGCAGGTGGCTGTTTGTTTGAGCAGTTTTACTCAGAATTACTTAGAATTTTACTTAGAATTACTCGCTCGGTGGTTTGTTTTTACAAATGCCTTTTAGGAACGGAGACATATTGGGGTTTAAGATGTTGATTTTGGGGGTTCAGTTTTAGGTATTAGGGAAAGAAAATGTGTTTTTTTTTGTTTTGTGACACCAGCCATGGATTTTTTCCTCCATGCTGAATGCGTAGAGATGAAGATGCTTGTAGGTTCTCACGTGAAGTACATTTTTGTATTTCGCATATGCTGTTTTCCAGCAAAACTTTCTCACCTTTTCATTTAATCCATAAATAATGTTACAGTAACTTCCTTCTTTGCCTCAAACCAAAGAATGTCAGTGTCTCTTGATATAACCACAGGAAAAGCTAAAATAACTAAAAGATTCATGAAAAATAACTCCTAAATACAACATCAAATAACTAAGATGCAATGGAACTAACACTAAGAAACTAACATACGACAGCAAATAGTTTAGAACATAATTCAGACATAATTTCACATTAACTAGGGGATGCTTTGTGTTAGGTGGTACTTGAGACTGAAAGAACTCGACATTACACAAGATACAAATAATTTTTGTCTGTTGTCAAAGATTCGTTGGAAGACTTTTTAAGAAAAAATAATTTTCTCTGATGCAGCCCCGCCGACTTCATAGCTGCATCCATATTAGCCCATCACTGTTGATGATGTAAATTCACATTAGGCATAGCGTTTCACATTAGGCATAGCGTCATGGCATACATGTATGGAGCATCAATGACACATTTTTTGATTAAGCTGCTCACGAGCACTTTGGTTTTCCATTTGTTATATGTACTTTAATAAAAGCAACGTCCTACAAAAGTCTTTCACCTATCAATATGAAACACCTATACCTGAGACAGGCGTGAGGTCGAGAAAAACACTGTACCTTGGGTGGTAAAGACCACTTCCTAATGTGACTTTGAGAATAAATTAATTGCAATATTTTTTCGAAGATTTTTTGAAGAGTCTTCAGTATTTAAAACAAAATCTCAATAAATTAAATCTTCATGAATTATGTGAAAAAATATATTATTAATTTATTTTCTTTAAAAAATATACATGCATTTAAAATAAACTGGCAATCAATTTTAGCAAGTCTTGGTAACAAACGAAACAACCTAGAAGAGGAGGCTTACAAAGCTCTGTGATCTGTGGTCCACGGAGACTTGAGCAAGGTTGTCTAGAGGTCACTGAGACCTAATTTCCAATTAACAGAAAGCAGCAAGGTGCTCAGGAGAACCGACAGCTCTCAGAGGAACAAGGTTAGAAAACGATGAGAAACCACACCGTGCATGTACAAAAAAAAGGGCCCGATGAGATTCCCATTGATCTGAACTCAGCCAATGGGAAGCAGATGCCAAAAAGCTCCTCACACCGGTTGAAAGTTCTCCAAAAGGATTTATTTTCCACGGCCGGTGAAGAAGCATGACTGAGCTGACTAGAGGGCTTGTGAGGCTCTGAAGCAGAAAACTCAGAGTTAGAGAAAACCACAGATAAAGAATGAGGGTTGAAGGAGTGAGAGGAGAAAGAGTGTGTGCGGTGTGTGTGAGATGGAGAGAAATTCCAGTCAAGCTCGGCTTGAAGCCTGAGGGAACTTAACATTGCACTGATCACAGAGCTGCGCTCTTCCTCTCTCTCTGCGCTACACTCGCCTCCGAAGCTCAAAGAAAAGCTGCATCTCTTCTGCAGGGTCTTGACAACAACTACTCTCTCAGGCTTTCTTATTCTGCAACACAACAACCATCCATTCATCCCATTTCCTGCTTCTCCGTCTATTTCTGGGGCACAGGGGAGCTAAAGTCGGCATCTGTGGGTTGCATAGACACGCCCTGCATAGGCGGCCAACCGATCACAGGGCGGAACATACACAGGTCACAATTCACTGGAATGATGAAACATGAATTCACACAAAACGAGTCTTGTGGAATCAGGTTGGTGCAAACAATATCGGACGTAAATTCACGTTTAGCTGAGTAGCAATACTATTTTCATTGTAACCCTGGGATACAATGACAATAAAAGCATTCTATTCTATTTTCGTTTGCATTTAAAATTTTTTTACAAATGAAAACAGTTTTTTTTGTGCGTTTCCTATTGTGGCGTTTTTGTCTTTCGGCACTACCTAGTTTCCTGTAAGGGCGGTACTCACTCCGATTGGCTGGCGAGAATGTGATTGGCAGCAGTTGACTAGCAAGTGAAACTAGTGCCAAAAGTTATAACGCAACAATCTTAACCGCATGAAAAAAAAATCTGAAACTGTAAAAAAGTTTTAAACAAAAAAAAAAAGAAAGTTTCAAGCTAATTAGAAAAAAACAAAAAAAAAAAAAAAACAAAAATGTGAAGCATGTTTGGTCATTTCTTGGAATCTTACGTTCAACATTTCGCCACTAATCTGATTCCATAGAGTAGAAAAGAGTCTGGGTTCATCCTTGCACCCAATTCATCAATTTTAGCAAATATCACAAAGCAGAAAGCAGACCTGGACAGGGTCCTTGGCTTTGCAGCAGCAGGTCCACTTGTTTCTCACACCTGGTCTTCTTGAGTTCACACTCATTGATGTAGGTTTTCCCATCGGAGCCACAAACCTGCAAATGTTCATGTCGAGGTCAATGCAGTGGCAAAATATTTATGAAGGCACTTAAGAAGGCACTTTAGAAGAGCAATGCCTGGGATTATTCATACCGTGCTGCGTGGAACGGTCTGACAGAGAAATTCACACACACAGCGCTCATCCTCCAGATCATCCTCCACCATGTCTTCATCCCACGATCCTCCGTACCTCACACAACGTTCCTGCTCACAGCTCTCAGATCCCGAGCCTGAATCTCCGGATCCACAGTCTGCTGGAACACCAACATACATGTCTACTGCATGCCCTGCTTTTCAAATACTAAACACAATAATTACCAATAAATCACAAATATTACCCTAATTATATTTTAACATGGTGTAAAAAAATCTAGGTAAAAAGTAGCAAAACTGTTTATTATTAATACCAAGAGGTTTATTGAACCAGAATAGTGCCAAAATATCAAAAGTAGATTTCACATTGCAATCTTCAAGCTTTTGTGTTTTTTTCCACTTCAGATTATTTTCTCAGTTTCAGATTTGGGATTTTGGGGTTAGTTTCACGTGGGGGCGGCCCTTTCTCTGATTAGCTGGTGTGAATGTGATTGGCGGCAGCTGCTCAGGAGTTTCATCGAACCTACTGTCATTCACCGCTTTTTTACTAGTATACAACAAACTGTGATTAAAGTTTTAATTTTGCACAATGTTGCTAAATTATTTTGGTGGCACACTACTTCAGAATAACAGTAGACATTTGTGACAAATCAAACTGTTATGGAACTTTATGTGAAAAAAACACGTGTCTTGAAAAGTGTTTTGTAAATAAAATGCATTTATCAATAATGATAAAATGTTCCGTTTGTTTAAAACACGCTCATAATTCAGGGTTAACTAGAATGTGAAACACTTATCTGAAATATACAAAACAATCTGAAGTGAAAAAAAAAAGTTTTGAACAAAAACAAAAAACAAAAACAAACAAAAATGTGAAGCTTTTAAGATTTTTACGTTTGACCTTTTTGGCACTATTCTTATTCCATGCAGGTTGAATACATAAACATGTAACAAAAATATACATTTAAAACAATATATTACATTTGAAAAAAGGCCAAATTTGCCAAAGAATTCAATTTTTTGTTATTATAGTAAAGTCTTATTGATATTGATTACAGGAAGAACAACGATACATCCGCTCTGAATTAAACGGCAAGAAAATGCTTTGAAAGTCACAGTACCGAATACGACACTGCAATTGTATTTGCATATCAGTACGCAGCACATTGTCTTGTAATGAAATACAATATTCCCAGGTATCCAAATGTTGTCTTATAACTTTGCCTGCCAAGAATTAATGGACAGCGCCTGGAAGAGCATTTAAACATTCAGCAATTGGAGCAAAAAAGATTGAGATTTTCTTTACATTATAATGAAACTGTAGCAAAAGCAATGCTGTAAGTACAAGATTATGCCTCGAAAAAAGAGAAAATAAATGAACACGCCAGGCGGCCACAAGCAGCTTCTCACGTTTCTATTAAAAGTGAAATAATGACAATTTGTTATCTCACACAGGAAATCAATGCGCGAGGGACGTTCTGAGACTATATTTGCGACACATTATTTTGAACGCAATCTGTCTTGGTGTGAGTTCAGGGACGGATTTTTGTGGCTTTCTGTGACAAAGCTCCAGAATAACTCTCAACTCACGTGAACTTTGGGGAATAAAGTGCGGGGAAATCATGAGAGGTTTTCCATCAGATGAGTCGCCTCATTAAACACGCTCTTATCTAGCCAATTTAATTGGAATTAAAGTTCATTAGTCAACAAAGACGAATGACTGTGCACTTCTTTCTGTACCAGAGCGTTAATGCTCGTAGATTTTAATGAAACTCGTCAGTGAATGTCGATTACCGAAAAATGTTTCTAACAACTCTGTCTTTATTGTAAACAGTAAAAACCATCATGCAATAACAGTTTGAGAGCCACGTATTGTTATATAATTTTATCATCCAAATTGGGAACATTTAAAGTGGCTGTTGTGGTCACGGACCCGCACATGTCCCCCAGAAGCAACGGTTTAACCCTCTGGGGTCTGGGTTTTGGGCTTCTGAGGTGTTTTGACATGCTCTGATATTTCAGTTTTATTTTTTATGAAAAACACAACAATCTGTATTCATTAAGAAAAATATAGAAAAAAAAATAGACACTAAACTTTTCATTGATGTATAACACTTGTATGTAAGCTCTAAACTGAGGTAGTATTTTAAGTTTGATTTACACTGATCTTTAAAAAAAATGACCTAAACTGACCTCAGTGGGTTAAGGCTACCCACTACTCTGGGTTTGTGTTCACTTCACTCTGTCTGTGCACAGTTTTGATACGGGCCGATCTTACCTTCTCATTTTTTTTTAATTGTTTTTTTTCATTATTAAAACTGACTTTTAATCATTATCATTGCGACATAGACCGCATATACTGATAACAAAACTCAGAACTAACTACTTATCGCGCAGCGTAATAATAATAATACATTCAATTTTATTTTTGTGGCGCCTTTCGAGACCCTCAAGGACACCTTACTGGAGTACACACAACATTCACACGCACACCAATTGCCCAGGAGAGCAGCATTCACTCTGATCTGGGCATACACACCACACACACGCTCACACACACCCATACAGCCAGATTAAAAACCCACGCAAACACGGGGAGAACATGCAAACTCCACACAGAAAGGCCACGACCGGCCTCGAACTCACACCTAGAGTCGCAATCGGAACCTTCTTGCTGTGAGGCGTTACCCACTGCGCCACAGTGCCGTAATACCAGTCAAGGTCTATTCACAGCACAGCAGCTCATCGTCTACTGGATCCAAACCAAACCTGATCAAACACATCTCCACTTCAGCGATAAATACACTGCTCTCTCAATACACATAAAAAACCAAAGACATCTCCATGCATCTTGATGAGAAAATCGATGGCGCATCGGTGGAAATGCCTCTTAGCATAAAACATCTCCTTAAGGAGATTATAGAGCAGGTCACAGTGGAGAGCCGGGGTTGGTCTGCACTGATACGTCTTATCAAAAATCCTCACTGACAGCTTCGCCAGATCGATACTTGGGGAGGCCATCCAATTCATTAACCCAAGCCAAGAAACAATGAAAGCACTCAACCTCGCAGTCCTGGCCACACTGATACTGTAGAAGGTGCACTCCGCTTGTAGACGTGCACGCTTTCTGCTTCAGAGTGGTAGCGATCGGCGCTATGATGCAGAGATGGAATGTTTTTTTAAATGGTTTTTCTTTGTGCCTTAGGGCAAAGTTTCAAGAAGAGAAAGAAAGACGTATTTGACTACTGATAATACACTTTCTTATATTTTTAACATCTTGTGCTTTACATTCAAACACATTTAAACGTCTCATGAGCCCAGCATCAAGCCGATTGTTTTATTAGCTACAAAACTGAGACTTTACAGCTATAAAGCGCTAATCGTGAAGATACGCATCACGCCAGCTGTTTGATTGTCAGGATATGGTTGGAAACTCAACAAAAGAATTCCGTCTTGTTTTCAATTCTGCTTGACAATTTGGACTCAATACTGCTAGAGTGTATGTGGCTAGTTCAAGTACTGCAACGAAATTCTAATGAATGTAATTATATACCTAGTGCATCCACATCAAGATATAAAGACTGATTCAGAATCTAATTAATTTGCATACATAGTTTTCTTAAAAATATATGCAAATTTGTTCAGTTACAAATCAGGCTTCCGTCTGCTTGCACTGCATTACCCACAATTCCCCGCTCTCAGACATGATGGAATGCTCAATTGGAGTGATTTGAATCCCATTGGGCCCGTAAACTCTAGAAAGAAGCATGTAGTGACATTTTTACTAATCCTTCGTGATTTCGTTTTATCAACGGCAGGTTCCGGAACGTAAAATCCTCAAGGTGTTCCAGCTTTTCTTGGACAGCATAAAAAGAAACGAATCCCGCGAGCAACATCACATTTTTTAGCACAAAGCAGTTTCTCCCAGACAGATTACTAATTCAAAGCACACTTAGCCAAAGCGGTAAATCAAAGCCCGAAAATACGGCTTGTAAACTCGCACTCCGATAAGCCCGACCACTGGATGAGCAGCAACAATCTTTTAAAGACGGTTATGAGCTTGGCGAGCCACCTCGTTGCCGATTGAGCAAGCTAAGCGAAAGATAAAAGCCATTTACATTGGTAATTCTTTTCACTGCCCGTTAGCAAAGGCAGCGCGAAAAAGGTGAATAAACAAAGACGATAGTGTGAGCGGTTGCGCGGAAGGGAGGATGCGCTAATTAGTTTCTGTCCTTCGATGTCACCGCACTCGCTCAGCACGCTGAGCTTTCAATTAGCGAATGGCGAGATGTACACATCAGCTGTCCTCAAAGCCCTTTCCCATCTCTTTAGCTCAATCATATACTTACAGGCTCCATTTAGCCACCAGCTTTCCATTAAGATGAAGAGCCGGAGGAACAAAAAGTGAGCAGGGTGAAAGCAAAGTGGGTAAACAGAAGGAAGAACTCTCAGGAAAACAAACAAACAAAAAAACAGATGGCACCATCAAGAGGTGAAAGGCTTTCTGGGCGTTGAGGAGATAGATGACGGATGGAGGAGAGATACATGAGGAAGAGGGAAAAAATGTCAGGCTGGAGAGCAGAGAGGACGCTGACCTTCAGACGTAACTGCTGGTTTGTTGCAGGTGGCGGAGATGCCTTACTGAGAATGCAAAAGTCCGGTGAAAACACACACGGACCTTCTAAATGTCACACACTTCACTTCAGAACACACACACAAGCGCACACACTTCCCCCTTCACGATCTGTCTGTTTTTTCCACGTCTCCTCCAGAGAGTCAACATTCTCATTCATCACTGGTAGTTCACCTCTGTATCTCAAATAATGGGCAAACACACACACACACACACACACACACACACACACACTTAAAAACACTTGCTTTTCCTACTGTACTCCGCCAAAGAAAACAAAGGTTTGTATATAATTTGAATTTCCAAAGTCGGATCCTGTTTGTTAAATACATTTCTGATTAAACGGCGGGACTGGCGTGGCTCGGTTTCCCTCTGTCCGTGTCTACAATGGCGCTGACTTCAGGCTAGCAGAGTGTGAAATTAAACAGGTGATAAATTCAGTGCTACGGCCCAATACAGAGAACATTGTCATTTTTCATTAGCTCCAAATAATAAGAGTGAAAGAACAGTGTCCCTTCCTCCTCATGACTAATGAACAGGCCTTTTGAAGCCAGAAATAATGAATAATCACCTCCGTGTAAAACAACAGCCCCTTTGGCTCCACTCTGAAAATTCTACTTTGCATTTTACTTTAAGTCCACAACCTTAAAATCTCACTGGTACTGTGCAAACACAGCAATTCAAAGAAAGAACATGGAGCCATTTTACTAAGCTGAGCCAATCACCAGTGAGATTTTAGACCAATCAGAGGCTGTGATCACATCACAGATCACATTTAGCAAGTCACATTACAATTATATACAAATGTAACTCGCATAAAGGAAAAAAATCTGAATTACAACCAAAAGTACTATTAAACTATGTATGCAAATCACACATTAATAATCATTGGATATTTAAACGCATCTATTAGATTATAAAAACGGCACTGCGGATGACTAACTTGAAACTGCTCATCACCTTCCCTACATAAACAGCTAGTTCCAGTTTGTTAAGTTTGTTTATTGCAGTGCTGTCAGTAAAAAAAAAAAAAAAAGTGGAAGCAGAGAACAAGGCGCATACTAATGCTGGTGCTCCATCCTCCATATTCAACGGTTCACTACATGCGCTCGATGCAGGTTAAATTGGCCGTGATAAACAGTTCTGAGTAGAACGCGTTAACTCCGTGATCTCTGACAACACGACGTGAAAAAACAGAAAAACAGACGTGTTGCGCTCAACACTCTGACCTTCTTCACAGACGCCAGGTTTGGCCACCTCGATCTTCTTCTGGCTACTGCAGGAGGCCAGACGCAGTTCACACTCGCTGCTGTAGGTGGCGCCGTCACTGCCACACACTGGGATGAGCGGCTGATCCGTGCACTGTTGACATTCGCACTTGTTCTCCACACATCGGGCTCCCCAGCTACACACACCGCTTCCACACGCTTCTGTTCAACACACAATCACAAAGTTGATTTCGGAAAGTTGATTTTTTTTTTCACAAAAATGATCAGAAAGATTTCAAAAATATGTACAAAAAACTTAATTTAACTATTTTACTTGATTCTCAGACCAAAACTTGGGGGCCAGACAGTATAAACATTTATAAAGCAAAATTATTTTAACACTAATAATTTTATTTATTTCAGATTCAACTAATTTAAGCTTTAAATAACTTAATATATTTTGTTCTCCACAAAAGTGTCAAAATTAGAAATACGAACATGCGACACAAAATGTTAAATGGAAAAAGTATGCTTTTAAGTAAATGTTAGAAATTATACAGTTATAGTTTATACAAGATAAGTGCTTTTATACTAAAACTATAGTTTAAACTACACTAAAGCACTGCATTATGGAATCTGTAGTTTTCTGCTTTATATCCAATAATACCACCTGCAAAGGATCTCGCAGGATACAGCTTTTTAAATGTCTTTAAAATTAAGTGATATTATTTAATAAAACAAAAAATGTAAATCGTTTTTAAAGTCATTAAAACAAGACAATTTGACTCACAAGTGGTCACAAGTCCAACTCTAAGTGCCTGTACCAAAATATCTAATTTTCTACTATTTCTCATTTTATTATTCTCTTTTATATTCGGCATATATCAACAGGACCCTTGCAATCCACATCCGCCCATTGAGAAACCCTGAGTTTATTCATCTTTTGAAATTGAAATGCCTTTTTTTAGTCCCACGGTGGGGAAATTGCATCTTACAGCATCAGCAAAAAAGAGAAAGGCATAAAAGAGAGAACATACATGAAATAAATATGCATAAAAATAATCATAAACATAAATAACGCAGAAAAGTCCCCAAGATAATGTGGTTTTAAATAAAAACGATACATCTGAGATTGTGTTTCTACAAAAACTTACTGCATTCTCCACTGGCCACCACCTTCAGCTCCATCTGCTGGGTGCAGGCCTTCACGTTCAGCTTGCACTCGTTGTCATACGTCACGCCGTCGCTGCCACACACGGGCTGCCGTGTTTCCAAACAGCCTTTGGGACACACGCATCGGCCGGTCTGAGCGTCGCAGATCGCGCCAAACGAGCAGTTGGTGCAGGTTTCATCGGCTGGAAAAGAAGCGTGACGTCAGCGGAGAGATTCCGATACAGATTCCCAACATCGCTCACTGGGATCTGGCCGGCTGAGAGCCATGGCATCCTTCAACATCTCAGCTCTGCTTTAATCACACCACCAAATGCACATTCTTGGATGGACTTGAACGAGAATTTGATGGAAACATACAGCCGAAAGTGGGGAAATAAACAAAATAAAGGCCTGTTTTAATACCACGTCCAATTGAAAAGAAAATAAACACAACTTGTAAATATTAGTTGTGTGTGTGTGTTCTTGTATTTAGCACAAAATTGGGCACAAAATGCGAGTTTTTAGCACAAAGTGGGGTCCCTTTGTGTACTTGTGGAGTTTTTGTCTAGAGTTCCTACAACTGAAGATTTTTTGAGGGTCAAGATGTAATTGTAAAGGCAGAGGTTATAGCTGTGTTTTTGTTACGGTTAGAGTAAAGGGGGTGGGAAAGGGGAATATTTTGATGCTTTGGGTTACAGTAAGTAGAGAAAGAACGTATTGTTTTGCATGTAAGACACATCAAATATCTTAAAAAATCTGCATCTCATTAAATACAATCGTATTTCGTACAAAAACAATGTATATCATCTTAAGATCTTTGACTTAAAAAGACCACTCAAACATTGTGGAACATTTTTCATCTCTGTCATGTGTACAACTTAATAAAAATGTTAAACACATATGTTATAAGTGTATATAACTTTAAATAACTTTAAAAATATGCAATGATATAATATTTGAAAACTTTATTGTTTACCATTATTCAATTGAAACTGATTTTACTATGATTTAATTGAATCGAATTTGTGTTTGCAATGATTTTAGAATTGATTTCTGAAAAAAAAAATTACCAACCATGATTCACATAACGCAAAGACGTTCTGTTGTAATATAATGAAAGACTGTACACGTATGTTCATATAAATATGACAGAGTTCATGTTCAATTTAGTTTACACGCTAAAGTTAATTTCCCCTAATTGTTTTTGAGTAATGAATCAGACTCTCTAATGTGTTTAATTGACAGCCATGATTCTCAAACACTGTGTCGTAATGCGTCTACGAGAGCAATTAATCAGTAAAACTAAGCGGGGAGGGGGGGCAAGCGATGACTATTACACCTGGGGGGATTGCATTAAAGAAACCGCCATCACATTCAATTAGCGCCGGGCTAATAACAGCCCCCGATTACGTGTTAATGAAGAGTGGTCCTCGTGCATAAATCTCTCATCGCTTCTCAACCGACCTGTTTTTATCACATGAATAAAGTGACCTCGCATTGGCACGGGACCTGCGCTCGGTCGACCTCGGGGACGGCGACTTAATAAAAGCAGCTGCCCAGCGGCCGCCCAAGCGCGGTTCGCCGTGACAGTCCAATGCGGGGCGATAAATCACCTTCTCACGCTTGCTGCTATCCCCCTTTATCAGCTGCTGTGATAAAGGCATTTCTTTATCAGCTGGAACCTGCTTCCATGCTTTCAGAGCCTTTTGCACCGGGCAGTGGCGTAGATATGGCGATCAATTACACGTAAACAAGGCTTCAGCCTATGGAGAGGCTTTATAGGACAGTCCTAACACTCGGACAGACCTTATTAGTTTACTCCATCTCTTGGCCTTTCAAACCTCAAGATCCATCCATGCGGTCACAAAAGACAATTTCAAGTTTTAAGCTGAAGCTAGAGAACTATCTGACCATCATTTGACCACTTAATTTGAGGCAAAAGGGATACTTTGGACTACAGTGATCTACTGAAGCAGGTCAAATTTATACAGTATATACATTGTATATACATATTTTTACATATTTTTATAGGATCGGATTAGCAGATTAATGTCAAAAATGTGAAACCTAGACGTAAAAAGAGCTGATAAAATATTTCAAATGTTTCTTTATTGTTTTATGATTTTAATCTTCACATTTTACTTTTGAAATTGTGAAATTTCATTGGCAGTACGTATTTTTTGTTCTTTAATTGCGTTTCAAATTGAGTTTTAGCACAAATCTATGTGGGGTTAGAAGGATGTTCGCTTTTTATTTCTATACTTTATTCAAATTTTAAGTTTTAATATTAAAATTATTTTCCATTGGGGACAAAATTTAGAAAGCTCATGAAGGACAAAATTAGAGAACAATCCAAAATAATTATGGTGTACTGTCACCAGTGAACAATCCAAACTGCTTTAATTAAACTTTTTTTTTTTGCATGAACTATATTAGTAAAAGCTGGACAATTCTTTTAGAAGAAGAAGATGAAAGTGAAAATCTGACTTTTTCCTCTCTTGATAACAACAAACGTGATGATCGATCTACATAGCAGATTAATTTAATATCTATTCATTTAAACAAAGAGAAAAATAATCGGCAAAGGTGAGGGGGAAGGAAAACCTTCTACATGTCAGGTAAAGTAGTTTCTGTGAATAGCTATAAAAAAATAAACCCCCGGTGATTGACGCTCGGGCAAGGGCAGTCGCTCTATTAGTCTGCTCCATCTCCTTCTGCCTTTTATTTACTACCCTCTCAGTCCTTCTTCCGCGTGATGATTTTTCTTCTGGATCCTGAGCTCAACAAACCAGAGTCTAGCAACCAACCTATATTTCCCAAAAGAGTCCACATTTCAATCACCAGTAAAAAAATGCTTATTTTCTGATGACTCCTTCTTTCATTTTGGAGCATATCTGTGTATTGCTTCTCAGAGAGGGGCCGATCTCATATTTCATAATAAAAACCACGCTTCCCCGTGCTTGTTTGACAAGGTCAGCCGCCAATCAATTGTGAGGGAAAAAAAATAGAATAATAAACTATGTCAGTCATATCACCATCACACTGTACCTGAACTGTAAAGATAAGGGCATTTATGAGTCTCTGGTCTAGGCAGATTGAGGGAAATGAAATGTGGCCGGCAGCACATCAAACTCCCACTGGTGTTGGTTGACTGCAGCAGCCCACGTAGAAGCTTTACAAGCGCACACATCCAAACACAGCTGGGCTCTGCGAGGGGCAGAGGAGTGAATGGACTGAACGGAGCTGGATAATTAACAGTCATAATAATAGAACTCCATCCCGCCGGAGCACTCGGCTGTGTACACGCCACTAAATGAACAGCGTTTCTTTCTGTGTGGCGAGCTGCTTGAGCCAGTCTTTATTGACCCATTCCAGCTAGTGCTTAGCACAATGAGTAGCGCTGAAATACTACGAAATAAACACACACACACACATACAGTCAATTCCAAAACACTGGGACGGCGGATAATTAGGACCACCAGTTATTATAATTGAGACAAATAACAAGAAAAAACACATTTCTATAGTCAACTATTGTCCGCCTATTTCGAACGTAATTTCGCTTTAAGGCAAAGAATGTAAAAAAGTCAATTTTGTACTGTTGTAATGCTAGTATAGACTAGGTGGATGTAGGTGATCGTGCCCACCACCTCGGTTTGATCAGAACAGCAGTTTCCGGCTCTTACAAGAACTGATCTGGAGTCAGTACAGTGTTGTTATGGGAATGTGCAGTCAATACAAAATGACAGAATTGTTCTCTGGAGTGAATGGAGTTATTCATTTATGTGACATCACTACTAGGGGTCTTTCAACTACAATTAGCGCTCAACTTACTAGCAATCAAATCCAAGTAGAGTTCATCTCCGTGCACAGTTTAACTCCATGTAGCGTTCAGCTTTCAGTAATGTTGAACTTTGAGTAAGGGTTAAAGTCAGTGTACAGTAGTGAGTTCTGTTCTTTGTAGCGTTCAACTCAGAGGAGAGTTCCAACTCAGTTCAACCCCAAATAGTGCTCAACTTCGAGCAGCGTTCAAATCTGAGTAGCGTTCAATTTCGAGTAGCTTTCAACTTTGAGTAGCCTTCAACTCCGGATTTGAGTTCAACTTCGTAAAGAGTACAACTTCTTATGTGCTAAGTAGTACTTATGGTGTCCGCTACACAAGCTCTTCTAGATTTGTTCTTTATTCATTACAGCACAAATCAAAGCTACTGGAAATATAGTTCTCTCAAAACTCAATAGCAGAGTGTTTAAAACAATACAATAAATGTAATTATGTAATTTTCATGTTTGGAATAATATTTCTCATCCAAATTTGGCCACTTATTTGGGCCAGTTGGCTATTTGGAAAAAAAAAATAAACTGATCAAGTCTTATCACATAATCCTGATATACATTAATTAGGAATCCCATTTCACAGCATCGATTTTTGCGCTTCCATTTCATTGCAAATATTCCATGCGGAATGCTTCTTTCATGTATTTTCCCAGCTACCTCCTACAAACTAATTCTAATTTGCTGTTAAAAGGAGAAATTCTCAAAACTGGTTAAAATAAAAGTTCAGTTATTATTGGGACTCTACTACACACTCACATAGATATTTATATTAAGATTAATGTCCTGAGGAAATGACTGGGTCTAACAAATCTAAACTAGTGTGCAGATTCATGCTGGTTTTCTGGACACATCTTCAACACAGACATACTGTGTGTTAAATCACAAAGTGGATGTGGGTAGTTAAGCTGATGTGCCATAAGCCTTTGAAGAGAGAGATAAATGAAACCCTCATATGTCATTTACTATCTGGCAACATATACAGCATGATGCACGGCGCTGCAATAAAGAGAATCCGAGGCCGGTGGCAATCTTTCCGGAGATGAATCCCACTGCTACCAAAAATGCCTAATGTAAACGCAGATGTACAGGCACAATGTACGTATGTATGTGTGTTTAGTGCCGAGCAATGATTAAAATCTGACTGCAGTGTTAAAAACACAATATATATCAACTGTATATTTTAAAGTACTAAATCCTGCTCATTTATCATGGAAGGGATGCCTCATGAACAAATATCATTTGGTTTGCAAACACAATAAACATCTTCATGGTTTTTTTTTTTTTACATTTTGCATACATTAGATCCCTGTTTTTTCATGACAGTTGAGTTACTAACTAAATGATCCACATTATATGCAAATGCCCTGTTTATGGATATGCTTAACTTAAACTATATATTCCACTTTTAAAAGAAAAGCTACTGGGCAAACAGAGAAGATAAAAAAGAAGATGGAGTGAAACTGAGGGGAAATTGAAGACAAAACTACTTTTTCATGAAACTGGTGAAAATAAAAATACAATTTATACGTCTTCAAATATATAATTCAACTAGTCCAATGCTACCTAAATTTGTTAACCTGTGTGTGTGTGTGTGTGTGTGTCTGTCTGTGTGTGCTCGGCCATTTATATAACAGTTGGCTTTAAATACTAGATTTTAAAACTAATGTGGGGCATATGGGCACTTGGGAGGACATTTGGCTAGGCCATACACATTTGAAAGTCTGTTTGAGGGTCAAGTTAGGATTGTAAAACTGAGGTTACGATTAAGTTTTGGTTAGGATGGTAATGTTTTATGTTAGGGTGAGGGTAAGAAGGTAGGGACTGTATTTTGTCACCGGTGAGACCACAGGTTGTGTGTGTGTGTGTGTGTGTGTGCAGCCATTTAGATCAAAGTGGGGCCCCACATGATATGTTTTTATACTAAATGGGGCCCCAAAACTTTGAAGTCTGTTTGAGGGCCATATTTAGATGTTTGGAGTTAGTATGTAAGTCATAGAACCCCGCTAAGTCAGAAATGCAAGAAAGGGTGTGTGGATGATGAAAACAACCAGAAGCAAACAGGCTAGATTGTATTTGAGTTCAGCTGAGATCTCTGTGAAAGTTCACCAAACATTTTCCTCCCTCCGACACACAAAGGCAGCCATCAGACACGATTTACCAGGCCTTTGTGAAAACTACACACAAACGAGTTTGTTTGGAGAGCGAACGAGCCTCTGCGCCGTCTATGTCTGGAGCGCGCTTTACAAAGCCAGACAAAAAAACCTGTGAGTCAGACAAACAATTACGGTGGAAGATGCTGCCCTCTTTAATTCAAACTTAAGTGCTGCGTTTCAGAATAAAAGGTCGTGGAGGAGGAAAATTACAGTCCTCTCTGGAAATATCCGTGGAGTGCTTAAGTGCGGAGGGTGGACGGGGATGAAAGGCATCTAGCGAGGGACCGTCACTAATAGATGGACTCACCGCATGGACCTTTGTGCTGCATGTGTATCTGTTTCTGCAGAGCACATCCCATGGCCTTCATCTGACACGAGCTGCTGTACGTGTGCCCGTCATTGCCACAGACGGGGTCTTGATCTGGCGGGCAGGCCTCCGAACACTCGCACACGGCCTGGCTGTTCTTCACCACGCACACGGCTCCAAACTCACAGCTCTTCTTCAGACACGGGCTCTCCAGGTTCAGATCTGCTCCAAAGAAAAATTCTCTTAGTTGGTGGAAACGGACAAAATGAGGAAAAGCTGAGACAAACCACACAGTGTTGGGTTTGTATCCACGCAATGATTCACTATACGCTTACATCGCAGTGTATAACATCCAACCCACCATGTGTCAGATCTACTGGAGCAATACGGTTATTGATTAAAATCTTAAAAAGTGAAGCAAAAAGTCAATATGAGAGTTGATTCGGTGTAGTTGACTACTCATTAATGCTTATCCTCTCAAGTGTAACCCCCGTCGTAAAATACCGCAGTAAAAGTGCACATACTGTAGCTACAAATCAAAAACATGTAAAAAATGTCAAATGTTCATTGTGATGTAAAATGCTTGCAGGATTAAGTGTAAAAGATGCCAGTTTTTACACTTTATTTTAAAACAGAAGGAAGGATGTACATTTAACGTTAGAATAGGCAGACGTTATTACTCCTAAAAGGAGACATTTCTGCAAAAACAGAAAGGAAGCAGTATAACAAAGACATTAATTACCAGAGAAGAACACCAACAGAAAAAAAAAAATAAACAGCCACTGTAAAAACTATTTAGCAAAAATTGAAAAAAGGAAAAAAAGCAACAATGATTAATTGGTGCAAAAATACAACAATTACGATAATACGTTACATGTCAACTTCCTTTCTAAAGGCCATTCAAGTCTGAAAATGAATTTGGAATCGTGCTTTTTTACATTTGAAAGAATTCGACTTTTGATCCTTTAGAGTGTCGAGCAGTTATGAAACTGTGGATTAGTAATAAGAAACGACTCTGCTTGTCTCTGGACTCTAGTCACAACTTGCTTTCTCAAATCCAGGCTACTTTTCCAACAAATTTGAAATTTTGTCGCTTTCTGTTTAAGAGAACTCAACTTTGATCATTTACAGTGTCGAGCAGTTAAACTATCGGCATGAGTATTGTTTGTTTGGGAGTATTAAATATTGCTACCACAACATCAACCCGTACAGCTTCTAGTGTGTGTGTGTGTGTGTGTGTGTGTGTGTGTGACCCTTGCCTTAAGCAATTCTGTTTCTAGTTGCAAACACATTTTACAGTTCCCGCTTACATCCCTTAGCAATAATGTCTGATGGGCCAAAACAAAGACCCCGCACTCCAAACATTCTGGCTAACTAACGCCTCATTTCATGCATCACTATGTCAGCGTCGCTCAGGAACAGACAGGGAAAACCGACAAGCGAAACACAAAGTATCATCCCGGGAAAGAGAGCCCTGTGATTAATAATTCAGCGCACTCGCTACAGCGCAGATTTGAAATAGGAACATGAAAGAGACTCTCAATGGTGCCACAGCAGCACCAGAGTAGGTTCATTAACTGCAGCAGTTAGCAGACAGAGGGCCGAGGGACGGAAGGAACGTGCCCAGATCCCGATGCCGCCGAGAGAACGAGGAGGAAGTGGGTCAGCGACAGACCCCCACAGTCCAAATTCACACAATAACAGCCTTATTTCATCCCCCAATCACAAGACAAGTATATTACAGTATACAATAAATGCTCATTAAACTAGCTGTTCAACCATTTAATCCCACAACAAATTAGACAGAATAATTGATAATCCAGGATAACCTTTAAAAGATTATAGATCATGACCCGGTTGACTTGTAGTATAGGGAAAAAGCATTCTGAATTAGCGTCTAAGTCAGGGGTGTCAAACTCATTTCGCATAGCGGGCCACATACGACCTAAGGAGATGTCAGGCGGGCCGGACCATTAAAATTATACCATACTCTGCATTAAATATCAAAAATATCATGTATTTTCTTTGTTTTGGTGTAAAGAAGCACAAGAACATTAGGAACATATTGAATTTTAATGAACTATGCTTTTACAAAACATTCCAAGAATTTCCTCATAATTCCTTACAAATGTGCAATTTACCTTTATCATTCACATTTAGGCATTGCAACTCATCCCACTGATTGTACAAAGGCACACAACTTAAATTGGTAATGAAAAATATAGTATTGCACTTGAGGCTTTTAAAGAACTGAATTTTAAACCACGTATATAAAATATAAATTAAATCCCTGCATACACCTTACAAACTAAGGAGAGTGATATTAAATGTGCAATGAAGAAAGTCACATTCGTAAACTTCATAAATGAAACATGCAATATTTAAATATTTAAGCCTTAAATACTGTTTGCATTTACACTATTTATCTATCTTTCTCCGTTTGGAACATTTTGATTAACGAGGTTGTAGCGAATAGGTAGCGTATAACACCTGTTTTCCGTTCTTAACAAGATTCTGTCCGTCTCAGTGATCATGCAGCGTTCTACTCCGATGGAAACGCCCCTTAGCGGACAATCAATAAATTGCAGCAAAAAAAATTTTTATTTTTTTTTTATTTTTTTTCCAAACAATTTGGCGGGCCGCATGTTTGACACCCCTGGTCTAAGTCCTTCTTATAAAATAGAAAAACACACACACACACACACACACACACACACACACACACACACACACACACACACACACACACCTACAATTGTCCTGGGGATTGAACTTGCAACCAATGGCATGCCAAACAGAAGCTCTAATCGTGAAGATACAGGAAAGCTAAAATTAAAGTAAAATATTATATAAATATAAATGTTAATTAAGATCTCCTGCGGCTCAGAACGCTTGGCAAAAGGTGTTGGGTTTGATTCCAAGGCAGCGTTTGAAGATGCTTCAAGAATTTAAAAATCCAAATAAATATCTCTGCTTCTACGGAAGAACCACATTAAATCGAGCGTCTGAGCGGCTCCGTGATGAATAAGACGCAGAATTAGATGGAAGCTGTCTTTGTAAACTACTCACTAAATATAGAAGCAGCAGATATAGCTTTAATCTCAGCTTGGATATGATTTAGCAACGGGATTCAATTAGCAAGACCCCCACTAGACTTCCAGTCCAAACAGGGTTCAAACATAACCCTAATCTAACCTCTTCCTGGCACCCACCTATAATCCCACAGCACATCTGAGGGATAAATAACAAAGCGCAGCGTGCATCAAACGCCTGCCATTAGTTCTCCCCAGCAGATATTTTTTCAGAAATAAATCAAGTCTTTCAAACCTACACATGTGCCTACTTCAGCAAGTGAGATATAAGTGGACGCAAAAGCAAGTTACCCACTCTGCCACTTCCCCAAACATCCTCGCTGCCAATCCAGAAGCATCATACAGTAGATGCTCCTCTAACAGACGGCTTTCTTTGGAACAGAGATATCGATTTCTTTGTGAAGCAGGAGAGCTTAAAATATGCCCTGAACTGGCACATAAATGGGTAAACAGTGGAGCGGTGCCCACTTTCGAGCAGGATCTCCTCTCTCAACTCCTCTCCATCTGTGTCTTCTAAGTGCCGGCTGGAGGACGATCAGATCTGGCTCATCAGTAAAGCCCATGTGGCATCCACATCAGTTCAATGCCTCGTTTCCCAGGGCGCGACTGCTAAAACCCAACTGCAGCCTCCGATAATGCCTTATCTCTGTTTCTTTAAATAGATTAAAGAACGTCTCATTAAAAAGAACCGATGGACGGAAAAAAAGCATGTGTTCTTTCTCATTGGGAGTTTTTAATATCTGGGGGAAGTGAAAAGAACTTAATAAGGCCTAATAAGTCAGGCAGCAAGAACTTCAGCTCAGTTCCACGCAGCCACGATTACAGACTCTGTGAGGGGAAAGAAAAAAGCAAGAGAAACTTCCAGCAGTCTGGCCTTGGTTATGGAGACGGCTTGCATATTCTCTCAGTAAAAACGACCCCTTTTTCGAGAGCAGCAAAGCTTCTTTGAAATAGTGGCTTTCCGTCCCCGAGGTCTCGGCTGCAGCTCCCGTCTTCAAGGACTCGGCTGTAAGCTGGATGACAGCCACATGCCTCCAACCGGCTGCCAGTGGGATTGGGATGCAGGTAGAACGTCACATCTGAAGCTCTGGAAGGCTTGTGCACGCAAACAGAGAGAGAAGCGGTGCAATAAAAAGAAACAGACAATGAAAAGTGGCGGTCCGCTAATTAGAAGCCCACGCGCTCGCAAGCGTGTCGCAAAGCGGCTCTGGTAATGAGAAGGTGTGAGGAAATAGCAGGGTTCTGAAAAGGCGAATAATTGCTGTGATCAGACGGCCTGCGCTCCAGCATCTAGCATACCCCACGACCTCCCCTGCCACACGCTCCGAGGGTCTCGGATGGGTTATATAACACGCACGCCATGGCTCGGCCCCCTGCTCTACATTTACCGAGCAATCTTCTGCTGGATTTCGCTTGAGGTCTCGTAGCGTTTAATTACTATTGCCACTATAATACAGTGCTAATGATTATTAACACGAGCGGCGTATGAGGATTCTCCTGCTGTGATTGCTTTCCAACATGCTTCATCCTGACACGTTGCCCACCCGAGGGACAATCCCACTTCCAATCGCTCAACCGTCGCCGGCTATTTAAAAAGCTAGTCTCTTGCGCTAAACGAGATTTTTGTAACTGGGTTTGCTGGGCTGTCAGGCCACAGACAGTCAGTCAACATGCGCTACGGGGGTCCGACAGCATAGTGGATGGGATGACGTCAGATCGGGAAGCTCTTTATATTCACACTACTGGGCATAAGTGAATCATGATATAAATGTTTGCATGAACATCTCCGTTTATCTTGCCAGCTTGGGCAAGCTGTGCCCATCAGAAAGTGTTAAAGCAACGCCGTCCTCCGCCACAGCCCCCTCAGTAGAGTGCTGCTTCTCCTCCGCTCCCCACCTTTCCCTTCAGCTAGAGGGGAAGCATTTACAAGTGTGTAGGAGAAGGTGCAAGAAGAAAATATTAGCATGACACGAGCGAAAATCCCCTCAGGGGCGGTGGTTGGTTTCTCGAGCAGTGCTTATCGCCAAACAATGGCTTCAAGGGCGCAAACTTCTTCTTTTTCTCCCCACGCATGGAGAACTTCACCAAGGAACTAATTCTGTCGCCTTTCTTGTGCCATGAGGGAGGAAATGATGAAGAACCGTGAAACCGGACAAGCAAGAAAACACAGGAGAATTAATAGATAAATACATAAATAAGCATTGTCTATTCATGACTATTCAGATGTAAGGAACGTTTTGAATGCCAGTCATTTCGAACTTACTCAACTTTGTAACTATCTAAACTACCTCTAAAAGAAGGCCACCATTGCGGAAGGGTTTGAAGGTTTTATGAAACTATGTAACTTTGAACTTTTATAGTAAAATGTATACAAAAATATTCAAATATTATAACATATTTGTGCTTCATTAAATAATGTATAGATAAATTAAATACTGTAAATAAAACAATGTATATAGTTTGACTTGAAGTCATAACATCAAGTCAAAACATGACAAATATATATTTATATTTGATATTTTAGCCTGGTACTATACTGTAACAACGAGTACGATAACTATAAATTAACCTACTATTTAACTTAAAATTTTGCACTGAATATTTTTATTAGCGTAAAATGTTTTGTCATATTGTATTAAATTGTATAAAGTACACACATATATAGAAATCTGTATATTTGTAACTTTATATCCAAAAAGTACTAATGTAATTCCATAATAGTTGATACAATAATATCAATATTATTACTAATACGTACTAATAGAAACACGCGTTGGCGACAAGCCTTCTAAGACAGTGTGACGGGCTCAGGCGCGTGTGTGTGTTTCATAAGTAATTCCGCTCAGAGTGTTATTCGCTTCACTCGAACACATCACTCTGAAGAAAGAAGAAAGGGAAGCAGAGATGGATGAGGGGAAGGCGTGCGCTTTTGCTCCACAAAGAGCTTCTCGCAGACAGGAACACGAGCTGGTGAGGACTCCCCACTTCACAACCGCGACCCAAATTCAACCCTTACTCACACAGCGAGGTGCAAAGGTTTGAGCTAATTATAATCGCACTACCCGGCCTCTTCAATCTCTGTGTGTAATTGGATTCATTACACGCATCTCCACGGGCTCTCCAAAGTTCAATTGGTGCTTAACTTGTTATGGTGTCTTTAAAAAATAACAAATACATTAATAAACCAAACTGAAAACGCCATTCGAGCTCGAGATGCTAATCAAACGAATATGCAAATGATCTACTTGTCACCCGGGGCGGCCGATATTCTGCCGCTTTTTTTGCTTCCGCCGCTCTTGTTCAATGACATTGTCGGAACGTCGGAGTCCATTGTTAGTCTTTATGAGTAACCGGCAAGGGAACATGGAGACAGACAGGGAGAGCGAGAGGAACGGAGTATGTGAATGTTCTCTTCAGACAGAACGACAGCTGTGTATTTAGGTCAGCTTCATTTGTAGAATCCATCTTGCTCTGCCTAAAGAAACAGGCTGCGTTTTTTTTTTCTCTGTCATTAGGAGTCCATTATAGCCGGCACACCCATCGAGATCTAAAATTACGCTGGATGGACTTCAGCCATGACAAATGCCCAAATCTCATTATTCCAAGTCTCGTCCACTCATGTCTGAGTAGACGCCGCACTTCCTTCAATCCAAGAGGCTTTGTGGGACAGAAATAGACTGGTGAAATTAGAGTGCTGCTGTTTTCTCTGGGCTTGATGAGTGACGTTTTTTAGCCAAATGAAACGACTGCGAATCGCTAGAAAGCAGCGAGCACATAAACCCCATTCTGGTGTTTCTACACTGGCTGCCAGGGCATTTGAGCTCATTTTAAAAAGCTTTTATTTGTTTTCTTTTCTCATCTTTTATTTGTTCATTTGTCAGATGACCAGCTTCTGCTGAACAGTGATGTGACGTACTTGAGTAAAATTACTTTGTACTTGTACTGAGTATCAAAATTGTATTTATATTAACATTTTGTATTATTATTTTGTTCAGAATATTAATACAGTGGTATTATTATTTTGTCCTGCCATTTTCAAACATTGAGGTAAACATTACATTTCCAATTGACTTTGAACAGGAATCATATTTCAGCTTTCATCATTCATCCTTCACTTTTCATTGGCTTCTCGTCGACTCATCGTTCATTGTCTGAAATATTGTTTTAACATTAAACAGAGACTTTCATCTTCTTCCAGTTAAAACACACTTTTTCATAGCTAATACACTGTAAGTTATCGCAGTTTAAGTTTGGGCTGCATTTTTCACATTACAATAATTTAATTACGTCCTTCTTTCTACTCATGTCAACTTTTATCTTTCCTAAATGTTAAAACATGGTACTTTTCTTTCAGACAAGAGTTGTGATAGAACAAATGGTGTTAGACTAGAAAGACTAGCTCTCCAGTGTTTCTCCAGACATTGCGTGTCTAGTTAATTAATAATATTATAATAAACCAATCGCCCAGATAATTTAACTCAGGTGATCTCAATAAAATGGCCTGTTACGCTCCATGTTGAAAACCCACGATGAAGTGACACAATGACGAACGCAAGGATCATTGATTTTCCAGTGAATTAAATTTCTCTGTGATCCACTGGTTCCACAAAGTCACTCTATGTCATCCACACTGAGAAGAGGAAAAAAACACGGACGATTTTAGCCTTCAAATATACACACCGCTCATCTCACTATTGATTAACCAATGACTGCAGCTCCATTTAGATGTCACCCGCAGCGGAGCAGCCATGTAACGAACAAATACTTTAATAATTTACACAACGGGCCTGTCAATATCAAGAAGGTCTGCAATCGCAGGAGAAAGCCTTCGCTTGTCATGCCGTCAATTACCGCCGGGAGACATCGGACTAGCCGCTACACGCCAACGGGAGAATTTGAAACTGAGCTGAGAGCGAAATACAAAACCCGCATGTGAAAAGCAACGATTTGTGGATGAATAAAACGTAGGTGTGTATGAACAAGACATTGGCTCATCAGCGCTGAGCATCTCCGGCAGAATGAAAGGCAGCCGAGTCTGGCTCGGGTCCGCCACACGGCGTTTGATGTTTAATTAATGTTCTGTTTGCAGAATATGCAAATGTAAATAAATGCGCTTAAACAACACACTGTATCCTGCCACTGGTGAAAGCACCGAAACGTTTACTTTCTCAGAAATAATGAAATAAAGTCGTGAGCACCGCTGCTTTTTAATGGTAATTTATGCCTCATTCGTGGAAGTGGAAAACAATCCTAATGAGTCTGAGATAAAGAAAAGAAAGGATGGGGAGAAAAGGAAAGATACCATTTGTTATATTATACGTGTATACTATAGATCAAGAATACCACGTATATTCTTAGCAGCTTTTCTATTTTTGGGTCACAGACAATTTCAACGCATGAAGGCAGGACACAAACACACACACACACACACACACACACACACACACACACACACACACACACACACACACACACACACATCCACTCTCTCACTCACATCTACAGCCAATACTCCAATTCCTCTGAACGTGTTTTTGGACTGTGGGAGGAAAATGGAGACCCGGAAGAAACCCACACAAGCAGGGGGAGAACATGCAAACTCCACAGAATGACCGACAAGGCACTGGAATCATTTGCTACGTTTGAAATGTGTAATAATTAATTATAGCAAAGTTGTCAAAAAGCATTTGGGATTTTAATTGCATGGCAGTTTTCGAGCCGTTTTTGTTCAATTAATCCACAAACACATCAAACAAATTCTTCAAAAGCTGCTTCGGCCTTATGAAAAAGCCAAAGCCGCACACTAGAACAACAACAGGAATTATTTTCACTGTTTTTTCTTTAGCACTTCCCGTCATTACGTACTATTTTTCACGAGTGTAGTAAACAAAAGAAGTGTGCAACAAAATAATATAAAATTATTTCCCGTTAGCTACAAAACTATAACACTATATACACTAAATACAAAATATATTGTATTCTAGCAACCATCAGCGTCTGCATTCCTTAAAAGAAAGTTGCAATCATACATCCATGCAAGCAGAGAGCAGTGTAGTCCCAGCATCAGCAACAGGGCAACACTACTCTAATTAGAGGATCTGGCATCCAAACTACCACCATGGTGCTTTTTAATTCAAACGTAAAGCCATCAATTAATGATGGAAGAGGAAGAAGGAAGTCGTCAAACCAGCCCCTATTGGTCAGAATCCCAACATGAAGGGTCAAAGGTTGAACTCTCCCCGCTCGCAATGTGAGGTGTGTCCAGCAGCAGCCCTTAGAAGACATCACACGGACAAAGACAGACAGAGACACACTGGAACAGAAAACACACGGTTTAGACAGGCAAAAAAGACATGAAGAGGAGGGGAAAAAAAGTGCGAGGTGGAAGGATGGCGAGACAGGACATGGAAGGACATGCATGAAACATGAAGATGATGGAGGAGAATGAGCACCTTCCACGAGTGTCCGCCAGACCAAACCAGTACAACCCGAGGATCTCAAAATTAGTTGTGCACACACTCACCACACGGCCCTTGCTGTTTGATGGGGATGTTGGTCTTAGTGCGGCACTCTTGATGCTTCAGTTCACACTCGTTGGGGTACGACTTGCCGTCCTTCCCGCACAGGGGCTTGTAGGTGCCGTCACATTGTATGGGGTCACACGAACACCGGAACTCTCCGTTTTCCAGCAAGCAGACGGCGTTGAACTTGCACCCGCTCGGGCAGCCGCCTGGAGACACACCACACATGCATCAACAAAACCACACTGGAGGAAAAGTACAGATACCTTGCTGTAAAAATGACTCCATTACAAGTTACAAGTCACTAATTAAAAAGAAGACTTGAGTAAAGTTGTAAAGTATCCAATTTCAAAAGAACTTAATTAATTTACTCGTACTACATTCAGGTTCAAAAACACCAAAAAATGTAAAAAAAACAAGAAACTCTGATTTTGCGAGGCTTTATTTTCTAATAAAGAAATGACATTTAACAGCTCAAAGTTTCAAATTTGCAGAACAAAATTGATAGATAAAAAAAAAAAAAGTCAGTCTCAGTCAATCTTAAATGTGCAAAAACGTGCAACCACTAATTCATGTGACTTAGCTCTTCAAAAGCATCCAGTACCTTCAGCATCCTGCAGATGGCGATATCACCTCATCCGCCCAATTAACCGCGGTAGAAAAATATGCCGACTTGTCACAATCACAATGTAAAGAGTAACGGTTAGTGTCCATTTAAATGTAGTGGAGTAAAGAGTACAGCTACTCAATCAAAAATGTAGTCGAGTAGAGAGTAAAAGTTGCTTGTATTTTTGATGATCAGTACAAGTACAAAGTAGCCAAGTAAAGTAACAAAGTCCATTTACTCAAGTACTTTACCCCACTAGTGGCGTGGTTTGCTGGCCGTCATCATGCTAATCAACCCTGACTGGAGACATCTTTCTTTCTCTCAATCAGACATCGGATATTGACTCGCTCAGAGGTTTGGAATTAATTACCATGCCTGATTATTTAATCAATTATCTAATTTCATTCACATTGATTTAGAGGGGGCTTTTTTATCGTTCGGAGCAGTGTTGTCAAGAACTGGCCATGGTGGCGTGTAATTACAGAAGCTTTTCATCAGTGTGAGAAAATGAGGAGAGCTATTATGTTATTGGACAATCCAAGTGTGATTCGTGTTTGATTGCGTTTTCCGACCTATCTAATGGTGTGATGTACATGCTGATGAGAGCAGCGCTTAAGGCGAAGAGAGAGCACGCGTGCTTTAAAAAAACATGGACCTTTTTCCTCAATTGAAAGACGTTTACACAAAGAAAGGCCATATAGATTATAGAATCAATAGCTGTGAAGCTGAAGATAAACATCAACTAAAATTGACAACAACATGAAAAAAATCCAAACTAGCGAAATGTCTTTCATAAACTCTGAAACAGTTCAATGAATGCCAAACAAATATAAATAATAAAAAAAAACTAACTAATTAATTAAATCATTGATCAAAGAAAAAATAAATATACATTTTGTTAAATTGTGAAAAAAAACTGCAATTGTACTTGTATAATGCGTATTGTGTAATGCAACTCCTAAATCATTCAGTTAGCATTTACAACTAATACTAATACCATTAACCATACAATTTCATGCAACAAAAATGAACCCAATTACATGTAGTACTAGACTTACAATAGATATTTTGAAATAGTTGGATTTCTGAGATTATAAGGCTTAATACAAATATTTAACTTTTTTGTACTTCAGAAATTTTGCACTAGAGTTGATATAATTGATAATATATGAATAAATGCAGATTTTATATAAGGCATAATGTATAAATTAAACATAAATTTTTTTTAATCAGTGTTACTCAGACTAGCTCTTCTGATCCAAACATGTGAATTCTAGAGGATCCATTTAGGTTCCTAGTAAACAATCACTGTTAATAAACTAGTAAACCATCTTTATGGTTACATTTACATTTGTACTCGGCCGCTAACAGGCTACTGACGCACGTTCGCCTGCAAGTTGTGTCTTTCCACAGTGAAAGACTGATTCGTTTTCGGCAACTGCCACATCTTCTTGAATTTCAGCTCCACACATCCATTCACATACAGAAAGACAGTTGCTGGGACAATTGTGGCCCAGGAATAACACCACTATCGCTCAAGGCATGGACACACTTCAGAGGCACACCAACACACACAAACACACCACTATCACAGTGGAACACACACTCTCTGCACTTTGCCACGAGGCTTCAGAGCAAAGCAGGAACCATCTTTTCATCACCCGTGAAGATACAGTCTCCACAATACACCTGCCACAGCCCGACAGGCAAATTGGATTTGTGGAGATTGGTATCATGTAGGCATGACAGTACTGCTAACCTGACTTAATTTTTCCACCGCATTTCTACTGCCACCATGACCAAATAAATCAAAAGCGGCTGCAGGCCTGCTTTATCACAGCTCAACGGAGCCCACACCGTCTCCGGCTGGAACGCCACTCACCTTTCTCATGGCAGTGGTCCAAGGAGACCTTCCTGAGCTCCAGGTTGTTCTGCAAGGCCGTCTTCTCCATCTGACACTCGCTGCTGTACAAGCGGCCGTCACTGGCACAGACGGGAATGCTGTCGGGCGGGCAGGACTCGGCCGGGGAGAAGGTGTACTGCTTGTAGGTTTTGGGGTTCACCCGACAGGCCACACTCACGCTGTTCAGGATGTCGCTGCAAGGGTCTGGTGAAGAGAAAATAATGATTGCATTAGTGCGTTGGCAAGTTAAACATGAAACGCAATTCTAAAATCTTAAACTTAATTCTAAAAAATTTCTCAGTAAAATTTCTCTAAAAAATTTTGCAGTTTGCAGCATCAATAATAACAAATAAAACAAAAGAAATTTACGATCGGACAGGAATCATAACCTTTTTCACCACGTTTAGTCAAAATAATTCAGAATGTGCCTCAAAAACCAGGGGATGCTTGTATCTGTGGGGTAGTCTGTGCCTCAGGATAGGAATCATAACCGTTATTACCACATTTAGTCAAACGTTGCAGTCAAAAAATTCAATGCAAATTTTATTTTGTGCCTAAAAAATCAGGGGGTGCTTATATTTGCATAAATTATATGTATATATGTACACACACATACTATAGTAGAAACTATACATTTAAATTAAAAATTATACTGTAGTCAGCATCAATGAAATCAAATTTCAATTAAAAAAATGCAATTTAGTTTATGAATAAGGTATTTATTTTCAATCATTTTTACACAAGTCGGTTTAGGTTATACAGGGCCATTACGTTATTAAAATATAGTTTTACCGCCAATCAAATGTGTGCTTTCCTTGGAAATCTAGCCCACAACCTGATGTTGCAAACTAATGTTCTGTGAATTAGTACAAGAATCATAACCTTTTACTACTTTTATTCATTTGATTTTGCACATCATTCGCACACACAACATGTTCCACGTCTCACAATTCTTCAGCTGTGTTGATCTTCAGTCAGGACGAGTGGGAGATTTTTCAGCCGAGCTTGTCTCGGACAGAATCGCGGCGGTGACAAGCTCATAACTTTAGGAGAATGTTCATTCGCAAAGCATTTCCCGGCAGCATTTGACTGAGCTGTTGTCAGTGCCATTCCATTTCGGGCAAGTGCTGGTGAAACGTGAAAAGACATGGGTGACAACTGATAAGAAGGAGTGATTAGTAAAGCTGGATTTTTTTTTCTTTTTTTGTGGCTGCAGGGGGCTTCGGTTTCTGGCCTTGCCAAATCCCGACTGTTACAGAAATGCAGTGATGATAATAGAAACAGCCATGACAGTCGAGCCTTCCTCCGTGGCTTCCATTGACAAAACAACACAAAGAACTTATCAGCCGGTGTCATGGTAAAACAATGCCAAGCCGTGAGCGTGGTACACAAATGGAGAGGCAGAAGGAAAAGACGAGACAGTGGGACAGAGGAAATGAGAAAAGAAAAAGGGGAATGAAGACAACATGGGTAAACAAAACAAAGACGAAGCGTAGAGGAAGAATCGCTGTCAAACGATAATGAAACAAGGAACAAAAGATGCGAGAAATGGAAACAAAGGCGGCTAGATAAAAAGACATCACAAGGGGAAATAACATTCAGATAAAACTACCAATTATTACCGTAAGCACCTGTTTTTTTTTTTTTTTCAATTTTAGTGGCTCAATATTAATATTATAAATATATTATTAATATGTTGTAATCGCTGATTTCAAATATCCACATAAGTGCTCATTTCTTTAAATAATCAGGCCCCAACTGGTGACAAACTGGTCAACTAACTAATCTTTAAATCTACTAGTCAGACCACCAGTAAATTAGGCAAAAAGTCTCCAATTCACACTTGGATACTTGATACGTATCTAAGTAAGTGAGGAAAAAAATGTGAAATAATAGCTGAAAGCTTGGCTGCACACAATAGCCGGACAACTCTCCCGGGAAGAAGAATGGAGCTTGACCAAAACTCCAGCAACATCCCTTCATACAAGCCTGCCATTACCAGCGGAGGACGCATTAGCTGCCATTAGGCCAGCATTCAGCGTCTCGTGGCCCACCAGTGGCAGGCAGGGCGACTGTAATTAGGGAGACCCTCCATTAGTCTTGCCCTGTATCTGTTTGGCTGGCGGAGACTGGCCAATGCTTAATGCATGTGCTGAAGGAAGAAAAAAAGCAGTTTATGGGGATGAATGGGGATTCGGAGCCGGCCAAATATGTGCGATGAATTACAGCGGCCCATGTGGTGCTGTACTTTTCTCTGTGAATGCCTTCTTTTAAAACTCTGTACGGAATAACAGAATATACTGGAAGCTTTTCCAGACTTAATAATAGTGAATTCAGCAGAATGATACTGAACTAGCAATTTTTGTTTTATCTGTCTATTATACGCCACCTGTCATACGACACTCTTGGAACTATTTACTTATTTATTTATTTATCACCTAAAATGTTTTTATTTTTATTTATTTATTGTTCTAATTTTTCATCACTGTCAATTATGAAACACTGCAGCGTTGTACAGTGCTGCAAATTGCCCCACGGGGACAAATAAATCTTATTTGATTAAATTTGATACTATTATTTTGATTAATCAAATACTGATATAGCATGCTTATATTTAAAGTTTACTTTAAAAAATACTTTAGCATTTTACCATGTTTAGCATTTACTTTTAAAGTTTCTGAACCGCTTTTTCATTTCTGGGTCACGGGGAGATTCAGCCCATCCCCGCATCTCTGGGCTTGATGAACACACACTGCAAGTCTGTAGCCAACTAGTGGCAGAGCTGGACACACACACACACACACATTGTCATCAAATCTCTGGTCAATAGTCTAAAATCCATTTCTCCTAAACGCATGTTTTTGTACTGTGAGAAACTGAAGACCTGTAGGAAACCCAAGCAAGCACGAGTCAGGGCCTTCAAAGGTTTTTCAGAAAAACCATACAATAAATGAATCACAAATGGTTGCCTTTTTTATTATTTTTGTATCTATTCAATTACTGTATTATTATTCATATTTGCTTTGTCCATTAATATGAATTAATTTCATATGGTTCCATATGGTTGTGACACATACAACCGGATAAAGCATTTTAATTTAAATGAATACATCTGGAAGTATAACCAGTAGGATAACCAGTAATGTAGCGCGTAAATTTGTATGAAATTTGCATTTGTCAGACGGCGAACCAAGCATCTTGACGGCCACATCTGTATGTTGCAGAAGAAGAGATGTTCCCTCATAATTTGTCTATTAAATTAAGACATGTATTGATTCTACAGGACATTCATATCAAAATGGTGGTCTGCATTTAACCCATCCAGTGAAGTGCACATACACACAGTGAAGTGAACACACACAAACGCGGAGCAGTGGGCAGCCTAAGCCGTGGCGCCAGGGGACATGTCAGTTTCAGAACCACTGGACCACAATTGCCACTATTGTTATTGATTTATCATCAGATTTATTTTTGATTTATAATCAATAGATATAAGATATACAGGCAATCATTAGTCAGCTCAGACTGACAACGTAAAAAAGACAAAACATAGAATAACAAAGCAAACCCATATTGTACAAATTAAATGCTGCATTTAGCTGAAAAGTTTATATATTTCTCATTAATGCTTATTTAGGTTTATTTAAAATAAGTAAACAAAAAACTGCAACAAATATCAGGCAAATCTGTTGGTTTCTGACGTATGCCTCACGAATCAACAAAACACTTAAAGTACTACAATAACAGAAATCTGTACATTAGCCACAGGAACAAATAGATAAAAACACAGTTGTCTATTATAAAAAAAAAAAAAATTCAGACTGAATCAGAGAAGTCAGGAAGTCCCTACACTAGAAATAGAGTTCCAGACACTCTCTTTGGTGCTTCCCTCCCATGCGAGAAGAAAGTGAAATAACTTTCTCCCACGAGTGGCTGCGAAAGCATGCTGCACACATCCTCCGGGAGCGGGACCACTCATCCAGCCCTAGCCCCCACAGAGCCATCACATATAAAAGCTGACGTCCCTTTTTGTCCATCTGTGTCACTTTGCCTCAGGAAACACAACCTTCACCCAACAAACTCACCGGAAAATGTCAAAGTAAACACTGCACTCATTTTTCTACAAATGTTACTATACTGTAGATCGTCTTATTGTGAACTGCAGGCAGAAATAAGACCAACCCAAAGTGCAGATTAGGCATTGTCATCTGAGTCTGATCTCAGTACTTCATTACATTTTTGATTGAGTATCTCTACTCTTTACTCAACTTTATTTAAAGCTTACTCTTACTCTTTACATTGATTGTGTGCAAGTCAGCATCTTTTTTTTTACTCTGCTTAATTTCTTGAGCGGACGAGGTGTTATTGCCATCTGCAGGATGCTGAAGGTACTGGATGCACTTTTTTGCATATTTGAGTTTCACATTTTGTTCTTCTTTAAAATGTGTTCTGCTAACATAGAAACGTTTGTAACGTTGAGGTGTAACATTTAATTTTTATTTTGGAAAATAAAATATCACAAAAATAAGTGTCTTGCTTTCAAATTTTTTTTAGTTATATACTTATGAGTTAAAAACTTATGTTGTTTTATAATTGGGTAATTTACGACTTTTACATCAAGTCTTCTTGGAATTGGTGACTTGTAATGAAAAAATTTTTACAATAAGGTATTCGTTTTAAGGTATTTTGCATTTTACATTTACTCAAGTATGGTTTTCAGGTACTCTTTACTCCTCTGACATTGATTCACTGCCACAGATCAATGCCACGCATACAAAATCAATACCTGTGAATCAATAACTAAATCAATTGCTTGGCAAAGAGTTTAATGCCTCCAACTTCTCAGTCAGTTTCACTCCGTCTTTTCTCACAGACTAAGCTGAAAAAGTAGCTTGTCTACTTTCCGGCTTGTCTTATTCCATTTTGCTGAAAGTGTATAGGGTAATAGAGAACAATTAATGGCTTAAACGGTACACTTTTGGAAGTGGTTTCCACATTTCCCAGCAAACCTGTTTTTAGCAGGAGACTTCAAAACAAAAATACGATATAAAAGCGCGGACTGTACGAAGGCACAAACGATGCCTACTGCAAACAAAGCATTTATTCTTATTGAACTTTCTGGAGATGCCGGACGCTTCTTCAAAAGCGTGGACGTGTCCGGTCCTCCTTGTGGCATAAAGCTGGATGAAAGAGATCAAAATAAAACCTCCAAATGTCAGAGAGGGGCGGAATAAGCCGAAAAAGAAATCTGACAGCTCATCAGGCAGCGTGGAAAGGAAATGTCATTAGGCAGAGCATGGTGGGCAGGGGGGCTTTTCATGAACAACACTCTGTCCCTCCGACTCCAACTCCCCGCTAACATGAAACAGTCCAGATTTAATCAAAGAAGAAGAGCTGGAAAAGCAGGCAGTTAGCACGGCGCGCCGTGATGGGGCCGGGGCCCTCGACGGAATAAATGATCTATTGAATATCATCCCATTTAAATTCCAATTTCGTCCATGGTATTTATTACCAAACTTTTACATTTAAAACTCCATTATCGGAGGTAATGGCTTGTATAATGTTGCAATTACAAGCATTTTTCCTACGCGGTTGAAGCACAAAATTGGTTCGATTCCCATGGAACGCATGAAGTTGGTTGAGCGTTTGACCGTAATCCAATGTGTGAATCTTTGGTTCAAATACATAAACGCCGCAGCAGAGCAAATGCATAAAACGACTAAAACAGACTTTTTAACTCACCACAACGGCCTTGGTGATGCACACGGATATTCTTCTGCGTTGCACAGGCTTTCATGTTGAGTTCACATTGGCTTTGGTAGTCCAGACCATCGCTGCCACACACCACCAGCTTGGGGACGCCCTCACAGGTCAAAGGGCACATGCACTTAGCAGAAAGGCCGTCAGATGACTGGACGCAAGTGCTGCCGAAGCTGCAGGTCACGTCGCTGCATGGGTCCTTCAGAGCTGCAAACAGTTACAGTGAGGAGGTTAGTACAAAGCCTGCGTGTAAAAAAGTACCACTGTGAAGGATTTAAAGACTGGTCAAGAGCAAAAGGACTAATTACTCAATGTGACCTGTGGTTGGGTAATTAGCCGTCTGCATGTCATGCTCAGGTAGTTTTAGAGGAAATCTAAAGACATAAAATCTATTATGAGGATACAATCAGGTCAAAGAGACACTCCTTCTCCCAGACTCATCCATGCAGCTCCGGGTCAACACAGATGGGGAATAAAGCGGCTCAACTCGGGCTGAGGTTCAGCTCTCGGACTACAAGTCAGGAGACCACAAAACATGTCACTGGAATTCACCACGGATGGTTTCCAGCGAGCTCAGCAGTGACTAAACATCTCCGCGCTGGCCTGGTTGCTTATCGATAATAAACTGAAGGAACATAATCTACTCAGCATTATAGTTATTTCATATCCGCCAAAGTGTATATACTGTAATGAATATGCAGTATGTATGTATTTGATAAATAATTAAATTATTATACATTTAATTAAATTTAATTAATGTATATATTTTCTCAAGACGTTATATACACACATATATACAAATATACTATATATAACTTTACTACAAATATATACTATATATTACTTTTAAATTACAATATATTACACTATATTACCAAAAGTATTCGGTCCACTGACTTGACTCACATATGAACTTAAGTGCCATCCCATCCCTAACTCATAAGGTTCAATATAATGTCGGTCCACCTTTTGCAGCTATTACAGCTTCAACTCTTCTGGGAAGGCTGTCCACAAGGCTGAGGAGTGTGTTTATAGGAATTTTTGGCCATTCTCCTAAAAGCGAGGTCACACGCTGATGTTGGTCGAGAAGGCCTGGCTCTCAGTCTCCGCTCTAATTCATCCCAATGGTGTTCTATGGGGTTGAGGTCAGGACTCTGTGCAGGCCAGTCAAGTTCATCCACACCAGACTCTGTCATCCATGTCTTTATGGACTTGGCTTTGTGCACTGGTGCAGTCATGTTAGAAGAGAAAGAGGCTCCTGCTCCAAACTGTTCCCACAAGGTTGGGAGCATGGAATTGTCCAAAATGTTTTGCTAAGCATTCAAAGTTACTTTCACTGGAACTAAGGGGCCAAGCCCAACTCCTGAAAAACCTCATCTTTTGGCTGCGTGACCAAATACTTTTGGTAATAAAGTGTATATTTAATTAAATGAACACATATACATTTAATTACATGTAAAAGTGTATAAGTATATAATTGAATGTATATTATTATATTAATAATAATTAAGTGTATTTTGTTCTCGAAATAACACACACGTATGCATGCACACACACACACACACACACACACACACACACACACACACACACACACACACACACACAGACACACAATTACAAACACTCATATATATATATATTGCACACAATATGCTGCCATGATTACTATCATATTATTTAGATCATACATATTCATGAGGCCGAGAGAAAAACAAGAATTAAGGAGCACGCGGTCTGTGACACACAGAGGCTTAGATTCATTTCCGACCGTCCACCACACAAACCATCTCTCTCATTCATGTTCACTATCTATGTGTCTGTTTTCACCTCGCTGGTGCGTCATATCAGCCTACGGTCTCCCCGCATATCATTTGTGGGTTTTACTTTGTGCAAATCTGTTAAGAGAACCCACTTGTTTAATTAAAGGCTTTCTGACGTTCTCTATGGACCCTGCTCCACTTTCACAGAGGGAAACGCATATGCATGTGATAAACCTGGCAAACAATGTCGTAAGGATGAGATCAGCCACGCTTCCGTGTGTTGTGTGATGAAAGTGTTCGTTCAACGCTCTAAAAAAAGACTTCTGTGCATCATTGTCTCACTTTATCCGCTCAGACTCATTAATGGGGAATAACTAGAGCTTGTGCTAAGAGAAATATTAAGTTTTAGTCTCATGGGGACTCGTGGACTGAAATATGACAGTATTTCTCTCAAGGTGAAAGTCTTTTTATATCAGAATGATGGGGCATGCGGGTGAATTTACTATGCATGATGCCTCCTGTGACTTTTAAGTTATTAAATGATGTAAAAATTCTGTCTGACTCGGTTTTCCAAGCAACTCTCGTGTCTCATCTTGTGGGTTGAGAATCTCATCATATGGAATTAACATTTTTTCAGAGGAAGTGACTGTATGTACCGGGCCTGTGGTGGAGGCCTGAGTTTGAGATCTGGTCAGGGTCTTTCTGTGTGGGGTCACATTTTCATATTTATTTATGTCGGGTCTTTGATTTAGATGTGTCTGGTGGGTTTGATCAACTCTCCAGAGTTTCGTCCTTGAGCCCCGAGGCGATGGGATCATGCTCCAAGTGATGTGAAAATGAAAGAAGTGACTTAGAACATTGAAATGATGATTCTGTTTAAATCAAATAAAGGGTCCTATCATCTCAATTAAAAACATTATTTGCTATTCTGAAGCTGATTCTGACCATAAGCCATGAATAAAAACTGTTAGCCGACAAGTATTGATTCATTCAGCATGACAACCAGTTTTAGAAGATTTTTCTTTTCTTTTCTGCTTCATTTGGTCTTTCGGTTCGCATCAAGTCAAGAGGGTGAGCTACTTTCTTTTTAAATTTAAATTTATAGATACATTTTCCAAGTTTCTTTTTTTTGGCTAATATAAAAGGAAACTGGTAACTGGTGAAAACACATTTTCTTTTTTCACTAACCAAATGAGAAAAAAAAATTATAATTTATATAATTGTTTTGTTTATAATTGTAAAAGTTTATTATTATTATTATTATTTCATAATTCCAGGGTATAAGTAAAAATATCCTGCGCAATATATATTTTAACATGAAAAAGTTATTTATAGAAAAAACAATGTTTGCACAAATTCCCCTGTGCAGTAGATTTCTTCCGTACTATGACAAAGACGTTCATCTGCCCTTGGGATAAACTGACATATTCCGGTAAGATTCTATTCCTTGTATGCGCCACTATAACTTTGTATATAACTTTATAAATTTGTGCGCTTTGAGACAGTTAAAACTGTGAAAAGCGCCTTACAAATACTCATTATTATTATTATTATTATTATTATTATTATAACTAATGACAATCGAGCTCTGACTCATTACTTTTATATGAACAGATTGACTTCATTCCCAAAAGCCAGACTCTGAGACATGAGTCTGATATAAAGCGTGTGACTAAATCAGTTCTGAAGTGTCTGTCAGCCGTCTACAGATCAAACCCGTCTGTTTGTGAAACTTTTCTTACTGTTTTCTTTGTAAAATTGCACATTATTTTTTTTTGATGAACTCAAGTGGATTTTCTTTGGGTGTCAATTGAATAGAGACGTGGAACTGTATTTGCAATTGTTCTGGATGCTTCACGGTACAAAATTCGCATGCAACGACAAAAACAATTGGCAAATTATTTCGCGATTTAAATTTGGGAGATCAATTTGAGAAATTGTTTCAAGAAGTGTTGCCGAGAGGTCAAATTCGAAAGGGGACAAAAGCATACATTTTTTAATGAATCTTGAATTTTGTCCAAAATATTGCAATGGTTCCTAGGTTTAATTTGTTAAGCCTTAAATCATCTACTGAAGGGAAAGCATGTACGTTGCAGTATGACTGAAGGCTAAGGGCAGTTGTGAGATTTAGAATTTTAGTCTGGAAGTCTCAAGTTGAAATCTGGACTGTTGGGTTGAAGAACGGAGACGTTTATGGGAATGTGCAAAGAACTACTGTCGTGTCACTGCCACTCTTCCGGGTGTGTGTTTGTTCCCAATCTGTGTTTGTGTGTTTTGAACAATTTAGTCCCTAGTGAATATAATTGGAAAATAAACAACGCTTTATTGCAACGACAACAAAAAAAGAGACAAAGTAGAGCTTGGGAGAAAAACAAAAGATTGAAACAGAACAGGAAGCCACTGATCCGACTCTTCGCCAATGCTGTGATAATATATTAGTACTGGATGTATTATCTCTGAGTTTCGCGGAACAGATTCTGTCAGGCTGGCGTTGCACGGGTTGACATCTCCGTGCATATTTAGCATTAATACAAATGCGAAATATGCACAAAGTTGTCAACGCTTGCGACTCTAGCCTGACGGAATCCGTTCCGCAGAACTCCGGGCCCCGGGCGCCCTCTCCAGCATGACAGAAGCTGAATGTGTATGCATGAGCGTGTGTGCATGTGTTAACCAAAGAGCTGAGAGAGAAGAGTGTCGCACCTCGGCCTTTAACAAGGAGTCCACCATCCTTACTGTAACCGGCCAAGATTGAAAGTCGGCCAAAACGAATCTTCCACCTTTGTCCCTTTTGACTTTGCTTGCACTTCTTCAAAGGCCTTATGCACTGCATCGTCCGCATATTCAAACGACTCCAAATAACAGAAACGATAAAACTAAAGGCCGTTTTCTTTCTCTAGATTGCCAGTGGGATGGGAAGCGCATTTCCATGTTCAGTGGTGTAAAGTACTTGTGTAATCGGACTTGTGTAAAGTACTTTTTGAGTATTTTTGGCTACTTTGTACTTTTACTGAATATGAAAAATCTAAGCAACTTTTGCTCTCTACTTGACTACATGTACCCTTTACTCTACTACATTTGAATGGACAATTACCGTTACTTGTTACATTGTGATTGTGCGCGAACAGTCAGCATCTTTCTATACCGCGTTTATTTTCTTTGGTGGACAAAAAAATCGCCATCTGCAGGGTGCTGAAGATACCGGATGCTATTTATCAGCTAAATCACGTAAATGTGAATTAGCGGTTGCATGTTTTTGCACATTTGAGACATTTCCCTTTTTATTGCATTTTGTTCAGCCATTTTAACATTGACGTGTTAATTTCAATTTAATTTTAATAATTGAAAATAAAACCTCATTAATAAAGAGTTTCTTGTTTTTTTAATTTCTCTGTTCTTTTTTTAGTAACCAAAGTAAAATAGTTAAGATATACTTAAGTAAAGTATCCTTTTAAAATGGGTTACCTGGATTCTTTTATTCAGGTCTTGCAATTGGTGACTTGTAACGGAGTAATTTTTACAGTAAGTACTCAAGTATGGTTTTAAGCTACTCTTTACACCTCAGTCCATGTTGAACTCTTCCTACTCTGTCTGACCTCAGAGGTGTATCATCACGTCAAACATCAGGATTAAGACTTGCGCTCCTAATAAACTGCCATACACGTCTGTCTGAGCCGAAGTTTATCCCCCATGAGCCTCCGCAAGCACTGCACTGACTTTAGATCACTCACAATTCGCCAAGCGTGTGCTTGATATGCAGAAGGAAAATCTACTGGAAGAGATAACAATCAGTTTGAAATAAAACATAATATATGAGTCTGTTGTGCGAATGTTGAAATCCTGGACCCCGAACCCGAGTCCAGTGAGCACAATCAGCCTGAATTGTGTAATCGGAGGCACATTAGATGTCTATCGACAGTAGCAAGGAAATTGCTGTATAGTTCTATGTAGTTGCTAGGGTAATATTATCTGATTGCTAGTGTGATTTTATCTTTTTTGTTACACACAGCTTACATCTTCCGCTTTCTTTTACCAACGTGTTATCGGCGGTCCTCAGACATAATGAGTTTGATGGGAAAGTTTGTTTTGGCTAAAAGCAATATTCGCTAAAAGAGAAGCATTTTTTCCCCAAAACAAATTTTGAGCACAATCAGCGAGTGCATTCGACGCTAATCATTTTTTTTTTCGCTTCAATCAAATCCCTGTCATCATGTGCACACGTTTATCAACTGGCATTCATGTCTCCTGCAAGCAGATAATATACATTACGCCTCTCACTTCTTCAATGGTGGATCCTAGATGATGAAGGAACATCTCTCTCTACCTCCACCTCTCTCTCTTTTACTCAAATTAAATATTTTAAGTGAAATGACTTACATTTACATTGATTAACTCAGGAGTCACAACCATTCCATTGGAAGGATGCCAAATGAACCTAATTGAAGGATGAATTTCCTGTGAGATGTGTATGAGATAATAGATAAATAACTCCAAAATAAATGGCTGAGTAGACTAGTAGAAAAAATTATTAAACAATGAGAGGGACAGACAGAAAAAAAATGAATGAATGACTGTTGGACAGATGTGCTGACACTTTGATGGCATTACAACTGGACAGTTTGACAAACAGAAGACAGAATTAATAAATAATCAGGTAGTCAGAGTCAAATATAGATAGATAGATAGATAGATAGATAGATAGATAGATAGATAGATAGATAGATAGATAGATAGATAGATAGATAGATAGATAGATAGATAGATAGATAGATAGAAATACTGTTACTCAATGGATAGATGGATGAATGAATAGATGGATGGATGAATGAACATACCAGATACAGCAGGGTTTTAACTCAATAGTGTTGAACAAGTGAGAAACGTACGCAATCCAGGAAAGGTCATGGAGCACATGAGTCTTGTTGCAGGGAAATGCTATTATGAAGCAAAATGAATTAATCTTGTTTAGATGCACTAGCTTTCTGTGAATGCGGTAAAACGAGGGGTAAAAGGAGAGAAGTAATGAAGAAAAAGAAGCAGGATAGCGGCACATGATCTACTCAGAAGCTGTGTCTTCACAAACACAGAGCTGAATTTAAGCGTCAATATTCATTATCCGGCACAGCCAGTGCGTGTTTTTAAGCAGCAGAGCAAATTCAAAGGCTGTTTTCAAAGGTACATTATAATCACACACAATCTCCTGTGATTGTTTCTTTAAGATTTGCTCTCAAAAGCACAGGATGTGTTCGGAAACTCGCTGTGGCCATCAGCCATTAAAACAGGAGCCATGTAGATGCCAAGCTAAGGAAATGTACGAATAAAATAAATGGAATTCAAATTAAAGGAGTTACTGTATGTCCAACACACGCCATGAATACTAAACAGATGATGTAATGCTCGGCAATGTTGTTATCTGAATATACATTGCAACTTATTTTTTGCCGAAACAACTGTTTGGGACTCTATATTATTATCTTCTGCATAGAGCAACCAATGCTAAATAACGCCAAGCAATGTAAAGTAGAATGCTTACTAGCCAAAACAACGATAGCTGGGGCGACTCGGCTTGGAAATTTGAAAAGTGGTTGACACATTCCTCCATTGTGAAGCAGGGGTTAAAAATAACAATGCATTATTCAGGCCAGTCAAATGCATGAATACATGAATACGTTGTAAGAAGCATCTCCCATCTGGTAGTAACAGAAAGTGGGAAATGTGTGTCTGTTCAGCCATAATCGGCCCTAGCACACTTCACCCCCTTCAGGAGAAAGAGAGATTTCTGTAAATACGCTCCTCGTTCTCAGGGGGACGAGCCGAATGGAGATCTGACGAGAGCATTGATCATGTGTCTACTGTACAATCACGTACAGGAATACTCGGACGTCAGAGTAACCGCATACACACTGGGCTCAAGACAAATCACATGTCATAGAGTGCGTTCACGCTAAACGGCTTTAAAATATTATATGGTTTTCAAACGATGACAGATCACACACACACACACACAGGAAAAATGATATTTCTGCTACGGTTTGCGGGAACGGTTGTCACTGACTGATTTTCAACCAGAGACCCAATTGTGAGGAATGAAAAGGAAAGAGAGGGAAAGTGGTCAGGTCTGGTCAGGACCAAACTTGTAATGTGTGCTCTGCATTTGACCTATACAAACACTGAAGTGTACACACACACACCCACACACACACACACACACACACACACACACACACACACACACACACACACACACACACTATGGCACACAGGGAGAAGATTGAACTTTGCTGATGGACACTACACTTATGGTACCTGCTGGTCTTGGATTCAAAGCCCCCACCTTTTGGTCACCAGTCTAAATGTTGTACCAGTAGGCCACAATGGCCCAGGAATTGAGTTGAACATAAAGGGAAAAAACACAACAGCAGACAGAAGGCGGGCTTTCTGGTTAGTGGCTCCACCCCCAAGGCCCTTTTATACCGTGTAATATTCTTTCAGATGCATTTACATATTTGTTGGTGCACAGTTCTTCTAAAAACAAATGTTGTGAACATCAATAACTAGGTATATTGACATTAATTATAGCTATTGGTGCAAAGATGCTGTAAAAAATGAAACTAATTCAAATTTTTAAGACAAATGATCTTGCATATGCTTAGCTTCTGCTTTTCATCACACATCATAGAAGGCAAACTTTTGATTCAGTGTTCTCTCAGGTTATGTTCCTATACTATTACTTGCCTGAATTGCTATCCTTCTAGTCAGATTTGCTTTGTGAATGGATAGAGTTTGACGTCCGATCTTTTTCTGAGAGAACATTGTTTTACTTCAAATCTCCAGAAAGTGTGAGATTTTATCCTCTTAGTTTGCTCAAACAATCATCAGATTGTTAAATCATTTGGAATTGACGATTAATGTGCCAATCTTTTTAACAGATTTAATTTATCTTCACATCACAATTTCCCTTTAAAAAGATCTGGACAGTCAAGAATTGCTAGTTCATGTTAATGTCCTGAGCATTTGTAAGGTGCTTTTCCCAGTTTTAACAGTCTTAAAGTGCACAAAATTTTGCAGGAAATAGAAAAATCATTGTCGCTCAACCAGCCATTCAAGTTAATTTTGAAATGATCCATTCTTATAACTTCTGTTACACTACAGCGTCTCATTTATGGGTTTTATTGGTCACATAGATCGTCCGTTGGAATAAAAATGACAGTGAAAAACTGTAATGCAGCAGCAGAACATTAGCAATGTTTTTCTAGTTGAATAAATCGCGCTGAGCTCCATAACCATCCGATCGTTATTATGATGGATCTGGGTACATCACATCTCCTTCTGGAATTCATTTAAAAACCTCTATTGTGAAGAAAGTGACTTGATTCTGCCATGATTGTGCTGCCTCCGGACAAGCCCGTACTGCGAAGACGACGTAAGTCGAGCTAAATTTAGTTTGCGAGTGAGGGACTGTGGGGCTTTTTCCCTGCAGATGGAGTAAGGAAGCCTAGAAGGCGCTGATGAGTGCGAATTGAGTCTCCTGTCACGGAGACCGGCGAATGTGTTGTGGCGAGATTTTTCTGTGCACCGATAGCGGCGCAAACACAGAGGTGGAACAAGGTGAGCACAAAACTCATTTGCACGAGGAAACTTTAGATACGTGCCATGGGCGGCAACTGCAGAGCACAGTGGTTGAGAAGATATGACTGCGCCTGATTGGCTGAGGAGAAAACGTGGTTATAAAGCATAACCAACCTCTAAAGTTGATAGATTTACCTCAATGGATCTTTTCAAAACTCAATTTTTTTAAGTCTGCAGTTTCTTTAAGTCTTTAAGAAAACATCATGAATTACATTACACATCAATGTTTATGTCTGAAGAAGCATTTAACCATGAACTAGGAAATGGAGAAAGAGACGGAAAGAAACACGTTTTCCCGCTGCATCCATTCCTGAAGACACCTCAGGTGAGAAGCTTCACAAAAAACAAGCTGCTCTTCCTCGCCGATGGAACAGTGTCCGACGTCAATAACAGAACAAACATATTGATTCTTTCATTAGGCGGCTTCCCGTGACACCGCGAGGTTAATGCTTTTCCACCCCCGCCATTCTGTACAGTGAAATCATCTCACTTAACCGTCAGTTTCAGTCTCACTGGCTGGAGTAAGTAGCCGTCCTGGTTTAGACCTGCCACTACTCCGCGTTCTTGCTCCGTTTTCATCATGTGAGTCAGACAGAGAAGGTTTAGGAGGAAAAAAAAATAAAAACATGAGCGCTTACGGCAATCGGTAATTACAGACGTGCTCTGCACACAAATGATCAATCCTTCTATTGATCGATCTCCTCGTACGAATGCACCGCTGCGCCGCTGCCAATTCAGGCGAGTTCAAGCACATCGCCGAGCTGAAATGAGCTTGACACACACCGCACTTCTTTACCTCGTGAACTCTCTGACTGACTGCCTCACACAAACAGCGGGAGACTGTGTTTACCCACCGGAGTCAGTGTTATCAAAGCACCCAAGCTTCCCCCCAGTCTCTCAACTCTTCTTTTTTGCTTTCTAATACGCTTTTCCCTCTCTTTTCTTACCTGGATCTATCTTATGTCAATACACATCCGCTTCCCTTGTCACTGTCCTGTAGAAGGTGGATGTCAAAAGCAAGGTTGTGGGTTTGACATGACTAGGGTCACCACAAATTGATTCCCAAAAAAATATTTATTCCAGGCTTTTTGAAGGTTGACGAACATGCTACAATATGCTTCAATGGTGCAAAATTAACTTCTGTATTCACATAAAAATAACTAATATGAAATTGCAACAAAGTGGTGCCGTGGTACTGTGTGCAAAGCGCCAGACAATTTACAGACACTTTCTTTCATTGTCCTATGAAAAAGAGCAAAAACCGGACGCTTTCGTGAATTTTTAAACAGGACACGGCGTAAAAAAGGACACTTGGTCTCTTATATTATTATATTATTAATATTAGGGCAAAATAAAAGCACAAAAATCTATCGTTAAATGCCACACCCATACAAATATGTTTGTTTATACACTACAGAGTTTCACATGTGAGGACAATTTGCAATATGAAGTGTTTTATGGTTCTATGAAAAAGAGCAAAAATCGGACATTTTCGAGAATTTATAAAACAAGACAGGACATGTCTCGCTGTCATGACCTGGTCGCTCTGTGAGACTATCCTTATTTTCCATTTTTGAACACTTTGTCCTTTTCGGGGTCACAGGGAGCAGGAATGACAGCAGTTGTGTGCCTGTGTTTGACTAAAATTTCATGGAAAAGTGTCTATGGGTTTAACATTTTCTGAAATGTTACCACTGCACAATTCTGTTCAAAAGAACAATGCGTTCTGGTCAATGATGTCAATCTCTTTTTAATATACAATTTCTGGTAGCCAAATTCATGAGCATGTAAGACCATTAATTTCCAGTGGATTAACACAGATCTTAAGCATTAGCACATCAGGGCAGGTTTGAATGGGAAAACTGGTGGGCCAAAGGGTCTCGTTTACTAATTCTCATGATTTCCTGATACATATGCGTGGCGATAAATTACAACACTTTGAAGGCTTTACATGGAGTGTTATATTAGATTCTATAATTGCCATTTATGCCAGCCCGGCCTGCAGCTCTGGAGCCGGTTTAGTAATAGGCCACTTCTGTTTATTACTAATCACTTATGGAATGAAGAATATTAAAACATCAGCGATGGAGAAGTTAGAGCTTGAAGATGTACGCCAGACTCACCACATGGTCCTTTGCGCATCACTTTGATGCGTCTCTGTGTGTTGCATTGGGCTTTCTCCAGCTCACACTCGTTGGAATAGGTGGAGGAATCGGATCCGCACACCGGCGCCACCACCGATGTGCAGACAATCTTTTTACACACACACTCTCCTTTAGACGGGTCAGTCGGGTCTCGCTCGCACACCGCTCCGAATCCACACAGCTTCCCTCGGCAACCTACACAGACAGAACCAGACGGAGACATCAAAATCAATTTACGAAAGTCGTGAACTTTTGACAAAGACTGCAGTCATAAGAGAGCGGAACAAAAGACCCTTGTAAAACAACTCAGGCTAATCCAAAACTCTTTCAGCTAACACATGACCTTTACAGCTCGTGTCTGAAGAGATGTTTTACATAACAGCTAGTTTTCTCTTTCGAGAAATGTATTTGCAGGAATGGCTGAAGTGACAATAAATCATCTTAGAAAAAAAAAAAACCATCATCACATTTGCTAGTGGATTTCCAAACGAATAAACTTATGTAATTAGTCTCCTCTTCGATAGTTGCCCTGCAAAAAAAATCCACGTAAAAAAATTAGAACATACTAAACAAAATGAGTAAAAAATAAATAAATCAAGTAATATTATCTGCCAATGGGGTGAGAAACTTTTACTTGGTAAGAAAGACTGAAACAAGACAAAAAAAATCTCGTCACACGGTAGATTTGTTTCTGCATTTCAGTTCTCATTGACTCATTGACAAAAAGTAGCTAATTTCTTATTATAAGACTATTGGTTTCTTAAAATAAAAACATTTCACTTGGCATTTCTTGTTTGAGGAAGTTCTGTGTTAAAACATAATGTCTACTTTGAAAAAGGTCTTAATTTAGTGTAAAATATCATCAGAATTTGCATTTTTTTCTAAGCAAGAAAATTCAAGCCCTGTTTTCTTGAAATAAGCAAAGTGATATCTCACTAAATAGTTAATTTATCTTATTAGAAAAAATAACAAGATTCATGGTCTAATTTGAAGATTCTTTATCTTTATTTTTATTATTTTTTTACAGTGTGTGGCTTTTTAATTGTTGTTTATGTTGTCTTGCTTTTTGAAAAGTGGTTTTCCTAAAATAAACAACTAATAAATTGTCACCATTTTCACACATTCATACCAAGTGAGGACGGAATTTTTCGTACCAAGTGGGGACTTTTTAATTGTGCAATTTAAAAAGTACAATTTAAGGTCCCGATATAACCTTTGCTTAAATAAATAATGTAAATGCAGCACATTCCACATTCGCAATCAAAGCAATCAGCTCTGTAAGAAGACATGGTGTTTGATCACCAGTATTACGAAAAGCCAATTCTTCTTCTCTGGCTTTCTTATCGCTCACAAGCAGGACGCGTGGAGAGTTGGGTGGCATGACCACTTGGTATGCCCGTATCTGTCTAGCTGTTCCTGATCACTGACTTCACCCACAAACACATTCAGAAACGCTCCCACACTCTCAGGAAATATCTTCTGGCCTTTTTTGATAGCGACAGGTCTGTGTGAACTCCTTTGAGACGCTTTCGTTCTCTTGCTCTCGTTTCTCATAACTGGCAGCGCAACACAAACACACACTCTGGCGATTCCCTCGAGCGGCGCGACTATAGCAAAGCTGTCACTATCTGACGGACAGTCGTCAGGCTTCTGCACTGGGCTTTAGTTATCACACAGGCTACCTGCACGTTAAATGCCGTGTGTGTGTGTTTGCATGTGTGTGTGCACTTGAGAGTTGTATCTGAACCCGGCTGTCAATCCGACATGCACAACTGGCCGCAGTTGTCTTTTACACAGGGCCCGTCGGCCCCGTGACTGCTTGAGATTCATTCCGACAGCGTGGCCGGCGACTCTTTGTTGATTCTCAGTAAATCAGGTCAAAGCCGACAACTTGAGGACATGGAGGTTGGAGTCGCAGAGGAAGTGTGAGGTTCTCGCAGGGAATGGCCTGTAAAGGATGGTGATTTCGGATGCTTTCAAAAAACACATTTCGAGATTCATTACGGCCGGTTACTGCCCACATTGGGCTCCCATGACAATAAATTCTGATTTTAAAAAGACATTGCTTTGATTCAGCACATGGATATTCAAAAATGTATTCTACTTTACTCTAAAGAAACATTTAAAAATACCAATTATTTAAAACTACATTAAGTTACCACACTCAAAAAATAAATATACATATGTATAAACTATTATTAGAATATTAGGGCAACATATGAAAGCACTTATGAAAGCACTTATGAAAGCGTCTATTGTTGAATGCCACACCCTTACAAACATGTTTGTTTGTATCGCATGACACTGCTGAGCTGCAAAATACGTATCAGGAAAATTTTGTGTTGTTATCTTTAATCAGATAAACAATTGTGAATGAATAAATAATAGTGTACTTAATGTATTATTTCTATGAAGTGTAATGAAAACAAGAAACACACACACACACACACACACACACACACACACACATCCACACAC
>CM051495.1:12695722-12730474 GCA_028031935.1 Paedocypris micromegethes
TCATTAATATTGCACGCATTAATATTAATAAATAAGTGGCTCGCAGTCCGAGTGCCTCCTCCCAAATCATCGATTGTCTGCAAGATGATGGGGGAATGTTTCGAATCATATTCAACTATATTTTTTCAATTAAATTCTTCAGAGCCCGAGCAATATTAGCGGAGTTACTGCTCTTGAGTAAGGGGAATTGTGGGTAATCTCCAGCATACACTTTTTGTCCAGAAATATACAAATCAATAAATGGAGGATTACATTTTGCATGTTTACACAAAGTATTTTGCAAGCTTAGTGTATCCGTAAAAACAATTGTGCATGCAAACTAATTTTGTAAATCCTTAAATTCATAAATCCTTAAAGCGAATGCATGAGGTCTTTCGCTTCAAGTCAACACATGTATGGCTGTATAGTATCAAGCTTTCTCTGTACATCGATCTGCCTGTTTATTCACATACAAATACACAAAGTAATAGAAAAATATACATAGGTCGCGTTAGAGGTCAAACTTCAGACACTGTGAGCGTCTGTACATCTCATCTGTACAAAAAGAGTCATTCAGCTCCCGCCTTTCCCTTCTCCATCTCTCACAACACCCTGATCAATAATCTCGCTGGCAATCGACAGCTCCACAAATCACTTCATTTTCTCTTTTTCTCTCTCCGCCACTCACTCGTACAGTTGTCCGTGGGAGAGAAAAAGAAATAAACCAAACTGAATTGTGTAAAATGTGTCCAGTCCCCTAAATCCAAAGAACAAGTAAGTGCAAAATAAAGGCCATTAAAAGTCATTCACTGTTTCATGATAACAACTTGTGTTAGCTGTCGTCGCGCTTTCTCTTTTTCTTCCCTTTATTGCCGTTGCTTTCCTTAATAAGTCTAAAAGGTAAAGAATAAAACATGGCTGTTTTCCGAACATCAAAGCGAATAACAATGAGCTTTAATCAGACTGATTCGGTTTCCTTCCATGTTGCTTTGTTTAAGACACATTTCAACATTAGAATATATCTTTAGAAGACAAAAAAGCACATAACGGTCACTTAACTAAGCTTTTCTCGATAAATGCATGCAAAATCTGTCACCACTCTCGACAGTTCATTTCAGAACTAATTCGGCTCCCAGGGAATCAAGTGTCTTTCTGATGACAGAGATAAAAAAATGCAAGTCATTCGTTTAGAAAATGGAGAAAAACGATAAAAAAGAAGTCACATTTATAGGATTGCGATGTCAACTACGTAAAAGCATTTAGAATATGCTGCTTAAATTGTGTTCTTTGTCAATTCTAAAAAGGCTAGAGAGACTATACATAAACACAGAGGTGATTTATGGTGAAGAAGCAGCGACGTGCCATTAATTTAGGCTTGCATCAATAAAGCTGTCCGAGGTTTGCTTTTTGACAGCTGGAGTCATGTCTACAGCCCTATCAATCGAAGGAGACACACGATCCATTGAAACCAACCTCTAGGACACGTGCCATTCTTTGTTCTAGCAGGGTTGGAAGGGTTAATTTAATCCTCCGACGTCTCCAGCACTCGGGGTGACCTCCCTCGTCCTCACACATCCCGCTTTTATTAAGGCCTGCCGAGTGGGATTCGAGAGAAGGGGGCTTTGCTAATGATATCATTAAAAAATAGGGTCCCTGTGAAGGGGAGGCGTGGGAGAAAAGCGACCATTTCAGCAACTGTTAGAAAAGAAAACGAAGGAGGGTGACGAACACAACCAGTGCGTCATGAGATCTTGGCTTCAAACACCAGACAGGCTCAGACTTTGACGCAAACCATCCCAACAGGACTTATTACAGCCAATTATAACCACAAAGGAAAAAAAAATGTGCATTCTGACCGTCCACCGAGTGAAGATTCCCCCAATCCGTTCCCTGAACCCACCCTTCTGAAGCTCTTGGCAGTGTGGTTCGGAACGGTCCACGGCTCAGTGGCAGCTGCGAATGGAGGTGCCTCAATTCCCTGACAGGTTTCCGTCATGTAGAAGAACAGATGGAGTTTTTCTCACCCCCGTCACACCAGTTACACTATCAATTCTCTCTTCTTGACTTGAGAGGGGAAAGCAACCAGGCCCACCACACGTTCTGACATCACTGCGAATTGCCTCTTCCTGTAGAGACTATTACTCAACAACATACGGACTTCCGCTGTAATCAAGCATCAATCCACCCACTGACAATTCCCAAAAATACTGGATGATACATTTTATTAATTAAATTAAACAGTTTAAACTTTTAAAGGCCCCGGCACAGCTCAGCTGCAAGTGGGAAGTGAGAAGTTATTAAAGCGTCCGATGCAACGAGTCAAAGGAAACAGAACGGTTCCCTACTCTAATCCGGCCCGAGCATTTAAACAATCTAGGCAACAAACAAACTCTTCAGATGCTCAAAAACTGGGGTGTGCTTGTATGCATATATTTAAAATATACACTACCGTTCAAAAGATTGAGGTCAAATCTTCCTGTTTCCTGGCAATTTCTCGCTTGAACTGGATTAATAAAAGGACCTTCATTTCTAAGAACAAGAAAAGACTGTCGAGTTTGTTGAAAGTTCTCTATTTCTGGCCATTTTGAACATTTGATTGACCCCACAAATGTGATGCTCCAAATTCTAAACATGCTCAAAAGAAGGTCAGATTTATAGCTTCTTTAACCAGCTAAACAGTTTTCAACAGTGCTAACATGATCTTGAAGTTGTAGTTCAAGTTCAGAGCATTTGTAAGGTGCTTTTCACAATTGATCTGTCTCAAAGAGCACAAACTGTGATCAAACAAGGGTTTTATCCATTCTGCTTCTGACGCAACTAGCAAACACAATGTACCATTAAAACACTGGAGTGACAATTGCTGGAAATGCCCTCTATACATTTATGTAGATATTTCACCAAAACCCACCGAACCAGAATTTAAACCTGCAACACCTGGGTGACAGGTCCAACTCCCCACCATTCAACAGACCACAAATTCTATATAAATATACTATATAAACAGTATATTTGAATTATAGCAACTTCTTATTTAAACCTGCAAAATATAGTTCTCTAAAACTTGTGTACAAACCATTTACATTTTTCTATTCAGACACGTAAGAGATCTTTAAAGGTTAAAACTATTACAAAATTGAGTCATGGTCCAAGCTGTACCACCTTTGGGAACTGAACCACCAAGGACTGCAAGATTATGAGAAAAAAAAAAGTAATAAGGAGAATGGAGAAGGTCAGCTGTGTCTCCTTTCCTCCATCATATCTTAAACTGCTTTTGCAAGAAGAGCATTGTAGAGCACAACACACACCCTCAACACACTCCTCAAACTCCTGACATCTGGGTTCTGAGGCCTTCAGACCCTCAAGACTAGATTGTGTGACTGTTTCCTCCCGCAATTAAAGCTTAGGTAAGATGAAACCACACGTACACTTTCACACAACACAAAACACACACACACACACACACACACACACACACACACACACTTTCTACTTAGCATAAGCCACATATGAACAGTTGATCAATTTTGAATTCACCGTGTAGAGTTCTCCTTTTCTACATAAGTCTGAAAAGATGTTTCTCAAGCATTTCCCGAGGAACGCTGAGCAGAAATCAGACCAAAGATCAGAGACCCAAGGCTTGACACAATTGAATAGTAATTACGCGCGAGAAAATTTCAGTCTGTTTTGTCTAAAAAAGAGAAATGCTCTTCTCTCAGATGTGCGGCATGTGTAGTGAAGGATGACAGATAAGATTGTGCATGAGTCACAAATTCAGCCGGAAATAACCTCACATTCATACTCTCCCCGGTGGGCAAGATGAAGTAATTATGAAAAATTAAACGTATCGCTGGTTGATTAGGGTGGCGAATTCCGAGAGGTTAGCAGCAGGGGTGATGTTGTGGAGAACGACGTTCGGAACTACATCCTCTGTCAGTCGCCACGGACAAAGAAAGCTCCAGCACAAGAGCTAATTGCCTTTTTGTGCCGTAAATGTGACATGTTCTAGAATTTGAAGTGATCTGTATTAAGTGGACTTACACAGAATGCATTAGGCCTTTGTCATTGATTAAGACGAGCAGTCAGGTAAATTGAATGGCCATTCGGCAATTGGTTGTGATGGACGCTAATGTTGAAAATAATAAAAGCTCATTGAAAATAGAAACCTCTTGATTTAGTGCACTTTTTTTTAAGGGGAGGCCTGAATAACAACAACAAAGGTAATCAGACTATAACATCAGTGTAATAAATACCTATTGCTCATTTTCCCTCTTGTAGCAATTCTGCTCAATTACAAGAGACTTGTTGAACTGATTTGCAAGATCGGCTTACTAATCTAGTATTATTTCCGACCAGCAGTTCTATTAAAACATAATAATTATCATTTCGAGAAAGCAATTATGTGTTTTGTTTTGTTTTTTTTCTTTGGTGCTAAAAGGGTCTCAACAGGCAAACCAGAAATAGACAACAAGAGCACTCAAAAAGTTCTTACTCCTTTCTTTATCTACTCGAGGTTTTGCATTTCACAATCCCTGATCGATCACAAGAAAAACTGGCCGCAGATCAATCCATGGGTAATAGGAAACACACGTATCGTCCTCATTATATACAACGCACAATCCAGACCTAGACGAGGGAGTTTTTAAATCCATAAAAGATTGCCCATTGTGTCCCCAACACACTAAATGTGACCACCACATATGGCGCTCTAAACGAAACACACAAAAAAGGTCAAAATGTAATATAAATATATTGCAATAAACTAAAGCAACAATTGAGGTCACAGTCCTGTTTGTCCTTGACTGAGCAAGTCGGGTGATGTTCTCCACAAAGCCTTGCTCCAGAATAACAAACAGACATTGACGTAATCATCTTCTCGGCTATCTCAAAGTCAGACACAAACACGGCGTCTGTGCCTCCACGGTGAGGTCATTTTCTCCATACGTCTCTCTAAAGCAGATCATATTTCTTTCGGCGCTCTCCCTCCCCCGCTCGGCTGCTGCTGCATGTTGACACTCATTAAAGCGGAATGAGATGGCGTGTGGCTGAGGCCGCCTGGAATAGCTAGACAAGGTGAGAGTACACACACCTGTGTGAGACCCCCAGAACTTCATAAGGGACCCCAGGCGACACAAGAAGCCTGACTGGGCCGGCGTGAGGGCCGAACACATGAAAGGTCAGCATGAATGTTGTATGAGTGGTTTCCTGTTAGGGTTGCCATGCAACCGATCCGAGTCCTCTTGACTCCGGCACGGTCTCATCTGTGCGTCGACTCGATGGAATGGAAGCAGCCGGAACAGTCATGCATATTCAATTGCGTCAGATGAGCTACACTGTTTCGTTTTTTTTTTTTAGCAAAACATCCAAACTATACAATTAGACATACTTTAGCTAACAGCAGGTAGGGACAAACAAATGAGCGAGAGTGTGAAAGTCAAACGAGTTTTGGAGTGTCATGAAACACTAGCTGGCTTTTGTGCTTAGTATGCTAGAGTGTATTGTCAAGCTAAAATGTTAAAGCTATTAGATGCAAAGTACAAGTGGTATAAAGTACTTGAGTAGATTGACTTTGTTCGTTTACTTAAGTATTTGGCTACTCTGTACTGAGTGTCAAAAATATATGACAACTTTTACTCTCTACTTTTGATTGAGTATCTGCACTTTTTACTGCACTACATGTGCATGGACACACTATTACTCGTTGCATTGTGATTGTGCACGGTAAGTCGACATCTTTTTCCACCGCGGTTAAATTCTTAGGTGAATGAGGCAATATCGCCATCTGCAGGATGCTGAAAGTACTAGATTGCTTTTTGTGTGCTAAATCACGTGAAGCACATGTGATTTTCATTTGTTCTGCCATTTATATATTAGTAAATAAAACTTTGTAAATAAAGAGATTCTTGTTTTTCACATGTCAGACTAAATTCAGTACAAGTAAATACTTTTTTTTTAATTAGATACCTTACGACTTTCCCTCAAGTCTTCATGGAATGGGTGACTTGTAACTTGTAATGGAGTCATTTTTACAGTAAGGTATCCATATACTCAAGCATGGCTTTCAGATACTCTTTAAGCCTCTACAAAGTACAGTTTGGCATTAGAACGTCTCTTTAAAAGACGATTGCCACTCAAATTGTCTCGGATGCCAATCAATCGATCTGAAAATCACTATTTATTTCTATCATTTCTTAAGTTTCACCAAAACAAAACTAAAATCAATAGAGCAAATGCTCACTGCATGAAACAGTATACAAGTGGCAATCGAGATCTTGCGACAAAACCCAACCCAAAAGACGTCACACCGTAGCAGAATGCTAACAACATGCTAAAGCTGTCAACAATCCCAAGCACAGTGACGTAGTTAACGCTGCAAAATATGGTTTTGTCTTGTGAATGTTTGTTTACACGTAGCAAACCGTTAACACAGTAGCGACGGGATTTAATGTGTCGCCACAAAAAACGAAACTGAATAAATTAAGCCAAAGCCGTGGACACTGACAAACGGAACAGAAGAAGCGTGTCACTGTGGTTACTGCTGTAATACGGCAGCTGAAATCACCAGCATGTCACCCGTCGGGTTACTGGAGAGGTTAATAGCACGTTTCAGCAGGAAAGTGACAGAATGAAGCAATGCAACACGTTCACAAGAACACACACTCGCTCTAAGGTGAAAGGCTGTGGTTTGCTGTGACCTCTGCTGACTGTAATTTACTAGGATCCAAGAGAGCAACAAGAAAAATCTAAATAACCCACGTGAGAAATCTCAAAACATATATAACATGCAAAATAGGAAGCAGCTCGAAAGTCAACAAGAACCGCAAATGCCAGCACAACATGCAGAATTTTTAACACTTAGTACTATATGTACTATACATTTCCAATACATCAACCAGATCAACTTGACTTTTTAATCTTCAAGATCTTATAAACCTGATCAAGCTAAATAGTCATTTCTTGATTTTATTCCAGCATTTAAAAATTCTTTTCAATCAACTAACTCATTTTCGCAACAGGTAAAAAAAAACTTCATTTCATTATTCACCAGGGAAGAATAATGGTGCTTAAAAATGAACAGTTATATATTTTCTGATTTGTGGCGCATTATTATGCAATACTGCTACCTTACAACAAAGGTAGGAAACAAGACTAGAAAACACAATTCCTTAAACTGAACTAAAATATTTAAGTTTGTGAACAAACAATCATAGTTGGTTCAACGTAAACCAGAGAATTACAGTTTAGTGTAATGACTGTTTTTTTTTTTTTTTCATTTTCAAAATTCTGTCACTAAATTTGGTCATTTTATTTGTCTCAATATTTGTTTTTGTGTATTTGCAAAATTCTGTCACAAGGTTTTGTCAGATTGTTTCTCTCATTATCTGATACATCTCTCAAACGACATTTATTGTTGTACTGTATTTACGCGAAAATAAGCAGCCCCTTGACTTTTCAAGCACAAAACAAAAACATTTCTGGGGTCAATTACATTAATATTCTCTTAAAGTACATTTTTTTATTTATTTAACAAACCTAACATGCCACTCATAGCATTTTGATATTGTTTTCCTAGAATAATGCATTACAAAAAGTCGCTTCTAGTGGTCAAAACTTCATTTCCCATTATCCTTTTCATCAGTTCATGCAGGTGCAGAGCAACTGCGAGGGCCCGTCAAGAGCTCTCTGTTTATCCAAAGTCATGTGAAAAGGATCGTAGTGAAGGATTATTATCCCCTGCTTAGCAGACCGAGCATTTTGATTGTCTCTGTTCCTTTGATTTTTTTACTTGCCCGTGTTCTTCGTTTTCGGCTGTTTCGACGCTTTCTGCGACGACACTTTGGACCCGTATGTAGCCGTTTTCACTAAGCTACCCGGTCGTGGTTTGAGGTCTCTGTTTGTTGCAATATAAGTTATTTTATTTAGTTTAATCTTACTTCTTCCAGTGTTATTTTGTCTCTGTTAAGTGTCACAGAGTGGCAAATGTTTCTTTATTTCTGTTATTGAGCCAATAAAAGCTTATACTGTATGTACTGTATGTGTGGCTACGGTCCATTGTTTAACATTATATAGATGCACATGCGCACCGCTGATCATAGATAACATGTTTCTGTTTATTTGTGTATGCTCCGGACATGAAATACAGAAAAATGGGTGCTTATAACTACACGCATATTTGAAATTGGCGATTATAAGCGTCAAAAATTAGAAAAAATGCTTGTATGCTTATACAGCATACAAGCTTGTATGCTTGGTGCTCATATTCGCATAAATACGGTATTTATATTTCAGTCATCTTACGAAATACTTAGAATTAATGAGCTTTAACCGAAAAAAGCGCAGATTCTGTGTATGACTAAACACAGCTTTGGTTAAATGGCTTTGACAACATGTTGTTTTTTTTGCATCGTACAGTAAAGACAGGACCTGGACCGCCACATGCTTCCCAGAACCCGACATTAACTGCAGAATGCATCATCCTATTCATCTGTCACTAATTATATGAGGAACAGATGGAGTGTTTTAGGGAAACAGACATAAGAAGCGTTCATGAAAAGCCGGACAATCTGAGCAGCGCGGCACTCAGGTGTGACAGCGCACAACAGACGGAGCCCGGGATAACTCGCGGAAATACCTCAGTCCGGAAAAATCTTCCACGTCATTGTAATAAGCGAGGCAAACAGCTCAGTCTGAGCATTATTCTCCGCTTAACGCTGCCCACTGCTCCTGTTTTGTGTGCGTTCACTTCACTAGATAAGTTCAATCCAGAGCACAGTTTTGATACTGCCCCTAGTGGCCATATTGACAAACTCAAACATAAAACTTCAGAATTTTACTAAGCAAAGCCATAGTTGAGCTACTAACCAGCAAGAACCAACATTCTTCTTTTCATATTTCTGCTCAATGCTTTTATTTTCCACAGCTACAACTCTATAATGACGGCAGAAACGGCCATCACAGTTGACGGCTATCCCCTGATGACAGATAGGACGCTGGCAGGCATTACATCTCGCCTCTTATTAAAACGGTGGCACTTCCTGTTTTGCCGGTAGTCACCTGGGGTAGGGGAGCATATGGCGATTCTAACACATAATCTCTTTTTCTGGCTTCCACATCCAACACACGGATCCCTCCTGCTTCTCCCGATGATGTCACTGCATAGAAAAGAGCGATGTGTGTGAAAAGCAAGTGGTTGCGGGCCTTTCTCGCTGCTGGTTGTGCATGCATGAGTGGAGATGTGTTGGCTGATGCACACGCTAGTGGGAGAAACCGCTGCGGAGGTGCCAAGAGCAAGGAACACTTGACTTCAATTTGAGCGATGAGCGAAGCCGACTAAACTCGAGGTGGTGTGAGTGATCGGATTCAGCGACATCTTATCAAACCTGTGTTTTTTTGGGGAAAAGCATCTGACAGCGTGCGACGTAGATTGTGCAGGACACTGCGGGCTGGACTCAGGAGCCATGGGATGTGATGCAGAAGTAGACACTGACAGACTTCATCACCATCTCCCATCTCACACAGAGTGAAGAACTTCCCCTCTGGCCAACATCACAACGGGCCAAAGCTAAACTAGCCGTATCTGTTTCCACTCACTGCGTGTTTCCTGGGTTTTGCTGTTTTGGCCTTTTCTCTGTTTTGAGATGGATAAGGACTATTTCCTGGGTCAGCTGTCTTATTGGAAAACAAAAGCTCTTCTAGAATGTTCTGAGATCTCAATTAATGTAACAGGAACTGAGAGAAGGAAAAAAAATCTATTTCAATGTATATAGAAATGTATCTTTACTTCAACACTTTATTATACCAAACATATGCTATAACTAAAAAATGTGTATATATATATATATATATATATATATATATAATATATATATATATATATATATATATATATATTTCCATATAACAAAGTTGTTGGTTGATAAAATAGTGTCTCTTTTAATTAAATCTCTCTCTCTCTCTCTCTCTCTCTCTCTCTCTCTCTCTCTCGTGTCTGACCCCACTAATTACTACAAAACACCATAAACCTCTGGCCCACAATTAGTTTAGAACAAATATATGCATATATACAGTATAAATTAACTTCAGCAACAGCCTTGACTACTCAAATTGGTCAGTCAAGACCAGTTTAGTCTCCGATGGCACTGTCCGTTCATAATAGTTGAGCCGAATCAGATGAATTCAACTTCAGGGTGTCAAGTTCCAGTTTAAACACCAAACAGACGCGCAATCATCCCCATCAAAAATGCTTCTCTCGGATGTGAGCCACTATAGTATAGCCACTGCGATTGCTTTTTAGCTTGTGCAAAAACAGAAAGTTTCTGACCACTGTAACCCTTGACAACTTGACAGGCAAACTGGAGCTCTGACAGCTCACAACAGAGTGACTGGCTGCAGGGATTTTGGCTTCTCACGTCAGCTCGGCCCGATCCAAAAACCCTGCATTTCCATGGCACATCAACCAAAACGGAGTCGAGTCCACACCTGACATCCCCCAACGACAGCGATGGAAAAAGACGTACCTGCTAGTGAGAGCGATTAGAATTCGTTTTATTTGGAGTAATTGTTCACGATGTAATCCTAAACGAATGAGCTTAAAGCCACGCCGGCGGTCTCACCGATGAGCTGCACCCGGGGTTAGACAGGAAGTGCGGGCTTAACGTCTGCCCCTTAAATGGGCTCATTCATTTCACATGCACAAAACGCAAACTCCACTCGTTTTTAAGTTCAAGCTTAACTAAGACAAATTCCTAGTAATTATGTTGGAAAAGGTTCAACGCGTACAATCAGCTGCAGAGTCCCAGACCCAAGCTGAAGTCCAGGCATGCTGGGAAACATTACAGGGCAACAGCTGGAAGAGATCTTTCTAGACTCCGGTGGGGTGGATTGTCATGCATAAAACATGGCATATAAAGAAAAAGTGAAGGGTTGGTTGTGTTTCAGACCGGTGTTTTGAGACTGACGTCCTCATTCCCATTTCCACCAAGGACGAGTCGGAGCGATGGTCAGTCCTTCATGTTACGGTGATTAACGGCTGAAAAGGAGCCACAATGGTGGGCAGAATAACAGGCGACAAAGCTGAAGAATATTTCCCCACCGTACATTCTTTCACTACGCGTTCCCAACGCCGCCTCAAACGGGGGTCTTCCCCCATCTCTCAAAAAACGACACGTTCATTTCAGTTTGTTAAAATTCTTCCCCCAAACTGCCACATTTTTAGCAGCCTGACTCTTCCTCCTGTGACATATTCAATCACTTTCATTATGCAAATGATCTGGATCCACGCTTCTCCCGAGCAACATGGCAGAGATGCAAATGGCTGCATGCAAAACATCCTTTATCTGTGCTCTTTCAATTAAATTTTCTAAAATGCACCATTTAAAAAAAACAAACGGGCGAAACGCACTCAAACCCGAGAGGTTTGAGCCAGCACTCGCTTTCAATGTCGCCGCTTCGATTTCCTACCTCATTCCAAAAATGTGGTTTGGTAAAATAGGGAAAATTAGCTACATGTGTGAGTGAAAGTGTGAATGTGTGTCCCACTCTGCAACTGGTTGCCCACCATAGTCTCACCTTCTGGGTCCAGCTCCCCATGACTCAGAAATAGAAAAGTGGCTTCGATAACGAATGGATGTGTGGACGTCCGCAATTAGAAGACATTCTAAAATAATAATCCAAGATGAGTAAAATCTGATTATTATTCGATATAATCCACCGTTGTGAGAATTTAATTATAGATTTAAATACAATTACTAGTGTTTCTTTAAAGCTCCAAACCTTCACATTTGAGTATTTAAACTACAACCAAATTGGTCCATTGTGCTAATCTCAATGCAGCACTGATTTTCATAAACTTAAAGGACCAGCGTTTTATTCCTAATCAAACTCTCAAACGGCTCCTAAGCTGAAACCACCAGACAGATTGAAACGTAACGAATAAAAGTTTCTCTCCATCCTGAGCTTTGAGGGAACATTTCCAACACGTTATGATTCAGAAAGTCGTGTCCAGACCCAATATCTTTAGCGTCTTGATGGGAAGCGACGCTAGTTCACATGCACGTCATGGCTAGCTCACATCTGCACGCCGATCTATCAGGATCACTGAAGGCGACGGCTGGATGTTGGTTCCCGGCAGGGCACAGTCGTAAAAGAGCGAGTGTCAATAGAAACGTTGGCCTCCAGCCTCGCCAGGCTAAGCACCTTGTCATAATTGTGTGCGGTGGCGCGGAGCTCACATGTCAAACAAGCCATTAAGGAAAAGTCTGGGAAACAATACAAATTAGATGAGGATGAGTGCGACTCCTGTAGGACCTTTGGGGCCAGAAGGAATGGAAAAGAACTGAACACACAAACCAACATTTCAGCCATATTGTTATATTATTTGCCACATAAAGCACCTATCCACTACACAACATTCCGCAACACAGCCGAAGACAAGCGATGTGCGGAGACCTTGTCTGGTATTTTAGCATGCAGGACAGTGGGGAAGCGACACGGAGGAGTAAAGATCAGGTTTTGAGGTTTATACAGAGAGATTTATGGTTTCCTGCACTCTTCATGCAGACCTACTCCATCATGTCAGCAGCAGTCCGAGAACAAACACCGACTCTGCTGCTGCCGCTGGAATATCTGAATAGAATTATGAAGCGGTTTCTGCTTACAGTTCCATTAAACTGGACACAAGGACAAAAGTGGATCAAAACATGTAGCGGACAAGTCCTATGAAAGGACAAAAAGGTTCAAAGAATAAAAAAGAAAATGTGTTATGAAGTCGTCTTGCATTTGACTTGTAACCTAATCACTTCTCTGTGTGGCATAAAACCTCATTATTCCTACAGTTTGGGATCGTTTTTTTTTCTTTCAGTGACAAGATTTCATGTTCTAGTTTTGAAATGGTTATACACATTCTAAATGTTCTATTTTTCAAATTTTTTTTGAGAATTTTATTTCTGTTTGTCCTACCACGACTCCACGATTCACAATACAAACGGCACATTTTGAAGCAGTGATTTTATTTAGGCCAGTTAATTGAGGTGAGTTTGTCAATATGGCCACTAGGGGCACACACACGCAATGAAGTGAACACACAGCCTAAAGCTGTGGCGCCCAGGTCAAACTGAAGTATTGGAAAAAGAATTGATTCATTTACTGTATAACTTGCAAGTTTCAGTTTTTAATATACAGTATTTTTCTACTTTTATTTCAGTTAAATGAAAAAAAAAACTATTGTTAGGATCCCAAAAACACTGCATAGACTTTGCAATAAATTCAGCGACTGCGGATCCGTGAAAAACTAAGTGACTGATTAGTGCGGCTTGTTCTTCAATGATGCGTGTGGTTTGCTAAAGAAACTAAAAAGTGAAATCAGACTGTGTCGATGCCTAAAACTGGCTTGTCGGTCAGTGTATATTTATACTCGCCAGTCCAGGTAATATCGGAGCCGTGACAACGCCTCACTGATGCAAATGTCAATACTGATTATTTCCTTCACGGCTCTCGGCGAAACACTAGCAAAGCTTTGAGTCTGAACCATAGCGGCTCGTCTACTTTCTGACCCAGAATGTGTAAACTCACCATCTCGCTCTCCACTGAAAATCAATATCTTCTCGTTCAATGCAGCAAACTGCTGCCGTGTCCAGAATATGTTAGACAGATTAATATCAAAACACAGTGCACCACCTTTCTAATTTCCTTCCTATCGCAAGCTCTTCTCGCCGGGTGCTTATGCAATGCCGATTCCCATAAGGACTAGAACTTTCTGCAGTGATACTCAAAACTTCGGTTCGTTTTAACCGTTAATCTGCCGCGTGCTTGATACGGCATGCTGGATATCTTGATACTCTCCTTCGCAATCAAATGTAAAAAACGAAGGGAAAGTAAAAGATGAATATGATTTTCTCCTTTGTGCGGAATTCACAACACGGAGAGATTTAATTAAGATAAGTGAGTGGTAATAATTAATTCTGCTTTGCTCCGACTCAGGAGCGGTTGAGTAAATTGCACAAGTCCTGTCGTTTATTTATCGTTGCCGTTCTGACGAATTCGTCTCAGCTTTTAAAGACAAAAGACGTTAAAGGGGGTCTCTGAAAAGTAATTTGGCTGCTCGCATAACACCCGCTGGAACACCTCGTGTCAAACTGCTATTGTGTTTTTTTTGCAGGTACAACTCGGCCCTGAGGGGAAAACTCGCTGTCACAAATGGCAATTGGGAGGTTGTGTTCACGCGAAGTGTATTCAGTCATGAGATGTGTGAGAGACAGCAAGGAGCCCACCGAGGGTTTGAGTTACCATGGCCGTGTCTCACCATCTCATTTCAACCATGACCCAAATTAAAGTCAATAACTGGAATGCTAGGTGACCTACTGCTACAGGCAACATCATCTCAATCCAAGCAACTCTAAACGCCTTTCCCCAGTCAAAACCGAACATTTATCCCAGAAGAACATTGATGGATGTTCTTAGACTTCTTTGTAGCATTAGGTAATGAGAAATACGTAATGAATCCAAAGGCACAGAATATTTCCAAGTTTTCTGCTTGGCAAATTCAAAGTGGAACACCAGTGAGCCAGTGATGAACATTAGGCTGTGTTTGGTTCTGAAAACAAGATGGCTACTCCAGCCAACCATCTAAAACCGCCAGAGAGATAATTAATTTGCTGTTCTTTGCCAAAACTTGCACAAATGACCTCTATAGTCTGAGACTGTGCCAGTGTTCGGCCAATGGCTGAAACTCTGAAGGATTGTGGATCTCGCTGTACCAGTTGCAAAATGATTCTAATTAAAGGATGTTTTGTCAGGCTTTGGCTGGTGATTAAACATCTCATCTTTGGGTTTGGGTATAGCTTCACATCAAAGAAGCAAAGAGTGGAAATCTGTGCGAGAGGTACTATCAACCACAAAAACGCTAGTGTGGCTTTCCTATACTTCAACATTGGAGATTTCAGGTTAATTAAAAACTGGAGTAGTTTGATCCTGGATTGTCCTTGTGCCATTGAAAAAGTGATCGTGTTTCCAGTCCTTCAATGGATTCTCGATTCTGGTTACAAATGATCATGGCAATGACGAATGGGGATCTGTAATTTGATAAGTGATCATTCTTTATGATGTCGGAAAATTGTGGCCACAGATCAAAGGAAGACGACGTTAAGGCCGGAGCTTCCTCGCAGTATTATCCACGTTTAAAAACGCACCGAACGAAACGACTAGTCAATCTGAATGTTGATTGTAAGTTGAAAGGCGAGTAAATCTAAATCCCGTGCTGCAATCAATAGCCTGTGGTTCACAAGCGATCAAAAGAAAAAAAGAGTCGTGCAATTTCGCCCGCTGTCTTGAGCTTCTTCAACGCTCTCTGCAATTGCAGGTTTCCACTGCAATTTCTCAAAGTCATTAAACTTCTATTAAAAAAAAGTGTGTGGTATCGTACACAGCCGGCAAATCACGACGGCTCAGACATCTGCATTAAGTCACATTTTCTGCGTTTCCGATCTCTTAGGTGTTAGTAAGGAGTAAGGTTAATCAAAACATCAATCAGCTGTAATTACACAGCGCCGCTACATGAACTGCATTTCAAAAAGATGAGAACTATTGTTATGAAGCTGCGGGGAGGCGCATTTCCTCTAAAATGGGATCATCAACACAAGACCTTTCCAAAAACACCCGACTGAGCAGGTGATTGTAGAAGGAGTCTTTCAGAAAGCCAAGATTAAAATGGCGTCATCTTTGTGGCTCTTTTCAACGGCCTGCTTTTGGTTTAGTGATGGCGGCCATGTTGGGAAAAACTCAGAAATGTTCCAAAAGAAGCCTAATTATGAACATGTCGTTTTGGTGCGGTGATAATGCCTACGCCCACTCGCCGCTATTTTGTTGAAGTATTTACGATGGTGTCCGTAATGAAGCGCTCTTCAGCTCTCCAACAGCAACTGCTCAGGAATAACCTCCAAAGCCTGTTTCATGTTGTCGCGTATAAATATTCATTAGGAGAGTTGGGAAACCAGCTGTTTTTCCCAATTAATCTGTGCAGAGATACGCCATTTGCCAATAATTTGCTGTTGTATAATTAATGACTCACAGCACAGCGACAATGAGAAAAACCATTCCTCATATAATATTGAGATTTATATGCGTAAACTTTACAAAGCAGGCGGTTAATCGTCGCTAGCAAATAAACCCCGCCACGGGCTGGTGCATTGGAAACTTTGCCCAAGAAGTCGGCGACTCTGATTCTCTCAGTTCGTCTGATTATGATAAATCAGGATGTCGAGAGGATTTATACATCAAAGCTGATGTTCCTTCCAGCTTTTTCTCTGACCACGTTAACAGGCATCACACAGGCTGGCGATGAGGAATGACATAGCGATGACGCCCACTTCAAACAGCAGACAGGCCGAGGCTATGATCATTATCTGAGAAGGTTGAAAACACTCGGGTCAGGAGAAATCGCATGGGACTTACCATCAGGAGGTGGAGCCGGGGTGAAGTGAACAGGTTTATCTGCAGAAGACAGAAAGAAAGAGTTGCATTAGCTTTAGTGATGGCCCATGTGTTCAATCAAGTCGCTTTGAAGGAGCGGGTGAGCAGTGGATTACATGATCATGTCATGGAGGTTAACAGAATTATGAGAAGGTGCTTAAACCGGAGCACGGGTGCTCGAAATTGCCCATGGTGATTCCTAATTTAGCTTGTTATTTAATCGCGGTAAAATAAGAATACTTAAAAAGAGTGAAAAATATGAATAGCATTAAGACTTAACTGGCTGTAGCTGTGTTAAACATCTGTATTAGTTGTACAGTAATGTCAAATCTATTTTACTGTAAACAATACTAGATATGCTAAAATGTATACACGTTTAAATTGGAATCAGGAATTCGGAATGTTACAAAACGTTACGTTAAAAAAGTTAGTCAAAAAAGGCCTTTACTCTTACTCAGTCTAAAAACTGACTGTGAGCCTAATGATTCAGAAAACACTGTTATGTGAGAAAGATTAAGAAATAAACATTAATTAATACATCTATAATAAACGCCTTATAACAATGTGTGCCTTATAGTCTGAAGATTGCAGAAATTGTACAAGTTTGGTAGAACTTGTGCCCATGTTAAATGGATTTTATATACGTATATACTTGACACAAACACACACACACACACACACACACACACACACAAATATATGATAGATTGGAACTATGTTGTCTTTATATGCCACAACACAAGAGACTCGGAGGTGATTAAATATTCCTGTTTAAGAACAACAACTTCTGTTCTCTGATGATCACAAGAGAAAGCATCCGTCACCAGGAGAGACAAAAAGCCTCGCATTTCAAAAGTGCTTTCTCCACACTAATAAACGCCCATTTACTGCATCTGCTTCCGCCGTTCTTCAGAAGTGTTTCTGAAACTCCCACATGAACAACCCTAATGTCATTCAAGCTTACTTTCAGCAAGTCTTGTGCTGAAAATGAGAGCCCAAGCGACTCGACTGGCTCTGACTTCCCTCTAAACACAAGTCATTCAGAAAGCAACGGTCTGCCTTGCCTTATTACTCCTGACAGAACCAGCTTCTCGACAACACTCGCGTGAAGACACCCAACTAAAGCTCCGCTACGACACCCTGTTTCTGCACACGCCTCAAAACCATCACATCAATTGCCCAACCAGCTGGTTCCACTCCTGTCCTCACACACACACACACACACACACCACACACACACACTCGCTGGAATCTCGCCCTCTTTTCACCAGCACCCCCAACTGCCAGGACGCAGTTTAATTTTAGTCTCTCTTCAAATTGCTTGTCAACAACTGAGCACGAGGAAGATTGGACAGCAAAAACTAGAGGGAGAGAGAAGGTGAACGATTGAGAGAGAGAGAGAGAGTGAGAGAGAGAGATTGTGAAAGAGAGAGCGAGAGAATAGGCAAAACAACTCGCAGAGCATTTCTCCTTGAATAATGAAGTGTCTGTTGAACTAGTCCACGAGTCAATCATGACAGTTACAGCATTTCATCCTCGGGGGGAAACATCGGCAGAGCTGAGGGTCAATAACACACACGGAGATGTGTATCGGCGAGATTAAACATATGATGCGTCGCGCTGCAATGAATTACCATGTGACTTCCCTTAAGCACAGCCTGACTTTCTGATGCCGGGCAATGGAGGACACATTTCAGGACAGAAAAAAAGAGGTCTTGCAAGAACGGCCGTTCCACGTGTGGTTCATAAAACGCTAAGCGATTCAAGACAAGACAAGGTTAATTCCGTCCAAAATCCGCAGTGGTGCAGTGAAACAAATCACACACTTCTCACTTGTATTATTTGCATTTTTATTGGATTTTATGGAATTGCTAGTCTAAATTTAGAGTGTTTGAGTAGTGCAGTCGAACTGATATTCTTGTGCTAATCGACACAATTCAAAATATTGATTGTGAACGCTACAGCACCACCACGCTAATGCGCTAAGCTAAACCGATCATTGCGAATATAGATCCATGGATGGATCGAATCTGATTGTTGACTTGTGTTTTGCATGCAGCTTTTATTTAACCAACATGTATCAAACTTGTGTATGAATAAACGGTTCAAAATTTTCTCAAAACGTTGTAAGGAAAATTTAACTTGGTCAATTCACTGTATGAGCATTCATCATTATTCCGCTACGGGTTGATTTTTGGTCGGCAACTGGCTGGATGTGTGTAATGTCCAGCTGCTGATGGATTCGCTCTAGAGATGAACAGGTGTAACTCTGGCGTGGACTTTTCTGCGCCGGCTAAACGAAAATGGAAATGACTAACCTTTACTCTGTATCCCTCTCCAACAAGCTTTCAAAGGCTACGGTGCACTTCTCCATGTTAATGCTTCTCCTTTCACTTCATCCTGTTTTTCACTCTTCTTTGAGGAGCAGCAATGGAGTGCTCCGACTCCGTTTATGTTTAAATCTAATGGAATCAGTCTGGTTTAAATCGATTTTGCGACATGGTTGGCTTATAAATGAACCACGCTCTAGACTTTTTATTGAGAAATGGGGAGGCCACATTTTTGGAATTTCGTAGAGAGTCCTTTCGGGTTTTTTAATATAGATCTAATGCAGCCACTACGCCGAGTCTCTTTAAGTGAGGACACTAGGCTTGGCAAGCATGATGTAACTGATGAAAGACTACGTACGTAGGTACGTAGTAGAATATGCCAATTCCACAAGTTTGTACGCTTGTTCTTGTGTGTCTTTTAAATTTAACAAAACAAAACAGAGGAAAAACATCTCTTACTACAATTTGCCTTCCTGAAAATAAGACCTATATAAGGTCTAGATATAAAGCCAGTGCTTTTAGGGGCATCTATAAACAAATAAAAAATTAAAAAGCTACAAGTTGGTTTAATGAAGAACCGCAGATTTTGATGTGAACGACACCTTCCACCTCTCACATGAACCAAAGCTTCAATTCATAATTTGACTTAACTTCATAAAAAAACTGTCACTAAATGACATCTTGATTGATGTTAGAGTGAAAATTAAACTGATCTTGAATACAGTTGTTAAATATTCAGATTTTTATTCTGATAGCTGTAAAAAGCTGTAAAACTGTAAGTATTAAATTAAATACCAGACAATTGATTGTTGTATCTCATTTAAAAGCGACACTTTGTGCAGAAATGTTTCTACGTACGTATATAAATTCTCTGTTAAATGTAAATGTCAAATCTAACATTAACCACTGAAGGCTTCTCAAAAAGATATTTATAATTCACCTACATGATCACACAGTCCTGGAGACAAAGAATAAAGGAAAAGCTCATATCTAACCTGCCGAAAGGCGAATAAAATAAGCTGGAGATGGCACAGCATCCAAAACAGGAAAAGAGCAGCGTTACCTGCTGCGCTGTGTCATCAAAGCACATTGGGACACGCTCTGAAGCGCACATATCGCCCTCAATCTCTCTTTGCTACGTATTGTGCCAAACCTATCTGAAAGCACAATGGCTGGTGGGCACCCTAAGACTCCAAAGCGATCGCAGATTCAGTCAAGCAGATACAGTAAGCACTGACGCTAATGCCAAGCTTTCACATCCAAAGGCATTTAATCTTCCCCTTTATCCCAGTGTGCAGCCTAAATACCACGGCTTCAGGGAAGACAGAACGCTACCTAGCGCTGCTTCTCGACCGAACGCGAAAGCACTTTGCAAGATGAGGACAGTTTATCCGCGTCGCTCTAAATCATTTCACTGTCGAGCACGGGATCGAAGCCTACGCATTAGGGATTAGGTTTTGACTGCCATCGATCCTTATTGAACCATCCATTCATCAAACGATTCCCCCTTCTGCCCTTGTGAAGCCACCGTAAGAAAAGTCAACAAGAACTAGCGCTTTGTAATTCGATTGAAGAATTGTTAGTCTGTCGTGTGGTTAGAAAAGACATACACACAAGAACAGAACATAGACATACACTGCATATCATGCTTCTTTGGCTGTGACGTACAATTATTAAGGAAGAGTAGAACAGCGAAGCCCAGGGTGGAGGTGGCCAGCAATATGAGACAGATGTTGCAAGGAATCATGAAGTATCGCACAACCAACGACACTTTGTGCTGGTACATTCGGTCCCGCTCAGGAGGCGGTGTGGGGTACTGACAACTGGTCATACTCCACTCCGCGCTTTCCCTAAAGTACGCCAAGTTGAAAAGTGGTCGGCACACGTTCGGAGAGAAAAAAGGCAGGCGAAGTAGAAAAGCAAAACTGCTGCTTGAAAAAAATTCAGCTTAAACTCCAGTGGTGCTTCTTGTGGCAGCTCCTTCCAGAAAAACCCAAGCGATTGTTCTCAGCAGCCTCCACGCAACTCATTTTCGTTCCAAATAACATCCACGATGGAAAGTTTCAAGGGAATTCCTACTGTCCTGGACTTGTCAAATCCTCCATTTTCCCAAAAGAACAGATTGTCATGAAAAGTTCCCGTGTTTCACAAAAGCTCCAAAGGAATCCTGCTTTAGTTTGGCAACACTCACAAATGAGTGCAAACAATTTCTCTGCACTTTGTACCGTAAATCCGCAGAACTCTCTGGAGTTGGTGAATTAGTAATGAATTTGCTCTTAATAACACCTTAGCAGTGCTTATTATTTATGGCACAATGAAGTCTCTTATTTCAGGATGTGCTGCCACCTGTCTGTGCCCACCAGTAGCGCAACAATGCCAAGCTGCTCTTGATGAACCATGTGTCAGGATCGACTGTGGTGTGGCATCGTGCTCCAATGTTCCTGAAAGGAGTCCGGGATGGTTTGAAGAACAAACCCCCAAATGCACTTCACAAAATTAAGTCATAAACGTCAATTCCAAACTTTTCCCTTGAGTCCCAGGATGGGTCTCCTGAAAGAATGAAAGAGTGAATGAATAATTAGCCCTCGGAGAGTCAGCAGCTGTCTCCAGCCAGCACAACCATAAGCCCTGGAGAGCAACCGCGTCTTTTTTTCCCTCAACCCCCTTCTTCAAAACACAGGTCCTCTTGTGGCAATAAGCCACGACCTTCCCTGTTGTTCCGAAAGTGCAGCGGATGAAGCGCACAGTGGAAAGTTATGGGGGTCGAGCGAGCGAGTCTTCTCCCAGATGCCCAGTCTTACAGGCAGTCTTTGTTCCGTAAACCAGATAACACAGACAGCTGAAATTGCCACGCTCACAATAAAAAGCAGTTCCCAGCGTGTCTGTGTCCCTTATTCCATACAGGAACAACCCTGGAAAGAAAAGACGCTCCACTTGAGAACTGAAGCCAACTTCTTCCTTCGCAGAAAGTGCATCTATTCTCGTTTCTCCTCCGTCCAGTCAACAGCTGTTTGGACCGTCTTTCGGTCAGTTTTTCTCAGCCAAGCATCTATTCCATTCCTCTTCTGGTTTTCCTGTCTATGTCCTGGGCTCCAACTGATCCTCAGAGGAAGTGTTCAGTGCCAGCCAAAACATACACTCTGATCGTCGCTATTCATGTCAGAAAATCCCCCAGGCAGCAGGTTCTCTGTCAGCGCAAGCTCGCATTTAGCCAGCGCTTCTCAGCCAAGGAGAGATCAGCGTGTGCGCAAATGAGTGGAGGCTGAGAGGGGCGATGAAGCAAAAAAGGAAAAAAAAGCACAGAGAGAGGCTAGGCAAACTGGTCGATGACACTCAGTCCACCTCACTCTTACGCTCTACACCGTTCGGAGTGTTTCTGCATCCTTACAGCACGGAAGCTCAGGACTTCTCCGCTCTGCCTCGAACGAAGGAGAAGACACTGAGAGGGGGAGTGGATGAGGGGCTGTCTCTAACAAAGGGTTGGGAGGGGTGAGTCGGGGGAGGGAGGGGGAAATGGAGAATAAAAGCTTTCGGGAATACTTGGGAGTGCTTTAAAAGGGGGACGCTCTACAACGACAGCGAAAAAACACAAAAGGGCAATTGGGTTAAAAACATGTCAAGCCATTTGAGTTGATAGTGATTTAAAGGAGAACAGAGCCACCAATCTAATACAATTGTGCACAACCGCAACTGTAAACCTCAGGAGTTAAGTGATAACGTAATTGCGGTGAAGAAAAGGCACTGGGAAACTGACCCTTGCATTGGGACTTTTTAAAAAGCAGAAATGAGAAGGGATTAAAAAATAAATTCTCAAGTAAGCAAACAGACTCGCAATTTGAAGGGGACAGAAGGATTGACACTGTGCCCGTTCATTCATCAAGTACAAAAATGTGATAAAAAATTATAAAAAAATTATGTACGGTTGGAAATTAACATTCTGGCAAAGCATCAGCTGAAAATGGATTGTTTTATTCTACGCCTTTAAGTTATCTAGGAATTGTTTTGTTGTGTCGTAAGATTCCAACAAGGTCACCTCCAAAATCAGCCAATGTTTCCTATTAACCCCCCCATCACCAACCCATGACCACATAGACGGGCACATACACAATGGATGTTCGTTTTAACAAAGAAGCCAGAACATTTTATCAATTATGCATATGCTCTGTTGCTTAACCCAGCCGTGGCAGGATACCTGCTCATGCACACATACACAGACATGCCGGCTTCTGCTCCACTTCACATCAGAGGCCGTTTGTCTCTCTGGTCACAGTCATTTCGTTGACTTTAGGGACTTTGTGGAATGGAGCTCCTGATGTACCAACTAGGGGGCACAAGGTCAGTCTGGCCCCCAGCTGAAGGACCCTGGGTTCACACACCAGCTGTATGGCTCCTCACTAAATAACACCCACACTCCACCTGGACCATTAATCATCTAAGATCACGCTAAACGAAATCAGCATTAGATCAGAAGAGGGCGCTATATTTGGTTGATCACACACGCCCTTCGTCATGAGTGAAATAAGGCCTAATTTGACTTCAAAGCCTTCCGCAATGCATCTTTAATGCACATGCTATCTCAGAAGGTTAACATCTCTCTCAGTGTGCGCTCTCAGCTGGCAACTTCCATTAAGAAACAACCACAAACTCTCTGCACTTCCCGCACTTGCTTGACAAGAAGCCTCAAGGCTTTCCGTCTGCTTTTGCTTGCTACTCTTGCCATGCTTGTGGTTTGATGTATGTGTGGGGTGCTCTTTATCAAAAGAGATGTTAAAAAGACTAAATGAAACATAATGAGAAGTTTGGAAGAAACAAATGCCAATAATGATGAGGCCTTGGAGAGACTTAACCGCAAACCCAATGCTGAGGTTTCACCTAATCGCAAACTTTCAAGTGCTTTGCCTTGTACAATTCCCCAGTTTGTTGTGGAATTCAATTCTCTTTATTGATCAAAACAATGCAGCTATTTACTTCTGCGTTTTCCATTTCTGGGTCACAGGAAGCAATCTTAGCAACTCTAGTAGATGGATTACACAATAATGTGGAGTTTTTACCTCAAATTCTTCATCTCTCTTTTTTTATTTTTTTTTATTTTATATTTTCTTTTTAAAACAATTAAAAAGTGAGTTTTCCATAATAACAGCGACTTTAGTATCATATAATAACAATAAAAAAAAACAACAAATAGTAACGAGAATTTCTATATTTTTTGTTTATTCTATATTTTATGCTTTATTTATTTTTTTATTATTACTATAAATGGATGTGCTATATTTTTGTATGTTTTTTTCCATTTCTGGGTCAGAGGAAGCAATCTCAGCAACTCTAGGCCTGAAGATGGATTACACAGTGGGATGGAGTTTTACCTCAAATTCATTTCTCACAGACACAGTTTTTTAGCAATTAAAACAAGCACGTTGTGAGATTTCCATAAAATCAACAGAAATTACTATATTTTTTGTGAGAAACCTTGAAACATCGATATATTGATTTGCTCTCATGCTAATCTCATGCTATATTTTGATGCGCTTTTGTATGCTTTACGCTTTATTTTCATTTTGCCTTTTGTATTTTGTGTGCACCGTATGAATAGTTCTCTCTTTTATGCTAAATGCCACAATTTGAGAAAAACGCCATTTCGATTATCTGTACGCCTGGTACTTATGCATGGCAGCATTGACGATAAAGTTGACTTTGACAAACAGTGGATTACCGCGAGTCTTATTACCATTCTAATTCCACCCTCCACTAAACGTCTGGCAACGAATAGATCCATCAATATTGCTACAGTAAAATGAACCAAATTTGAATCTCAATGGTAAACAGCAACGAGAGACTGAGAAAATGCTAGAGCGGACTGAATCATCATAAGCAAACTCCATTCAGCTGGAATCTCGGTGGAAATTCTTCACCTGGGAGCAATTTACAGCGCCGCTCTGCATTACAACTTACAAAAACAGAAAACAACACCGCTGTACCAATGGAAAGTGAGAACGCTGGGAATTTTCAGTGCGAGCTGTCTGCCCGGGTGCCGATGCAAGTCTAACAGAGATGGACCCGGTGGGAAATGACATCAGCGTAACTCAACGTGAGAAAACATCTGTTTGACTGGCTCGCTGTTTCGTGGAGGAGAACCGCCTGTCTACAGCGCATCCAGGTGTGAGCCAGCACGCAGATGAAGTTGTTCGTCCAATATCAACTGTCAATTTTAACTGGCTGAGAAACATATGGACGGATTCCAATACTGATTTCCACTCAATGTTCATCAATCCAGCAGTGGAATATGTTTCTCATTGAGTCTCTTCATTTCTCACAGCGCTTGGGCTTTACTTGATAGACATCCAAATCAAATCACTGTCAATCTGCCAACTCTCCATTCTGCAGTTCCGTCATTACATTTTCTAATTTAGTCATTTCCTCTTTTAAAAACATGAATGAAGGATTTCTATACAAGCATTTCTTAGCTCCATTTTCACACACTGTAAAAATCATAATTTCCCGAGCTCAGATATTACATAATGTGCTATTTTTACACGCATGCTCGCAAACACACAAATAGGCATGAATTCTACATACTGACGCATATATAGAAAATACCAAAACTGCCTGTTTGTACTGTCCTTCTCTTTGAATAATTCAGAAGTTCTGCTGCATGAGGGAGATTTTTTTCACTCTGATTTTTATCTGCAAGAGCCAGTTCCACTCTAGTTTACTGCTATCAACATCGTAAAGGTCACCAGCGAGGTCACGCTCCAACTATTGTGTAAGTGTGTGTCTGTGCACAATCCACTAAAGACCAGCCCAGATAAAACACAATTACCCTAATCCTTCTTTCCTTACTCTTACACCTTTAGTCAATGTGTTTCTCTGCCCACCACACACCACATATTGATTTTGTAGCGGATACCCACCTCCACTCAGGTTAAGTGCTTTAGGACGGATTAAAACTACCAAATAAATCTCACCATCTCCTAAACAACCAGAGACGTGTGAATAAATCATCCTGGAGATAAAGTTTTTTAACACTCCAAGTTTGCAAACTAAACATCTATTGGTCTTTGTTCTGAGAGAAAACACATCCGTTGGAGAGTGACAAGTGTGGAGCCCCATCACTTTCTACAGCGAAAACGTAAAAAAAAAAAATTTACATGAGTGAATCCGGCTCCATCCAAAAAAAAAAACCAGCACATTTTCAGAAATTGTTCACATGCTTAAATTTTTAATAAAATTTTGGGCAAAAAAAAAACAAATCTGGAAAATTACAGGTCCATATTTACAATTTTTTACAACTGTTGAAATATAACTGCAATTTTGTTATTTAAATTAGCAAATCATGTTATTCTAATTAGTTTAATTTGATTTGCATTTCTAGTTATTGCTGCTATTCTATTATGTTTTTAATAAAGTGTGAATAAGAGAGAAAAAAAAAACATCACAAGCCATAAGTCAAACATCATAGATTTGCACATTTGAGGAAATTGTCACTTAAATAGTCGCAATATATAATTGTACCCATATCGTTCTGCACATTTAGAGCACGAAAACGAGACGAAAAGAATAAAAAAAAATGCCACACTATTACAATAGTGAGAGCCACTCGCTTTCATGCACGTCTTCATCTACCTTTCAGAACATTTCCATTTGAAACATAATCTCATTTTTCATTTCAAGATCCCACCAACAGAACAGATCAATATCACCGAACCACTTCCCTCTCTACAACAAAATCAGCGTTGTGAACGAAGGGATTCATCTCCCACAGCAGGATCATCAGCTCCGGGTGGAATGAGCTCATTACCCTTCCTCCCCGACGACTCCTCACACCACGAGCAAGCTGGAGCACAGCTGCCCTGGGATCAGTGCATGGTCTTTGGGAGACGGCCAGACGCTGGTACTAATGGAGAAGAACCTACCAGCATCCACAAGCCACTTCCTCGTCAGCCTGCTGGTTACCTTCTAATCATGCTAAGTACAATAATGATTGCAGCGTTTAATAGTCGTCATGCTCCAGCTCCTCTCACTTCATTCTTCCTTTTAATCATCAATGCTTTCCTAATGGTCCTTACCAGGGCAATTGAACTGGAAGCATGAAGATGTGATTCTCTGATGAGGCAAACTGGAATGAACTGTTTGAGAAAACAACCCTGAGAGAATGACTGCTATCCAGAGAGCGGCGTATCTTTGGCTGTGTTTGACTCCGGGTCTAATGGGGGCTGGCGCACATCACCGACGCAGGCTGTGATTGAACCTCCAGGTAATGGAGGTGGCAGCAGCAGCAGCAGCTGTGGAACTAAAGTTGAGAACTTTTGTGAGTTTGGTCCAAATCTAGTGAAGAATTATTCACGGAATAAAAAGTGAGCAGGAATAGCTGCTAATATCTATTGGAGCCACAAAATTCAAAGTATCTTCAGCCCTAAAATCCCATCCTGACCCTCAAACAGGCTTTCAAAATGGTACGGACCAGCCAAAGGTCCCCACTTTGACCTATTTGGCTGTAATTACAAGCAATGTAATTACATGTCAATGTAAACATCAATGTGTCATGTATAATTTAGTTACATTACACAACACATGATAAGAACACCAGTAATAATGAATTAACTTTGTATGCCTTGAACGCATGTTTTAGGACTGTTGGAGGAAACCGGAGACCAGAAGGAAACCCACGCAACGAGAACTCTGCAGACCTTAAATTTGAACAAAAGTAACAAGTGGAACCACAGCACAATCTACTGTGACGCCTAAAGCTAAACATTTTGAAAATATGTGGTTCTACTGTATTGCAATAAAATGGCGTATTACATTTCTAAATCAAACAAGGCTGCAATTTTAATATTTTCTTTTTTTGTAAATTGCAAATCAAATTGCCCAGTGTATTGCGTGTATCGTATACAGTAGTATTTATTATCGTAACTTTTCACATACTCAAAGTGTCATAAATTGATATTGTGGTCACTTTATGAAAAATAGATTTATGCTTGGAAATGTTCCGAAAAGTGAGTCCAAACCACAAGCAGCTACACACTGTTCTCTACTTACTACTAAGTCGCACGCAATCTGCTTCTCCAGTCCCAGCCTGGTGTGAAATTTCTTCACGGAAAGTTCTGCTGCATCTCGGCAGTCCATTCATCAGCAAATCTTCACTAGAGACAATGCTTGTTTTCGCTTCATCCCTCCCTATCAATAGCAGCACCGATTCGCTTCACACAATTAACCTCTGCAGAATAGAGGCCAAATTCAAGCCTGTTTCCCATCTACCTATAAATTAAGCTGAGGTGGAGAGGATGTCGTGATTGGACGACATGCAGAGCATCCCATTTTCCAAAAGCAAACATGCTAGAGGACCGAATGGAAATTGTTTCAGCTTTAGTGCAGACAAGCCCAGCTGTTGAAGAGCATGTTTGGAAAAAAAACCAAACCTCGGCAAAGCAGCAATTGCTCAGGGACCAACGGGATACTTTGTCAACCCATCTGGAGACGTTTCATTCTTCAACATCCTATGGTGCTGTTTTAGCACACACGCACTCACAATAACGCAGATTTTATTCGCAGAACGATAAGCGTAAAAATCATAAACGATTTTGATAAGCGTAAAGTGATTGGGTAGGATGAACTGACTAGAACTCGACAGTACATTAGTTCCTGTTCAAAGACGCAAATTGAAATTGAGAGATTTGTGCGTACTTTTTCGAGAGGTACGTACTTATGATTTGGCCACGCCCACACGGAAAATGCAACCCAGGCATTTAAGGTTCTAATCCAGGTCTGGTGGGTTCCGCAACCAGTGTTCTTGGGAAAGAACCCCACATGACTTAACTGCTCCTAGTTTAAGTGTGTCACTTCACTGTGTGCGTGTAACTTCACTGGATAAATCAAAGTACCATTTCGATAGGGTCCCTAGTGGCCAAATTGACAAACTACTGCACACAATACAACGCAACTTTAAAACCAGCGTGTTTCGTTATATATTTAATTACGTAATACATTTTGAACTGGGAATTTGCGTACCTAGGCAGTACCCTACCATATTTTATAGGCAATCTGCAACATGACATGCGTTAAAATCTCACTTATGAGACATAAAGTGAAAAAGCACAAAAAATGAAAAAGCACAAATAAACGTTAGGAGAGCGAGAGAGAGAGACACCATCTCCAAGTATTAGACGGCATTAGATTACCTCCATCACATATGTTTCTCAATTATATAGCTCCATTTCCAACATTCGCTTCCAGCAGACTGAGAAATACACGCTCACCAAACCAAGCTTTTCCTCTTATCAGTTCTGACAGTGACAAGCTATTATACGCAGAGACTGTTTCATTTGCATTTACAGTAATGAACTCCTTCTCTTTGCTTCCTGCTTTCGGCATGGCAGATCGTCTTGGAGGGCAGAAGGGAATCTTAATTGGCATCCGTCCTCTTTCCTCACCGTCCTCGCCAAAAATACAGGAGCTTCAATTATTTATGTTTCCAATAGAGAGTCTTTCACAAAACAGCCTTTTCATCCTTCCCCGCATCAATCAGATTTCAGAGAGCAACTGTCAAACGTGAAAGAAGCTTTACGCATCTGTGCAATCAAGCACCGTGGGATCGACGAAACCCAACAATGTTGCACTTTTTCAGAGTTTTTAAGGGCATAAAAAGGCAGCTAGACATTTGCAGAGATGTGGTTGCTCGGACTCAGGCACTCAGAAGCCCAGGAAAACAGTTCTGGGAAAACAAAATACTGATAGTTGGAAGTGTTTGGACTGTTTGGGGGCAAAAAAACAGATTGGCTTGATCGGAAGGCTGGGTTCGACTGTTTGTATTGTCCATCTAACATGCACACACACACACACACACACACACACACACACACACACACACACAAACATACACACACAAACACACACACACACACACACTTGAATGTACGTAAATCTATGTGGGATCCATTGACTCACATAAAAAACAGCGCCCCCAACCTAAACCCACCCATCAAAATATTCCCCATACCTCTTTATTCTGACCTTAACCATCCTCATCTGTAAGAGCCCTAAATTCTAATCTTCAACACCCTCAACACAGACTTTCAGGGTTATACGGACCAGAAAAAGGTCCCCACAAGTGCCAATGGGGTCCCAATTATGAATACAAAGTTAGTATTTCGGGCTCCACTTTGACCTAAATCCCTGTTTGTACACACACACACACACACACACACATACACAGACACACACACACACGCATGTACAGGTATGTAAGTACGATTGACTTACAAAAACCACTGGCAAAAGTGTGCACCTCACCCACCCTAAACCCACCCATCAAAAATTCCCCATCCACCTTTATCCAACCTCAAATGTAAAAGCACTAAAATCCCATCTTAACCCTCAACATAGACTTTCAACGTTATGGGGACCAGTAAAATGTCAAAATTGAAAGAAAAATGCCCCACAAGTCCTCATGGGGTCTCACTTTAGTATAAAATGTATTATATACTAAATTTATTATATCCACTTTGACCTAAATTCCTGTGTATGTATACGCACACACACGCACACACACACACACACGCACGCACACACAGATGGTTTTACGAAGCATAGCACAATGATCGCTGTGCATTTACACATAACAAACGTCTCATTCATTATTCACCTTAAAACTAAGACAACAACAACAACATTCAAGGAAGGAAAACGTCTTCCAAGTGTCTACGAGTTATAATCTTAAGGGGAAAAAAAGACTATGAGGAAAGAAGCTAAAATGAGCCTGTGCAGACGTGACCTCAGACTCGGCCGATGCGAACATCACTTCTGCGTGTAATCAGCTAACACAAGCACGTAGTAGGAGGAACATGACTGAAGAAAAACACTGAGCAGACTGGAATGGTTTGTTTCAGAGGGTTTGACGCACAGAATTTTTAGTTGCAAATGTCCATCTGTTTTTCGTTACATTTCCAGTCATCTTGATTAAAAATCCCAAAGTTTTTTGAGACGTGTTGAAGTCCTTTCTCAAGCACGGCTGAATAATAGATTTCTCTAATGGCCTTTGAGCGATTAAAATATTTGTTATTTGTGAATAATAAAAATGGCTTTTGTGTGCGGCAACCAGAGAAAAAATAATGTTTACTAAATTGGTTTTTCAAAATAATAGCAACAAAATGACGGTTTTGTAATTGAAAAGATTTAGTTGATATTCCCATGTTTATGCAATAAAAGATTGTGAAGATTGAATGTGAGTGAAACATTTTTACATTATTCAAAAGTTTGCAAGTAAAACTACAATTAGCTACTTTTAGTTTATTGTAGTTCTTATTAAACAAGAGAACTGCATTCGTTTAAAGTGTTTTACAAAAATGCAAATAAAATCTATCAACCAATCTCTCCGTTCATCTTTTAATTTTTTTGTCAGTCAGTCAGTCCGTCCACTATCTGACTGGCTGTCTATCCATCCATCCATCTGCTGTATTCTTTTTTTAATTAAAAATATTATCAGACAAGTTTTTGCTAAAACAGATTCACGTCACATCACCAGTATTATTGTGTGTCTTTTAAAATAAAACAACAACTGTAATTTTGATGAAAATAAACAACAATTTGCACACATTTTGTGTGAATGTTGCTCGTCTTTGACCCGCAAGCACATTCACACATATGTCCTTAAAAAGACTGTGTTGATAGGCAGCTTATTTGAAGGCAGAAGAAGACTTTTCTTTCACTGAATCCTCCAGTTTTTAATGAGCAACCCAGAGGGCAAAGGTCAGTGGCAGTAACACTGAGTCCATCAGTGAGCCCCGCCTCCCAGGCAAATATTCACCAGCATCAGCCTCTCGATTTCCTCCCAATTACATCCATTCCTCTAATTTCTTCCAAGCATGTGAATGTGGGCTTGTGGGATTCTTGCTTCTCTGCATTCTCTTGTTTTCTTATACAGATGATCTGGAAACCGCCGACAATCGCTTCTTATATTTCACTACTGGACCCGAGGACCACCCTGCCCCCCTTCCGCAGCGAGAGCAGAGTTCATGTGACTCTTCACCGGGATACAAATTGGCCTTGTTCCACAGGTCTGTTGCCATGTGACACTCACAGAAAAACCCTGTCAAGTCGGAAACACTGGACAATCTCATTCATTCCAAGGTTGTTTGTGGCATCTCAGAGACTCAGGCAAACAAAGAGAGCCGCAATCTGATCAACTGAATGGTCCCGGAAAAGACTGATATTGATCAACCACACAATACAGAAGATCCGACACATTAAGAAATGCTACATTAAACAAGCCTAGTTTAATTATTTGCCCAAATTTCCAATTATATTGAGAATCTTTGGATGTGGAGGCACAGATATTATCAGGGATTGTCGACGCAACACTGATGGCAAAAAAAAAGTTGTATAAAAATTACAGTAAAACACTATTACAATTTGAAAATACTAGGCTGGTGTTGTCAGAAAAAGCATTTAATACAATAGGTTTTAATTCCTAAGTAGCTTTACTGGTACAATGGAACACCTTCATGCTTTCCTTGAAAATCCAAGTCATGGTGGTTGGCGTTTTAATCAGCAACTCTACGGCTTAAATTAGTAAAAAAAAATGTGAACTGTAGTAAGTTGTAGCTGTAGTTTTCTAATAATGAATCAATTCCAATGTGATTTTTTTACAACAACTTAAACGTAAAAAAATAAGTCGACTATGCCAGTGTCAAAACCATCAGTATCAAAAACATTCTTATTGCGTAGAGTAAGTGATGTAATGCCATCACTTTTACGTATAACTTTAACATTTATTGTGCGTATTATAAATACACAGAAGTTCCTTATCTTCCTTCATCAGGAAATAGGTCACTAGGTCACATTGAGCCTGGGCCAATCCCATGTACTCAGGGCCTAAAGGCGGGACATACCCTGGATTGCTGACCAAACAATCACAGAATAGAACAAAAACACATACGCACAATGACAGTCTCATGCAATCTTTCCCAACTTCAATTCTCCCGAACTGTAGAGGGAGGAAATCCACATTGATGGTCCTAGAACTTGGGCCTGTGAGGCGACAGTGCTACCCATCACACCACCATCCCACCATCCCACCATGCCAAGTAAGTTTCCTTAGGTACTAAACACACACTGGACATAACGGCTTATTTGCCAGGTTCCTAAAAGTCTGTTGTAACAGAATTGGAATTCAATCCCGGCCCTACAGACTCCGGAATTCCCAGCCGCCTGTGGCTTCACACAAGTCAGTAGGGCAGAATGGACGAAGGAAGAGACAGCTGAGAATGTGTGTGAGGTGAAGATCAGAAGAGTAGAGTCGGAGAACAAAACAGACAGGCTCCAGGGAGAAAATTAGAGGGAGTGGAGAGAGCGGAACAGGTGAATAGGACAGGAAAGTGAGAAAAAGAGGGTGAAATTGCGAGGAATTGAATTTCAAACTGGATCTGAAAGACGGCAGTTGAGAACTGGACAGAAAAAGGACAGATGATGTGGGAAGACAGAAACTGAGCATGGAGAGTTGTCAAGTCAGCGGCATTGTCTTTACAGCTGGCTGTATGGGTTTCACGCCTAACCGGGACGGCCATTGTCCAGGATGACCACAGACTGCTGACAGTGGACACCAGCCAGTCATTAAAAGCCAAAGCCAATTCGCTATTGGCCATTGAGAGGCAGCAAAGGAAGTCAGAGCCAGAATTCGCTCAAACATGCCCGGCAGATTTTGGAGGAGTGGCTTAATGCGACGGGTCAGTATATGAGCGGCCTCTCGGACAGTGATGGATGACCGGCATTCCAGCCAGAAGGCCAGACAACAACAGGGAGACTACCTGGAGCGTCTGTGACCTGTCTCCTAGACGGTCGTCTGGCGGACGCATCGCGGATCAATGAGCTTCCTGTGGGTCTGTCGAACACCTGCCCGCAACAACTCAACTCATTGAGAAAACAGCGCTCTTCACCCCCTTCCACAATCTAATCTTCCTGTTGCTCTTCTTCTTGAAGCCTTTTCACCGGTATCGTTTTTACATCCATCGATCAAAAACGTCACTGTATAATCGCTAGGCCTTTTCAGACTGTCTGCTAGATGCGTGAATATGAAAGAAACTGGAGTGAAATGAACAAGTGAACTCATCTCACTCAAGACAGCCGCACTTTAGTAAAGGTTATTGTCTTATAAAAGGCTGAGAGCCTGGAATAATTCACTTAGAAATCAATTTTCATCGTGCCATTCATACATTAGCAGCCCCTGATAGACGCTGTGAGAAAAACACCACCTTCCTTCCGCTTCCTCTTTGTCACTCTCTTTTTTCTGGCTTGCCTTCGTATTGCTCGCATATTCCTCACTGACCCCCATTTTCATTTTCCTCGCTTTTATATCAGGCCTGGCAGTTTGTTCGAGCTCATTCAAAAAAGTGAATTAACCTGTAGATGAACTGACATATTGGAAACACCTTCAAACGACAAAGGAACCGGAGCACACTAATCCCAGCTAACGTGAGGTAGAAAGTCACATTCGCAGCAATTGTGATTGGCTGCAGAAAAGCAGACGCAGTGTAAAAAAATACATTTCTGGTACCTTGATTGACGGGAAAAAGGGAAATTAGTTTTTAGAACAATTTTGTCTCCTTAAAGTTAGTAAAATAGTATACAAAGTGTACTGTAATGCATAGACTATAAATATAAAGCGCACTTAAAATCCTAAAACAATTGGTATAAAATTGACAGTGCACCTTATGAATCGAAAATGCAAATACAAACATACAATTTGCATTTTTTAATGATTTGTTTCAGCTGTCCTAATTTCTGTTGATTTATATCACGCTTCAAGGATTTCGTCACTGATTGTATTATAACTCAAAGCTCTTGTTTTATGTGCTAGGGAGGAGTTAGCTTTTTGTTAGTAAGTTAATTGGAGGTAGCTTTTAGTTGGTAGCTGAATGTGAAGTTGACGGTGAGTTGTTCCGGAAGCAAGATATCTGAAAACCAACAAGTGTTTTTTTTTTTTTTTTTTTTT
>CM051495.1:12732252-12749608 GCA_028031935.1 Paedocypris micromegethes
AAAAAAAAAAAAAAAAAACAACAGGTGTAATTGAGTGTTTTTTAGTTGAATAATTCATTAATCAGTTTTGTCAGAAGATTGAGTCATGTCAGCTGGAAAGAAGCTAATTCAGGAAATCTAATTATTAAAACATGTGATGTATTACTTGAAATTTTTCACAACATGTTTTGAAACAGAAGGTCAATTCCTTTTCTTCAACATTGCTGAGTAAATTATTGACTCAGTTTAATTAAGTTTTGACTCCCTTATACTTCCGATAAGGTAAATGTGATTCATCAACAACACTGCACATAAATGCATTCAGTTTTTTCTTTCATTTGACACATACGTGAGTGTTAACAGTGACGACGGCGCAGTCAGCACGACAGCCAAAAACGTGTCAGCGGCAGAATTAATCAGTCAAACACTGATTGAAATTATGAATTGGAGGCGGGGGGAGAGGGGGAGGGGTAATTGACTGAACCCTTAAACGGTTGCATTATTTTTACTCTCTCAAGGCAGGGTTTCTTTATTTAAATGCTGTGATACCCAAGTGTGATTTAACACGTCTGCAGTAGCTTGAAAGAGTCACGGTAAAATAACAGCAGCTGTGGCCATAATAGAACAAAGTTACAAAAATAAAACGTTTCAACCCCAGCTTCATCGTGTTGTAACTCCAGATACATTACCCAACAATGATAAATAGCATAATCTTCATCTCGTAATCTTCATCATCTTCACTTTGTCTTCTCACGCTGACTGTTTTGGAAGACAAGACGATTTTGAAATGAAATTTAAGAAGGCTTTGAAAAGAAGGCTTTGAAATTAAATTTCAGCGACAAACTGTATTATGTGTTGCACAGTTTTAATATAGAACAATCACATTTTATTTTACTCATACTGAATTTAGACTAAAAAATCATAATATGGAAATTAAACTTAACACCTCAATATTTGACAATGGCTGAAAATAAAAGATAAAAAAAGAACAAAAAGTCAGTCTCAGTCAAACTCAAATGTGCAAAAAAGTGCTATCGCTAATTCACGTTCACATTTTTTATCTCTGAGCTAAAGCATGCAGTACCTCCAGTATAATGCAGATGGTCATATCGCCTCATCTACCACGAAATTAACCGCGGTAGAAAAAGATGTTGACACAATCGCACACAAGTGACTGACGTGCAAAGTCACAAGTAGCAATAAGTGTCCATTAAATGTAATGGAGTAAAGAGCACAAATACTCAATCAAAAATGTATTCAAGTAAAGAGTAAAAGTTGTTTATATTTGTGATACGCAGTAAAAGTGCAAAGTAATACTTAAATAAAATAAAGTAATGGCAATTTACTGTACAGCACTGAGCAATTATAGTGTTGTATTGGTCAGTGCACTTATATAAAAATAATAAGATCCATTTGCAGTAATTTAAATAACACATTTTTGGCACATATAAATTCAACACTTCAACATTTTTTTTCAGCGCTAATCCTATATCCCCTATATCCCCAAGATCCCCTATAGCATATAGCAAATAGTTGGCGCTGCCCCACTTTCACGCTGTAACCCAAATCGTAACCCCAAGCACTCAAGTGAATACATTTCCTCAACCCTTCTCCAAATTTGCATGTAAGATATAAGCTTAATTGTGTCGGTATAAGGGGCGTTTTGTGGTGACGAATTGAAAATATGGGGGAGTAGATTGGGGTAGATGAGGGTCAGCGTGAACAATTCCCTTACGCCTGTCTGCTGCCTGAAGCCCGGCTCCGACAGGCAGCCTAATGGAGACCTCAGTCCCATTTGAAAAGACCCCCTGGACCGCCCCCCTCACACATCAGAGGAAACGCGGCTGATGTGTGCATTTAAGCAGGCTAGCGAGGTAAGAGAAGGGGGTAAAAAAATAAAGAAAATTATGGACAAGAGCCAGGACTTTCTATTAATGCAAAGCACAGGGGATCGCAGATGTCAACCTGGCAGATGGACCCCCTTTTTAAAAAAGGGTGGGTGTTCTCTTCATCCTCCGTATCTCCTCTGTTTGAATGTCAAACTGGGTTTTTTTCCCCTCGTGCTGACCTCTGGTTTAGTGCTCAACACAATCACCCTTATCTTCTAAAAGCCATGGAGGGTATTGTTCCATCCATCCGCCATAAAGAGACACAAAATCAATGGGGCGTTCTTGCATTCTGTTATCTTTCCACCTAATGATCTCTGAGTAAGAATATGTGTGTGGGCAACAGGACGGATTATGATATGTGGGACAATTCTGAGGCTTGACCTCAGCTTTAGGTTTGAACTATTAAGTACTGACAGGAGGTATAAAAATCAATGCAGATGCTAATGAGCTGCGACTATCTCTTCAGGTGTGATGCCCACCTAGCGGACCTGTCTGGAATTGCAACGTAGCAAACCTGGATTGCAGTCATACATTTTTCAAGATCCACCCATTTTCCATGCATTAAACAAAAAATTAAAAAATCAGTTTACGGTAACTATAAGTACTATAACTATGTCTAGATTTGTCCCAGTACAACATATATTATTCAGCTGCCAAATTTAAATAAGATCGTGCTGAGATCCTTGTGGTTTGCATCAATATATACAACATTTAATAAAGCGAATGCAAAACTGATCAATTGAAACTAATTTCAACTGCACTTGGTCTTTTATTCTGAAAAAAAAAGTGCTTATTTTTTAATATGCCATATATTAATTGGTCACCAGATGGCAGTAGTGGCTCTGTAAAGGATTTTCTGTTCAATTTATCTTTTTCCATGTTAATAATACATTCCATGTTATTTAGAACTCAATTTTGTAGCTCTTTAGCAAGAATATAATAGATAAAGAGAAGGTCATCGATGTTTCAGAGTTTCTAGTAAACACTTCCTAAAATCCCAAAGGCACCAAAAGTGGAATTCAGATAACCATAAAAAACAAAAACTATGTGGCTTATCTCATCTAAAAAAACATTCTTAATGCCCGGGGCTTCATCTTAAAACCATAAACAGTCTAGACTGTCCAAAAAAAGCTACTACAAGATCTACACTCAATTATCTTACTTTAATTGAGGAAAAAATATATATTATAAGGAAATAAATCTTTGATTTTGCGTCACTGTATGTATTTTTTTAATGTGACTTTGCTGTTTGAAATGTAAAATGAGTTTTATTTTCATTTTTGACAAAGTTTATTGTGTTTTTTAAGTTATTTATGCATAAAATGAATTATTATTATTATTGTTATTATTATTATTATTATTATTATTATTATTATTATTATTATTATTATTATTATTATTATTATTATTATTATTATTATTATTATTAATATTAATATTATTAATATTATTATCATTATCATTATTATTACTAATATTATTATAATTGTTATTATTATCACTGTTGTTGTTATAAACATTTTTGTTATTGCTATTCTTCTCATTTTAATTACATTAATTATTATATTACTCAAAAGCATTTGGTTTCAAAATTCAAATCATCGTTTGCTTTACCAAGAATAAAATGTGGCCTTTTTGTTGTGATCATTAAATTGGCAACATGATGTGTGGTTTTATCGTACTGCCAAACAAAGACCAAGTTTAACACTCTATAATTAATTCATATGACAAAGACGAGTAGAGTTTCACCGCTGCACTCATTCTCAGCCTAAAAAAATAAAACACCAGATCCTTTAGACAAGAAAACCTCATGATGGCAGACTGATGTTTGTTGTAGCGACACAAAAAGCCGTTTTGCCGAAACACTAAATTATAAAGCTAGAAAACATCTTCACGCTGCCCCACAAGAAGGTGCGGGTCTGGAGGAAAAGCCGCAGCATCTCATGGCTGACGTTTGGCCCTCAGCCAAAAGAGCAAGCTACAGCGGATCAACGTAGTCAAACATATGAAGGGGTGAACGGGTTTAAGATTCAAGGCTTGGGTTACCCATCCACACAGACTTAGAAAAGCCATCAAGCGAATGTCAAACAACGCATTTCAAGCATCGCTTCACGTCGTTTGGCACTAACATAATTTCAAGGTGACAGCCGCGATTAACACTTGTCAGCGTGTGGATGACAAGCCGCTGCTTAATTGAACCAACACGCATGCCAGCTTTGCCAGTCGTTTGCAATATTCATCGGTGTTAAAACCTGTAGAAAGCGGACGCCACATCGAGTGAAGCATCACGCCGTTCAATCAAGACAATGAGACCACTTTGGTTCTTCGGTGGATTGTTCTTGACTTTGGCTTCTCTTTTTCCCACACATCTGACTGAAAACTCACGATTTAGTGCTGCTCATCTCGCAGAGTCGCACAGCAGTAAATTTGCTTTGCGAACACTATGAATGTTAAAACATATTATAAATCCTGACTTTTATAATAATAGTTCATGTGATGTATTTTTTAGCTCCTATTAAGACCCAGTGTAGAACAACACACACAAACACACATAATCAAATTCTTCTAAAACAAACAGGTTTTATGGACTGTGGGAAGAAACTGGAGACCCGGAGGAAACCCACGTTAGCACAGAGAAAACATGAAAACTCCACATAGAAAGTCCTCAAACTCACAACTAAGGTCAGACGAAACCTTCTTGGTATTAGGCAACAGCGCTACCCACTGCTCCACCTTACCGTTTATGGTTAAAGATTACTTTATCCTTTTCTGGTCCATAAATGTAGTTTGATTAAAGTGTACATTGTCAAATATAATTCAAAATCCACTGAGATATAATCTAATTTTCCCGGCAGTCCTTGTTTTTACAGAAACTAAAGTGTGTTAGTTTCTGTTTAAAAATGTAGATTCTAGAATCTTAGTTTTTGAAAATCTTGAAAACCGGAGTAGGGTCCATTTTGATTCTAAAGCACATGAGACTTTATGATGTAACATGCCGTATTTTAAAAACATAAAAAAAACTATTACCCCTTGATAAACTGATTAGCATTTTAGCTTGCCTGATAGGTCTGATTGATTTGAATGAATGAATGAATGAATGAGGTTCCAAATACTGCTTTTCAACAATACTGTCAGTGTTTACTAACTATGTCTTTTGTTAAATAATGCACAAAATTATGTTTAATAACTTTATGATCGCATAAAATTGCTGTCCTTTGCTACGCACGTTAGCAGGACTGTTGTTTTGATAGGTCAGTCTTTATTTGAATGAAACTGTGGTTTTAAATAACGCTTTTCAACGTTGCGGTCATTGTTTATTAACTCTGACTTTTGTTGAATAATGCACAAAATTATGTTTAACAACGTTGCGATTGCATAAAATTGCTGCTCTTTGCTACACTGATTAGCACATTAGCAGATCGTTGTTTTGATAGGCCGGTCTTTATTTGAATGAAACTGCGGTTTCAAATAATACTAATCAACATTTGTCGCTATTAACTATCAATTGACACAGATAATTTTGTTAAAAATTCCTGAAACATAGTTTAATATCTTTGCGTTGAGGTTCTTGCTGAGTCGTGGACTGAGCTAAGCAGCGGTGAGCAGCTAATGAATCTAAACATTCAGCCACCAGCTGCGACTAAAGCCCCGAGCGCCTCCTCATCGCCGCATAATCGCCGTCTCCCTGGTGCCTGGGTAACATTAAACGTATTATCACCTGCCTAGCTGCCAGATAAGAACTACTTTAAACGCGGCATTCTGCCCACCCATCGCTTGCATCATTTGATCCGAGTCGCGCACCGATGTGAAGCCGGCGCAATGAAACGTGCAATTTTCCTTAGCATACATATTTAACGGAGGCTTTTAGAAATGCCTGAATAGCAAGGATGTGCTGAAGAAGGCTTGGTGAAACACAAAGCGTTGAGTTGATCTGAGAAGTCCTTACTTTGAACGTGCCGAATGTTAAAGCAGGGGAAGAAAGCAAAGAAAGAAAAGTGGAGCGAAAACAGCCAAGCTGCAAAATGAATGACTAAGTAAAAATGAATAAGTCCTAGTTTCAAGATACTTTTCAAGGACCTGCTCTGAAAGACATTGGTCATCGTATGTGTAAATAAAACTATGAAAACATTGCATTAACGAAATTCAAAATCAGGCCTAGGTAAAACAGAATGAGTATGCTAATGATGCTGTACAATGTAAAACGCCTCAGGGTCACATGCTTCCTTTCAATCTGGCCTGTTGTGCAAAGCCAAACCAAGAATATCACAATTTCTCATCATCACAAGATTTAAAAAAAAACTAAACATGAGAACTATAAAATACAAAAGTAGCAGTTTCCCACAGTGGACCTAACTAACCAATCGAAATAAAGTATCAGCATTAGGCCACATTATATCAGTCCATATATTTTAAATGTATAATCTAAGACTAAAAATTGTGTATCTGATACTAAAATTCAATCTAAATCATGCTGTCTTGTTCGCCAAGTACAGTAATCTGTTTCCGTCATATTGCGATCCATGGCAAAAAAAAAAAATGCCAGGGTGTGTGTGTGTAGCACCGGGGGCCGAGAACCGTCATCAGGGTCTCTCTCTGCAGGTGAGTGTTTATGTGGTTGAAGGAAAAGTCGTCTCCGTCTTTAATGAGTTTTCCAGCCACCAGCTGCTGCAGCGGAACACAAACACTCACCGATCCGTGCCAATCACTCACCCTAAACCAAACGCACTTTAGCGCCGCAAAACCCAAGTCTGGAGCTATAAAGGCTGGTAGTTCATTAAACCAGTAAAAAGGTGCGACCTGACGCATTTGCAAAAGTGTGAAATGTTTCCACACTCCCAGAACTTTCAGGAAGTGAATGCTGACCAAACTAAATATTTCTGACTTAATGAACCTCAGGATCGATTTGGACTTGGTGCTATAATTTAAAAAAAATGCAACCAAGACTACCATATTTTTTTAGATTATAAGGTACATAAGTCGCACAATTAATAATCACATAATTCCAAATCACTTTTCACAAATAAGGCAGACATAATAGAGTGGGTTATAAGAGTTAATTTTTTTTAACTGTTTAGGATTTCAAGTACACCTAAAATCTGAAAATTACAATGTTTGTGATAGTGAATATGCTTTCAATTGCTTTTATATTTCCAGTTATGACAATTTGCTTCTCGTGCTTTCTACGTAAGTAACTTTGAATAGAACCAAATGAACAAAGGTTTAATAAAACAGCACTTTTACAAAAGAATATAAAAGTAAAATAATCCAATATGCAACCCCAAAGTTTGCACTAAAATTGTTTTAGAAAAAGAAAAACATGCATTACTCTACAGAAACCCTCTTATGTTTCACTGAATGAACACATGAGCCTGTTTCTTATCCATCTCTGTTTCCTCTCATGGAAGTGACTTTCATAAAGAGTCTCCAAGATTCTTCTCATTCAGTCTCCTGGGAGAGAAAAAAAACCCTGGCTCCCGTTTTCTAAAGTAAAGCAAAGAGTGCACAGGGTCCCACACACTCCAGGGGTTTGGCTGCGGATTGTGTGTGTACAGACCACATTGATCTTTCACACACTCATTACCAGCATTTTCAATTCCACCCTGGCACAGCGATCAAGCACGTTTTAGAATAAGGAGGCCCTGCTCATTCTTCACCGGCTTTCTGAAGCCACCTCCTCAATAAAGCCTGGACTTAAGAGCAGAGTAGACAGGACATCACTGGATAAAACAGCCCATGAATTAATACGGGTGACAACAATTGAGGGTAAATGATGCCTCAAAGCATTGTGGAATCCAAACAAGGTTGAAAAAAAAAGACCCACTCTTGGCTGTTTTCCTCAATAAGAGGAAGTTCATAAAGCAAAGCCACTGATAAATCTGTAGACTAGCTTTAAACTCCAAGTAAAGAAGTAAAACATCAAAAGAGCCAGAGATTGACCAATTGATAAGGTGCTGCTTACCTGCATTGATCATTCTATGATCTTCAGAAGGCAGAAACGAAAGAGAAACACAGGAAAACACGATTAGTGATGGTTAGTTGCATTGCAGTGAGCATAAACGCACAAAGAATCTTGGAATGGGAAAAATGGGAATAAGACGGAGACATAACCGGAGTGAAGAGTTTGCAGATCACATCCGATAAAGCCAGTCATGCTTCTTACTTGTAACTTGTCGATGTAGAAACAAAAAAACTCTAAATCTTATCTAAATCAAACAAAAAAAATGTAGAGGTTGTTCTACTGCGGAGAATTAATGCCAAACTCACACTTAATTTAACTTGATTCTGCACCAAAAAAGAGATACACAGAAAAAACATAGTGCACTAAACGTATGGCTACAGAAGTGGCAGTACAGATCAGGTGGGTTTCACAACTTAAAGCTCACTCCAAGTTAACAAAATGCGCCACTGCGAAAATTTCATCCAGAGTTCCGAAATAGTTTTGCTATAAGAAAGGAGCACGTCTTTTGCATGGAGATGAGAGAGTCCTGATGGTAAAACAGTTGTTTAACAGTTGTTTAATCATTTTACCTGGTTGGCCACAAAAAAAAATTCTACATAAGTGAAGCAACTAAGTATTTTTACTTTGTTATTTGACACCTCTGGTGGGGAATATTCTGAACTAAGAACTAATGCAGAACCCGGTGAGACTAAGTCACTTGGGAGTCACAGAAAGAACTTGAACCGCACCACCGCATTATTAAAGAAAACAAAGAGCTCATTGAACTCGCAGAGAGGCATTTGTATCCGCACAGAGCAGAACAACACGCACTTTCCCTGAACAGGCCCCCGACACTGAAGTCCAGGAGCCCCACGGACACATGGACAAGTCAAAGTAATAGATGGCTGAAAAATCACTAATAAGTGTTTGCCAGGCCCATGTTTACAGCAGACGTTTTGAAGGTTTCCCATGACAAATGCATTTCTGTGATAAATGATATCTGTTGTGCCTTAAGTCATCCTTACACTCTTTAGGTCAGGCATGTCCAAAGTCCGGCACAGAGGCCAAAATATGGGCCGGGATCAAAATTTGATTAGCCCGCAGGCTCCAACAGAAAGTTATACTCTGTAGCCTAGAGCTGCATGATCAATTGTAAATTCGCAATGGTATTTTTTATATTTGGTATATTTATTTTTTTTTATATTTGGCTTTAAATTTGGGAATTCGTTTAGAATTTATTTTATAACATAAATCTAGCAACAGCAGTCACGGCCGTGAGAGAGGATGGAGTGAAGCTGATGAAGTTGAAGGCAAGCTTATTCCAGAATTGCAACAACCTTGAATAAATAGACATAAATCAAATGCATTTGAAACATATTTAAATGCAGCTGGGTTTATTTTTTCCGAATTTGCGATACATCACTTGCCTGCTTCATTTGCTCTTCTTTAGTGATGCAAAGTACTTGATTAAAAGGACTCTGTTTCTTTACTTAAGTATTTTGGCTACTCTGTCCTTGTACTGAGAATCAAAAATATAAGCAACTTTTACTCTCTACTTGACTACATTTTTGATTGAGTATAAGTACTCTTCACTATTCAACTTTCAAATGGACACTTATCGTTGTTACATTGTGATTTTCTATTTACTGTGGGTTAATTTCTTGGGCAGACGAGGTGATATGGATGCTATTTTTGAGCTAAATTACGTGAACGTGAATTGGCGGTTGGACTTTGACTGAGACCGACTCTTTGTTCTTTTTTTATCTGTTATGTTCTACCATTTCGAAACATTGCGGTGTTAAATTTCCCATTTCTTGATGCTTTTTTGTGCTCTCTAATGTCCCTTTTAAAAATGTGTAAACCGGTGGCATCCACTGAGATACAGTATGTCTAAAAATCCCTGCCCAGCAGGAAACAATTGCAGACGAAACACTAAAGACAAAAGACAAACGCCATTGATAGGATTTTTCTCTCTTGAAGGATCAGTTGATACCGTGCTAGTCGTGAGCTCTGCTTTCTATAATTCATATGCCCAGTGGATCAATTACCCTTTCTGTGAGGGTCTCGACTCTCGAGCACCATGTGTCCCGTTCAGAGGCTCGTCTGCTTACCGCCGCTTTGAGACGACTTTACTCTCCAGCTAAAGGTCACGAACCACATTTGCATTTGAGAATGCTTGGACTATTTAAGACTATTCCTCATGAAGTGCCCTCAATTTAGATTTTTCCTTTGCATTTAAAGCTTTCTACTTTATGTAAATCAGCTCGTTTTCTGCCTTGATATCCCATTAATGAGTTAAGCGAGGGCATGAAGTCATGTGGCTTGGCTATTCTCCATTCAACTATGCACAACTTGGGAAAAGTGCCTATGCAATTATATAATCACAACTGAACAATCCAGCTAAATCCTCTTAATAAAGTGAAACATCCTTTGAGAGAATGCAAGAGACGGGATACTGAATTCATCAAACTTATATATTTATTAAAAGTAGAAATTATTTACTTAAGCACAAATTAAGTACTTTTAACTTGTTTTACTGATATGTTTTAGTTTTTATAAAATATTTTAAGTCAAATGACACTGTAATTATTAAACCAAACAAGACATTTTTTTAATTAATCAGTGCTAGATATTTAGTATCGTTAAACTAGCCAGAATTATTGCCAATTAAGTTGTTCTAGAATGCTGAATTAAATGTTGCAGTCGTTTTTTTTAATGTAAACGTATATTTACATTTTTAATTATGTAAATATTTATGCTAATTAAAATGTATATTTAAAATATGCTATTATATAAAAATTATAATTAACTGTGTTGTCTAGTTAACTAATTATTGATTAACTGTAAGTATTTTTTGTTTTTTTTAAAGCTTGTGTCTTTCTTTCAGACGTTGTCTAACAAGTTCCTCTTTATTTTCATATAATAAATCAATAATCAATCATATTTAAAAAAATATAAAACATACACAAACACACACGCAATACAAAATTTCTATTCAATCTGGTTCACCAAGCTGGTTATTTCCTTAAAAGCAGATACCGTAAGTGATTTATTTTCCTTAATAAAGACTCAATCCATGGACCCACATCTCATCATACTGTGGGAACACACACAGAGAAAGGTTATCGACAGCTTTATACGGGCTGGAACCCTACAAGTCGTCGCTGCGCCGGCCCCTTCATGAGTGATGACGCCTCTACCACCCACAGACAAGCAGGAGAAAGTGTCTGTTCGCTTTACAGCAGGAGTCGGGAGTTATTACAGCTAGAACATTTTCCAGGATAGTTTGTTGCTCCTTTGTGCCCTTGAACTCCAAAGGGAAAAGAGGGTTCACTGGGGTAAATGAAATCAATACTGTCTTACACACACATAGTTAAAATTAGCCTTTTGGGAAAGTTGGTTTTTGTACTGATATCCTTTTTTAATAGACTGGTGTGATTCTTGATTTTCGAAAGCGACTATGCAAAAAGGACCATATTTTAGCTTTTAGGGTCTTCACCATAAAATGCGTATAACTGCTGGCCTGCAGCAGTGTGAAATGAGTTGCTAAGGTTAAAGGTCAGAAAGCATCCTGGGAAAATATTTCCCCACAAGTTGACAAATGTTATTACATGATTGACCCCCAACACGTATGTTATTTATCTTTATGTACTACTACTATGTACTATTCAATTTAATCATCATTTTATTATTATTATTATTATTATGTATTTATTTAGTATAAATATATATTTTTTTATTATATTATATTATGTATTTTATTATACTAAAAAAAAAAATCATTGAATATAGATACCAAAAAAAAGTTGAGACAGTACCACAAAGTAGCTATTCCCATGCACTTTAAAATATATGCAATTTTTCATACAAAATTACTTTCAGCTTATCATATGAAGATGGCTACGATGACGCAGCGTTTCTTTCCACAACGTTCTCCTTTACCGACTGACAGAAATGAATTAGGTTAATAATTTTTCATGAGCTGTGCTAACAAGGACGAATCCACTTGTGAAAAAGCCTCCAACAAAATCGAGAAGTTTAATGACACTAAAACCCCTGCTATTACAGCGAATTGCTTTTAATCTTCCCAATCAAATGGCACATAAATTTGTCAGCTCTTCTCGGGTGTCCTGCAGGCTCGGGGACAAAAGGAGCATTATCATGAATCAGCATGACTCCAGAAAATATACAGGCTCCAGAAAATGACTTGCATAATTTGGACTCAAGAACTGTAGATGAACTTTAAAAAATTGTCCAATTAGTTGTCGCTTAGCAAGTGTGAACTCAAAATTCTACGAGGCTGCTGTTCTGTTCAGCAAGATCAAACGAGTTAAAATATGATATTTTTTGCTATTTTTGATTGCAAATTCCCTTCATGTCTATTTGTATTTGGGTGTATGTAGTTTTATGTTTATACTATCTCCAAGTCCAAAGTCTAAAGTCTAAGTTTAAAATATGTGTAAATTATAAGTTTAAAGTCAAAGTCTAAAGTCAAAAGTATAATACTTTGTTATACTTTGTTAAACAAGTGATTTGCAATTTATTTCAATTCAGGTTAATTGGGGTGTCCGAATTAACCGGGGAAGCTGCTTAATTATAATAAAAAGCAAACATTAAGAAACAATCATAATTGGGCAAACATCTAATGTCCCGAAACAAATCGTATATAAAAGCCTAATATTGTTTTTGCTTTAATGGGACAGAATTCTGCTTAATCGGGCCAAAGAACAAGAGAAAAAAAGGACCAAATAAGGACCATCCAAAACCGCCAATGCAGTGTGTTAAAGTCACACAGAGGTGATCACACTCAATCAATTTCATCAGAACAACAGTTTCCGGCTGTTATAGGAGCAGATCTGATTGTTCGGGAATCAGCTTGTTAATGCAGAGTTTATGTAGCTAAGCAAGTGGACGGACATGAAGAAAACATCTTGGTTACTGTCACAACAGGCACGACACGATCACAGTTCACTAAGGGTTAACTCAGGGTTTAAACGTGGTCAAGCAGGCAGAGGTCAAAAACATGACATGGATCAGGTACATCAAGGGTCAAGTAAAGGTCGCCCGAAAAAATTTTCAAAGTTTCAAATTAAAAGTTCAGATCGGCCATGAGCCAGAGTTTGTGAAAGTTACTTACATAACCTCAGTTCTCCAAAGGAAGGGAATGTAAAATAAAGTGAGGGGAGTCTGTCGATGTGGCCACTAGGGACTGTATCAAAATTGTGCTCTGCGTTTAACTATCTAGTGAAGTTACACACACACAATAAAGTGAACACACACAAACCCGGAGCAGTGGGCAGCCTTGGAGCTCAGGGAGCATGTGTGGGGTCAGTGTCATGCTCAAGGACACTTTGAAGAACCAGCCAGAGTGGGATTTGAACCTCTTGGACACAACAGCCACAAGACAATGACACAGGAGAATCCAGCTCGCTTTGCTGAGACAGGCTTTTATGGACGAGTCTACAGGAGCTGATAGAGGTCACCTTAGAAGCAATCACTCTGAGTGTTTCTCGCTGCCGCACCAGAGCAGGATTTAATGCAGGAATTGGCTGTAGTCACTGAACATGACACAGAAATCTAATCAAGGAAATAGAGATCAACTCCGCTTCTTCGTTTTTGGGAATTTGCGCTGTCAGAAACCGTTACTTGCTCTATCTCAGAATGCTGCTATGCTTTGAGTTCTATTCATGTAATGCCAAGTAAGAACTAAGGCAGTGAATTAGGCTGTTTTTAAATCTTACATAGGCTGACATTTACACTGAAGAGTTCCTACTGAACGTGTATTCTAATTCCATGTTCTTTTCGGACACCTGCACAGCACAAAGATTGTTTTTTGTCGTGGAAAAGAATGGCAGATGCTTACGAAGCGTGTCATTTTTCACATAGTTTAGTCACACTGTGACTCATAAGACGCTGAGAAGCTACCAGCAGGTTCTACTCATCACATTTGAGAAGGAATGACGATCTAACTATCACAGGAGATTAAAAACCTGTTTTTTTCCCAACAATTGAGATGGAACGTGTAGAAATAAAATAAATGTTTTACAAGCTTTTACGCCAATGTCATTACTGTAACACAAAGCAAGTGGGCAAACAAAAAAAAACTATATATTATTAAAATAATACATCATAAAGTAATAAAAGCTATAAAAAGAAAAACTCATTCCCGCTATTATTCATTCTGGTAATGACAGGCTGCTGGAACTTAAATGGCTGTTATCAATTTCATGTTGTCCATATCATCCTTTCAAAAGAAGCAATTACTTATAAAAACCAGACAGCTAAATAACACAGTAAAGTTTATTGCACAGAAAAATCCTAAACTAATCTACCAAAAAAAGTAAAAAATAATACAACTAATTTATGCTTGCTCCAAATTGTGTTGCTCCAATAAAGCCCTTTTTAAGATAATATATACATTTTATTCAAAGTAAAACCCATAGATCCAAAAGAACAAAGTTCATCGGGTTCAGTTTTTGTAAAGTAACCACTGCAGTGAAGCAGAGAAGACAACCCGGAGATTTTCTTTGGTCTATTCCGACTCCTCGACTCCTCTGACCATTCAAGGAATTTGTGCTGGACAAAGAGACAGGTTTTCTCTTATCTAGAAACTAGTGAATCAGTATGAGGAAGAGTCTAAAGAGCAAAAGTCCAGCATCCTCAAACATCTAAGAATATGGGTGACATCATAATTGTAAAACCGTATCTGTTGTGACACACAAACTCAAGCCTTAGCAACGCAAACAGTGTCAAACTAATCAAGTCTTTTTAAATCAGACCAAAGTATCAGAGTAAAATAAAATATGTACGCTTTTATCATACTGCGTTCATTTACACTTTTCTTTTCATGTTTTAATTTACGTAGCTAATTAACGTAGTTCTCTCAAACGGTTAGGAATGAAAAAAATTATCATTCATTCATCCTTAACTGTCAATTAAGGATAAGGATGTAAATTTGATTCTTAGGGAAAGCACAATAATACACTTTTTATTACAAAATAGTAAGTCAGCAAGTATAGAAACATTCAGTAATTCAAGCGATAGATCAACACAGATCCTTCCAGAACCGAAACAACCTGTTCCTACAAGGACGTCAGGTTCCAAAGCACAACTAATTCAATAATTGATGATGGTGGATTGCTGTGGGGGCGACTATAAACGGGATGTGGAGAAGAAAAGGCAAGTGAAAGCAAGAGAAGAAGAGGGTGCTCTCTCGCATGGTCAGGGCGCTCCAGAATGTCGAGCTGGTCTCCAGTTTGCACTTGGTAAAGGCGCCCTCGACAAACAATGGCCACTTATGTTTCCATAGGGACTGGAGCTTATGGGAAGGCTTGACTCCGTCTCTCCTCTAGAGGCTCATTAAAGAGCAGAAAAGCATGTGTGTGTTACGGAGATCAGCAAAAGTGTGTGGCACAAGGTGATTTACAAGGTGAGACGGCAAATATTATCCACAATTTGTAGCTCAATCCGTCGTTCACCACACCAAGGGTTTGGGATTTGACTTCTGTGGGAAACTTTACATTGATTCAATGTTTACTGAAATGACATATTTGGATAGACATGTCTGCTAAATTATAAAAGTAATATAAACATGACTCTGAAATAATAAAAATACTGCAATTTTCTTACTATAAGGGGCAATAAGGGTATTTTTCCAAAATTTTTTCCCCGATTATAAGGCTCACACTCATTTATTTTCTGTGTGATATTGTATTTGCAATATATAATTATTATATTTTAAGTATTCTTAACAACTGTTTTTGTTAACGTTATTTTTAAACAATTTCCATGCATATATGTGTTTTGTCATGATCACAGGTTGTGAGTATATGAAACGGAGAAGAGAATTTCTCCATGGGGATGAATAAAGAATTTCCCATTCTGATTAGTTAAATTATTTTGAAGAATCAAAAAGAAAAAAAGAACTATGGAGAGCCAAGGCTTCTAATTTTAAGCTATTCGAATTTCCCGTAATTCACATGACCAAACTTGTCGGCTAAATATTTGAAAGTCAGGCTACCGATGGAATAATTTAATCTAGCAAAGATGCAATAGAATAAAAAAAACTCCATGGTTGCAGTCCCAAGTTGCACAATGCGGTGGGTTTAAGTTTAATTTGAGGCGAAAGTGCCGGCCTGAAAGCCGAGACAGTTCCTCGGTGATGACAGCAGGTAATTAGAGAAAGCGTGGCAGACATCTGGTTCATCGAAGCATCGGTGCCCGTTCTCACATAACAGACTAATAAAGCGTGAGTGTGGGAAATGTCTTGCTCAGAGCAGTGGATTCTTTCCTTCCTCTGAGCAGAAGAATGGCTCCTTGGCCCTCGGAGAGGAATGCCGAGCAGGTTAACACAAGAAGTCGCCAACACGTCTGCACACGTCTACACGCTGCACGCGGTGATTCGCCGCACAAAGGCAGCAGCATCTCAGCTGACATATTGTCTGTACGTGACGCTTTCTGTGTAGCTTTGAAGTGCCAACAGTTCCTCTTGTGCCGACAAGAGAAGACAAAAGCCAGCTAATATTGGTGGGATACAGCCGGAAGAGGGGCAGGAATTCCAATCATGCGTTTTTGGCTTTTGCAGACGCCGTGTAGTGCGACAAAAGTGTCTCTGGATAAAATTACCACTTGCCGGGGAAAATAAATGGGTGGGACGGGGGATTGTGTCGACTTCAACAAGAGGCTGATTTCAGCTGAATGGTTGGAATGAACAAGCCCTGTCATCTACAACACTCGTGTTACCCTCAGACTGAAACACCAGACGACTTACACACTACGAGTCTCTACACAGCAGAGAAAATCTGTCTGCCTGTCTGTTTGTCTGTATTCAATCGTCCCTCCATCAGTCCGTCTGTCAGTCTATCAATCACTCTATTTGTCTGTCTGCCCGCACGTTCATCCGCCAGCCCACCCGTTCGTTTGTCGGTCCGTCTATCTATCTATCAGTCTGTCCGCATATCCATCTGCCCACGCGTCCGTCCGTCTATAGATAGATAGACTTTATTTATGCCACTAGAAGAAATTTTTGAAATTTCTCAGCCTCTATCCCTCTATTCCTCACCCTATATGTCTGTCTGTCTGTCTGTCTGTCTGTCTGTCTATGTATTTATCCATTTGTCTATTTATCATCTGTTTATCCATCTATAGATTAATCTATCCATATATCAATTTATCCATCTATCCATCAATTAATCTATTCAACCACCCATCCATCTATTTATTAATCTACGCATCTGTCCACCCAACTATTCAACCATCTATCATCTATCTATCTATCCACCCATTTGTCCATCCATCACCTATATATATATATATATATTTTTTTTTTAAATATATTTGATAAAGCCATATCAGTTATTTCATAGTTTTGTTCTAAATTGATATGCCTTCTAAAGCTCAAACTGAAATCAGGAGCGATAATCATTATTTCCAATCCACGCTCATTGTAATTTAATTTTAAATTGTACATTTTCAAAAATAATTTATTTCTGATTTGGTGAAAAAATTCCACATAAGCACACACACAAACAAAACAGACACACACACACAC
>CM051495.1:12749627-12787396 GCA_028031935.1 Paedocypris micromegethes
CACACACACACACACACACACATTCACAGAAAAGCAACAACATTTGTATCTTTCTCCGTTCTCATATGAAATACCTGACAAGTGCAAGAACTAAAAATGTGCATTCACTCTATTCATTCAAATATCAACGTGTAAATCATCATACCTTACGGTAAAGACCAGCTCCCAACTCAAAATTGAAAATACGTAACGTCGATATTCTCATTAACACCCCCCGCCCACCTTCTCACGCACTACTTTACATACATATAGCTTTTTTGTCTAGTTTTTTTGCAGAATTACTAAAGATGTTGGGTGAACACAGGATCACCCAAGGGCTGGAATTCCTGCCTCAGACAGCATGTCCCTAATCTCATTATCTGAATGAGTATGAGATCTGCATTCCTCACCCCCCATCCCCTCACTCCAATCTCAGGTCTGGTCCACTTCGTTTCTGCTTCCCTTTTGATACGACAGCGGGCACATCAAAAGCTCTTATAGAAGAAACAGGATCCAGCTCAGAAGAATTACTCCTCTGTAATCTACAGAACACAACCATCTCCACCAGCAGCCAGGACAACCTGTCAAACGCAATGGTTTTCGCTAACCATCAAGAGAAACACATAGTGCTACTAAATGGACAAGATGGCTCTTCTTAAATGCCAGTGAAGTGGCAACGACTCTAGTGTCAGTCCTTTGCGTTGTTCAGTTGCATGTGTCAGGAATGACATCACACTTCCTTTCACTGAGGACAGAATAGTGAAATATGACAGTTGGCTAGCAAAAAATCCCAGACAAGCAAAAATTGAAGGGAAATAATTATACCGTAAAGCCTCTATTAGAAGGCCATGGTGTTCTATTAGAGATGGACTTCAATTAAAGGTTTTAGGGTGTGTTTAATGGAGTGGAGTATTAAAATTATAGTTGTGATTTATCTTTACAAAAGGAAAAATTAAAAGTATAAGGTATAAGAATTCACACATGTGGTGAACAGCAATCCAATCTAAGACTTTTCAAAAGGTGACTTTAAGGTTAAGCTTAAGAGACAAATTTTAATTAATATGCCAAACAGATTGATTTGAAGTGGAGCACTCTCTCAAATGCGTCTCTTGGAAGAGTTACTCTTTTGTGCGTCATTGGCTTGAACCTATCTGTCCATTTTGATTAAAACGTGATTAAAAAGAGGTGATTAAACTGAGGATAGTGGCCAGGTCTGGCCAGAATCGTCCTAGAATTCGTATTTTAAGTTGTAAAAAGCCAGAAGTTATCAATTATTTAAATAATTTAACATTTAATTGTGAAAATGTTTTGCTTTTTATGCAATTTCAAGACGGCCCAATCTTCATTATAAATATGCAAATCTCATTTTACAATCAATTCGCTTTGGAAAAAAGAGCAATTTGGTTTGTAATCATTATGACCTTTGTGTGAATATTTCTAAAATCTCAAAAAGAAGCTTGAAGCAAAACTCGACATAAATTATTAACCCACACACAGTAGCTTGACGTACTACGCGTGCTTTCCCAGCCACTATAACAGTTCTGGGAATATTAATAGTTAAAATATTTTGAAACCACAAAGAGCAGGGGGAGCATAAAAATCCTATTAACCGATACAAAAGCCGCACTGTTTGGCTGAGAAACGGCGGCACTTTGCTTTAATGAAGTGTACCGCCAGCGCCGAGCTCGCGGACCACGGGGCCCAAAAAACCCACCAAACAGCTGATGGAAACCACAAATCCTTCAATCTAAAGAACTCACACCTGCACGCGGTGCCATTCTCTGCTTTCGGCAATATGCATCGGGCAGTGCCAGCTGGGATACCAAAGCAGGACAATTGGAGCGTATCCCACTCCCATGAGACGGGGGACAATAAAAGAGCCATTTAGTCTGGAGAGTGAGGTGCTGGAGAGGGTGCGAGGAGGTTTACAGGAAAGGACATGCTCCGACAGATGAAAGCTTCTCCCTTACGTCCGCTTTATGAGACACAGGGTTTGTTTTGACTGTCTCCTGGCTTTTAATATACATGATAAAGGACGTCCTTAGAAAAGACAGCTTAAAAGCGCAAGCCCACCAGCAACTGAAAAAAGGGTAGAGTGGTTCCCTGACAATAGTATTCGCTTCTCTGTCAGACCGGTGTTTCGCTCATAACTTCCTGTGTCAAGTTTAAAACATTTTCTAAATAGAAAATTAAAAAAAAAATTGAAATACATACTGTATTTTTTATAAATAGAAGTAAATAGAAATATATATACACTATAAGAGCAAATTAAATTGAGCGTGTGTGTGTGTGTGTGTGTGTGTGCGTGCGTGCGTGTGTGTGTGGATATGTATCAAATGTAAATTTAAAAAATGAAGAACTAAAATACTTCACATTTTCATTTGTTTAGTTATTTTCGCTTACAATCTTCACATTTTTGTTAGAAACTTTTTTTTGCTTCAGATTTTTTTGTGTGTTTCAGATTTTTGTGTTTGGACTTCTGGCGCTAGTTTCACATGGGGGCGGTCCTTACTCTGATTGGCAAATGAGAATGTGATTGATGCGTGTGTGTGTGTGTGTGTGTGTGTGTGTGTGTGTGTGTGTGTGTGTGTGTGTGCAAGAAGCACCAGTTTGAGACTCAAAATGTGAATTTGGGGGCTGTGTCCTTTCTGTACAGAATTGGCATGTTCTATTGTGCGTGGGTTTCTTCTGGATTTCCGGTTTCTTTCCACGCAGGTTGACCTCAAACTCTCACCTTGAGTCGCAAACGGAACCTTCTTGCTGTGAGACAACGGCGCTACCCAAAGTGCCACATAATTCTAAATGTCAAATTATACAGAAATAAACAAAATAACAAATTGAAAAAAAGAAAGAAAAAGCTGATAAAAACAAGCGGGCTAAATGCAGGAACACACACACAGTATTTCTCCACTGTATTACTCGGTCACGCCATCTAAAGTCCTTTCACAAGACCGGAGCGCCTAAACATCAAGCATTAGTGAAGGCGTACATAGCAAAAATAGTTCAAAAGGAATAAACAATAGAGTGAAATGTGTAAGGATTGGTGTGTGAGGTACTGGCATCCCCTTCCTGTAAGCCGAGGAGGATTCCCGAGTCAATTCCAGAACAGAACCAGGCCGCAGAGAGTAAAACTGAAAACTGACGCAGAGGCTGATGACATGACATGATGTCAGAAAGCAAGAAATGAGGGAAAAGAAGAAAAAAAAGAGCGACGTGAGGATGAAAATCACTGTCTTACCTGAAAGTGCCGTCCACAAGGTCCAAGATGGAACATGAAAGAAAAAGAAGAGAAAGTCAGATCAGTTTTGCACATCTGATACACAACATTGATTCGGATCCAAAATGCGCCAGCCAATCCTATCCCTAATATTCTAATCCCAAACTGATACTTTTAAATGCTTAAATACACAAAACACACACACGTTTGGGTATACATACAAATGTATTTTTATATACAAAACACACATCAACACCAAACTATGCATCTGTGTACAGCTGAACCTTTGGATCTAATTTTGTCTAACGTCTTTTTAAGTGCTTAAAAAGAGCAACTGTGATTGGTTCATGTTTGTCCAGTCACGAGTCTCCAGTGGCTCTTTACTTGCTTTCAACAAACAGAGCAAAATAAAGCGAATTTCATAGTTGCATGTATGAGTTTTTTCTTTCAACACTCAGTTTAACTACTCACAAGCGACAGGAGAGAAACGTCTGTCACTCACTGAGTTCAAATATTATTCCCACATTGGAGAATTGTATTTTTCACTTTACCAATGTTACATACGTAGATAGATCGGCCAGAACCCATTTATTTAGACTTTACTTACCATATAATTCCAGACTTTATTTAGTTAAAAAGGCCAAGATCAGGACATTCCTCATATGGCAAATGACAATTTAAAAAAACAAGCTAATACATAAAGAGTAAATCACATGTTTAATCGTTTTGATTAAATAGTCATATTAAAGCAAATCCGATGGAACGCGTGCTTTAACCAGTGCCTTTCTACATTCTGTGAATTAAAAGTTGACCTTGGTTTTAAATCACACTGTAGAAGACTTTATTTATTTTAAAAGATTAAAATCAGGACATTCCTCGCACGGCTAATGACGATTTAAACAATCACACCGATACATAAACAGTAAATCACATGTTTTATTCTCATCATCATATTGAGAGTTGCTCCTCAGGTTAGTTTATATAAATTTTACACGAGCCTCCATAAACAAATGTGCTGGCAACACCAAGGTCAAGGGTTTGTATCTCATAAGAAGATGAGACTTTGGTGTAATTTATGCTGTTTTTGTTCTTATTTTTATAGTCACTCATATGGCAGAGCTGGTCTTAGCAGCCACGTGGGTTGAGAGTTATGGAATCAGAATAGTGCCAAAACTATGAAACGTAAATTTTAAAGATAAGAAACAAAAATGCTTCACATTTTTTTTGCTTACAATCTTCACATTTTTGTTTAAAACTTTAATTTTGCTTCAGAAAAGTTCCATTTTTTTTTTATTCAAATATTTGGGGTACGGCCCTTACTCTGATTGGCGAGTGAGAACGGGATTGGCAGCAATCACATTTTCACCAGCCAATCCGAGTAAGGGCGCCCCCACATGAAACTAGTGTCCGAAGTCCAAGTGCAAAAATCTGAAATGAACAAAAAAAAAAGTTTCAAACTAAAACGTGAAAATTGCAAGCGAAAAAGAAAAAAAAATGTAAATATGTAGCATTTTGTTCATTGCTTAGAAATGTGCGATATTTTTGGCACTAATTTGATTCCATAAGGATAAGGAAGTGAGGTGACGAGACATAGAGGGTTGAATTGCCAGGAATTAAAATGCACACACTTAATATTATATTGTTAATAGTCTGTTGCAATCATAAAGCCGAGAGAAGACGTCTTACTGTAAATTAATCCGCAGATACGTTCTACCCGAGGGGCAATGTAGTGAAACACAGCTGCCACATCAAACAACAGCCTGCACAAAAGTACAGCCGTGATCCGCACAAAGAGGACGAACCGTTGACATCACATGTCTTCGGTAAAGTAGTGTACTGATGTCTGCCAAGCTCCATCCTTTCCTCAGCTGTCATCTCTCCACTCTGACACGCACTGAAATATTCACAGCATGACCAGACACATAGAAGTTCTCCAGCCGCCTTCAGCGCCCGCCAACATCCCAGCGACCAGGATAGTCGCCTTTTATTTCATGCATATTTAAAGCGCTGTGATCTGCCCGGGTTGGCGATATTAAAAGGAACTGAACTCGGCACACTCATTACTCAAGTAGAAGTATAAACAGTAGACTAGTAAAAAAAAACTTCCGTGGAAGAAAACGTATCAACTCAACTTTTTACACAGGTAAATGTGCTGGTTTAATGATAAAAATGACATTTTTAATGGTATAGGGCAGGGGTACTCAATAGGCGGACTCCGGTCCGCATCCGGACCCAGACGCGATTACTTTTGGACCGATGGCAAAACCAACATGCTACTCTTGTGATCAAAATCCAAAGGAGTTTTCGGTGGTCACGCAATTTTTATTCTGCATTGTTCATTCACACACACACACGCACCAACGCAAACGAATATATTTATAAATGTATATAATTTATCTTGAATGATTGTACTCGTTTTAGCTGCGGCATTTGTCCAATCACAGCCGCTGTAAGAGCAACGTGACAACTACGTCATCTGTTTGCGCTCTGGCGGCATTCAGTTACTTCAAGACCACGGCCGCGGCGCTTAGTCGCTCAGGTCTTCAGGGTAGCCAGGCGAACGGGCGCTCTGTCGTTTGCGTAAATTGAGAGATTTTTTTAACCTTAAAGAATATGGCAAGCTGGCCGTCGATTAGAAAAGAAATGTTGACTTTGAAAACTGCAAGTTTAAGAGTGAGTGGACAGAATAATATGCATCCGCGTGAAGCAGAAAACCAATGTGTTTAATCTGCAACGAGTCAGTAGCAATCGTCAAAAGTGATCGTGAAATGCCATTATTAATCCAAGCACGCCCAATTTGAACAAATTATCCTCCATTGAACAAAATACATTGGAATACTTCTGTAAATTGCACATTTTTATCAATAATTACAAACCGCACAACATTGTTTGTACTTGTACCAGTACTTGAAAATTGCACATTTTTGTCACTTGTTTTTTGTAAAAATGCACAAAATGCACGTTTTTTGTTACTTGTTTTTTTTGTAAAAATGTATGTCTATCTGTAAAGAGCATGGATGAGTAGAGAAAGCAATTTCGACTCTGCACGTCCAGTACGTACAGCAGAGTTGACAATAAAGCTGACTTTGACTTTGACTCCACACACACACACAGGCAACGAAAGTCTCAAATGTGTCCTGGGACAACACAAGACACCTTTCTCTAATGCTGAAATGGTCAATGAGTGTGTGAGTGAAGTGGTGACTGCTCTGTTTGAAGGGACTCAAAAGGATAATTCACAATTAATTTATGAAGATGTTTTGGGTCTTACAAACCTCACACAAGGAGGGATTACATTTATGAAGTAGTGACACATGTTGTTTCTATACGGATGACGTGCCATTCACATAGCGTTTCATATTTGCAACTTGACCGATATTTTTCCGGACCTCGGACTGAACGGAAACTTCGTAAGTGGACCCTTCAAGTTTATAATTGAGGACCCCTGGTATAGGCCAATACTGTTATGATATATTAAAAAGGTGCCATATATAATTACATTGAAAATTCATACCTTTTGTTACAATGCAAACACATTAAAGAACCATATATGCACAGTATTAAAGTTTAACATGTGGTTAACAAGTGGAAAATATGATGACAATAACTATTGATATATTAAGAATTGTGATGGTGAAAATTCTTTATGTCATCAATGACATTTATTGGGGTGAAGTAGCAAAACAACACCATTTAAGCACGAATCACGCATCAAAGATTTATCAAAGATGTGTCAAAGAAGTTCTTTGACACGTCTCAACCACAATCAAGTTTACCGTAACAAGCTGACGCAATTTATATGGATGGTTTTTTTAGATGATGATGACAACGCGACAATAAAACTAACTGAAATGAAAATAGGAGTATCGTGGCTATTTTTAAAGAACAAGAAAGTATACATCTTTGTATAACAATAAAAGTATGCAAAAAAAATGTACTCAAGCAAAGTATAAAAAAGCCAAGATTCTACTTAAGTAAAGTAACAGACTAAGTTGTTATTTATATCTTCTTAATTGTTCTATAGATGTGTTTACTACGTGGGATCTGTCCATTATCACCCTTATAAAAAAAAACAATGTTTTCTCAAATTTTTTTTTGTGTTCTTTTATTTTTATTTTGTATTTCATTTTACTGCTTTAGAGCCAGTGTTGGGTAAGTTACTTTTAAAAAGTAACTAATTACTAATTACTGATTACTTTACCATTTTGTAATTAAATTACTTTTCTAATTACTGTGTCTGAAAAGTAACGTAATTACCTAATGAGTAAATTAACCAATTACTTTTTAAAATTCCTATAAACTTTCAAAAAACTAATTATTCAAAAATATAACAGTAAAACATGAAATAGTCAAGTCTTTTAGTTTTTTGAATCATCTTTATTACATTCCATAAAACATTCTATAATAAATTAAGTTCTCCGTAGTAAAAGTTACCTTCTGTTAGGTAAGAAACAAAATTTCCAAAAAACAAAATATATTCTGCGACAATAAATGCTGCTAAAAGACTCAATTCTGCAAGACGCAGCGTCTTTTCCACAAAGTCACCTGCAATCGTACGTTAAGCTTCAGACACGTTCAGACTCTTTCTGCTGTTGTTAAATCAAGTTAAATCAAGTTATCATCATCTTCCGTGTCGTCTGTTTAGCTGCCGTTTCAGCGCTTCGGCTCTGATACTCGCGCTATTAACAGCGGCCAACAGTGTTTTATCCGCAGAAAGTATCTCACAAATGACTGTAATGTTCATATCCGCGTGTTTCACAACAGCGAAGTGACTTGAATACGTGTTGTCATTACGGAAAACAGTCACTAGCTGCAGCCGCAGAGTCCGACCGAGTCACACTGAGTCCGCCCAACCCGGACGTCTCCGCCACTTTAAACACGACCGTCGCAAACTGTCGCGATCCACGTGCAACAGCCGTAAAGCGACGTTAAAGCGGAAAATTAAACTTTTCCAAAAAGATAAAAAAAAAAAAATAAACAATGAGATTCAGCTAATTTAATTATTTTATATTGTAACGCAAGTACATTGAAAGTAACTGTAATTAAATTACGTTACTTTACTTTTTCAGTGAAAAAGTAATTTTATTACTGTAAAGCGTTACTTTGTTACACCCAACACGGTTTAGAGCACAATTTCACAATTTCAATTACAATATGAGCCCTTGTGGCCATACTGATAAACTCACTGCACTTGTTGTGGTAAGCCATGTCCTACACTCCCATGGCCTTCTATTAGAGGTTCTAGGGTAATGGACATTTTATGATTGCAATGGATCAGCCAATAATGAGGGGTGTAATCTAAGGAGGGTGTATACTACCATTGGGCCCAGAAAAGGAAGTAGCTTCGAAAAATGGTTTGCCACTAAATTCCACCTTCTTAAATAATTCTGTATTTTCAGAAAGAAACATGCCTCACAACACAGATAATAAAAACGGAAAGAAACTGGGTTAAGATCGGGTTAAGTAACCTTGACCGATCAAGTCTTGTAGCAGAAAGCATCAAAGCCGACCCTGGCTAAAGCACAGGGTGACCTGAAGCACACCACGCATGGCCACTCTTAAAAGGAAGTTCATAATGGACTCAGGTGCTTTGTACGAGAAAATGTGCGAAACTTGTAACGTTTCCAGGGGACGTGTGGAAGTGTCTGGTAGGACTTTTCAGATTACTTCTTGAGTTTAAACCGCTTGTCTGATGCGTAGATGTGAATAAGAGCTGAAAAGAAGAGGTGGGGGTTGATCTTCCACTATCAAGCTGCTGGTGCCGTGATGGTGTGATAACTTCTACTGGGATAAGACACTAGACAAAATAGAACCCATCAGCTCGATACGCATCATGTCTGACCTGCACGTGCTTCCTTTTTGTGTGCAACACAGAAAAAGTCCAAATTAGTCGCGAAGTCAGAAACTAGCTTGGTGCACTTAATATATTAAAAGGATCATCATGTACCAGAAAAGTACACAGTCACCGAAGCGTGACATGATAATTTACCGCACGCCAGTGATTCGAAATACAACACAGCAGAGTTGGAGAAGCAATTCCCTTCTCCACACAGTTGCCAAACACGTGTGGAACGTTCTAGCACTGTTGGACATCACTCAGATCTCGCTACTGACTTATACAAGTTGCCAGATTTGTTATCTTACAAAAACACTTTCTGCCATAAAGAACAAAAACAAACAGGACTGAACTTTGATCCAACTTGAAAATGAAGCATCCCAGCATTTGTTTTCCCCTCAACAAACGCTTAAAATGCATTTAAATCAAAAGTCCGAACCGTTCTTGACGTGAAGGGTTAAAATCGAAGAGCATGACTCGGCCATCACAGAAATTACACTGCTGCCTTTAACAGCACTAGGAGTAATCAAGTTGCACAGCAATCTTCATTAAGAGCAGAAGCACTCTGCTTTATTGAGATGCAGAGGAGGGATCTGACAGCACACCGCACCAAAGAGGAATTTATTGATCCTGCTTAATGCAATAAGTATTCAACTTATTCCCCCACCCCGTTCTATTTTTATCCCTGCTAGACGGAGGGCAAGGATGGACCGAGAGCCTGTACCACATTAGACGTCGTAGTCTTAATGGAAAGTGAGTCCATGGAATAGCAAATCATTTCAGGTAGTCGGTGTGTGTGTGTACGTGTGTGTGTGTGTGGGGGGGGGTGCGCGTGTGTGTGTGTGTGTTGTTGCTGAACCAGCCCACCAGCTGTTCAGCAACAAAAACAGTGATCACAAAAAACTTTTTGCCTCACATTGTGCGGAAACTTAAAAAAAATTATTTCTGTTAAAGATAATAAAAAATAAAAAAGAAATAATGTTAAAGAAAAAAAAAACATGGAAACTGATTAGTGTATAAAACTTTACAATGTACAACCCCCCCCCATATAATAGATTATGAAACCCATAAAATAATAATAATGAATAATAAAATAATTAATTTAAAATAATATACATTATTATCAAACCAGAATAAATAACAAAATGCTTATAATTATTAGAAAAGTTATAATAATTGAATACAAGTTAATGAATTATTTAGTTAATCAAATAGCATATGTGCAATACTTTGATACCCCCTTTAGTATTAATAAACTCAATCTAATCTAATCTAATAATTTATCTGTAACAGATGAATAAAATGAATACAAAATAAGTGACAGTAAATAAACTTAAAATCGCTAGCTCAAACTGATATTGCAGCAATGACTCTTTAAAATAATTTATAAATAAAAGGGCAAATTAATGTCCAGAAAGTTCAAAGGGATATTCAGTACACAAGGTAAAAAGTGGCCAGTTTTCAGTGTGGTTCATATCCCAAACTACTTTCACTGTACAGCATCTGCCGAGTCTCTGCTCGAGCTTTAAGAGAAGAAAATAAATCATCTGCAGTGCTGATGTGATACATCACTCTCATTTACTCCAGATGTTTCTGCATCTCGAATGTACTGTCATTAAAACACGTTACCCAGCCAAAACTCTGTGATAATGGTTTTTACATATGCAAATGTTGCTTATTCATTTCTATAGAGTAAAAAGAAAAATGCATAAAAAGACACTGCGTAAAAGTAAAGCTAACATGTCTATCAACGTAGAATTAGCATTCTTTATTTGTTGCCATAGCAACCTATATTTATTATAGATCTTAATATGTCATAATTACTCAAACGTTTCATCTGAAATTAGCGGTGGATTGTGGGAAAAACAATATATCAAAACTCTGAGACAAAAGTGCAGCCAAAGGCGATTTTCTTTCCGCAATAATGGTTTAGCAGTCTTAAAACGGAGCGAAGCGAATGATTAATGTTGTGCTTCTGAGTCTCCAACCTCAGGAAGTCTTAAATCAAAACCGTATTTTCTTTTTAACAGCTAAACTAATGAAGTTATAACAACAGCAGTCTCACAAGGCCTCCCTTCTCTAATAAAGGCGGGGGAAAAATTGCTTCCTGCCGCCGCGAATGTGACAGCCTGTCATATTGAGAAAAATGTGCAAAGCTAATTGGCTAATCGACCTTAGCAGGTCCTGGAGAAAAAAAAATAATATCAACCTTGCATCTAAATATCTCCTCAAAGCTGAAAACACTCCAGTCGGATGCTGGATTTCCATAAAGGGATATCAAGAATTTGGAACATCTCCTTCTTAGGGGACGGTGGGCGTTCCTGGCTCCTACAGGTTCATTGAGTGGAAAGGGTTATGATTGCATGGCTGACAGGACCAATCCAGTTATGTTTTCATAAATCACCAGTGACTCATTTCAACCTGTCATGGTCTAAACATGCGTCTAAATCAGTGGGTTCTTCTCTTTATATATGCCTGGAGACATTGTGAGAAACAGACATTCTTCTCTTCTGACTAGCTTCACAACACTTTTATTTCGCCAGTGTTACCAATTTATACACACACTGGGAATACACTGAACGAATTTGATGTTAGGATTCGTTTTTTAATAGCTGTTATTTATTATACTGCGATCAATATTGATTTTGACTTCCCAAGCGTGATTTAAGCACGACTCCATTTCAAGCAGGGGGTGAGAGAAAGTTCTGGCTGAAACCCAAGGCTGATGTGTTTCAGAAGATGACTATTTTTAATTTTATCGGGGTATAAAGGGATGTAGAGAAATCTCCTGCAGTCTCTTAAAAGCAGTTTGTTTCATTTCGGTGTCACTGGGAGGTGGTGCCAATCTCTGTGACTGGGCCTGATGTAGGCGGGGCACACACTATGCGGCCAGCCAATCAAACTGACTCAATTTTAATGGAAGGAAACTGGAGTGCCGACAACTTAATGTGAACATGTGAAGAACATGCAAACTCTGACCTCAAACTCATGTCATCTTTGCTGTGTGAAGCAGTAGTTACGTTCACATTTTATCTAATAAAAGAAAAAGTTGGGAATTAAAGTTTATCAATTATTTTTTGTCACTCCTCCAAACTGCATTTTAAAAATCTATTGTTAAACTACATCAAACCACTTCTCTTCCAAAACCTCCGTCCACACATTGAGAGTCTGACTCTCTTCCCACCCACCGTGTTTCCTCTAACTTAAGCGCGACCCTTGACCCCTGTCATAATAACAGAGGCCTGTAATCTCTTTCTGTCTGTTACCACACTGTCCCACATTACCACACTGTCCGCGGATCAGGGCTCGAGTGCAAGGTGTACAACCAGAAGTCTGAGGATAAAATGATTCACTTTATTTCTGCAGAATAGTGTGTTTACATCTTTATAACTACACGTTGTACACAATTACAGTTATTACAGTTAAGTCTAAATCTAAATTTTGTAATTGTCAAAAATTTAACTTTTGACCAACCCAACAACACAAAAAAATTAATTTGTAGAAAGCAAACACACAAACACGCACTCGCACACTATTACAGTATACAGTATAGCTACTGTTTCTGTCCATCAACGCAAGAAGAAGACAGAAGTCACATGACTAACAAATGTGGGTCAGGTTAGGACACAAGAGCTTCTACAATTCCACCCTCATTTTCAATTATTCAGCAAACAAACGATAGATTGACATTGATCAATGGTGTAGAAAAGAAGCTCGAGTAGCAACAGACATACAATAGACATAACTTTTCTTTTTTAAAACACTGTAATAATGAAAGAGACTTTGTTAAATAGCATTTACTGTAAATGGTACTGTATAAACTTTATATAGTAACACTGTATTTACGCAAACATAAGCACCCGTTTTTTTTTCCAATTTTAGCGTCTCAAACACTTGGGAGGTGCTTATAATCTCCGAATTCAAATATATACGTAAATATAAGCGCAAATTTTTCCACATTTCAAATGACGAGCAATCACAAATAAATGAGAACACTTTTATTTACTTTTAGTTTTTATTAGCTAAGAAACAGAAATAAAGAAACATTAGTCACACAGCGACACTTAGCAGGGGCTAATTAAATTATTACAACAATAAAATGATTATTATTGGAACAGACGGAGCATTCAGTAAATTAGCGCTAATGGCTAACGAGTCACAAGTTAGGTTTGTTAAATAAATAAAAAATTATTTTCTTTCAATTTTTTTGTGCCTTTGAAAAATGTGTAATTTGCGTACATATGGTATTATTTTTTTCCCAGATAAACTAGAGAAAACTCTATGTTAAACTAAATATATAATTTACCAACAAACAGCAGAATGTAGAATAAACTTGTTTTGTGTAGTTTGTAAATTTTAAATTCAGGATTTGTGTTTTTATTTTAAAAAAGCAGACTAGATTATCACATCTGTTAATCCACTTCCGCAGGTCAGCGTCTTCCATCCACAACCTACAGAGACTGTTGTGTTTTTACTTGTAGCGTTTAATAAAAAAAAAAAACTGGCAAGCCATCCAGCATGCAGAGCTTACACATCCACAACTAAATCACAAACAAGAAAGAACTTGCAGTGGCAAATTCAGCGGGGGCTTTGTGCTGTACCTGTTGAAACATCTCACAGATGTGTCAAGCAGATCTCTGAAGGAAAGCAGAGGCCTGTCAAAGCGATCTAACGCGGGTCAAGGCCTCGGCCTAATTGATTTCCTGTGGAAACTATAAGGGCTGCAATATGCCATCAATCACGCCAGTGTGCTTTAATACTGGGCTTCTGTGCACCCATAAAACGATTTATAATCATAGAAATACATTTCATATAGATACTGTAAATATAATTCCAGTATTTAGCTTCATTCATTGGAGAATTTTTCATTTCCGAGGTGCAAGTAAATTCTAGCCATAATAAATAGGTGGGGAACGGATGTCGTACAAATCTAATCAATAGAAGAACAATGTAAATTTCATATTTTTCCCCATTTAATCTGTAGAAAGTGACTGTGCATTCAATTGGTCAGAATTGCTGCACAATCCAAGCCTCATAGAATTGACAATTTGGAAATTTCATATAAAATAATTTAATATACTGAAAAAAAATACTGTATTTTTGGACTATAAGGCTGGATTATAAAGTGCATCATATTTAACCATCTATTTTTGTAGTCAATTCCACATATTATAAGACGCACAGTCAATTTTTTTAACCTTTTTAAACCTTTTTTTTTAAACCTTTGGCAGATTTTAAGTACGCATTTATACAGTAGTACGAAAATTACAATAATCCTAAATCGGAGAATTGAATGCTGTTTCTCAATCCTTACAGTACTGTATGTGTGATGGGACTGAGGAATTTGAGTCAGAATAAGGATTAAAACATACTTTTTTGGTTAGTTTCTGAAAGAGCAAATTTCACCATAAAACGTCAAAGCTTTCCGGAGAAGTTTCCGGTTTCTATTAGTTTTATTAAGGCGAGATCAATGTGAGGCAGTCTGCTCAAATAAATCAGGTTAATAATTGGAGCGGCTTTGGGCCCGACAAGCCACACTTCAGCACTAATTATTCATGGCAGAAAATGTTGAAGTGCATCAGATGCTCCATAAATACCAACGTCTTTGGCACAGACAACGTTCTATGCTTTAAGAGTGACGCAGTGGCTCAAAAACTCCATCCCAAAGGCAACAAGACTCTGATTGTTTTGCATTTTAGAGTTTAAAATTACAGCATGATTCACCCTAAATGCGTATTCAAAGCAAAATTCCAGCTTCCCCACAAACACGCCATCGACTTCCTGTAAGTGATGTGTAGTAATAAATTACCAAGGAAGTCTTTAACAACTTGGAGAACAAACACAACTTCTCGCACGAAAACAGCAAGTTTTTCTTGCAACTAAAAAGCAAGGGAAATACCAGCGAGACAGAAGAGACCAAAGAGGCAAAGTAATGAGAAAGGAGTTCATTGTTCCTAAAAAGTGACTGCAGACTCAATCTGACACAGGTATTCAGCAAATAAGGACGCCATTGTGCTTGCCAACAGGCCGAAGAAAAAAGAACTCCTGCACACAAACACCTGTTGGAGCCAAGACCAAGCTTGAGATTTAAAACAAAAGATTCCTCCCAAAACCCCTTCATTTTTAATCTAAATAAATTCTGTATCTCAGATTATTTAACATTCCACAAGAATGTTTGCACAAAACCAGAGAAAAGGAGGATGAGATGTCTTATTCGCTATCTGGTTTAGAATTCTTTCAGTCACGTTCTCTGACTCCCAAACAAATGACCGTCAGTGCAGATCTAGAGCAGTGATGCCCAACCTGCGGCACGTGAAGATGTCACAAGTTTCCCGCTCTTTTATTTTAACATCCGCCTAAATGGCGATTTTAGTCCATCTACAAAATATGTGAAAATATTTTTAAAATCTGAGACGACCTTCAGATGACTCTGAAGGACACATTTTGAGAAAAAGCATTGGGGTTTTACTCTGAACTGTCAGCAGTGAACTTTCTGAATTTGTGAAGCTAAGGAAAAAAAATTATCACTGCATTAACTTTTACCGTGATGAAGAGACAAAACCTGGCAAACATCCTCGAAATACAAACCATTGTCTTCATTCTGTAGGAATCAGTGTGACAAACAGAAACCTTCTGAAACCTCTTTTCCTGTAAAACATCTGCAGATGACACACTAATAAAATTAACACTATATTGTGATTCAGAACATTTTTTTTTTTTTTAATAATCTTAACTATACGTTTTGGCCCACAAATTTGACTGCAAAGTTTGGCCGCCATTATATGAAATATTGGGCCCTAGTGATCTAGAGGTTTGAACTTGTGATGCGAAGATTGCAGGCTTAAATCTTTTAAACTTCGAATTTGGTTCCCGTTGACTTTACTTGGCAAACCAACCTTAATATTGTTCTTACACACAGCGATCAAAATGTTCTTCCAGTTCCAAAGTGCCAGTTTCCTGCACATCTGGCCATAGTAAAAGTAGAAATGAGCAGACACTTTCCCTTTCTGCCCCTTTTCTTTTTATGACAGTCAGAAACCACAACTATGAAAGGGGGTGTTGGGTGTAAGGACTCCCAGTGGAGCCATTCCAAAGACTTCCACCCCCCAACCTAGCATTTGCCCACCGCTTCCATTTCAAACTCTTTTTACACGAGTCTCTGCTCCAAAGGCCGGCCAGAAGAGATATAGTTACTTGTCTATTGTTCAGTAGTGTGCTTGGTGTGTGCGTGGGTTTGCCATTCTCTCTCTGTCGTGAGTGATCACTGTGATCCAATTACTGGCAAGAACTTCTAGTCGTACCTCCTCACAGGCCCGAGTTACTATCAACACAATCACACGTGTTTTAGGGAGCTGTTTACTCGATTTACTCAAGAAAACTGGAATACTTATAAAGCAGTTATTTGGAAAACACTAAAACATTATAAATATATGTCAATTTGGATTGATGGTATGAGAGACTAAAAATTCCAGTTGAGTTCACATCAGTTCATCACCCTGCCCTAAATTTAAATTGCAACAGCTATTACCGTTAGCATAATGTGTGCTTGTATTTGCTAATGAGACCTTATGATTGCAATGTGCAAAGACTTCTGTTCTCGTTATAAAAAAGCAATAAAGGATGGAAAATGACTTTCCTGCCCAGACTGGAAATTCAAAAAGCCATCATCTACTGTAAATATTGAATATTGTATTTAGGTGAATTTAAGAAATGTGAACAAAGCATTTTTTGCCAATTTTAGAAGCCCCAAAAATTTAGAGGGTGTTTCAAATATGCGCAACAATGTAAACGCTCATTTCTCCATATTTCAAGTCAGGAGCAACCACAAATAAATGATAATACATCTTTAGGCAGTCACAGGTTAGGTTTGTTAAAGGAAGAACAATATGTATATTAAGTGAAGTATTTATCCAGAAATTTTAATGTTTGTTTAATTTAAAAAAAAAAAATTTTTAAAGGGGAGGGGAGGGTAATTTTTATTTTTTTATTTATTTTTGTTTATTTTTTTTTCCAAAAATTAAAAATCAGTTAGGTGCTTATATTGGCATAAATACGGTAATTCCATAATCCTCACTCACCGGAACAGTGCATGCATAATGTATATAAAAGACAGACCGAAAATGAGTGCAACCCCCTCCGTCTATCTCAATCGTCCATCATTTCACCCATTATGTCACATCCTATGGGGTTTTCAGAGTGATGAGAAAAACACCACGCAAAGTTTTGCTCAAAGACCAAAGTGTGTAAAATATGAAAACAAAGGTAGAACAAAGGATAAAGGGGGCGACAAATCTGTAACATTTCACACCGTGTCTTCTCTTATCTGGCCGAGAGCCATGTTTGAAGATTTGCCCGAGTTCAGATACAAAGAGGCTGGGGACCCACAAGAAACACAGCGCTTTCTGAGAACTCGGCCTATTTATTATTCCGCAATCTCCCCAGACAAAGACTGAGAAATGCAGAAGACATCACGGCATCTATTAAAGCAGCTGGAGGTGTTTTATCGTTTCGCTGTGCCTTCACCTGCCTTTTAAGATAAAACACAGTCAACTTCCCATGAAGGAATAGCCACGGCTATAACCGAAGCCAGCGAACATCAAGTCACTTCTGAAACGTTCCATACAAGGTGAAATGCCTTGTGATGGTGGGCTGCAAATGAAAAACATCTGTTGTTTTTATTACAGTGGTCGGCTCAGTTTCTAATTGAATCCTTTACGGAAAAAAAACCCAATGATGTGACAGGTGCACACGCCATTTAGTCATTTCTCTGGAAGCTGCACAATCTCCTGCTGAAGACACATGCTTTATCAATTCCCACCATATGTGGACCACGACTGCTTTCTATTATTTCCAGTTATCCACCAGCCTGTTGCCCACCGAGTCTGGCCTAGTCCCAGCTATGGTTAGGTCTGGTGATTGACAACAGATGGAAAGCTTCCTGGTGTTCTTTAGCCTAGACTAGCGACTGGGAACGAGCCAGTTCCACATCAGACTCATTTTTAACTCAAAGTATTAAATCAACAGTAAGACTTGTAGCAGTTAACCTAGCAAATTTGACATTTCCTAGGTTGTGGCGAGACGGAAGGGAGTGTGAGTTACCTTTCCTCATGCATGTGGTGTTTAAAAAGAACCAGATGGGAAAATCCTTATAGCCATTTCGTTAGAAAAACACTGATGGAAACCAAACCAGCTGAAATGAGCTAATAGTGGCCATTTGAGTATGCGCAAATCTCTGGATGATCCTCCGGGATTTAGTGAGTAAAAAAACCGGGGAAATAAAACATCAAGGTCAATTTGGAAGTGTAACAGGCCGTGCCAAAATCCAATCAACAGTTGTGACTTTGTTGCAACTTACAGGAGAAGAGATTGCGCAGTATCAACCGGGACTTTTGTTATCAATGGTAATGTACAAAACATTTGCAAAACAATTGAAAATGATTTGAAACTATTGAGAGCAGACATTTGTTAAAAAGCCAACTCTGTAGATGCATCTTCGCGCAGTCTAGTATACAACTATACGAGACCCAAAAAGATCCCACTTTTAACAAGATGTCAAGTGAGGGGATTGCAGATAAGGGATCAGCTGTGAGTGGACCACTTAGCCTGGTTTGTCAGGGGTCACGGGGGAGCAGAACCCACCAAGAACCTTCCTGAAGCTGTTAAAAAGCGTTATCTTTACTTGTTGTCCATGCTTTATTGCTGCTTTGTCATTTTTCACAGTCAAAGTTCATCTCGTCTAGATGACGACTAGACCTTCACACTGGCACACAAATTTCAAACTTCTGACTTTAATCCCACTCTCTCTTATCAAGATGTCCTGTTTTTGGCCTTGATTAAGTGGAAGAGACATATGAATTACTTTAATTTGATCAGTGATGAAAAATGTATTTTCATCTGATCACCTCTACAACAAAAGGCACACACAAAGACACCAACATACTTCCAACAATTAAAGTAAATCATCAAATTGTTGCAAATTAGTTCTTTATTGGATCTGGGACAATAAAAGACTTCAGCTGCAATAAAACAAGGCAAATGCTTCATATTGATTTATGGTCAATGAGATAAAGATCTGGAATGATATTAGCATGATTTACAAAAATGTAAGAGAGCATTGTCGCATGGTTGACGTTTTGACGGCAGGTTTTCTTCTCGCTTATCAAAATATCACTTTTCTGTGGCGTACTGTACAACATTTAATGTTTATTTAAAATCGCTGGAATCAATGAAATATAATACCTGACTGTCAAACGATAGATGGCCAATGTTTGATCTTCTGAGGTCGGTTGAGCTCTCTGCTTTTTCAGTGTGTCTCTTTGTCACACATCCAAAAACTCTTTCACTATTGGCCATAGTGTTGGTCCAATCAGATGTAACAAGGGGGAAAAAAACGAAACTTGAACTCCTTTAAATCCACATTCTCTTGTCTTTCTGTCTCCATACATCACCTGTGTCCACAGCAAAGCATTTTGCAGTCTTTTGTTACACTTTTTAACCCAGATGCCCCTTTCTGAACAATTTGTTTGAACATGTTAGTTTGGACAGAAAAGATCAATTAGTAAAGAACAAGCTCAGATATAAAAGAAACCAAAAAAAAATCTTCTTAACTCTCAAATTTCCACCACCACCCAAACTCCTAAACAAATAACGTTCTTTGAAGCCTTTGCAGTGAATAGTGCAAATTAATTCCCACATTTTCCTGACACGAACTAAAACTTTACATTGCTGGTCACCAGGTTTGCTTGGAGAAAAGAGCCATGGAAATGTCCAGAAGTTAAACTGCACGAGAACTAAAACACAAAATAAGGAAAATGCTATAAGGCAAGAAGAGAGACCATTCCAGGATATCATGAGCCGAACAAAAGACCCCAAGCAATGACCACAATTTCAACCACACCTGAAGAAAACTGATTTATACAGGCCAGGAATTCCTTCTTTTGTGAAGCTTTCACCAACTGTTCAAAAACTCCATACTGTGGAGCTGTAGCTTAGTTCATGCATCTCTCTGAATCTATCCTCTTTCTATCCTATTGTTGTTAATATTTTGATGGTTTCTTGGGATCTTTGAATTATCAGGATCCAGTGTCTCCATACAAACTTCTCGTATAGGTTGTCAGTATCTCCTTGACAGAAATCTGAAGGAATTTATGTTGTTTTTTTTTTTCTCACAAGGTTCTCTGCTCACTGTTTAGCATGAATCTGTGTTTCTTTTGTCCCACAGATGTCAAACTGATCAGGTTACTGCAAACTGATAAGGACACTCATCTTCCAGTGTGTCAGCCGGCAAGTCGTCTATCAGAAAAGCCTTTATTTTACCAAAAAAGGGTTGTGCATGCTAAACTCAGAGCGATTTAATCTTATCGCTCAAACTTTGACAGAGTCTGGAAACAAGGCATGTGTCAGGACGTAAATGGATGAGGGCTTTTCTCGTCTCTGGAGATTAGGAAATAACCAAGCACTTGAGAGGACTTTTAAAGTTCTTGATAAATACTATTGAAGTCTTAGACACAATTCCTAAACATGTAGCTCTAATTTTATCTCCACTCTGGGGACGACAGGTGGAAAAGGTTTTTTGTTTTCTTTTTGCTTAAAAAGACGTAAAGACGTAAATTAAGTGGTTCATGTTTTCCATAAAAATGTAAAGATTACGAAAGAAAAGTAATTTTATAAATAAATTAACGTTTTATATTTTTATCTGTTTCCATAAACAAATAGAGTTGTCGCTCAGCTTTGATGCATCAAACTAACTGAAACATACAAATAAGTTGTGTCCAGTACAATACAATACAACAATACACACAAATGTTCAAACCTCCTATTGTAAATATCAAGTCATCCTCACATTTTTTTAATTTCCAGGTCTAACTTACATACCAGTAAAGGTGATTTATTGCTGAGACATCTATGTGTCATATTAAAAAAAAAGAAAGACGACTAACTACAATTTGAAAAGGACATTATTGTCTCATTCCCTTCAGTTTTAGGGGGAGGGGAAGGAGTCATGTAATTTAGGGGCTTTTGTCCCCATCTGCCCCTGGGACCCCGTGAGAATACAGCCAAAGGTGCAGCAATTGTCAAAAGATGGTTTGACTTAAAACAGTCCTTAGACACGGATCCGTCTCATCTAAACCAAACCGGACACAAGAGCAAATCCTTCCCAAACAGTGAGCGACTAAACACAGATCAAGGCTTTCCCAGAGCCGCCACAGTTCCCAGTAACTCGACAACAATGTTGCCATTAAGCATTTTACCAACAATCAGATAGCTTGGTTTCAATTTGCTGGCATTAAAAACACTTGGAGTATTTTCAAGGCATTGAACTACAATTGGAATTTCTCAAATGAGAGCCAAACAAACACAAACAGAAGAATAAAGGAGGCATGTTAATGGAATCTCTAGTATAGGACAAAGACAAATAATGGCCCTGTAGTGAGAGCAGTGAGCAGCGGCACTCACTAAACAAAACACTGAACAACCGATCGGCCCACCTCAAAGACCCCGCGAGCATTTACAGCCCCAATCTGTACACACACGGTTTTATGACCCACCTTATGAATTGACAGGTGTCAAGAATTTTACAGAAAGTGAACACAATACGAAACAGAAACGACAGAATGGCATTAAAACGTTTATTTGCTATACTGATTGAGTTTGACATACCGTATTTACGTGAACATAAGTTTCCTTTTTTCAAAATTTAGAAACTCAAAAACTTTATGAGTGCTTAGATTTGCTTATTTCAATTATGCACGTACATATAATGCAGTGACAATTAGTAGTGGCTAAATAACACTTGAGGAAATCCAATTTGATTTAATTAAATACAACGACAACTCTGTTCTCTGTCTGTCTGAACTCTGTCTGCGATCTACCGCTGGCAGCATGAAATCCAGAATACACTCATACATGGGAAAAAAGTCACAAGTTAGATTTTGTTAAAAAGAGGTAAAAGAAAAGTATTTAGTCAAAACATTAGGTTTCAGGAAAGACAAAACACCAAGAAAGTAAGGAGATGAGCATATTGGTTTTTATTTTGTGCCTGAAAAATCATGGGTGGTGCTTTTATTTGTGTGAATACAGAATTGAATTTCTTAAATAAATCTTATTAAATAAAGTAATTTCTTGAAGCTACAATAAATTATAAATTTAAAAATCTTAAACCTCATACAGTCACAAAGACCAGGCGTTGCCGTCTTTATTTCTCCAATGAAGTATCCTAGAAATGTGGAAAAAACGAAAGGAATCCATGACAATCCAAGCCGTGTCAAGAATTCTAAAAGATTTTGGAAGGAAAACCCTGAGCCACATTGAGGTTACCCTTTCCCCTCACTGAGGGAAATCTCTGTGAATAATCGGCAGATATGTGGCCTTGTCTCTTTGACCCAGGATCTCAAGGTCTCATTATCTGTTCCAGAACCTTGGAGCCCCGTTCAGCTGACCCCATTACACAACTGCACTCTGATCCTCATTCCAGCAAAACAGAATAAAGTGCAGAAAGGTTTGCTGAAATTAAATTTTACTGTTAGTATTTTACTGTCTCCTTCTGAATGTAAAACCTTGGAACAGCTTAGCACTTACACAGATCTTCTTATACCCCTCAATGCTTTTTCCAACACCATAGCTCTGAAACTTCTACACCATTTCTACACTATGGAAGCAATGTATTTCCAAGCAGTTTGCACCTCCATTGCTTAACCCACAAAACACAGCAGCTTCCATCCCCGTCATTGGCGGTCAGGGAAGTAAAGCGTCTAATTAAAAGGAGTTCTTTTCATTCTGTTGCTAGAAAAAACATCTTGGACCACTGATTTGAAAACCTTTGGTTACATAAGCGCAGAAGATTCAAACCCTGTGACACTGCTGATTATCAATATTGAACATTTGTTTCTAACTATTCAGTTGAGTAAAAGCAGACATTTTTATCCATACAAATCCCATCAGTGGAAATTATTCTTTGTGGGTAAGTACGATGAATTATGACATTACGCTATATTTTCTTCCGTAGTGGTCGGGGTTCATTAAATACAGAAATTGGCCTAAGTACCATAAAAAATGTATAAGTCATAATTAATTCATATTTCATCCATCCTATTCTGGGTCACAGGGAGCTGGAGTAAATCCAAGTAACCCTGGGGATGAAGTCCGGATAAGCACCTTGGACTTAATGTCACTCAAACACACACTCACACCTACAAACTATTTTCCAGAACATGCTTACGGACTCTTGGAGAAAACAGGAAAGCACAAAGAGAACACAAAACCTTTTACAGAAAGGTAAATGATCGGGAAAGGTACATGATCGGGCATTACATCTCTTCTTAATGTAAAGAATCTCCTTAAATATACAAATCAATGCAAACACACATTGAACTTCACATCAATGACAAGAGACATTACTTTTTTGCAGTGTGATGGTATAAAAGCTCCATGTTTGACAGCATTCAGAATAAAAACTTTGTATCTATATTCCATACAAAGCAGTTAAAATGAGAATACACAAAGACTGTGTGAACCAGTAAACTTAGAAATAAATATATAAAGATCATAATGTGAGCAAACTGCAGTTAAAAGAATTTAACAAATACTTGGAAACCCCTTTTTGTCCTATCATTCTCTTTTATTTTTTAACTCCTACTTTGTAACTAAATTACATAGAATTATATTAAATTAAATAAAAAACAATATTTACAAATTTGTATAAAAAATATTTATAATAGTTATTGTTGTACTTTCTATGTACATGTCCCACTGGGAGGAGACCTAGAGGAAGACCCAGGACACGTTGGCGAGACTATGTCTCAAAACTGGCCTGGGAATGCCTCGGTGTCCCCGTGGAGGAGCTAGAGGAGGTGGCGAAGGAGAGGGAAGTCTGGGCATCCATCCTAAGGCTGCTGCCCCCGCGACCCGGTCCCGGATAAGCGGAAGAGGATGGATGGATGGATGGATGGATGGATTTTTGTACTTGGACACGAAAAGTGAAGGTAATTGTCACCCAATTTAACCGTGGCCTTTTTTCATTCCACCAGATTCCTGTTTGTGGGCAGATGGGGTGTGCCATGTTAGCCCAAACAATGCAAAGAGGGTCAAAATGATAGAAGGAGAGAACATGGACGACGTGATTATGCAAAGGGGGCGTTGCGAGCGAGCAGATATTAAGTCCGACCACCATTCAGGCTACAGTAGACAGACGGCTGCTTTGGACCAGGTCAATTATTCTTTTCTCCAAAGAGACCGGGATGCTCTAAAAAGATCACAGCTTTAGAAACGGAGGTGATGGGGAGAGCGATGATACGATAGGAAGAAGAAATCGCTTGAGCATGCTCCTTTGTCTCCATGTAAATACACCCTGATCAAGATTCCACCAGCGCTCTGCCAGCTAGTTCAATCCCGCGCTGGCACAATCCAGCAAAAGGGCAGAAACAAAAAAAAAAACAAGAAAGTTTAAAAAGAAAACCTGGGGTCTGATGGGAACACAAAGCAGGGTCCCACACTTTAAACATCGAAAATCCCATTGATTCAATAAAGGACCTGCGAAAGCATGACTCCGACGTTCCCTGTAGGCATCTCGCTTTTTCCGTTTCTGTTCCAACTAGAAGACATCTTTTGACAAAAAAAAGTGTGAAAAATGACCCAGAACCTTTGCCTATGAGGAAATAAATTAAGGACGCTTCTGAGAGTGTTCTAGATAAATTTGTCCCTCTCCCTAGGAGGTCACGGTGGTCCCTCGGCCTGGTCATCCATCTCACATTGAAACCATGCAGCCAGCACATTCCTGCTGCCCTCCCAAGAACAAAAACCGAAGAGGCAGTGAGGAACATAGGGAAGAAGAGCTTAAAACACACCACAGAAGATCAGAAAGTGCAAAAAAAGACAAAGGAAATTATTATTAAGATAAGTGAATTTATTAATTACTCCATAATCGTTTTAAATTGACTAAACTTACTTTAAAATTTAGAGACAATTTCCTGCATTGTGTGTGTGTGTGTGTGTGTGTGTGTGTGTGTGTGTGTGTGTGTGTGTGTGTGTGTGTGTTTGTGTGTACATTTTAAACAGAAAAAAGTTCTAATTTAACATTAATCGCATGAGTTTTTTAAAGTATTTCAATATGACTTTGTGATTGAGATTGAATAACACCACAATGACACTTCACTTTCTGTGTTAATAAATTGAGAAACATTTAAATGAAATAAAACCTTTCCTAATTGAATAATTATAAAGCCACACCGCTGAGGTTTCATCGGAAACCGTTGGTAACGACTACGGCACATGAATATTGCACAAGACTGGACATTTCCAGTAATGAGGTCAATTAAAAGCCTTCATAGTTGAATCTGACTGTAGCTAGGATGTAAAGGTCTGGAATTGCTCCTTCCCACAGTGAGGCTGGTGCAGCGCCTGAAGAAAGTGCCTCCTGTAGTGAGTGATGCTCGACGTCCAGCATCAATGGCCACCATGTCCAAAGCAAACCCAGAACAGAGTAATACTAAAAATAAAGAGCTGCTGGGAGCTTCCGAACCAATGTCAAGCACTGTAATTTAATCATACATTTTATACACTATAATGAAAATTACTTATCGAGGAAATAAGATCAATAATATTGTCTCTTCATGTGTAGCAGTTTAAATGCCCTTTGAATGGCATCAATAATAGCAACAACAACAACAACAACCATAATAATAGTAATAATAATAATTATTATTATTATTACTATTATTAGTATTATTATTATTATTATTATTGTTGTTATTATTATTATTATTATTATTAAAATTATTATTGTTGTTATTATTATTACATAATAATTATGATAATTATGATGCTTTTATTAATGTTATTGATGTTATAACTTATATATGTTTTATTATTTATTATTTTTATTTTTATTATTGTTGTTGTTGTTGTGGTTTATATTATTATTGTTTTTGATGTTTCTGTTGGTGTTGTTGTTGTTCTTGTTGTTGTTAGTATTATTTATTATTATTTATTATAGACAATAGATCTTGGCAGGGAACCAGCCATCTGCATGCTGTTGTTATTTTATTTATATTTTTCATTCTATTTTTTTGGGTTGTGTTTACATCCTATTCACTGTTTTGATACCATAAAAGAGTCATATCAGAGGTCAAAATGAATCTGACCTGATGACCCCAAGTTCAGATAAGACATGTTCAGATAAGATAAAATCTGAGCCATAGTTCCATTCATTTAAACTCTGGGTTAAAAATGTATATATTCCTACAAACACACACATATTCCTACAGTGTGTGTGTGTGTGTGTGTGTGTCTGTGTGTGTGTGTGTGTGTGTGTGTGTGCCTTTCTTCCTGTGGGTGGTAAGCGTGTACAAAAACAGACTGATATACCTCTCCCTCTTCTCTGTCGCTCTCTGAGGAAAGACAGATGTGAGAGATAAAGGAATATCCCACCTGTAGAAACCACTTCCTTCCAGCTGGACAGAGTTTGTGGGAGAGACGGGAAAGAAAACACTACCCGAGGAGAATCAAGTCGAGAACAGAGCCGAGGTTGATCTCTGGCTGATCTCACCATGACTTCATCCCAGCATGCTAGAGCCAAAGCCCCCACATCAGAAGAACAGCCCCCTTCCCCGCAAGCATCCTTTTAATATGCAAGCCTATTTTGTTTTTGGTTTTCAGCACCAGTCATGATGAACTGCTTAAGAAAATGTTATTGCACTGAAATTATTAATTTATGAATTATTTTTCAATAATTTAAAGGCTTAAAAAGCAATCTTTTATTTTGTATTTTTTGATACATGAATGTAAACATGAATGTTTATAGGCGTATGGGTCTATTTGGCACAATTTGCATATTTCAGTAAAAAAATAAAGCATTCAACAATTCCAACTTAAAATATGAATCAATATGACACATGTTGCTATTTATTAGATATTAAAACATGAATTATTTTCATGTCACAAATTAATCATGTCATTAATTATACTGACATTAAATTGTGATTCACAGCAGGCCATGGATTAAAATAATTGTTAACCTAAAATACCAGTGGACATGCCATTGTCACTCGACTGACACAGAGTAAGTGTGTGTGAGTGTGTGTGCAACAAACCTCTATCAATAATTTCCCGCTTGCACAAAACCAACCATAACGTTACAAGCCCAGAAACAATAAGCAAACAGTTTAGTTCAAAGGGTAAAACTTCTTTACAAGACTCGTCTTACTTTTAGCATGCGGCATTCCGGCATGCGCAGCTCCGTAATGACAGGGTAGTAATGAGGCCCTTTATTCCACATGGCCGCTGGTTTATAGATACTGACAGCTCCGAACAGCAGGCTGCCATTCCCATGGGCATGTGTGTGAGAAAGTAAGACACAAGTCTCACTTGCCGTCAATGCCTGTAGAGCCATAGTCTTCTACATCTGGTCAGTGTGTGTGTGTGTGTGTGTGTGTGTGTGTGTGTGTGTGACCAAAATATCGTTATATGGTTCTTGGTCCTTAGCAAATGTCACCTAAAAAAAGTTTTCGTGACCTTTGAGCGAGACAAGATTCTTGATTTAAACTTCCACCAGCTGATCCAAAAACAAAATGTCCATCGTAAGACAAATCTTGAGCCTTTTAGGCATCCAGCCAATGACTAAACAGACAGAAGGAACGACACAAACTAAACTCTAAAGGCCTGGCACTATAAACCATCTATGTTGTGTACACAGAGAGCTGGTCTTTCTCAGATAGAGGAGGATTTAATAACTAGATGTTAGAGGAGAGAATCAAGTCGGGTCTGGTGCTCCTCAGCAGCAGGTCTCGGTGCTGCACCTGGTGGTTATTACACTGGCAGCTTTACAGTCCAGATTCCAGTGTAATTACAGGTATGCTCGGTGGGGCTCTGTAATACGGAGGACTGTGGGAACACTAGAGAGCATTTACCTCACTTTCCGAGAGCTACCGTTTCTCACACATTAAAAATTAATTTTTAAAGGTCGGACGTATTGAAAGAACTGAGTTTGGCACCGGGCCAGCCAGACTGGAAGAATAAAACGTGCTAAAAATGGATCAAGATGTTAGGGAAATATTCCAGACTATAATGCGGAGGCAAAGGTTAATGAGAACGCAGAAGGAAAGTCTCCTCACATTTATATGGAGATAGATGCAAGAAATGCAAACATCCTGTGAGTCAAGCTGCATCGCCGAATCAAACACAAGGGAAGATATTAACAAAAACCGATGTCTTGGACCAAATCTAGATGTGCAGAACTTCTGCAGAAATAGCTTTTGGAATATTCCATGCAGAGCAGAAAATCATCTCTGCAGGGTCAGTTCCGTCATTTATTTGTGGCTGGTCGGTGCAGGACCACCGCGTCTCGCCGGCTCATGAGAACAGGATCATCCTTTTCAGGACAAGCAAGCATCACACACACTCCATTAGCATGTGTTATTGGGCCTTTGTGTCTTCTTTGTGTGTTACACCTTACAACGGCTGACATTCCACCAGGGGCAAGCGGAACGGCACCGGACCCCCTCCACCATGGGCTACTTCACTCCGCAAACAAACAGTAAAAGTGCATTGTAAAGCTCCGGGTGAACTTTTGACCAGCTTTTAGTTGGACAGGTGCTGTACTGGTGTGCATCTTAATTTCAGCTTCTTGCTAAAAGCCCGTTTTTGTTGAAAAATGGTGGATTTATTGGAACTTTGTTTGTAATTCAACTATAATGAGCCGTTTGGTTGAAACTAAATTGCATCTGATTATAGATAATATGGGGGAATTTGCTCTTTGAAAACTGATTAAACTACACACGCATTACCAGTGGTGGTCAAACTAGGGCCCTGGGGGCTAAAGCTGACCCACAATGACCCCTGAATTGACCCTTGAATACAAAATGCGGGGGGGGGTGCTAACTTACGTGTAATATATTTTACTACCTTCAGTTCAGCATGTTTACTATGAATGGCCTAGATTTTTCTTTGAATTCACTAAAATATTTCTTAAACTTTTATAATTTCTTGTTTATATTTTTATTTTAGTGTAATGCGACTTTTGCACCACAACCTTTCCCATACATTTTGCATCTTGCATCTTTGAGCATTTCTGCTTTGTAAAATTAATGTAATAAAATAACAAAACCAAGTGTGCATTTCCTTGTTTTACACGTAAAAAAGTATCGGTGTTGCGTTAGAACTATTGAAGTATTCAAACGTAAAAAAAAAGCTCACTTCTTTTAATTATTGAAAAAAAAATGATAACAATACCAACAAAGGGACTGAAACTTTGGCCTATGTCTGGGTGTGAGTAAATGATAACACGTCTCACTGGTGCCAGCCAGAATCTCTGGTTTGTAACAGTGAATGGAGCTGGATTATCCACATTACCCGCAGCATCTGTCCATCGCTTCACACTGAGCCCCGTCTGAAAAGCTGCCACAGATCTCAAGGAATACATAGCATCAAGTCTTCGAATCAATTCTGCCATTGCATCTGGAATGTGAGGTGTTTTCTGGTCTGCTGCCCATCCAATAAAAGCAAACATGGTGACTAACTAAACGCCACTAAACTGGAGGCGTCAGACCATCAGTTAAAACACTGCATCATATTTCAAACTATTCTGCGCAATTTCCGATAAAAATTATTATAAAGCCACATGGATGCTGCTGTGATGTGTATTTCTCAAAAATTTTTAACTAAACAAAATTATAATTATTACACATAATTTATTGAGCAATAACTAAAACTAACTAGTTATACTATAGCGATACTTGTGTTATTACAAGACTTCTGATGTTCTCTTGACTTGCTATATAAAAACTGATTCACTGCTCTCTGATTTAATCCAGAAACCAGTCAGAAATTATTTTCTATGACAATATTTGAGAATATGCAGAAAAAACATCATATGCAGAAGGACAACTTCTGTGGGAAAATATAATTTTGTGGTCAAGGGCAATCGTCCATAAAAAATTTTGTCGGTCACAATTACAAGTCAAGTTTCTTGTTTCTTATTTAATGTTTTCACATTATCAACTACATTGATATCATGATAACTACATTGATAACTACATTATCAACTACATTGATATCATGAGATAATATTCATCATCAGTGTACATAAAACTATGTGTTCAAGCCATTCACTAGCTTTAAAAAATGTATAAAAAACATACAAACAGAAATATATAACAAATTGATATTCTGACAGAATAAAAAGCATTAAAGGTTTATCAGTAGAGTTATTAGAACAATAAAAAAAAAAACAAAAAAAAAACACACTGTTTAAAAAAAACTGAGTTCAATTAGAAAGACATACAGGACACATTGCATGTCATTTTAAAATGTACAAAATAATTTGATCAAAATAACGAAAGTTCTTTTTTAATGCTATCAATCCTATCAATGTCAAGTGTATTGTGCTACAAAAATCCAGATTTTGGTCTCGTTGTGTTTGCACAAATTGAACCAATACATAAAATCTTACAATGAATTCCTTGAGTTTTTGTGCAATGAAATCAGTCCGAGTTTGCAAAAGTCGGCATGTGTTGTTTCAACAACTACGCCTGTTGAAGAGATTAAACCAGACACTGAATCAAACTTGGTGCCAAAACAAACTCTCTTCCTCTCTGAAGGACGACTGAAACCAGGCAAAATATGTGTTGAGTGCACGCAACAGTGCCATTTTTATCCTTTTGTTTCAGTGCTGGTATATTCCCGGACTCCATCAGCATTCCATGCAGTCACCGATGCTTCCAGGTTAATATAAACCAGAAATAAGAATAGAGAAAAACGGCAAATGCAAAGAAACGCTCGTCTTGTTGTATTGAGATTCCTAGAGAAATATTCATGGACCTATTAACTGATAATTAAACTTACTTCTGGTTTCTAAAAGAGACATTTCCGATAGAACATGTAGCCTGCAACCCGCTACTCGTGACACGCAGCCAACAGGCATTTGGTTCCATTCAGTGATGCCTGGTTTCCCAAATCTCATAAAATGCATTTGGAAATCCCTGGTCTGATGTCTGGCTCAGCGAGATCAATTTAAAATAACACATGGCTGACTTCTTAATAAAAATTCTGGACATTTCGCCAAGTGCTAAGATTCTTAAGTCCGAGATGTAGAGCTAGTCCTACAATTCGGCACGTTCTATTAATCATTACCAGCTCGGGCAGCTTGACCTTAGAGCAAGCCAGGCCTCCTCCTTGTACAAACAGCCAGAATGAATATAAGTTCCATTGAAACCAAAAGAAAGCCCATCACTTTATTGGACCAGGAACACTAAACTCACATAGTCCTGCACAACAAATTGCAAAGTCATTATCATGGCCGACCACCAAGAACGAAGCTTCTATCCTAAGGGTACTGTTCAGCTTCATCTGGGCCTCTGTCTAGAAGTACATTTAGGATCTAGTTGGCATCAAAAAAACACATTTGATCATCAACCTATTATTACCCAACACTGCATATGTAGAAGAGAATCACAAAGCAATAAACACGTCTCAATCAAAGGAACTCCCAGTCAGTTTTATAATAAGCTACACTTGAAAATGTAAGGATGAGAACTCTTGAAACGGATCCTTTAGGTTTAAATAATCAAATGACTGCTCTGTGCAAATCCGTGCGCTGTACAGTTCTGTGTTCCATGAATCAGCATCCGCATTAGCAAACAAAGCCAAAGAAAAGCTGAAAGGCAACAAGCCAGAGCACGTCTATGTCAACTTCACAGAAAGTCGAACATATGATTTGTGGATTTAAGAAACGGTGCCAAAGTCGACTCACAGTTTCAGACTGCACGTCTGCGTGTGTGACTGCACCAGCGTGTGGTTTGTGGGGTTAACGGAACAACCCCAAGTCATCAAAAGCGTTTTATTTTTAGGATTTCTAAAAGCACAAGACGGCTCTGAGTAGGAAAAATATTAAGGCTATTTTTAATAATGAAAGAATACATTTGAATTAAAGGAATTATTGTGAAAAAATATTTCTATATATTTATATAAATAACAATAAATTGGTAACATATAGACGTGTGTAAAAATATATAGAAAAATCTTAGTCATGAATAGTGCAGCTCTCTCATTATAATTGAGAAATATATTGTGAATGTATACGTGTATATATGAGGCCTCATGGTGCAGAATACAGGGAACTGGTTGTCTAGAAAAAAACAAAAACATGTTTTACTTTTTTGTAAAAAAATGAGGAAATTTGTAAATGAGGAAAAAAAGTAAAAAAAAGTTTAGATGAGAATACAGAGATGATTTGCACTTAATGACATAAGGTGTTATGAAAGTAGCCATCAGAGAAAGGCACACTGTGGTCATAAAAAAATGGCAATACTCTTATGGATTTGACAAGATGGACTATTGGTGCTAAAGGGTCCAAAATGTGCCCGGGTACCACCACCAACAGCCTTAACTGTTATCACAAAGCTCTCCAATGTTGTCGAAGAAGTCGAGATGCATCAGACCTGGTGACATTTTTCTAATCTTCTAGTGTCCCGTCTTGGTAAGCCAGCATTGTATTGGCTAGTTAAATTACTTTTTTATGTATTTACTCTGTTTCAGACCATTCCCTAGATAGAGCTCTAGATTTACCCTCACTTAAATCCCCTTTATTCCTCATTCTGATGTTCAGTTTGAAATGCAGCAGATCATGACCACGTGTGCGTGTCTAAATGCATTGAGTTGCTGCCATGTGATTGGATGATTAACCACGCAAGATGATGATTTTCACATTGATATTTTAGCACAGATTTGCTTGCTAAGTTCTCGCACCTGCCATGCATGGCATTAGATGAAAAAGAGAAATTTGCGAGACGTTCATTTTTTTTAAAAAGCGAGTGAAACGAAGGGAAATAAAAAGTGTTGCACAGAGCAAAAACATTGCAGACGTGAACTCAAAACACAATGATTTCACAGAGAAACATTGTCACGACTGACTATTGTATAGAATGTATTGCTATTGCAACGTTTTTCTCTCAGAATTGTGAGTTATTAAGTCAGAATTGCAAGTTATAAATTCAGAATTGCAAGTTATAAAGTCAGAATTGTGCCTTTACAACTCACAAGTTTAGACCTTGAAATTTGAAGATATAAAATTTTTTTTTGAGAAAAATGGTTGCAATACATTCCGCTATACCATGAAATTCTGTCTTAATAATGCACTATTCTGAGAAAAAAAATTCTAGATTAATTCCAAGAATAAAGTGAGATTTTTCTAATTAATTCTAGTTAAAAATAATTAATCTATTCCTGCCTCTAATATACAAACCCCCACACACACACACCAAAGTATGAACTCAATGTCTTGGAAACCTCCGCTTTAAACCAAGTCCAGTCTGCACACGCATCAAGAATTTTGGTTGTGTTCTCTTGAAAGCACATTTCAATCTTACAGTTCCAGACAGAACTCATTTACTTAAGGAATATAGTTTGACAAGAGAATTCTCAACTTTAGGTTGGAATCTCCTCATTTCTCACTGCTATCTGACCTGTCAGAAGTGACGAGAGAGGAGAGGATACAATCGGCGAGCTGACAGGTACGGTCTTGTTCTCTCCACCCCACACATGTACTCTTTACGCTGGAGGTCTAAAATTTGGGGACCGAGCAGTGACAAGTAAAGAAAACAAATACTCACTTCACAAACAGAGTGCTTTAATAAAGACTCTGACGGATGATATCAAGTTCCTTGGAAAGTATAGCACAAAAATTTGAGGCCCTGAGCCAAATAACTCATGATGTCAGGGCCTGTCCGCGTCAAGGGCTCTTTGGTTAGATCTTGAGGAATTCATATTCCATATGCTTGGGAAGAAAATTGTTTACAAATCCATTTTGAAATTAGATTCTTCACGCAGTGGAAATGCAAAGAGCGTTCCGAGCGCAGATGTTGAATATTGGCTCCATATATTTGAGCATCTTGTGCGTTAAAAAAAAGAATCTCATTTGTTAAATGAAGCATGTAGGTTCTCATTAGCTAGAAAATCATTTATTTTCAATTCACAACAGGAAAATGCAAAATACGGTCGCCTCTATAAACGTATTAGAAATGTCACAGGATTAAAAATCAACACTCGTTGACTGTCTATAAAAGCAATTCACCCTGTCCAATTAAAAGTAGAAGAATTATTTAAAATTTGGTCTTAAGTCCCAACGAAATGGTCACAAGATCAAGGCAAGGTCAAATATGATTGGCTGGTTTAGTGACAATTCTAGCTTCCATGCTGTAGGTACCAACGTTTCCAGTTAAGATCACCAAGAAAGCTATTAATAGAATAATAACAGCTTTAAATAATGATTGCTGCTTGCTGTCATGCTATTTCATAATGCTATTAAAGCCACTTGATATTCTTCAGACATGTTCACAAAATGTGACCACATGGAAAAACCAAACGCATCCGTAACAAATCCATCCATCACTGTCAAGCTTCTTTTAAAAACCAAAAACTACCAGTAAATTCCAACAAAACACAAAGGACCTTTGAAGGGTATCAGAACCTGAGGCTGTGTAGCATTTAGTATCTCGACTGCAAGTCTATAAATTATTTCCCTCAAGGAACTAGGTTTGGACTTTCACTCAGGTTAGTCAAAGGCCTGCAAGGTGCTTGGTTTGTGAGCAGACACTCCCTCCGTGGAGAGTTGTGAATGTCAGTAGCTGAATGCATGTGACAGCACACAACATACACTTTACCTTTAAGGCCCCGGGGCCCAAGAATCGCAATAAAAGTTGCTAGCAAATAAAAATATTGAGAAATAAGTTTTCCATAAGTTGCAACGTCTATATTATTATAAATGTTTGATGGCAGGAGATGAAATTTTACCGGAAATATTCAAAGCAGCTTTTCTTACCTTCAACACAGTGTTCAACCTCCTCCAGGTTGCGGAGAGTAATCCTCATCAGGCTAGAGTTGAGCATCAGTTCGTTCTTGTGGATTGGCCACATGTAATCGGGGGACAGGTTGACAAAGAAAATGCGAGTATCTCCGGTGGCCACCTGATTGTCACAAATGTGTGGGTCTCCAAAACCCCCGATCATCACTTTGTTGCCTCCGTCCAGCAGCACTTCTCCATTCACCATGGTCTTGCCTTTGAGGTAGCGCCATACCCTGACCTTAAGACACGGGGAGGAAAACACGATGAGAAGAAAACACACTTCACATCAAGGTCACTCTTTGTCACGTAACACAGCTGCAAACCACAGGCGGTGTAACCCTGTCCACCTAATCTGGAACTTTCCAGGTCGTGGTAGTCCAAGCATGTAAAACATCACTTTGAAACCCTAAGACCTTGAAAATTGATTCTTCGTGAAATACGTAAAAAAATGTAGTTTACACAGAGGCCCAAATATTTTTACTCTGCTTTACAAATGTAAACAACAACAAACAACTATGAAGGATCCTAGTGTCAAGCAATAAAAAAAATCACACCTTTACGGCAAGTCATTATGTTCCACAAGACTTTGATATGAGCCACATTCAATTATTTGTAACAAAGTAACCCTGTGATTACACGAAAATGGAAGATAATTGAACCTGAAGCATTAATAGCGCTTGAAAGGCCACTGAATCACAGCAAATGCTGAGGTCCAGGTTCTTTTTGTAGGAAAGATCAAATTACAGGTGCATCAAAGCACAACTACGCTGTTTTTTTTCTTTCTTTAATAACCGACTTGTTGTCCAAAAGACCGCAATTATGATGGAGTGCAGTTTTATAAATAATACTTTGTTGACCGTGGTGTTTTGAAACAGAAGATAGAGCTAAAACCATTCATGATCTAAAGGTTTCGCTGGAAATCACCGAACTGAAGTCCGGACCAGAAGCGACACACTGGAGAACCGCATCATTGCTGCTTGTGTAACAGGTTATGGATTTTATAAAACACCGGTAAATCGAAATATTTGAGTCGGCAGGTTTCCATCCGCTACTTTCACTTTAGCAAACGCGTATCAGTGGTCAGTCTTACCTTGCAAGAATAAGTGTTGTGCACCGGATCCATGTTCAAGATCTCTTCTACGGTTCCGGTTAAAACTATATTCGCCAGCTCTTCTCTTTTCTCTAGTTCTTTTTCTGAACAACTTCCATGACAACGGTGAGTGAAAAGCGCAAAAGCCACAGCGAATGACCAAACGGCCCAATAAAACGCCTTCCCGCGAGGAGACCCCATGCTTGCTCAGACGGATAAATAAAGTGAACTCTAATGAAGAAAAAGCGGGTAAGTTGTGCCGTTAGTGCGACGGAAGTAGTCCGACCGTGAGCCGCTCGCTGCTTATCAAACTTCACTGCGACCTGGACTCATATCTGCGCTGAATGAACGCGCGAGCATCCGCCGGCACACTGAAGAAAAGCGCGAGGAGAAATGAGGAACGCGCTCCCGCTCCCGCCGCTGCTGCCGCTGCTGCTGCTCTCACTCGCTATCCTTTCAGAAAGACTCTCCTTTCACGGGATTTGCATGCGGTCTGAACTGCTGAAAAGAGTGACACACGGGGGGTGAGAGCAAGAAGCCGGAGTAAAACGCCACCACTCGGAGACAAAGCGCCAATTCTACTTGATTGGACCAAACGGTGTGGATATAATATTCAACGTTGTCTTCGTTTCATGAATGGATGTTTGGATGGATGGATGGATGGATGGATGGANGGAAGGAAGGATAGATGGATGGATGGATGGATGGATGGATGGATGGATGGATGGATGGATGGATGGATGGATGGATGGATGGAAGGATGGATGGATGACAGGTCGACCATCACAGAAGTTTTCTCAACTTTCATCTATTCCTGGAAAATGACAGGGTGTGGAATCTGGTTGGATTGATAAGTATACCGTATATTACAGTTTAAAAAGAGAACATTTCCTGTTGGTTTATAAATGTTGTACACTGAAAAAAAGTTTCTCATTGGATCGAAGTAAAACAAAATGCGTCAACTTGTTACACCAAATCACTTCACTTACTTCACTTGGATCAACTTACTTTACTTTGAAAGAAATTAATTATTCACTAATTAGCCAATGCAAAAAAAACATCTTTGAATCAAATTAAGTTTTTAAGTCTAATGAAATCTCTAACGATATGTTTTCTTAATGTTTCTCATGGGAAGGGTTGAAAAACAGACACCCTATTATATGCGTATATTCGCATATTTGTTGATTGAGGCTTGTAACCACATTTGTACTTTACTTTAAAGAAGTGTATTTAATTTTCACTGAAAGACTTACTTTTTATTTGGATGAAGCACAAATTTTACATTACACTGATGGTTAGACAGAAAATGAAACACTGTAAGTCAGATCAAGTATAAACATCTTCAAAGTAACGACACGTCTTTGGCACTTTTTTCAGTGTATTAAAAAAAAGACTTAAGATTGTTAGGATCTATTTCGGCCCCAGCATGTTGATGTTTAAAGTTTGCTGTGTATAAATCTCTATGTGGCATTTTTATTTCAGATCAAATAAGGAAATAATGGCATGACAACTTTGAGACAAATCCAAGTCTTGGTTGGCCTCACCAATGTTGGTGCTTGCGTGTGTTTCCTCTGGGTTTACTCCCACAGTCCAAAAACATGCTTTTAGGAGAATTGGAGTCTGGAAAATTGCATTTAAAAAAATCTGCCAACAGTCACAAATGCTTCAAAATTTGAGAGTTTATACAAACCTTAAATGTGGACTGAATAGATGTTCAATGTTTAAAAGTAACTGTTCAATGTTTAAAAGTAACTTCTGCCAAGTACATATAATTATATGCATATATACTGTATATGTTTTTTTTTTTTTTTTTTTA
>CM051495.1:12787420-12801984 GCA_028031935.1 Paedocypris micromegethes
TTATTTTTTTTGATTGTTGCATCGGGTCTTTGATGAGTCATCGGGGGTACAGTCCTGTTGGGGCTTTACAAGGGTAAATTGTGTTGTCTGTACTTGTACAATGTTCAATTTAAAACAATAAAAAATCCATGACCTAAAATTTGAGAGTTTGTGTGGTAATTTGTAATAAATAATTTGTGTTCGGATATTTATTGATTGATCCAGTGGTAAAATGTACTTGGGTAAATTTGGCCATCTGCAGGGTTCTGAAGGTATTGGATGCTTTTCATGAGCTAAATCACGTGAATTAGCGGTTGCACTTTTTTGCACATTTGAGTTTGACTTACACTGACTTTTTGTTAATTTTATCATTTATTCATTATCATTTATTGACGCTTTAAGCCTAAATTCAGTACGAGTAAACTCTTTAAGTTCTTTTAAAATTGGATACTTTATGTCTTTGACTCAAGTCCTCTTGGAATTGGTCACTTGTACACTTGTACTTTTACTCAGATATGAAGTTGAACATTCTCTTCGCTTGTACAGAAAATTTGGGAATATACCAGCATTTATGTATCATAATAAAGTAGTTTGGAAGAAATTGTGCCATTGTGCCGTTCCAATTTTTTATGTGCTGTCAATGCCTTGAGGAAAAAAGTTTGTGCAAAAACTATTAATTTATTGTTATTTGAGTATGCACGAGTTTCAAAAAGCAAGCATTAGAAAGCTGAAAAGCAATAACCTGTATGAATATTCAAGAACAGTTGTAGTTTTCATAGCAAAAACACAAAATGACTAAAAACAGGTACTTCGGAATGCATTTAAAATACAGTATTCAGAGTGAAACTGAGAGCGGAATTCCCACCAGATCAAGATAATGTTTGCTTCCCACAACAGTTCAATCCTAAAAGCCAAACAATGGGAATGAATGGCTCGAGCAGAACGATGGCATCTTTTGGCCAGATGTTGTTGTGGGTGTCAAGTCTAAACAGGAAGCTTCATCTTACACCTGGTGTCACATTTTTTTAAACAGAATTAAAAGAACCCAAATTCATCCTGAATTTTCTTTGTTCGGTGTATAAAATACTTTTATGACAAACACATCCCATCTGGAAGCAGCATGAAAAACTGTAACTGACTAGTTCTGGTAAATGATTACTGGTTAAGCCATGTTGTGTTGAATGTGTGTGATGAGTGCGTAGTTGAATTTTATACATCTGGCATTTATTTACAGAATTGAACATATTTTCTTGCTATTGTCTGCTAACTTTCTCTCTTTTTTGTAGAACTTCACAATATCGGCAACAGTTCACCGTTCTCAGAAATTGTACCATTAAACAGATTCAGATATGCAAAGCTAATATTTAGTTGCAATCCTTTTTTCGCTCACATACTCGTCTCAAATGTAAGCTTGACATGTTCTTAAATTATAATGCATACATTAAAAAACTATGTAAACAAATTATGGGCAGTCATTCGTGTTAGTGTCTGACTGGATGGGATTCATGGGGTTGAACATGGTTTCATTTCAGTTTCCATTTCTTTTGCACACACACACATACACGCATACTTGTGTGTTGTGTAGTACAGTATAGTGCTAAGCTTTTAGTTTCGTTTGAAAACACACACGCACACACACACACACACACATAGAAGATTAATTATGGCATTTGATCTTAGGAATCTCCGTGTCTTGAAACTATTAATTTTTCTTATTATTGTTTTATTTCCACAACTCTAAGTAACTCATAATGAATGTCTGGTAATTTGGAATCAGTCTATCAAGGAATGCATCTCGTTTTAAATCACTGCTGTGCATTAAACGCACCATTTGTCAAGAGAAAAATGGAGCAAGATATTTTCCAGAGTCCGTTCCCGCAGTGGCTATACGTCTCTCGTGTAGTATAGAAAGTATAAGGAGGAGATTGGCCATGATTTAGGGCTCAGATCCAGATTTATAGAGTCATTTATCCAAGCAGCGCTGGAGACTCTGGAACGTGTGCACTCAATTAGGAAATGAGTCCACAGGGTCTGTTCTCCACACTCTCACGCCACTGTATCTGAACTCTAATCAACGTGTCTCCTGCTGATGGAGGGCCGAGAAACGCTTTCAGGAGCAGAAGAGTGTGTGGACTAGACGGCTTAGCAAGATTCTTGATTTAGATGTTAAATGTCAACTATCGTAATGTACAGTGCTGTGAATTTCGTTGTGTACTTGCAGAACATGTACAGTTGTGTCCTGGTGGTTAGAATAGGACCTGTAACCAAAGGTCTAGGTTCGAATCTCAGGCTGGTACAGGTGAAGAGTCAAACTGAACCTGACCTGCTCACAATGGCTGCCCACTGCTCCTGGTGAGTGAAATGGAAGCATCAGTCTAAAAACTAGAGTTGTAATGTGGACATAAATAATAGTATATAGTATTTAAAATCCATTTCATGTTGAAATGCTGAGTATGTTGATAGTTAACAAGTGAAAGTCTTGCTAAGCTACAGTTAAATACATTTATAATGAAATAGTTTCCATTCACTTTTCCCCTGAAATGTTTCACCACTTATTACTTGTTATTCCTAATTTCTTTTTTACAGACACACAAAATAAATATTTATATTGAATTAGGAAAGTATGGCGATTCAATTAAATCCACTGTGAAGTTGCGTTGGAGGGTGCGTTTCTTTTTTCTTTTTTTTTTTTTAACTAAATTCAGTTTGGGTAAAACACTTTAGCTTTTTTTATATTAGATACTTTACACACACACACGCACACACACACACACACACACACACACACACACACACACACACACACTCCGATCACCTTATTTGATTTCCCCGAAATGTTTCACCAATTACTAATTGTTATTCCTAATTTCCTTTTTAAACACACACAGAATAAATATTTATATTTAATTTGGAAAGTATGGCGATTAAATTAATCCACTGAGAAGACGCATTGGAGGGTGAACGGATGACTTCAGTTGGGGAAAGGCATTTCCGGCTAATGAGGCGAGGCGTACGTCAGGAGATTACAGAACCTGCCTGCTGGAGATGATTTTCATGATGGAATACGCTGATGCCGGAGATGAAGTGAAACCTCTTCCTGGAATTTGTATTGCTTGGTGTTAGGACTTAGTAGAGATGGTTTGAAAGACAGGAGCAGGATTTAAGATCTGCGAGTGATGATGGCAAGGCTCGATCTGACAGAATATCTGGATGCGCTTGGCCCGTCTCAAACAGAAGAACAGCTGTTGCTTACATGAATCATGTTGTCGCTGATAATATAAGTACAGTTGTCAACGACCTGTACTTTCCCTGCAAAGCAAATTACATGAATTAGATTCCAGAAGAGTCTCTGTTTGCTGTTTGTGCATCTGGTTGGGAAATAAAATATTAGAACATCTCATATGTAATAGTTTAAAGGATAAAGCGAGAAAGTGTATCTGCAAATTCAAGAATGTTCAGCAAAACCTTTCCTATTTAAGTTCTGAACAGCTTTGTTCATTAACACATTTGGAGATCCAGAACAAACCAATGCAAACACAAGGAGAACATCAAATTCTCTACACAGAGACCCTGACCAGGCCTCAACCTTGAAGGGTCTGTATGTGACGTGGGTGTAGAGCACTTGAGTAAATTAACTTTGTTACTTAAGTATTTTTTGCACCTATCTACTTGAGTATTGAAAATAAAATCAACTTTTACTCTCTACTTGACTACATTTTTGATTCGGTACATGTACTCTTTACTCCACTATTTGAATGGACACTTACCATTACTTATTACATTTTGATTGTGTACAACAAGTCTTGTAAACAAATCTTTTTAAATAGACAAAGTTAATATCTTGGTCGGGTGTGGCAATATTGCCATCTGCAGGGTACTGAAGGTATTGGAAGCTATTTATGAGCTAAATAACGAGAAAAAGCAATTGTACTTTTTTGCACATTTGGCTTTTGATTTTGTTTTTATTTATTTTATTTTGTCATTTTTAAACATTAAGGTGCTAAATTGCATTTCTATACAGTATTAGGAAATACAACCTTATAAAGAGTTTCTTGTTTACTTGTGTTTTTTTTCTGGACTATATTAAGTTCAAGCAAAACACTTGAGTTTTTTTAAATTAGATACTTTAATTGAAGTTTAATTTTTTTTGTCTTTTAGGTTTACTTTAATTTTAGTCTGTATCACCTTATTTAATGACAAGTTTAAGTTTAGACTTAAGTCTAAATTGATTTTAGTCTGTAATTAGGACATACTTCTACTTTTCGTCATTTAGTGGGAAATGATCTAGGAGGAACATTTCAGTTCATTTAAAACACAGCTGCACATCTTTGCAGTCTTAATTAGTCAGTTATTAGTTAGCAGCTACTTTATCAGTTAATAGATTTCCACCTGTGTTTTGTCGTTAACTCATTTTATTTTAAGTTATTGTGTGCCACTTGCCAAGCGTTTTATTGATCATGCGTTTGTCTGATTAACACTTTTCTTTGTTCTTGGTCAGATATTAATATGCAAGTCGTGTCTCATTTTGCTTTGTCATGTTGAATCCAAGCCAGTTTAAAGCCCTTATATAATAAAAGCCCTTCTGACAAGGTTTTAAGAAGGACAAACCCTGTTGTAGTTGGTGAAGGGCTTTTATTTTACGAGGTGCAAACCACACATTTCTACTAAAATAACAACCAGTAGTCTCAGAACCAGTAAAGTCAGAGGAAACCAGTCCGGGACTACAGCACAGCAATCAAATAAAAACACTGTGCTGTTTCCAGGCCCGTGCCACAACATGGAGTCACACAAACATCTTGCCTCTGTAATTTCCTTCCTCACGTCAGCGGGAAATAAACCGAGCAGTGACGTTTCTCCCTCTAATAACCCTGCTTTTCGCATCTCTATTGCATACGTAAATGTGTCAAACCTGCAATCTGTCCATTGCACATCCAGCAGACGTTCTCTCAGTGCACACACTCTGCAACCCACAAAAACAGTCATGGTGGCCTGTGATAAAAGTCACGAGGCTGATTGAATTTCGTCGACCGTCAAACTTATGATTTGATTTTGACTTGGAGTGAAAAAAGTTGTCATAATTAATTAAGTTGTCAAGCTTCTGTTTTTTTTGTCATGTTGATTCAATCGATTCCTCGTAAATTTAACAAGACAACAGGAAATTGATCAGAACCCTTTTTAAAACGATTGTCGGCAGCTCCAAATCTGCTATTACTTTAAACAATATGCTTTTTTAATTCAAAAAGTGTGCTTTTATCATGTAATCTTTTACGAAGTGTCAAACATTTTTACATTTTTTTAAACAACATCTATGATGCTCAAAATAACTTGTACTGTGAAAGATGTGTGCAACTTTGCTGCCCCCTGCTGCTTGCAACAAATAAGTGCTTCTATTAAAAAAAACATATACATATATACATAATTAAATAATAATGCATAATAATATAAAAATTATTTGATCGTGATTGTATAAACTGATTAATTCGTGTTTGAAAGTTTTGCTTTGATCTTAAATTAAAAGCTGGGCATGAAATAATTTTTAATCAGGCCTTTTTGGATAAAAGGTCAATCAAAAGTGTAATGTAATATCCCGTCTCAACTTGGTAGATGCAATGGCACCAAGCTGAAATATAAATGGAACCTTTAAATAAAATCAATGTCATTTTAACATTGAGCAATGCAAACATTGGCAAATCTTTTCAAATCTGACCTTCTCAAAATCTGACATCAGTTCTTTTGTCGACCAATTTATCTAATTAAAAACTTAAAAGAAATACATGAATATGCAAACAGTTTATACACATATCAGACCTTTTTTGTTTTAGAAATTCGTTATTCCTGTTTTTTTAACGTCTATCATCTTGCCTTTGTTATGTGTCACGGAAAATTAGGCTTCTGTTTGCCTCTTCGACCACTAGAGGGAAGCAGTGTTTAGGAAGATCCATCCATCGCGACTGAAAAATGACAGAACACCGGAACTTCATTCCGAAAGCGCATAGCGCGAGGTAGGAAAAAACATCATTTTATTATAAACCATGCGCATGAGTCAGTGCAAAAGTGGATAATTACACTCTAACCAAATTTATCTGTATAATGAAACAACAATTTCTGTCCGGTAGGACGTTTATTTTTTGGCCCGCTAAGAATAAAGGTATCTTGTATCTTATCTTGAATAACATGACGTAACTGTTTAATACGCATGCGAGGTAGAAAAATCAGATTGGTAGGAAACAATGACAGAACACCTGTTCACAGGGAACTGGAACCAATGCAAGCAACAAGTCCCCCGTGCTTTGAACACACTACTCAACACACTACGCCACCGCGCACTTTAGAAACATTCTTAATAAGGAAAATGTTTCCCAAACCAAAATGCGGGAAAATAACATTCTCAATGCTCTATAAGACTGTGACCACAATCACACCAATGGACTCTGAAATCCCAAAGATTTAGGTGCAGTGAATAATGCAAAAATACAAAAGCAAATAAATAATCGAACTGGATATTGTAAATACATAAAAGAATCTTCTAAACTTAAAACTTCTACTTTTTCATGATCAAAAATCTGCACTAACTGTGAGGCTGCGTTCACAACTCTCCAGTCTCTTCGTGATGAATGTATGCGACAGATGCTGATGAAGCAGAAATAAACACTAATTTAAGCTCTTTGTTCTGAATTTTATGTTCAAACAGCCTCATAATTAAATCATCGGAGAGCTTTAAAGAAGGAAATTAGGATGTGAAGAACATGCTTTAATTAAAGTTTAATGGATGATTTTGTAATGGCTGCTCATATTGCTTTAATTTAAAATGCTGTTTATTAAAATAATAAAATTAGTTCACAAACTTTTTTCTCATTTGCATAATTACACAACAGTGCAGTCAGACTCGTGAAATAATAAATCATCAATATTCAATTTCTTACCAGATATTGCATCGGTCCAAAATTATGCAAATGTAAGCGTAAAAACAAGAATTCTCTGTTTCGTTTCATCACAGATAAATAATTGGTTTCCCGACAGATTCCAGTGATTCAGTGAACTTTGGGAACATGAGCACTGTCAAAGGTTTTTTGAAACCCTTTGTAGCTTTTCTCTAAGTCTTCAAGATAATGTAAGCGGCACCTAAACAAACGGCAGTTTAAACTACAACGTTCAAATTCCATCGCATTCATTGTGGCAGCTGTTGTCCAGCGATTTGGAGTTGGACTCGTCACCCATGAGTTTCAGGTTCGATTCCCATCCTTGAGTGTCCTTGAGCAAAACTCTGACCCCCATATTCTGCCCACCGTCGGGTTTGTGTGTGTAACTGTGTAATCCCTTGATGAATAAATGCAGAGCACAATTTATATACAATTCCTAGTGGAACACCTCACTTTGCATTCATTCATCCCAGTGGAAATGTCAAAGTAAACGATTCCAAGTAAGAAGTAACTTCAATCTGGGTTCTTCAAGCCCGGAGTATTCTGGCAAGACTTTTGTGTGTCTAAGATGATTGAGAGATGGCAGAATGGTTTGCCTTAATTCGCCAAAGGAAGCTTTGAGATGGGTGCGTAAAGTAGTGGGGGTGGTTTAATAAAAAGTCAGTTCAGTTAAAATGACAAAAAGAGCACGTTTCAACAAATGTATCAATCTGCCAGTAAAGACCCTTAGAAAAAAAAAGACTGAATAATGTGAGAGGCTGAGGAAGAGAAAGCAGGTTGTGAGAAAGCTCTCCGGTTGGTTCCTCTATATAAAAAGGCTGATCGCTCCTGCTGGGTCCATCTCGGCTCCTGTCCCCCCTCACAATGCGGGGTCTGTTGAGGCCCCCTGCCCCCTGACTGCCCTCACTGCGTTCCGAGGGCCTTCCCAGCCTGGCTCCAGAGCCTCAGCATATGGAGGACAGACTGAGGGGGTTGCTTTCCATTGCGGCCCCCCAGCAGCAGCAACACTGTCTGGCAGCAGTGTGGAGCCCGCTCCTAGAGAGCCGGACATGAGATCTTACTGCAAGGGTTGACACTTTACTGCAAGGGCACTCTAAAACTGTTGTCGGAGACAGCATGAAGAGTGAAGAAACATGAAATATGTTCGCCTCTCAATTTCCCGAAGACCAGGGGTCACTTCAATCTGTCACTTTTACTGTGTTTACAAGGTAAAGCTGGCAAGCGGGACGCACCATCCACTTGCCCCCTACCTGATGCCTGTCAAAATCATAATAATCCATGGAAATTCTGACAGTATTATTGTAGTGTTTACTGTACTAAACATTTTAAATTACTGGCACTTGTTTTGTGCTGTCTATTTGTAGAAATCTATAGTGAAAATTTCAAAGTCTTGCAAACAGGCTTTACATATCTACATTTACTTGTCATAACATGTCTTTATGTATAATTTAACTAACTAAGTGCAAATTACTGGTCACCGTTATATTCGTATCACTATTATGCTGTTTACTTTTATCCCTTATGTATTAATTATGTAGTGTATTTTTTGTATTTACAGTTGTCATGGTTTTTCTATATACTGCTTATTTGTTGCATGTGTGTTGCTTTCTTGTTTTTATCAATTGTATTTTTATGGTGCTAAAGAACACACACAAACCCAACAGACGGAGATTAAAATTCACAACGTTTGGATGGCAGGTCCAACTGGAAGGTCCAACTGGTATGTCCAACTGCCTACCACTGGACCTCAACTTCCACAAACAATAAAGTTCCATTATAAAAAAAAAAAAAATTATCCCATTGCATTTGTTTTTTTTTTATTTACATTAATTAAAGTTGTTTTGAAATGTGCACATTTTGGAAGGCATACATTAAAAATATACCTTTTGTCGGCTTGGATTCCAGTCAAATGTCTTTGCGAGGCTGCAGTCAACAGCTTTGTCTAAAGCAGCGGCTCAAGAGGCTCTTTGATTACTGTCACTGTTACTGTAATGCTTCACTTGATGCCTCTACAGGCCACACATGCAGTGGCGTATAAGAGGCTTGGTCTACAACCAGCACACTTTACACAGGAGAGCGATGCTTCTGATCCTGCCCTTGGCCCTTCAGCTCTGACATTAACTAATGTTGGTTCACTGCTGGAAGATGTGAGCATTCTAATGCAAATCCAAGATTCATCCAGCTCCTTAGTCTTAGTGTCGAAGCAGTCATTCAACTTGATGTGCTGGGAAAATTGAGCAGAGAAAAGGAGAGGCGAATAAAAGAGTACGGGTGTGGGAGTGTGTGTGTGATGGAGAGACAAAATTGGAGTTTGTAAACTCATTGTGAAGTGGATTTTCTCGTGCTCAAACGTACTGTGGCAAGTACAACAAGTGCACCAATCGTCTCGTGGTTTAAAAGTGTGACCCATATGTGCAGTGAGCGATGTTCTGCCGGAAGTGAGAAACCCGAGTGTACACTCAGTGCAAAACAGGAGAAAGGCCAGGTGGTCATTAAAACTGCTGTAATCCCCTTCATGAATAGATCACGGCTTCCCTCACTGTGAGGAAGACTATGCATGAGCAGCGCTGCAGAGCGAGGGACAGTGTTTGATGCCGGGCCCCAAGGCTCTTTAGCACAGTGGCTGAACCGTGTTTCTGAGCGGATGTGTTAACAGTTTCAGGCTCAATGGAGGGAGAAATCCCCACAAAGAGAGGTGTACAAATATTGTGGGAAATCCGTCCTCTCTTTAATATTTCATGAAGCCCCACAATCTATTCATTGGACTTCATTCCTTTGGAGGGGCCCTCATTCAGACTCACTCCACCGCCTCAATGGGCAGCTCTTAATTGAGTGCCCGCTCATTTTCCAGCTCCCTGGCAGATTGTTCCTGATGAAAAGACCTTGGCTCTTCATCTCCCTCCTCTTCTGGCTGAGAGTGGAAAGCAGAAATGAGGGAGCGCTTAGCTGGTGGTATGAGTAAGAGGGAGGGTATGGGAGCAAAACTGGACAAGGAAAGTGGTGCAAAAAGTGCATATTTTTCTTGCATGATGAAAAGGCAAAGGTTGGGTGTCACTAATACCCGCTCTATGCCCGTCTTCTACTTCAAGCTATTGAGGAACTCGTGACTCGAGAATGCCAGAACATGCCAGCACAAGACAATCTGCTGTTCAAAGCAAGGCCATGGGACTAAGAAGTGATTTGGTTGGGTCAATCGGACTTCCCACTGCTTCAGGCCTTTCAATCCCACTGACAGCAACTCCAAGAAATCTCCTATATGCACCCTGGGAGCCATCCATAGTCTAGTGTCAGCCCACACCGCATCTCAACACCGTCCGGCAAGACGGATGCCGCTGTGCTAATCAGTTGAGTGCGAGCTGTACAGCCATCATGCTGAGCATCGCAAGATACTGAAGAGCAGCCAGCACCTTTTTGATCCTTTCAAGTGTTTGTAAGATCAACTGTTTATTTACCACACAGCAAGGCTTCTCTCTCGTGCTGTATCTCACACAAAAGTAAAGCAATCCTCACACTTGTTGCACCTGTTCTCCATCAAGAATTTCATCAATGAACGAATAATCACGAAAAGGATTGGATTTGACATTTTACGACTGACTTGTACCTTGACCTTGGCGTGATTCTAGTTCGCCAAATTGTGATGCACAGTGATTTGCTCACAGTGAAGGGCTTTAAGGTACCTTGTGTGTGAGCAGTTTTGGACTCGGTGAACTAAACGTCAAAGTCACAGCCGGACTTATATGACAATGACCTGACTCAGAAAGTGTGACCTTGGACTGGATAGTCTGGATTCTGAAAGTGTCCAGCTGCATGCAAGGTTCCTGATCCCCTTATTAAAGGTCATCCAATAAGAAGATGAGCTTTACGTGCTCCTGCTTAGCTCACCACACTGCCGGGATGTGTGTCCAACAGGCTTAGAGTAGCTCATGAGGGATGGACGATGTCCAAGGGAGAGGGAAAGGGATGTCCCTCCCTTCCATCATTGCTCCCCTCTCTAACAGGCATGGCTTGCTTCCGGGCAAGACAGAAGGATATGCTTGCAAAACTGGCAAAGTCACTTTATAGCTGAAATTTGTGTTCGTTAAAATAAAAATTATTAGCATAATGATTGGTACAAGTTGTCTTGCACGTACACATACCCGGAATACTCAACATCCAGATAATCATAATCTGAAATGTGCATTCCGAAGTGTATAATGACTTGAAAACCATAGATCTCAAGAATGTGTCTCAAGGACTTTAGGAATGTGACTTCAGATCCATTGCCTTGATCTAGAGTGGTTGAATTCATCACAGGGTACCACCGGCCTAGCTTTCCCCCAGTCAATACAAGTCATACAGCAGGAAGAAACAGCTCTTATCCGCTCTAACAACCTCTGTTTTCTGTTAAATAAAAGTCAAGAGTGTGTCTTAGTGGCTAAGAAAGCATGGTCAAGCACAGTAACATAGTTCTATCTTGCTTGTTAGCCTAGCAGGTGATTCATTCCGAAAGCTAATCTTTGGTGGAAATACCTCCGGTTGCTTAATCCATGCAGACCAAGCTTAGACTCTTGCTGTGCTACTCAGCTTCATCCATTGTGTTGAACAGGTATTAGCGGGCAAGTGGAGTTCTGACCTGCATTAGTTACAAACTTGAGAGTAGAGCAAACTCAAAGACTGCGAAAGAGTTGGACGGAAAGAGGCCATTCTCAGTGAGAGCTGCTACTTTTACATTTGCTGTGCTTGCATTTTTTTCTTCCAATGTACATTAAAGCCTTGGGATTTCAGAATGGCCTTATTCCTTTTATATTGGGGACTGAATTGTCACAACCAGATTTGTTTGCTGTTCCATCAAAGCCAGATTTGCTCGAGTCCGGAAACACTGATTGAAAGTCAATATATTCTTGTTCCTTTTTTTGTCCAGTAAGCCGTCAAATTAAAAAAGGATCTGCTGCAAGTATTCAGGGAAGGGGTCTTGGCTAGTCTCAAAAGGGTCTAGGGGTGTAGGGTTTGAGCTGATCAAGAGTTGGATAGCGATGCTCATGGGTGACAGTTTTAATGTTTGAAATATTTATATCCTTAAAACTGTGCTGTGACTGACATAAATAAACACAACAGGAGTTCATATCTTCTAAGCCACAAAGGGTCCGAGTGTGCCGCTGCCAAAGGCCCGAGTGAACTCTGACCCTACTGGGTCACAGAGAGCATTTGTCCCTGCATAATTGGACAGAAGGGTCCTTTCGCTCTTCATTTAACCTTTTCTTACTGATTCTTTCTTCCATACTAGCCACAAAGGCCCTGGTCCTGACCCAGTTGTTCCTGGAATATCTTTCCTCCCCCAGCCAAGGTCTTTGAAAGCTGGAGAAAAGCTGGAGTGTGCTTGCCCTGTCAGGCACAATGGTGGAGTTAGTGACCCCTGACCTCAAAGGCTTTGAGATTTCTTCCTGGATCAGGAGCTGCCTTTCTCCATGGTTGGTTACTGCTCCACAGCTCAGAAAGAGCGTAAACACTTGTTAAGGAGTGATTCTTCTTCTTCTTCATCCTTGCACCCCCTTCCTTTCTCTCTCTCTCCTTTTCTGTCTTCTTGGTTCTTTTGTGTCCCTGTGTTTAAGAAGTTAAGGCAGGTCTTCTCTTCTGGCAGCATCCTAACAGTCCATCACTGTCACCAGCACACAATGTCCATCCGTCACAGAACATACACACTTAGTCACTATGTATTTATGACTCAGTAACTGACAGACCTGATGTTGTGTTTGTGTGAGTTTAAAACATGCACTTTTCCAAAGTACAGTATTTAAGAAAACAATTATTAATACAATGTATCAGTCAGTGTATTAACTACACTAACAATCTTAGAGATTCAACAGTCTGAGAGAATTCCAAATACAAATAAAAAAATACTTTAAGGTAAAAAACATTTTTGACCCTTTAATGTAAAAATATAAAACAGCATAAGACAAAATAAACATTGTGAAATGTCATATATTAAGTACACATAGTTGCCAAATAAGATCACAAGTTGACCATATTGCCTGTTGATGATATAAGACTTCATACTGTATGTTAAAAATAATTTCATTTTGTTGCAGTTATATATTACAAAGAACTTAAAGGGTAATCAATAAGTAATACATGAAAATGATGCACACTATATTTCATTATGTATACTGTATCTTCTGATTTCTACAACCTTTAAATAAGCTGTGTATGCTTCTTGTAATCATTAAGCTCAATTGCAATGTCTGCAGTTTCCAAAGCCGATACCCCCAACACACCCATTAGCACCACATGAGACCTGGTTGTCGAGGTGACTTGTGTGCGGTCTTCACGTGTCCAGATGCTGAGCATGCGGTTGTACGACAGAAGCAGACTGACAGCGGCGTGTGAGAGCTCTGTGAGTGGGTAGAAACATATGGGCTGAAAGAAGAGACCCACTGGGGATGGCAGCTCTAGGATCCATGGAAAGCTTTGTCCTCTGGTTCTGCCCTCCACGCCACTTAATGGTATGGAACAGCATTGTACAGTATTGACAAGGACCCCAGTCTTTAGTGTGTGGACACGCATGAAAAGAGACCCTCTCCTGTATTCTTTCTCACTTTCTTTTGCTCAGTAGGTGTTTTAGTGCTTCTCTTTTAACCTATTCTTTCTCGCCAAATCACTTCTCTGCTTCCTTTTGGCCTTTTTGTCCAAATTTAAATGTTCTCTTGACTGATGACCAGAAAGGATCTAAGCGAACTGATTTCCTTAGACCTCTTTACAGTCCTCTTTACAGTCCCAGCCATGGGTCTGTTTTACCCATTTTTACCCATATTTTGTTTAGCCTTACAAATCATTTTTCTGAAGGCTATTAACTTATGAGAATAATAATCATTTTAAGGAACGATCACTAAATACAGGATATACAGTGGTTTTGGTTAATTGAGAAAGGATAATTGTGCTAAATAACCGAGCTCGGAATTGACTGCTCACTTTTAAATAAATAAAAAAAAAAAAACACTTTTAAAATAACTTTTAAATAATTGAAAAAGCAAAGTCTACTCAATATGTGTTTTTTTCTTAACTAATTACGTTACCAATTTTTTCTTAACCTAATTTACTCTTTATTCTGATGAACAATAATTAACAACATAAAAGTCAACTGCTTTTAGTACATATAGATTCAACTCCTTATTCAGATTTTCGAGTTCAAATCTTTGGTTCAATAATAGATAAGTGGAGTTGAAAAAAAGATGTTAAGTAAACTCAACAAAAGCTTTTGCATCTAGTTGCTTTACATTAAAACTAAAGACTCAGTTCACCAATTTTGAACATAGAATATTATGATAAAAAAATTTTACCATGAAAATGTAAAATGCTAAAAGGTAAACAGCACAAGGGTAATAAAAATGATGCTCGATGTGGGGTAACCTAACTTTTTTTTTTCATCATTGCGTAAAAGTGTCCTTGGCCCTATATGAGGAATGATATACATTCCCATTTAATTGACAGAGAGCTACAGCTGGCTGGCTGCTTTTCACAATATGGCATGTCTTCACACTATTTTATAGTTGTATGTCTGGTGCATCACAGATGTGAGCCTGTCTGCAGTCGTAACCACAAAGTTCTATACACTCTTTTCTTCAGCGATACTTTCCGCCTCATTTCACCTGTCTGCAACACACCCACTCCCCAAACACACACACACACACG
>CM051495.1:12801990-12806990 GCA_028031935.1 Paedocypris micromegethes
ACACACACACACACACACACACACACACACACACACACACACACACACACACACACACATGGATCTGTGCAGCAAGTGCCCAACTTAGGAAAACCCCAGGCTTTCTGTATTTCTATTCTAAATTGTGTTTGTAGTCTGTCTAAACTGAGTTGATAGGAAAATGGTACTCTGCTGCATTTTTTACTTCAAAATTATTTTTAAAAACCAAATAATTCAATAGACTTGGCGTTTCATGCGCTAAAAGGTGGACATAAAGTGGACAGCAAGCTAAATAGCATTTCCCACAATTTAATTACTGTAATAAATGTAATTATTCTTGCTTAATTCTAACAGTCTTGAAAAAATTCAAATTGAAAGAGTTTCAGAATTTAAATTCTTGGGTGTCATTATCGACGAACAGCTAAAATGGAAAGGGCACATTAATTGTATCAAAAAGAAAATTAGCAGAAATCTGGGCATTCTAGGCAAAGTAAAACATCTGTTAAGTTATGAGGCAATGAGAATTTTGTATTGTTCATTGATTTTGCCACACCTTTTGTATGGTTTGGAAATATGGGGAAATTCTTACTAGACTAATTTAATGCCTTTGATTATTTTACAAAAACGAGCTTTGAGAGTAATGCATAAAACCTCTCCAAGAGAGTCTACTTCTGTATTATTTTTGCATTCAGGATTACTTAAGTTGAATGATTTGGTAGTTTTGCAAACATTGTGAATTTTGTACAAAGCAAGACATTGTCTGTTGCCTAATTATTTGCAAAATTTATTTGTTTTAAATCAAATGCATAGTAGAAGGGAAAATGATTTTAAGTTACCGTCTGTAAAAACAACGTTGAAACAAAGGTGTATTTCATTTTTAGGTGTACAGTACTGGAATTGTCTGGAAAATGACCTCAAAAAATGTCCTAGTATCACTATATTCAAGTGTCGTTGTAAGCGAAAAATGATGCAACTGTATGGGAAATTATTTAAAATTGTGTTTTGTTTTTGTTAGTATAAAAATTGCCATCTGTGGTAATTATTTATGTTGTGATAAGAATGGGGTAGGAGCAAATAAGACGTGGTCTTCTTCCTACTCCTGTTCTTAAGGTGGAATATGTTCAACATTACCACAAAAAAAAAAAAGAACAAATAAATATTGAAAGGAATAAATGAATGAAATGAACAGTCTCCCAAAAAAGTTCATGTTTTGTTAAATTATAAATTATTATTAACAAGCTTGATCATAACTTAAATCCTATTTCAATACTAAATGTGCGTTTTGTAGTGAATTAACCTCAGTGTGTAAACCATAGATTCATTCATTAAGCTTTCTCTAAAATTATTTTCATGTTGGATTTGGCTCCTGCGTTTTTGGCTTTGGCTCATTCCGTAAACGCTGAAAACCTGTCTCTGTAAACCTTCTGGAACGTAATCATTTATTCATTTTCACATTTATGTGCACAATGACTTCAGTGGCATTGGAATCCGCTAATGGTTAATCATCCAGCCTGCCACTCTGGGTTTTGTGATTACGCTTGAGAACACTGGGGTGCTAATGGAGGAGAGGCCGGGCGGGCCTGACCCTGTCATTACCTTAATGTCGGCCTGCTCTCTCGCCTTGCCTCCCGCCACCATCCAATGAGCCTCACACATGCTAATGCTAGCCCTTTGATTGTTGCGCTAAATGAAAATTAATTGATTCTCATTCAAGTCTTTTGTCAGTTTGCTGTTTCCTCCACAGTGCTCTCTTTTCTTTCTGGACCAGGCCACTCCACAATACACACCGCCGCTTTCTCCTTCACACATTCTAACGCATGGAAATGTGCTATTGCTATGCAGACTTCAATGTCACAAAAGAGTTTGAGAAGAGCAAATGCAGTCTTGTCAGTTACGAATGCAAGCGCTTCGGCTCTTTGCTAAGCAGCGGCTACCGGTGACTTCTACAGATACTGAGATCGTGCTGAGTACAGTACTAAACGCTGAGGGTTGGTCTTTAGTCACGGTGCGTGGACTTCGGGGTCTTGATGAGACCACCTAACACGGTGAATCGGATTTCCGTTGCATCTATCAATCATTTGGGGTCACATTGTCAAAGCAAGCGGCTATAGCGCTAAAGGCATTCATGTTTACGTTTATACATTTGAAACAATGTACAAAAGCATTAATTTATTATATAAAAAGCATGATGATCATCTTTTGTAATAAGGCTGCAGTTATTAAAAATGAAAATTTAAAATTATAAAAATTTGATATTAAGTTCATGCTTTTCTACATTGTTTAAAACTTTTTTTGAAGTCTCAAACATTTGCACGCAGTGGTGTTTAAAGTTAAAAGAATTGTAAAAACCGTTGTTGAATTAAAGTTATTTCTTTTGTGTATGTGGCTATGTTTTTCTCAAATTTGTTTTTTAAAGATAAAATACAGATGGAAAATGATACTCATGAACCCTTCTTTGTAATAAGCTTAAATTTTCATTAACTGCCTCATAGTCCTTGATCAAATTGTGTAAATGAAAGCATTTATTCTGAAAAAAGAAATCCCTAGAATATTTAAAATTCAGAACTTCAAAATCAAATTTTGAATTTCCATTTGAATTTGAAATATTGCTTAACTGCGCAATATTTTGCAATGATCATTTTGCAATGTTGTCTCTTTCCTCCCTCTTTCTGTCCATTGCTATTCACAGTAGACTTTTTAGAGTGAAATAGGAATGATGTAACTCCAAAAACTCCATTTTGAAACTTCAAATGTGAAAAGTGACTATTAATAGGCTATCGAGTGTGTTAAAACCCACCACAGCCTCATGATCGCTCCACTTCTAATGGACTGTGATAAATGAATGTTCTGCAGATACACAGGAGAAAGAATCTCCTCAGTCTCTTTGCATTGTCCCCACGGCCTGTTTGTTTGTCGATCGATTGCCTTCCATTTCTTCCCTGTGATTAACCAACCCTCCCCAGCTCTCCCCTCTTTTCTTCTCCAGGGCTGGAGAACAGAATGGAAGGCTGGTGAAACATTAACCAGGATGGGCTGGCTGACACTGATGGAATGAGACAGGAGTGTGATGGTCCTGTTGTCCAGGCCGAGGAAGAATTGTCTTCAGCCTCTGTTGTCCGGGGTCAGCACAGAGGTCAGGGAGGGCGTAGCGGGCAGATTAATTTGGCATGGGGATGGAGAAAAGTCACCAAGTAGCCTTTGATTTATAAAGCCAGCATGTTATTCGTTGGGAGAGCGCCAACGTAAAAAAAAAAACCCAATCCGTTGCAGATTCCATCACTTAATGCATCTGGATATGGCATGAGAGCGAAAATCCCCATGAATGCGGGTAAATAACAGCCGTGGTGGGGACATCATTCAGGAGTGAGAGCTCCATGGCTCCACAAGCTTGCTCCCAGCTCCCCACACTCGTCGCCTTTGTGACACTAGCTCAGAGAATCTATAGTGGCTGGAATCAATTCATTGGCTTGACAACACGGTACCAAACCAGGATGCCTTTTGCACAGAGAAGCCCCCGTAAAACAGCCCCGGCCCCATCTGTCAGGGCTTCTGAGGCGCATTGTGCCAGTGTGAATGTGCATGGGAGGGAAAGAGGTGGTTAATCAAGGTCTGGGGGCCGAGAGAGAGTGTGTGTGACTGAATGTGTGGGAGTGGTGTGCGGCCATTATGCTGATCGGCCTGTTATTCAGAGCCATTAGAAGAATGCCTTCTTTGGCACTCCTTTGGCTCAGGCAATGTTCTGTCACCTATGCTGCCCATTTTTCAGCAGCGAGGGTGGTCACAGGGCAGTGGATTGTGGGAATCAGGTTAATTAGAGAGGACAGGGTGCTGATGAGAGGATGCGGACCCTTGGCCTCACCGGCCCCGTTGTGATGTTCCCGACCGAGCTGTTTAGACGAGGCTGGCTCCTCCATCCGGTCTTTGCGCACCTGTGAAGTCTCAGTCTCGGCTTGTTTTCTGTTTTGTTCCCGGACTCTGTGGAGGTCTGAAAGGCAGACAAAGCATCACCACTATCCATTTTCCTTCTAATTAGAAATCCCGAAATTTTCCTTTCAGGGTTCCGGCCAGGAAACCGTGTCATAGAAAGGCTCTTGTTCATTTCTCATTCCTGAACCTCAACCATCCTGCTCTGACAGAGCTGGAGCAAGGCTCATGTTAGCGCTGGTGGATAATGGGACAAGTGCTGACCCCTAACCCTGCGGCTGACCTGCTCTATTGCAGGGGTTAGGGACCGATGCAGATGTGGGTAAACTTCCAGGGTCGGGAGAATACAGCACTCTTGTGAAATGGCTGTTTTTCCACTCATTCTTTAAAGCAAAGTGAAAGAGAAGTGGAAGATGGTTCTAATTAAAATGTGGCGTTTGATCACAAAGGCCCGGACAAGTGGACCGGTATATTCGGCCTGTTTGGAGATGCCGCCACTAACTAGTTGGTTGAATGAGTAAAGGAATTCAAAAGTTAACTTAATTAGAACTTAATTAGCAAGGATCATTGGTTAACAAAATCAAGGCTAAAATAACCTTGACTGCACTAAAGTTGCTTTTTTTCTACTTGTTTTAGCTGGATTAGCTCTTAAACCATTTGTTTAATTTGTCAATTTAAGCCTTCTTTTATTCTTGTACGCATTCTTGTTGTCTTTTTGCGGGAAGTTACGGATTAATGACCAGCATTCCTGTGTTTTTCTACTTACCAGAAGGTGGCAGTATAGACCAAACCATTTGTACTGATACAATTGTCTATGGATTCGCTATTAGGAATGTTCCTGCTATTTTTACGCACTCACGGGTGTAAATTACGTATTTTAACATTAAAACCCAATGATTTCCAAGTAAATGTTCTTTTGGAGTAAGTAAGAAGTGAGTGAACTTTGGTTATATCTTTGTTTAGCGATCTATTAATACCGAAATACTTAACATATACATAAGTATACTATTTTGTATAAATATAATAAGTATAACTATTTAAAATGAAGAAATTCAAGATACATTACAGCTTAAAAAAACAAACATGTAGTTATTTAA